>CM046474.1:1453170-2176340 GCA_025506415.1 Flaveria robusta | reverse complement strand
AACTTTTATTTTTATTGTTAAAGGCAATCTTTACTGTATAATTATAATAAATTTACACTTGATTTTGCTTAAAATTAACTAATGTTTCTGTATTTCGCTCATAATTATCACTATGAACAATATTAATTGTAAATCTATGATATTTTTTTCTATGAGATAGTTTCGCGTAACCAAAATGAAAGTTAGAATTCTCATTTGTTAGAATGTATCAACCATGGGTCATACTTTGAAGTACTAATATTCGATTTGCCAAAATGTAATTACTAAATAGTAATGGAATTTTATATGTTTCTATCAAGATCACTTTAATTAAAAGATTTAATATTCATAAATGAATTTCATAACAATGGAAGGATATTTAATGTTGAGTAGTTTTTATGGTTGGAAAAAAAAAATGAGCGAGTTAAATTAACAATAAAAAAAATCGATTACAATTTTCTTGTACATCATGACAATGATGTGTCTGAGTTTGTTAAATTAGGAAGATAATATGTATGATAGATAAAGTAGTAAGTTTATCTTCTCCCATAATACTTGAATTCAATACCTTTAATTTTAAGTTTGTAAAAAGGCTTTGTCTTCACCGATAGATCACCAATCCAAGTGAAACGTTATTATCTTAATACATGTTAAGTTTAGAAGAGTTTAGGGTTTATTATGTTTGTCCTTACAAATTATATAAACAAGAAATGTAAAAACATATGAACACATGCATACATACGCATTGATGGACCTAGCATCTTCGTCTGCATAAACCTAATCTTTAGAAGTTTGCTTATGATAGAAAGATGAGATGATAATATTTTACTGTAATTTAAAACTTTTACAATAATAAGCTAAACTTTTAGTAAGAGTTTCTTTGTTATGTTAATACACTTAATTTAATATTGACGCAAAGACGGATCATAATTTGTACTAACAATTTAGTTAATGATACTTCAAAATTTTTTTTTTCATTGTCAAATACAATTCCACTCACATAATCATTTTAAATTTACATTGATTTACATTTAATTTTCTTTCAACTTCGTTAACATGGAATGCATGTTTTTTTTTTTTTTTTTTTCATTTCACGCATAATCAATTTTGTGAGGGAGTCAAGTGTAAAATATATAATGATTATAGAAGTGAGATTGCATTTGAAAGAAGAAAATAATACGAGGAATGTTATTACTCAAATTAACGGTATAAATCACTACCATAATTTGAATTTACATTGCACCTTTGTTTTCCTTATGTAATAGATCATATTTATTAAATTTTTTTTGAACGAACGCCTAGTGTTTTTCTATAACTTTTTTGTATTGGGCAATAATAAAACTCACAACCTCTTAGAGTCCTAGTTATGAGAAGCATCTCTTAGCGCTAGACTCAAACCGTCACGCGATCGTATTTATCAATTACCATATAACTTTTGAACCGTGAGAGAGCATAATTACCATTGGGCCCTCGTATTATCCGTTAATTATTATGACCCCCCTGCTTTTGGCCTGTGAGATATGTCCTTTATTAGGGTTGCATAAAGCTTAGATTCAGATCATAAACACTTTGGGGTTTGATTCAATGCATTTGTCACCCATCCTTATGCAATCTTTTAATCTGTGTGTATTATATATAAGTTTTTAAATGATAACTAGGTGGATTCCAATACGCGCGTTGCGCGATGTTAAACATGTAACATTCAACGGTCGGTACAAACCAATTAGTTCGACAATTACACAGGGCTCAAAATCGGTGCCTCGTTATGGCTGAAACAATATCGTTGTACAGAGAGCAAGAAACCCAAATCACTATTCGTTTCGTTTGCGGACTGAAATCATCATCGAAATGAACACACCGTGGCTCCAGAAACAACGGTGCATCGTTTGCATCATCGAAATGAACACATCGTGACTCTAATTTTTTAAAGGCTTAGAAACAACAATGGTGCATCATGGCTGCAAACTAATGTTTACCCCGCCAAAGCAATGAACACATCGTGTATGCTTTACTCGTCATCGCCTTGTTACCAAACGCATGAAACCTTTAGAATCACTATTCATTCACTTTAACTTTTAACATATAGGTTAATTAATATTGATACAACACCCAACAACTCTACATGTTTTGTAAAAAAGTGTCTTGAAGACATCTCAGATAAATCGAAAATCATCTTCATCGATCGACAAAGATTTATGGTGAAAGAACCACACAATCAACGAATAGAACCAATCCCACATCGGTATTAATTAACAATATGCCTCCGTAATCAAACCATCCATAAATCTCAGATAGCGGAACCATCTTCATCGATACCAATCTATTTGAGAACTCACCACCGTAAATCTCAGGTGTAACAATTATCACCATCATCAACCCAACAATATTATTTGAAAGCTGCAACCACAACACCAAATCTAAACTTAAAAATATCCGGTTAGCAAACATAAAAAGAAAAGATTTGATAACCAAAAGTTGGACTCGTGTGATGAAAGAATCATCATAAAACTCATTGACCAAAACCAAAGCAACAATAGTAGCTAGTTAGGGTTTTGTGTCCATAAAAAAAACAGTAGATTTCAGGTGAACGTAGAGCCACCATCACCAACCTAAACCATTTTTCAACATAAAGATTCATCAGGAAGATCTAGGAATGCAGAAATCTTCAAATCCGAAAAGACTCAAACCATTTCTCAACATAAAGACCCATCAGGAAAACAAAGCGTAGACCACAGCCAAACCAGCCATGCTGTTAGTCGGCCGACGGCGGCGAGGATCCCCTCCTCCAGAAAGATGAAAAACAGGGGACGGTTGTGATGAGGTCATGCACCCAACCATCACCAAGACCACCAAAACAGCACCACGCCACCATGCACGCCGCCAAGCAACCCAAAGGCCACCGTAAGCGGCGGTGGCGACGACGACGGACAGGCACCGAACAGCCAAGAAGGCAACATGGCGGGGAATCACCATCTCTCTCTATATAGAACGAAAAACGAAAGGGTACAAGCAATAGGGGAAGCCCTATTTAAAAGGGGGAGAAGACACATCGATAGCGGTGTCACCGTTCGTCACCGGCGGCAATACAGGCGGCAGAACTCCGACCGGAAACCGCTCTCTCTCTCTTTCTCTGGAACAAAATCTCAAATGCAAAGAGGGGAAACACTATTTAAAAGGGGGGGAAGATAGAAGTTGCTTCTCATGGTTGTACCAGAAGCAAAACAATTCGTACCTGCATCAAAGTGTTGTACCCAATGCATCACAACTTGCATATCACTATTCATTCAGTTCAACTTTTAATACATAGGATAATTGTTTAATATGATGTATAATTTCATAAGTGACTCTACCTAAGTATTAATTACATGATAATGTTGTTATAGTTTAAGACGGTTTGAGCATAACACATTTTGATCTTTGCATCTAAAACTTGAGCTTTACTCGTGAATATTTTTACTATGTTAGTATATAATGTACTATAAAATATTATAGAAACAACATGATTGCTTAGGCATGCTAGCCTAGAAAATCTCGAACTCTAGTTAGTTAAATAAGTAGATTTTTAGGCTTAAACTCACGCTTATATTTGTTTAAGCCCATCCTAATCCAAGCTTTTAACATATAGTCATACAGATTTCTAGTAGTTCACAAGCAACTCGACTCGTTTTAAACTACTATTTTTTGAATTGATTTAAGTAGCAGGTCACACGATTTGATAACAGGATCGTTTAATACCTATAATCTCTAAACAATATATTTTGTATTGGGTCCGTCTTTTGTATGCTAGTATAGTTAGGTCTAGTAAATTTAGGATTGATGAAAATAACTTGACTCATTTTTACTTGGATTTAATATGTTATAATGGTTAGAAAGAACCAACAAGCATCCTAAGTGTAAATGGATAGCTTGATAATAAATAGTGTATTTCCCATTTAAATTGTTGTGGATTTAAATCATAATGTGTGCAGGTTTGCTAATTTTGTTTGTTAGTAGGAATCGTTGTTACACAAGAATAAAAAAAAGAACCAGCTAGTATGTAATGGAGATGATTAGATGGGTGAGTGGGCCGTCTGTGATTTAATTAGATATTAAAATATATTATCATAAGTGATGACTGCTCGCGTTAATTTGGGCCTAAATAAAATAATTTGACCCATTTTCCTTGGATCGAGTCTCTTGTGATGGTTAGATGTAGTGATTGGTCATGTTAGTTTGGGCCTAATTATAATAAGTTGGCGTTTTTTAATTGATTGGGCCTGTTGTAATGGGGGCAAAGATTAATTACTAATAATATTATTTAATCTTCTTTCACATTTAATAAATTTAAAAAGAGATCTATATATTAATGTTATTCTTAAATAAAGAATTTTTTATAAAATAATAAATTTTTCTAAACCATAAAACTTTTTTAAAAATACGAAATATTTTATAATTGGTATTTTTATAAATTCAATTTTTAAAACCAAAAATAATTAAATTTGAGAGTTATAATAAGAAAATTTTTAAAAATGACATTTTTATACGGTTTGTTTTAGAAGAAAATATTTATTTTTTTTGGAAAAATGGTTAAAAATAAAATTTTAAAAAGTTAATATCACTGTTTTATAGTTATAGTCATTTCTTACACGTAATTTCAGTCATATCATATTTTAGAATATAATTTTATAATTAATTAATATTATTATATTAATATTTTATTTATTTAACCCGTGTAATACACGGGTTTACTAAAGCTAGTACTTTATATTATGCTATATATGTTTCTAAGTTTCTTATACGTATGAATGATATAATTCTTCATTCCCTTTTTCTTGTTCTATCATCTAAAAGAAAGGCACACCACAATTTCGGCTTTGAGTTTTTTAAAATAAATTACTATCGCCTGGTATATATATTCTTAACTTTTTTTGTTTTCTAGTTTTATATGAGCCAATGTGCATTTTATGTTTGCTTTGAATTCTAATCCTCGTTATAATATTCATGTCTCGCAATTACTTTTTTTCTCTGACACTACCAAGTTTGTGTTAGATTCTTACGCATAATTGGATTAACTAGTTGACTTGTGTAATCATAATATCTATCAAACAAATCATGATGTGTTGAGTGTGCATTTGTTTAAGTTTATTATTATCTTCGCTATTATATATATATGATATTATATATATAGTTACATATATATATATATATATTTATATATATAGTTATAGGGAAGAATTCTTTGAAAACCATTTTATAAATGAAAACTATGAAAACCAAGTGTTACATATATGTAAATACGTGCTAACAAGTGTACAATTAAGAGTTACGTACATATAGCTCCTGCAAGTTACGTATATGTAAGTCGTTTAATCATCATCGACATTCTTTGGAACTTATATTAAAAAATATATATATTTAACTGAGTAGTTGTGGTTTGTACGGTTTTTAATTATAAAAGTGATTTTCATTTGATCCATCCCCTATAGTTATATATATATATATTTCAATATAAGTATTTTGTATTTATAAATAAAACTAAACAATAATCTTATATCAAACACTTTAATTTATCATCCAAAACACACGTTAAACCCATTAAAATTCAAAAAATTAAAACAAATATTAATGTTGGTTTAAAAATTCATACGGATAGTGTTTGATTGTTGGTATCACTTTAATTAACTATACATCAGATCAAAATCATATATAAATCATATATTTTTTCAAAACAAATAATTTCCATATATATCCGTTAAGAAACCGGGAGGGACGACACACGGTATTCTAAATTCCTTATGCGGTTTCAACTTTGAATTCCTCTTACGATTTTCTCACTGCCACGTGGATATTATCAATGGACCCCACAAATTCAATTGACGGACTTTGACGTTATCCAAGGGGCCCACATCCTAATCGGTGCCACGTCGTTTCCACAGGCTTTTTCACTGGTCCACTTCTGTTGTGCATCATATCCAAAATCCAAATCGATCGTAAATAATTTCCCCCAATTTTTCATTTTTGTGCCCTAATCCAAATTAAACACGCACCCTCCCCTCCCTATAAATTCAATGTATCCGTTAGCAAATCACCTAATTGATCGGTATCCCATAAACCCTTTGACGATAATTTCAAGAAAATACGTCGAATTTCGAATCCTGGTATTTGGAAACGTTATTCGAGTTCTCAAGGTCTGTTTAGAAGTAAGAACCCCTTTTGGATGTATTGTACTTCTGTTATATGTGATTTTGATGAGTGGTTGATGGTGAAAGTGAAATTATCCATGTCACGTTTGATTTCTTTTGGTGGTAAGAATTGGGGTTTTCGAACTTTGTTTTGAGTAAGAATTGGGAGTACGAAACCCCAATGTGCCTTTGATATTGGAAGAAATTTGAACTTTTGGTTCACAATATCATAGTCGGAGTTCTGAAATCAGTATGGAGTAAAGTTATCATAATTAGTTGTGGTCGTATTTCATCAAAGTAATCGAAAACTCGCAACTAGTTGAATCTTGTTCTGTTTTAATCTTGTGTTATTAATGTTGTTTATGTACTTTAGGATTTTGGTTGATTTGATTGGTGGCTTTTGTGATGCAGAAGGTGATTGTAAATGGGGTCTAATTCAATGAAGGATTTAACTGAGGCATCTTCAAGGGTTCACTTCTCTGGGTTGCATGGAAATATGGAGACAAATAATACACAGGTTGAGCAGGCGATGACTGGAAAACCACATAAGCAACCATTTATAATTGGTATGTGTTGCAGGCAAGAACACATAGATATAATATTCTTGTTGTTCAAAAGAATACAGGTTTTTGCTTCTTTATTACAGTTTTTTGGTGAATTGATCTCAAATTTCCCAATTTTTCAAGATTTTATCTGTGTTTCTAACTGTTTCATTTTATCACTAAGCACAGGGGTTGCTGGAGGTGCATCATCTGGGAAGAAAACGGTTGGTGATATGATCATTGATCAGCTTCATGATCAGCGTGTTGTACTTGTCAACCAGGTTTGAATATATATAAAAATCTTTTGGTTAGTTAATCTAATTCTCATATATCACCCAGTCTCTATATTAAAATCACTTCATACATATAACATATCTATGGGTGTATTGGCAGGACTCATTTTATCATAGTTTGACTTCAGAGCAACTTGCAAAGGTTCATGAATACAATTTTGATCATCCAGGTACAATTTTTAATAATTTTACTTTGTAGAATAAAAGAAATAATGCTAATGATAACATTACTACCTGTATATATGGAGGAGTGACTTTGTCACTTTACTCTTTTTAGTTGTTTTATATAACTCAGTAGAAAGTGAATTGTGTTGCTTCTTTTTAACTTTCATATCGGGTTAAACAAGTAAAATTTGAAGAATAGCTAAAAGGGAAAACAAGTCAAATGGATTGCAAGTCGTCCAAAGTGTGCATTTTTAATGCACAATACCTCTTAAATCTTCTTAATAAAACAATTGAAATATCACTGAAATATATAACTTTTGTAACCAAATTTTACACATTGATAATATATTTAAACTTTTGGACAAAAGTGGTCCGGTTCAGCGTGACATTTATCAAATATTAACCCTTTCCACATCCCACCTGTGACCCATCTTTACATTGTAATGGCCGTGTATTTTTATTATTCATGCTTCTATGGTTATTATTTTCAGATGCTTTCGACACTGAAAAGCTATTATCGTCAATGGATATGTTGAAGCATGGAAAATCAGTTGATATTCCTAAATATGATTTCAAGACTTATAAGAATGGTGCCTCTCGAAGGGTTAGCTCTCTTAAGTTGCTGTTTTATTTTTTAGACATCTTTACAAGTTATGGTCATGTACCTTGTTTGACGCATTTGTTTTCACATTACTTTTAAATATAATATACAAATGCCAATAACGGTATTAATTTCAGTTTAAACACACTTGGTCACATTCCATCGTATTTCCTTCTTTCTCTTTTTTTTGAATATAATTTAAATATAACTGCACATCCATTTTCATAATTGTACTTGTACTGTGCGATGTTGTCAATAGCGGCTATAGCGACCGCTACAATGCTCCACGTAGTATATAGATAGGATCCCGCTATTTGTGTTTTGCAACCGAATAGAGACCAGTAGAGATTTAAAAAAAAAAAATAGCATTTTTTTTGTTTTTTATGAATCTAAAATCAACCCATATAGAGTATTTTAGCTATTTTGGTGGTGTTTGCTTAAATTTTCTACTACTTAATAGCTAAATATGTCTATTTATTGTATGTTAAACATTTTTAAAAATATTTACTACCCTATCCTTAAACATGAAATAGCGGGCGCTATTTACCGCTATTCGTTATTGAGAACTATGGTACTGTGACATTATGTAAACCAGGTTAACTATTTCGGCAGGTGAATCCTTCTGACGTGATAATTCTGGAAGGAATACTTGTTTTTCATGATCCCCGTGTACGCAATATGATGAATATGAAGATATTTGTTGATACAGGTAATTTTCACTCATTAATGGTTTTTTTTGTTCTTTTCTTTATGTTTAGCCAGCGTGTGCATGCTTCAGGGCCAGTTTATCATTTTTCAAGTGTTGTTTCGATAAAGTGTGGTCTAGATGAATGATATCCATCTACTGTAAGGGCTGTAATCTGCATGAATGAATTGTGTTTCTTTTTTGTGCTAAATTCAGTTTTAATGATTTTAAATGACCACTTTGTCCTCTGGAATTAGTGTTGAGTAAAAATTATAGTTCTCAATGTATTCTATATGACAAAAAATAAAAATTTCTGAAACATTGTAGTTTGGCACTTTGGCCTGTTTCAGTCTTTAAGATGTTCCCTTTAATGCAGATGCTGATGTACGTCTTGCGAGAAGAATAAGACGTGATACTACTGAAAAGGGAAGAGAGATTGGTATGGTGCTCGATCAGGTTAACTTCTTAACCTTTAATAATGAAATTGATCTTAAAGCGGGATTTCTATGTTGTAATTCATTGTTCTATACAACCTGCATGATATGTGCTATTTTGTTTCCTATCGATGATTTGTAAATTTTTTGTTCTTTTTTTTTTTCGGGGAGGTTTAACATTCATTAAACCTTGATTTGCCAGTTCTTTATTGTTAATATTACAGTCTCTTCCATCTGGCTTTTTAAGAGACAACAAGAGTCAAATTATTGCTTTGTACTTCACAATCAATACACTTGAACAACGAGGTAAGGAACCTTGTTTTAAAACACCAAGAATTGAAAAAAAAAATCTATCAATTAATAAAACTTGGCTTAAGCATGACAAACAGGATGAACATGTTGTAAGAAAATATTATCTACCTGATAGAATATTCAAATAAGTAAAATACTAAAGTTTTCCATTCCGGAACGAAGTACCTTTTAATGGTTTTTGTCAAACTATTGACAAGTCATTTATATTTATAGTATGGGTGGGGATTGACCAGGTTATACGCACTTTCTTCTGTCCAAATGTAAATGTTATTTATCAGGTTGTATCCATTAAAAATAGACCTTGTGTGATTTTCAGCTTGTTTGACCTGTTCCCTTTTTAGCTGTTTGGTATTTTGATAGGGAATGAGATCAAAGAAGGTAAGATTAACAGTAATTGAGGATGACAATGGAATAATCAAATAGAAACAAGTATAGTATTGCAGAATAGATGATGATAACAAAATGAAGAGGATGATTACAAACTCAGTCACCGCCACAGTAGTGGTCCAGGGCTCTGCCCTTCTCAATGCTAATGCAAAGAGCCAACAACTTACTGATTCTCCTCCTCCTTTACTAAGGGTTTACTAATACCTATTTATATAAAATATAAGCTGCACTAAACACCCTCCTAGAATAGACAATTGACATTTAAACTATAAAGTAGAATATTATTCCTATCATATTTGATCTATTTGACCTGCTTGACATTAAACACAAGCCAAGCTGACCCATTCATAAGTTAATTGGTTGAAATTGACACTTTTATTCATTCTAAACTTATTTGCAGTACTCAAAGTTTGTGAAGCCTTCTTTTGACAACTTCATACTCCCAACAAAAAAGTTCGCTGACATCATTATCCCGCGTGGAGGAGACAACCATGTAGCTATTGATCTGATTGTCCAACATATTCGGACAAAACTTGGTCAACATGATCTTTGCAAAATATATCCCAATTTATATGTTATTCACTCAACTTTTCAGGTAATATTTTGAACTTCCATCTATTACAGATGTGCAAATTGCATGATATAGAAACAAACTTTACACAAACCGACTCTAAATTATACTTTAAACAAAAACCATCTCAGTTCATTACTGATTTAAAAAACCAACCTCATCTTAACTAAATTTACCTTTAAATTGCTGAATGGTGGCACTATTGATGCAATGCCAGCCCCACAGGCCACATCAGATGCCATATATGCAAAAAATGCTTATGTGAAAGGAAACAAATATATACGAGTTTAAAAATGGTGATCTTATCTAAATTGTTATTTAAAACTACTTGAGAAATATGATATTGGATATAGCATGGCATTTTGAAGGATAAACAAGATGCCCCGTCAATGATTTCTGAATAATTAGTAAAAAATGACCCGTGCTGCCAATAAAGCTTGAAGCTTTCTCTTCTCTGTTCTGCGTTTCTCTTCGGTTTTTATTCAGAAACGCGTGAAGCTTCTTGGAATACGTAGAAGAGAGAGGCTGCGAGAAACAGAGAGAATAGGATGACTCACCTAGTATATTGAGTAAATTTTTACCAGAATACCAGATGATTAAACATTTAAACTTATATTTGTACAACCGACTTAAAAAACTGAGATTATAAATTGGTCCCAGGATATCCCATACTATACAAAATACAATAGAATCAATAAGAGTGTTGATCTTTGTAAAGAACAACACAAGTTTTTAACTATAGTATTTAATCCGTAAGTTTATTTGGATTAGAAAATGAAGAATTGTTTGATGTTGAAGATAATATTGTCCAAGTTATATATTTGCTTTACAACTTTAATAACTTGATGTGATAAGATGAACTTTTGGTATTTAAGCTTTTACAAGGCTGGAAATGCTATCTAAAAGTAATTTATAAGTATTTTTCGAACTAGGGGTGCTTTGTTTTTCTGATGCTTATGCTTAGTTCCTTGCCCCTTTTAAAATAAAGTAGGTTGCTAAATCAGCAACAGAATGTAAGTTGGTTTCTATTTTGCACTTAAATTAGAGTTGGTTGCTTAAGTCAGGACTCAGGAAAGAGTAAATAATTTGATTTCATTTCATGCAGTTTGCTCTTTATAAATCTCCAAGTGATCTTCTTGTCTACCTTTCTTTTATAAATTGTATTGCTTGTTGTTTTATGTAGATACGTGGTATGCATACGCTTATACGTGATGCTAAAACAACAATACATGATTTTGTTTTTTATTCTGATCGGTTGATTCGATTGGTAAGTTGTTTTTTTTTTATAGTTCTCAGTTTATTTCTGTTGCTTTATGTGCATGACTGTTGTAATATTTAATTGGAGAATTACTCCACATCACTACATGCTACAGGTTGTTGAGCATGGTCTGGGACATTTACCTTTTACAGAAAAACAGGTGACCACTCCAACTGGTGAGCTTCTGTACCTGCTAGTGAGATCTAATCATTTTGTTTAGATAATGGTTCAAGTTTATAAGACAATAATTACTTGAAAATAGAAAGCGTTGAATGGTTTAATTTTTCTCAAAAACGTACTGAAGTCTATATGATCCCCTAAATTGTTGTACTTAGGAAAATGGATTATCAGTTAATATTTCATTGGGGTTTGTAACTTTTTACCTGTTTATCCAAATATTATGATGTTGAACCTAAATAATCAGCAACTCAGAATTATGAGTAAGTTAAAAACTTATAATCATGTCACAACATGAATCATATAACCTGCAATTACCATATCTAGCTACTCATATTTTCTTCATAACAATTTTGTCTTGTGTGAGTGTAGGGTCGGTATACACAGGGGTTGATTTCTGCAAGAGATTATGTGGTGTTTCTGTTGTTAGGAGGTATTGAAAAAGTCTCCTATCTGAAATGATGGAAATGTATATGAGCTATGCAAGTATGCATACTCAGTCACATGCCTATTTTCAGAATTATTATTTGGCTAATTGCAAGTTTTGAAAATGTTTGTAGTGGTGAGAGTATGGAAAATGCATTGCGAGCATGTTGTAAGGGTATTAAGATTGGAAAGATTCTTATTCATAGAGAAGGCGACAATGGTCAACAGGTTTGACTTCACCAGTGATTTTTCTTTTTGGAAAATGATGGTCTCTAAGGGGCATGTTCGATACAAACTTATTTTAAGCATAGAATCACAAGAACCGCATAATACACTTGCACATAGTGCAAGACGTATATAGTGATAGTTGGAAATGGGGTTATGATAATCCGATTATATTACTAACTCAAGTATCACAGTTAAAACAAGATTTACAAGTGTTTATGTGGTTCTCACAGTTCTCCACTTAAAATTGGTTTTGTATTCAATGTCCCTCGATGATTTAAATCCTCTTAACCATAAAACGATGATGCAGTTAATATATGAAAAACTCCCACAAGATATCTCCGAAAGACATGTGTTGTTGCTGGATCCTATACTCGGAACAGGTATGGCTTCTTACTTACAACTTTGGAATAAACTTTAAATGATTAAATCATTATTACGCTTTACTGGTTTTAACATATATAAGTATATTTGCAGGCAATTCAGCAGTCCAAGCTATCAAGTTACTTCTAAAGAAAGGTGTACCGGAGGGAAACATCATATTCCTAAACCTAATCTCTGTAAGTCGGTCGGCTACCGTATATTATATCTGCTAATCCTTGAAATAATCAAATAAACTTGTTTTTTTATTATTTACATTGGCAGGCACCTCAAGGAGTGCATGTGGTATGCAAGGAGTTCCCGAGGATTAAGATCGTGACATCTGAGATTGAAATGGGTTTGAATCAAGAGTTTCGTGTTGTTCCAGGAATGGGCGAGTTTGGAGACAGGTATTTTGGTACAGACGATGAATGAAATCTTGTTTAACAGAACTGGACGGTTCATCAAGCCATTTTTAGCTTTTGCTCCCTAACAAGTGTTTTTTTTATTATTAATAGTTATATCTATATAATTAAATTGTTTCATGCTTATGATTGGAGTCAAAACCCTACATGTATGTGTATGACAAGTATGATCTTGCTAGCCCATAATTGCTAATACTAGTTGAAGAACCTTAAAGATAGGGGTGGAATATTTTCATTTTTAGTTAGTTTAGAAGAGTTCCTTGTTTAAGGCGAGCCGAGACAAGAGGAATGTATTGGACCATTTTCATTTTTGTTGATAAGTTACCTAAACAGACCAACAAATGTTTGCAAGGTCGGTTTAACTTTGTTGGAGTGTTTTGTCTCCAAGGCGGTTTATGTAAACTTAAATCGCGCGGTAATGGTTGTGGACGAAATTTGAAAGTTGGTTAAGTTTGGGTTTTGATCTTTTGTTCACAAACTTTACTAACTTATGGTTGGTGATGAGAGCATGAAACTTTTGTTTTGTGCTTTTGCATTCATGTCATGATTTGATTATTATATATTAAGAGTGTGCTTATGGTGCTATGTCTTCATCAAATGAAAGGCTTTTATTATGGCATTTTATTAGCCTTTTACATTCTTTAGTTTTGAAACCAAATACCACCACCTATGCTGCTGCTGGTTTCTATTACAAAATTGAAACTTTGCTTTTCAATCTTATTTATTTATTCATTGTCTCTTGCATGCATTCAAGTAGTATGATTGTACTTTGGCTATATTAACGCCACACGTTTATATTTACAATCATTTTCTTTTATACAAGACTCGAATACATAACCTTTTAATTAGCAGGTATTTGAATATTGTTATAAAAAGATTGTCCAGATCATTTTTAGGTGGAAGTTCATCAATGTCCAAATACTTCAATTTGTCAACCAAGCTTGTCAAATGAGGGTACTAGTTCTTTTTAAAACTGCCTCTAATCTACTTGTATAAGACAACATTTGATTAAAGCTATAGATAATAAAATGATATTATATATAACTCTAAAAGTAGGTGCTTTTGCACCACCTTTGTTGCTCTTTAAAATCATATTATCTTCTACCAAATCCATAATTCAGTTTCCAAACATGATGAAGCTTTTTTATGATTAATGTATGTGGTGGCTATAATGAAGCAACTAGAGTAATCTAGGGTACTTTTTGTGTACTTTTGTGTAAATTGTCAATAGAAATGGTATTGTTCCATAATGATTCTAGTAGGAACTCTAAGGGGGTGTTTGTTTCAAAAAAAATCTTCCTGACCTCTTTTGACTGCGCCGCACGGAATACGCGCAGACGTTTAGGTCTACAGAGTGTTTGTTTTTTGAAAGATTTTTTATTAAAATAGATCTTCCTTAAGTCTGGATATGGCAGACATAAACCATTCAATTCAGAATTCTTCTACCCTTTTCTCATTCTCCACCTTCAAAACATCGACCTAAACCTTCTTCCCCCTCATTTTCGCGGCCACCGTGGCCCTCCAGCCACCGCGCCCCTCCAGCCGCCGCCCCCCTACAACCCCGTCGTCGCCTCCACCTTCCCGGCCGACCACCTCCAAATCACAAATCTTGAGGGTAAAAGCCAAACAGTCTTCTTATTGCAGACTGCAGACGTTTGGTATACCTCTTCTGCTGCAGATGTGGTTCGCAAACTACAGAAATTTTGCTAAAAAAAACAAACAACACCTAAATAATAGAAATTACTATTTCAATCTTTTTATTTGAAAGAAGCACTAAAGGAAAAATTAATTGTTTGATTAGTAGTTTAAATAATTTCAAAAATTACAATTTAATCTCTATCTAAACGAAACTAGTATTTTTAACTGCCATGCATTGCGGCGGCAGCGTATGTTGCATGATAAAGTATAAAATATAATCAACCCGATTCATTTCCGAACTAATTTTACATTGAAACGTAAAGTAATTCGAATTTATATTGTAGAATGAAAACGTATTATATTTGACATGATTCAAAACAAAATTTACGATAACAGTAGACCGACTCAAAACATATATAAAAATAAGAAGCCGAAGGAAAGGACGGTAGTGGGTGGCGCCGCTGCTCTGGAGTAGCCGGAGACATAAAGGGTCTCCCCCAATTTGCTGAAGCATCTTCGACTTCATAACACAATTAGACATGACCTCTTTGCAACTAAAGATAGTTTTGTGATTTATTTTAAAAAAACTCTTAAACTTTTATGTACAAACCGACATAAGGTTTTAACAGTATCCTAGCATGTTACCCGCGCAATGTAGCGGGAAACCCGTGCTGACAAGTGTCAATTTTGAATATAATTTATATCGTAATATATATAAAAGTAACCATATCACAATGGTGGCTCGGTATTAGATAAAGTTTATAACAAAATGTACATTAAAATAATCACATCGTAACGGTATACTCAAGAATAGATTAATGTCTTATTTTAAAAGTTTTGAGTCTCGAGCAAAACGGTTATTTCCAAATTAGAAATACGTTTTCCCACTTCGGTGGGTTAAAATTTTCAAAATCAAAAGTTCGTGGAAAGTCCCCGATGTAACTACCAAACAAATAGTGTTAAATTGATTTACTTAAATGATATATATATATATATATATATATATATATATATATATATGTATATATAAAATAAATTTTTGTGATGAACTAATTAATAAAAAGTTAAAACATTTTGATCAAATGTAAAAAACTTAAATATGTCATATAACAAAAAGATTCCCAATATGCAAAAGTAAGAAATTTAGTAACCAAATTGAAAAGAGATGAAATTATAATGTATAAACCGACATTTGTTTTTAATAATATATATAATATATTTAATTAAAATACAATGATAAAAATGAATCTTATAAAAAATTATCATAATAAATTAATGTATAATCAACAAGTATTTTATTTTAAACGACGATTCACACACCCATTTACACTCTAAACTACACCAACCTTAACTATCTTTTGTTAGGATTTGAACTATAAGCTCCTCTAGAAAATCTTTATTTTTTATCACTGGACTACCAACCAAAATGAAAGTACCCAAATTACCCAAATGGAAACAATCAATGCGGTAGAGACTACAACACCTTAAATTAACCAAATTTATAAATAAATAAATAAAATAAAAAAACACCATCGAAATTGATAGGGGTACAACCCGAATTCATAAAAACAACCTAAACAACCCAGATTGATTTACCGATAATAGTCACCAAGGCACCAGTGGCAGCGTTGCTAAGATACCCGATCAAGCCAATCGGTGTTTGCTGAAAATGCGCTTAGCACCCCTTAGTTGGTATTTATTTGACCATCTAAAACACAAAATTACAATTTTAACCTCACTAAAGCATACTTGTGAAACAAAACTTAGTTAGGTCATGTAATCGAAAAAAGTTTTCTATCAAGCAAATTGATTGATTCAAGACCGACAAAAGTAAAATGTATAAGGTAGTTTTTGTTTTTGTTCTTTTTTTTTTTTTAACTTTTGATTTAAATGATTATATCAACTAATATTATCAATTTTATCGACGAGGAGTTAATGAATTTGTTTTTTGTTTCCCGGGTGGAAACTTTCTAGCATATCATTCATGTCCATTATTGGATTACTCTCATTTAAACACATTTAACTATTAAGTTTTTTTTCTCATTCACAATCAATACACTAATACACTTAAAACACATTAGAAATACACTTAAAACACATTGAAAGAGACATTTATATGAACACAAGGGAATTGTTTAAGGTGTCATAGTTATTATAGTTGCCATTATATTGCCCGTGAGAATTAACAAAACTTAACTAACGATTATAAATGAGAAAAGAAAATAAGTGATTGTAAATGGTTGTCAAATAAATATTATACTAACCAATCCATATAGCTTAATTGAATAAATTTGACATTTAACAAAAATGATTGCTAGTTTGCGATGAAACCACAACTATATATGATGGTGAAGAAAAGCTCATCATAATTCAGGTTTAATCTTGCCTAACTACTTAAATGTATCATTTAAATCTATACACATATAAACATCATTAAATCGAGATCTCAATTCAAAAACTTCTTTAATAAAAGCATAAAATATAAAATATATTTGATTATGCGATAGGGTTGTCATCTCTTCGTCTTGCAGGTTCGCGCCATGAGCGAACCAGATGGCGGGCTGCTCATCTGCAGGTCGCAGTGTCCATGTAACCAATAAGAAAAGTGAAGTGCACCGAAACTGGCTCGGACCTTAAATGTCCCTCTCACACTATACAAGACCTTATTACTCAAAACTTGTGTTTGAAGTTCCTTAGCATGGCTCGGTGGCAAGGAAACCAAACTTGATATGAAATGGATAACCACCACCCCGGTCTCCTTTCTTCTTTGGCTAAATGGTTGAATCGCTTGTGTCGCGATCAAATCATTCTCAAAGAATAGTTGCATAAGCGCTTGCTCGAATTTAACATCAAGTTTCTTGTTAGGGTTTGAGAAATTCGCTACAAAAGTGAGATCACCGTTAAAACGGCCTGGTGAGTCGAAGTAGACAACGTTTAGGGTTGCGTGGCTAGTGTCAAGAACCGGTGTTTTGGGCTTGACAACTAGAAAAATGATCAAAGTCGCGATCCCAATGAATATAAATAGTATGGTGAAGATCAAACATATTATCGCGCTACACCAAATGGCTGGACTCGTGTGGCGGTGTTTTCTTAACAAAAGTCCAGCACTTGGTTTAGTGGTAACATGTGTGGTGTTTAATGATTGTTGTCTAGATAACACATGTTTGATTAGAGGTGATGGTTTGCGAGATGATTGTTGTCTCGAGAGGAAGAATCGCGCGATGGGGGAAGGGGTGGTGGCTTTGGATTGCGGTGAAGGCGTGCAGTAGACCGATGGCGGTTCTGGTGGTTCCGGTGGCGGCGATAGTGGTGATGGGAGGGGTGACATGTTAGAACAAGTGTTTTATGTTAAATGATCACCAAATGGAACAATGACATAGGAAAAGAAAATGAGTCATTTGCAAGATTAATAATATAGTTGGATTGAAGGAAATATATAAAGGGGAAAGTGAGTTCTTTTTTGTTGATTGAGACTTGTGAGTGGTGGTGGTGGTGGCCGCCGGTGGGTCAATGGTGGTGTTTTTGAAATACAAGAAAAGGGGTGGTGGATTTTGATTGATTGTGTTTTATTTTTGCATTTATTTTATTTTCTTATGTAACATTGATGAATTCAGTTTTCTAATCTATATTGATTTATGCATATATATATATATATATATATATATATATATATATATATATATATATATATATATATATATATATATATATATCAATATTCTATAAATGTGTTTTTTTATATTAAAAACCAGTTTGAAAACTCACTGAACTTAAAGACGAAAAAATTATAAAACTTACGAAAAACTCTGTAGTACGAAAAACTAGGGTCGGGCGGACGGATTAGGTGTGATACCTATCGGATTACCCAATTATATTATTATACTAGGTTAAAAACCCATGTAATACATGGTTGGAATAAAATTTAACATATTAAAATTATTATTTTTTATAAAAGTTTTGTATCTTACATGTTATTAGTTATTAGTTATTGGTGAAATTAAAAATAATAAATATTTAAGAAATTATAAATAAAAATAATAAAAAATAAAAATTATAATATTATATTTTAAAATAAGATATAATATAAATCATATGGTTTAGTATGTTTTAATAAATTATTAGAATAAAAAAATTTATAATTTAAATATTTTATAGTATAGTTTACATATTTAAATTAATTCTCATTTAATAGGAGAGAGAGGCGGGAAACATAATTTTAGAGTTAACCAGAAATTGCCAAGTGTTCACTTTAAACCTTTTTTTATTATAATAGATAGATTATATAAAGTTATAAAAATACAATAAGTAAATAGTATGCTGAAATTGTTAGAAACTTAAACCTATGAGAATTATAAATTTTAGTTTATTTGGATGTTTGATATTTTAAATCGTGGTTTTAAGGTGAACATAATTTTGTTTCTGGTAATGCGTGCTTTAAAAAGGTAATTTAAAATCAAGTAAAATGTGACTTGCATTGAGCAGGTGATTTTAAATAAGATTAAATATAGTAAAACTTGATTCCCACCTAACAAAATGTATCAAAACTCAATACTTGTATTTTATTTGGTTCTATGTATGATTTGTATGTTGTGAGACAGCCATTTTCAAATTCTATTGTCCTTTTTGCACTTTATTGAACCTTGGTGTTGGTGTGGGTTTTGACCCTCCAGAATCAATGGCTTTGATTGAATCTTTATGGTGATTGTTTAATACTTACTCATTAAGAAAGCTACAAAGGCTACCACAAGTAAACTATAATTTCTTGAAAATGAAATACAAATTGATATCATTTCTAGGCTTTTGAGTTGAGTTTAGATGGTGACAAGTTCAAAAAATATAGGTTTTCCTTTTATATAATTGAATCTTTATTGCTCTAGAAATTATTGTCTTTTAAGGTGCCTAAAAGTGTATCTTTTATGTAACTTGTTTTATTGGCATTTAGGTCTTAAAGTTTACAAGTTAGGTGATATTGTAATCAAATACGCTACTATTATAGGTTGTGGACAAATAAATAACATCAAATAATAGATTGGGGGATTGAACTTTATTAATCTAGATTGATCATTGTGTATTCATTTAGTATACTAAAATAATTATAAAATAGAATTTTTTTGTTTTTCTTGATAACGTTAATGATCATCAAATATATTTTTGAGAGATCTTTTAGACATTTTACCATTAGATTATCCTGTGATGGTTAAACAAAATATAGTGTTAAAATATAATTATGACAAGGTGGGATATAATAGCATAAAGTTTTAATTATGTTTTGGATTTATTTGATCATTTTTTTAGCAAATACAAAAATTATTTAAACGTATTAAATTTGACTTATCACTCATTAAAGACTAAATAAATTCTATATATTGCTAAAGCTATTATCTATATTAAAACAATGTTATATTTTTATTATTAAGTAGTGTTGTAGATCATTCAAGCATGTATTACGTATTGTTTATGCCAAAATCATCGTGAAACATGCCTAATGACTAATATACCTTTTAGAACTTTTAAAAAGATCGAAAATACCATCATACCAAGCTATCAATAAGCAATAACTCAAATATAATAAAGTAGTTTATTAATTTTAAATTTTACAATATCCTTACACCTATTTCTTTGAATCTTAATTGTATTCTATTTACATCATTAACTTATTTTAAGATCCCTTAAAATATTTTTTTATCAGATTGAATATAAACGATAGTAAAAAAGTTTTTGACTTTTATTATAGAATACCAACCAAAATATATATACATAGATTAATTTTATAAATCTGTTAAATACTTAAATGGGCTTGTATACACATTAGATTATGGATTGTTTTACATAGAATAAGAGACAAAGCGATGAAAGCAAAAGGATAAAAGAAAGGAAAAAGAGACCAGAAACCATTGGAAGTCTCTATTCATTTACCACAAAGTTAAAAGCTACAAACATTAATAATTTTGTGTACCTTTGTTTCTACAATTTGTATTAATTATCAATTAGAGTTAATTACAGAAGAAATTCGCAAATATTACATTTTTAATAGCAAATCTATATTATTCTTACTTGTAAAATACTACAAACTAATTTATATCATGTTTGAGATTAAACCCAAAACCTTTCTTTTATGAGCCAAAACCTCTATTAAATTGCAAAGACTCTGTCAAATGAGTTGTCCCACATTAAAAGTTTACAAATATTACATAATGGTCTCATTTTTATAGAATGTATAGTTAGTTATAAATTTTGTTGTTTCGTAACATAATTAATCATGTTAGATGATTCTTAGTTAATTGAGTTCATGTGTCTTACACATGCATACAAGGATAAACTCATCTTTTCTACTTTTATTGTTTTTAACAACATCCAATTAAGCCATTTTCTAATCAAACCTTAGAGATCCATCCTTGAAAAAACCCTCATCTAAGACACGGGGAATAAGATTGGCACTGATATCATATGTAACATTTAATATTTCATACCAACTAATAGTATCTGATTGTCATTGGTAGCTCAGTTTTATTTTTGGCTGATACAATGGACGCTTCCTAAATGACCACACATCCTCAACTTTCCTTCAACTAAACACATTTAATCATGAAGTGTTTCTTCTAATCACATTTGACACCCATTAATGGTATTCAAATAATGATTATTGTTTTTCAAGATCATATTTAGAAGCAATTTGAGATTGATGTTTCAAAGATGAAAGTTTTAGGATAAAGTATATGATCCATGAAATTATAGGTCTCAAAGGATCAAAAAAATATCATAAAAAGTTATATGAACAATGAATTTGTTAGCATTTTCACAATAAAGTCCTAAAAATTATTAAATTCTTAAATTTTTTGTGATATTTCGCGACATCTTCATGAATTTATTGTGGAAAGTATTGAATATCTTGAGTTTTCATAATAAACATGATAGTTTAATAATTTGTTCACACTCTACAGTCAGTGGCGGAGCTTAAACAATCTTGTATGGGGGCCTGAGACGAAATTAATTTTTTTTTTAGGGGGGGGGGGGGTGGGCGAATTCGATATATATAAAAAATTTACAACACTAGGCCAAAAATTTATACTATTGAATAAAAATTAACACTACTGACGAAAAAAATTTACCCCCACTCCTATCCTTCGCCCATGTTTACAGTTATTTAAATAATTTTTGATCTTGTAAATAAATACAAAGATCGCAACACAAGTCACAGTAGAGATGGGCATAAAAACCGGGTCCGAACCCCACCCGGACCCGGGTAGTACCCGATGGGAGGTGTACTCGGGTTGGACCCGTTTAAACCCGTAGGGTTGGAACCGGTTTTAGATTTTTGAGTTTTTTAGTGAACCCGACCCGAACGCAGTTGAACCCGATTTGAACCCGGTATTGGGGACACACACAAGAAAAGAAAAGAAGAAGAAGAAGAAAAAATAATAATAATAAACCCGATTTGAACCCGGTTTTGGACCCGACCCGACCCTATCCGGGTATGCCGGGTAGGGTTTTGCATTAGGTGAACCCGACCCGGGTTCGAACCCGGTTTCACCAAAACCCGGGTACGAAAAAATCCGGTTGGGCCCAACCCGGTTTCAACCCAGTTTCGGGTATTGGGCCGGACCCGATTTGCCCACCTTTAAGTCACAGGACTCGCAACTATAAAATTTCACATTTTCTCTCGTATAGTCGTTAGTCGTATGGGCTTAGATTGGGCTGTAGGGCCTGTACCGTCACCGTACATTGATTTGAGCCTTTTGGGGAGAGATGCATAAATCGAACCTTTCATCAAAGGCTTAACTGGGCTTGATATAATTATTCAATGGGCCTGACATTTTCTTTTATATTTTTTATGTACCGAACCGACGAACTCAAATTTTTTCATCTTTTAGAACTTCATCAAATGTTTTTTTCTGAACATAAAATACAATAAATCAAGGGACCAATCATACTCTCATCATCCACAACCTGATCTCACAGCAATTGCAAGTAAAAAGCTCATTTGCAAACTAAACGATCGTTTGAGCATAAGGTGTCAAATCTCAAAGCCCCTGGATTGTAAATGCTCGTTTGAATTTGTCTTCGGACAGTCGTTTGAGGTTAAGGGTAGCGTACCTAAGTTTGAGATGGTGTACGTATAGAATGACCTAAATTAAAAAATAAAACTTTATTGTTATTGTCGGTCTTGTTAAATTAGTTTTGAGACTTATATTATTCGTTGTAATATAATGATGTGGCTTTATAAATATGTGTTTCATTGGATTTAAACGCACTTGATTGATATTTTTTTTAGAAATCGTGAGTATTTATAAAAACTAGAAGTTTTTGTATAAAAGCTTTTGTTCTATAGAATTTTAGAATCACCATCTATAGCGCAAATATATAAATCGGAGTAGCATATAAATGAGTTTAGTCAAGCCCAAGTTTGACTCTTTTACCTTAAAATGAGAGTTTGAGCTTGAGTTGGTTTTACAATGTTCACATTTTTAACTCAAATTCGACAGCGGTTCATTGTGTGTATAATAAAAATATATATATGCTGCAATAAATGTCATATTAACTTCGCATCACAATAACTTTATTATGTAATATGTATTACTAGCTTTAATAAACCCGCGTATTACACGGGTTGAATAAAAAATGTTAAGTAGAATAAAAATTTATAATTTATATATCAATATTATAAAATAAGATATGATTGAAATTTTTATTATAATAAATAAAATAAAAGTTTTATTTCAACACAAAATATTTTAAAAAATGTCATACTTTAAAACTTTCTTATTGTAACTCTCAATTTTAATTATATTTTGTTTATTTAAATTTACTTTTTAAAAACACCAATTATAAAATATTTTATATTTTTAAAAAAGTTTAATGTTCTAAAAAATTTTCTAATTTTATGAAAAATTATTTTCTTAAAAATAACATTAGTAAAAAGATCTCTTTCTTAATTTAGTTAGAAACTATTTTAATCTAAAAAAATTAAATACTATTGTTATTAATTAATGTGATTATTAAATAGCAGAGAGAAGCGGAAAAAAATTGGTAAGGAGAAATATGATGTTGACAAGTATCACTCTTAGATACCTTTTTATTAGAACAGAAAGATATAAAAGAGTTAAGATCAATTTTACTACTTGAGATTTGTTAAAAATAACTATTTTTCTCCAAAAGATTAAAAACATCGATTTACCTCCAAAAATTTCATAAATTGTTTCAATTTAATCCAAAAGTTTCATTAGTTGTTTTAATTTTATCCAAAATAATGAAACTTTTGAAGTGAAACTGAAACAACATCGCCTCCCAAACCTTTCTTCCATCTCCAAGTTCCATCCGCCTCCCAAACCACCACCATCGCCCTCGTCGCCGCCCACCATCCCATCGCCGCCAGCCACCCTCTCAGTCGCCACCGGCCACCTACAACTGTCGCACCCCATCCCTTCGCTCACCACAGTTGTCGGACAGGCCATCCTACTGCCAGCCACCCTCCTAGTCATCGGGTAACGTGCTTATCTTGATTAATTTTGTTTTCATACATGTGGATGTGGTTGAATGTGGGTTAATTTTGATTCTTTTGATTTGTTTATAGTCTGCAGAAATTAAAAACCAAACAGTATTCTTCTTGCAGATTGTAGAGATTTGATCCACCTTTTTTTCTACCGATGTCTACAAATATAATCCGCAAAATGCAAACATTTTACCTATAAAAAAACAAACTGCATAAATATCTTATTTATGACACATGTGTTTTATTTGTTAGATATAAAAAACAATAAACAAACAAATAAATAAACAAATATGAAACTAAGATGCTGTAAAATTAAATTATTTAGGATTTTTAAATTATATAATTAATAATAATCGTTGTACATATAAGATGAAAATATTCTACCTTAAGAAGTTGCACCATGTGTCCCCTTGGAAGTCCTGGCTTTTTACCTGCCACAACTACCTTTGACATATAACTTCAATAGGTGGCATTTCTATTAGAGATAAACACCCAATCAAATCAAACAATCTAAATATTGGTTATCTTTACTTATTTAATAATTATGAATTGTTAGTAAACTAATACTATTATTTTAAATACTTACGCTCAAATACTAGTTTGTTAATGATTGGTGAGCAACCTCAAAGATACCAAGTAAAACAAAAACAAGAATACCAATTATACCATCATTTTTAATTTACTTATGTCGAATAATATAGAATTATTTTATCTATTTTTTAGTGTAAGATTTGTTTGATTATAAAACCTAGAACATAAATATTGAGTTTGCATTTGTAGCTCCTGCGTCTAATACGAAACCAAAATTAAATAAAGAACCAAAGAAGCACGTAACGCCCATGTAGGTAGTACTTGTAATGTGTAATATGAGAGGGGAAAAAGTGGATAAAATGAACACATAGTTGATTGCCTTATGCATTGCTATTTAAAAAGACGAGTGTTTATGTGATTTTCATGATTCTTTAGTTAAAAATGATTTAATATTAAACGCAGTCCACATTTATAGAAGAAGCAAAAATCTAAAACACTATATTAGTTTATAAACTTTAAAAGCATTACATGTTTGGTTTACGTTTAAAGAAAGATACTAGAACTAAACAAATGTATGCATGCTTATGGAAGAATATAAATAGAACCCAAAATTTGTTTGTTATTGTGACGAATTAAAAGTATTTCTCTTCAAGAATTGGGCGTAATATGTGTTGCTTGTTTGATGAAGTAGATTTTCAATTAGTTTGTATAATAATATATCAATATATGTTCACACGAGTTTATTTGTGTTTGTATATGTTCGTGTGTGTTTGCATACATGTGTTTGTGTGCGTCCTTGTTCGAGTGTAGGCGTTTTAATTTGTTTGTTTTTTTTACGATGCAAGTAGCAAACATAATTTCTATTTTTTTGTGAAAATAACGTTATCATTGCACGAAGTAGCAAACTTACTCACACGAATGGAGGGTTTACATGCATATATGAAGTAACGAACTTGTAATGATTATATAAAGACCTTGTTTTCAATTATAAATTACCGTGATAGATGTATTTTAAATTTTTGGTAATTTTCCATATAATTATTGGTGAGGTTATTGTCATATCATGATTTTGGTCATTGTTGGTAGAGTCCAAATTGACAGGCAGTACATCATTGCCCAATGTTACAAGTAAACAAATGTTTAGTTGTATGATTAAATCATCTTTTGATAATTGTATAACCTTTAATATTTTAACCAAAAATCTAAGATTATTTTGTTAATTTTATTTTATGAAATGTTTTATAAGTTGCACAAGAAAAGAAGATGACACGATCTTTGAGAATATTACGCATGTATTCAACATGTTATATTAAGATTATTGATGTAATAAAACTAGTTTATAATCATCTTTTTTTTGTGTTTGATTTATTTGTATCAATTATAATAAAAATGCTTGTTGAATAACAAACAATTTCAACCAAGGGGGTTATGTGCAGGAGTTCATATATTAATGCTCTTGGCAGAAGGCGTTTAGTATTTCGGTTTTTAAACTGAGTTTGAAGCTTCAAATTTATAATCTTAACTCGATCCAAAAACTTATATCACACACAAATACACACACACACACACATATATATATATATGTGCATATAATTTATTTTACATACAATTATATACATATATATTGCTTATTTATTTTTGTCCCTAATTCCGAACAACTGAATTGAAAGGATTTTCACATACAAATTGGTTTTTACTTTCAAAAAGTCCAAATTCAAGTTACTCAAATCATATAACATGAAACCGAATAAATATCGTCACGTTTAGAGCACATGATCAACTGGTCATAGTTGTTTTTCATCTGTCATCTTCTCCTATGTTACGTGAAAGACTTTAAATAAATGTAACAAATCTATACCTACCATGATATAAGCCAATTACATTAATAAATAACTAATAAAAAGATAAAAGAATATGGAGGAAATTTGGTTTCATTTGGTAAATAAAATCTGCCATTACCCAATCAATATCGCAGCATGTAACCCATTCCGTCTTTACCCATTTCTGCAAATGGGCCACTTATTGTGTTATCAATAATCAAATGGTCCACATTTTGACACTTATTTTCCAACAGTATTTATATAATTTGATATTAAAAATCATACGATTATAATATATTTTACAAAGCATATGTTAGTTTTCTGAAAAGACAAAAAAAAAATAAAAATTATATAGTATATATATACACACATGTATTATTGCTATAAATCTAAGAAAATAATTGGTGAGGTAACATATTTCACATTTGTGGATTTTTTTTATGATAAATTGAACCTTTTAAAATGATGAGTTGGTTGAATATGACTTAATTTGAATATATAATCTTATAAAACATGAAACTATTCAAAAAATCCTTAAAATTTTTAAATAACACAATTTATTTATACACTTATAGATGCAAACATACATATAAGGACGAAAGTAAATAGGGGTTCGAAACACAAAAGGGTGTTAGCTAAATCGATTAAAATTGCAAACTAATTTAGTATCACTGTTTACTTGTTGACATCAATACATGTTTACAGATATATATTTAATTGATACAAACATACATATAAGGACGAAAGTAAATAGGGGTTCGAAACACAACAAGGTGTTAGCTAACTCGATTAAAATTGCAAACTAATTTAGTATCACTGTTTACTTGTTGACATCAATACATGTTTACAGATATATTTAATTGATGTACACGTAGAGTGACCAATCAATCTAAGTAGAAAACTACAACTATATAAACATTTGCATATTTAATCTGTAACATTGTAAGTGTCTATTTAATTCTTCTATTGTAGAAAGAAAACACTAAAATTGTAACCGTCTACTTTATTCTCCAATTATACAAAGAAAACACTATAGTGTATTATGAAATTATACGATTCTAGTAACTTTTTTTAAGAAGTTTAAAACCCCATAATAAACACATCCTTTCGATTATGTAACTCCTCTCTTACCGCTAAACCTTAACCTCTACCCTTATAACTATATGTGTAGAATTAGTTCGTAACAAAACACGCTTGTGTAATTGTGTAAATATTAACAAGTAACATATAAATAGTAATACTTATAATTGATGTCACGTTGCATACTTATATTTCATTGGGGTGCGTAGAAGGATTGGTGGAAATGTCCCACCCCTACCTTTATTGTCTTCGGTCAAAAGCAACCACTAATCTTTCACATATTCTACTTTTACCCCTTTAAACACTAGTTATATATTGCCTTTATTTTTTACTTTCAAAGTTCAAACTAAATCGGTATTTTGATTCTAACATATCCTGAATACTAGTAAAATAAAAAAAATAGATATATAGTTTCTTTTAACTGTTATATGTAGATTGATGAATTGATACTAGATTAGAGAAGTTTTATATTGATAACTCCAGTAGTATTTACTTTTTTTTATTTATCTCGTTTAACATGTGTATTTTTAACCCCCTTATAAGTTAAATTATGATGTGTGACGTTGTCATATCAATTGCGAGATAAATACTGATGTTAGATTCAATTCCTTGATCATGTTGTATAGACATAAGTAAATCATGATTTTAAGTAGTTGTATTTTTTTATTTCTGTAGGTGAGATATAAATGCACAAGAGTAAATTCTAACGATTACTTTGGTTTTAGTTTTGGTTGAAAGTGAAAATGCAATCCTAATTTAATATTCTTAACCTTATCATGATTACAATCTAAACACATTTTGGTTATAGGTGATTCTATTTTTCTTAATTGTTGTTGTTTTACTATAGATGTAATTATTTACGTTTTTATTTTCAAGTTATACTTGATGGATTAAGCTTTATTCAAACCTAGGACATTATATGAGTCTTTTATATCATTTATTTTTATGTTTGAAAGTTTCAAGTCTTTTAGATACCATGTGAAATTAAATGTTTATGATAGCATTTTACATTTTATAGAAAATATTTTCTGTTTGAAAGTTTATACGACATAAACATAATCTCGTACCAACATTATATCATACCTCACATTTCGCTGGTGTTCTGAAGCGTGAAGCGATTTCAGGCGAGTGGATGATGAGCTAAAACTTACTCTTTGTTTTCTATAACACGTCTTCTTTTTCATCTTCTAGAAACAAAAAAACTCTTAATGCCATGGTTGAAGTCTTGTAATTGTGCATCAACTTTTATTATGGAGGAGTTATTATTGGAAGTTGGAAATATAAATGACCCTACACTTTGCTGACTTTTCTTCCATTTGAGTGAATCAAAATGGATTCTTTGCTTCCAAGAACAAAATACAAACTTATTCCTACACTTTAAACCATTGTTAGGAAAACCAGACTGGTTTAAAAATCGAACTGATCAAGTCGTGTGAATGTTTAGAAAAAATGATTGATGTTGTTTCGGGTATGAGCCAATGAACCTGTCACAAACAAGTTTCGAACGAACCAAGTAAGCCCGGGGCAAAGTTGATGAACCATTGGATCTTTCCCGTTCATATATTGATAACTGGTTAGATATATAAATTGTCAATTTAGTTGTCGGTTTTTGTTTTTAAAGCATTATTATTAAATTAGTAATTGTATCTTTTAGTTATTTAACAATTATATTTGCGATTCTTTGATAATTTATGTCACAATCTTCGAATCAAATCAATTGGCAAAATATAAAGTGTCCAACGATCAAATTGCGAATGTTATTTCATCGTGTAGAAAAGATAAAATACAAAATTATTAAAAGGGCATGAATAAGATTAATTGATTAAATATTAGGTCCCACAATGCATATAATCAAACTTGAAGGTGTAACAAGTTGACCATATAGGCACAACGTACTAGTCAAAATTTTATTTTAACACCAAATTAACTTTTTTTTAAATTTTATATTCGGGTCGGCTATCGCATATCTCTTTGCACGGAATCTAACGTATAAGAATGTACTGTGAGAACATAAATGCGGTAGCCGACTCGGCAATATAACATAAGAAAAAAAGTTCCAACAGTCAGTCTTTAAAGCAAGATGACAGAATCAATAACGTTCTCTACTTAACTAAGAATTGGAGTATACAAAACCAAATGAGAAGATGGGTACATTTGTAAGATTTCAATTTTAAATATCTAGATTTTTGACTTATTATTAAATCTCCAAATTCTTACACTTGTCACAATATTTAGACAAAATATTTAGACCAATTTTATATCGATCAGAAAATATAGGATTCATAAATATTAAAGAATGTCTCCCCTTAAAAACCACCAATACTTTTGTTTGTGTTTTAGCTGTGAATAAGCCAGAAGCTCCATAATTAAAGGTATTCAATTGGAATTAGTATCATGACGTTGGATCTTATGATAAGTCTCCATTGGTGTAATCACAATAAAGTTGTGATCTGCCGGTGATTAAAAGGGTTTTTTCATAATGAATTCTTCTCTTATATATCTAACATCATAACTCTCTTATTAAGCGTTTTTAGCTGGAAGTACGATCAAAGTATTGGCATGGAGGTTGATGATTTAGTAGTAAAGGAAAAGACTCTTGTAACACGTGAATTTGAAACCTGTAGATTCAAGTTTTACAATAGTAAAAAATTCAAAGAAGAAGAAGAACTGGGACTAATATGATGACACCGGATCTTATGATAACTCTCCATTTATGTAATAAAAACAAATTTGTAATCTACCTCTGAATAAAAAGATTTTTTATTATAAAGATTTTTTTCATTCAATTATCACTGATTCATTATCAGCATTTAATTATGGATAAGAGAATAACTTCTTATTAAACTTGATTAATTACTCATGGCTTTGTAGTTTAATGAGACTACTGATTGCACTGTAGAAAACTAGTGTGAATTCAATTTTTTATAAATGAAATGTTAGGTGATATCTACAAGTAAAATAATTTTTATAAAAAAAAAATGTGTTTATCTGAGACTAGTGTAACACTGATGACTACATAAGAAGTCTCTACCAAGTAATAAAAACAAAATGGTAATCAAAAAGCAAACAACGCATATACTATTTCTTGATATAATAAAATCAGACGATTACAAACGCCCCCTCTCTTACATATAGGCTCTATCTTACGCATACCCTACAAACCACCACTGATTTTCTCCTTCCACTTCCACTTCCACTGATAGTTTACGCTTCTCCCTCATCTCCTCCCACAAATTGTGGTATTTTCCCTCATGAATTGTTCGTGCATATAAACGAGTGATTTTCTCTCTAATACTCTCTTTTCTTTACGTCAGTTATATTTCTCTTCAATTTGATCCCTCTCCTCTACTTCAACCACGTCTCTCTTCCATCCCAGCCTTCTAACCACCACATCAACGTTCGTGAAGGTTGACAACCTCATTGTAGATGCTCAAAGGCTCAAGTTCTATTTTTTAATTAAAACTATATAAACCACTGGGGTGGTGGTTTAGTGGTAGAAGCAAAACTTCTAGAGCATTACTCGCGGGAAAGTTTAATCTACGACCCTGAACATTTTTTTTGCTTAGAGTATCACTTGAACCTCATACATTCTCACATTTACATGTTTTAAGTATCTTATCCACGTGAGTTAAAAGATCATTGATAAGAATAATATTATTGTTGTTTAGAAGTAAGAGTATTATTGATTTTCACGTTATAAAATAAATAACAATTATTAAGGAAATATATTTTTGTTGGATGATAAAAGTTGTTGGAATATTTATTGGAAATTGGAATGTCTTTAAAATAAGCATACCAAAGCCTGAAGCAAAGATCACACCCCTAAAGAGCAAAAAAAAAACCTTCACCATTTCACCACCATCATCTCCATAAGTTGCCATTAAGCTAACCCATTAATGGCGTAAACGCTTAATCAAGATTATTGCGTGCCGGAAACCCATCAAGAATTCCCACAACAATCCCTAAATTCCCAATATTTAATCAACGAAATCCTCAATGAATGCTTTTATACAGGTAGCAGAAACAGAGCACTGAAGAACACACAAATTGGGTGTTAAATTGAGTGATTTATATGTTCATACACCATTATCCAACCTGGGAAAGCACGGGGAGTTGTTGTTCGATGGGATTTTCGACTGTTTTCATGAGATCACCGAAGCGTTTGCTTTCGCTAGGATGAATGACTCTGCTTATCGAGTCGATACGGTTTCGAGGCTCGCGCAATGGCGTATCGATAGCTTCGGGTGGTCTTCTTACAGGAAGTCTGATCCTTTTAAGATTGGAAAGTGGAACTGGTAATGGTGATCTTCAATTTGTTGTTTTGGTAATTCTATCAAGTTTTTAAACAATAAAGATGCATTGTTAATTGCTAAATGCTTCTGTCATTGATAAGAAATCATTATTACAGTAATCTTCAATTCGTTTTTGAAGCTTATTGCTTTCTGTAAGCAGACAGTGGCATTGAAAGTTAATAATGCTTTTAGTGCTTAAGGTGTTCGACGAAATGCCTGACTGAACCAGATAAATCAGGATTTCTTAAATTTTGATTTTGTTTATTATTTTTGTGGGTCTTATATCTTAAAAGATAATATTATTGATTTGGGTTTGTGTGTTTTTGCAAATTGAAGGCATTTAGTTCTTGAAAAGAATAGAAACTTGTTCATTAAGCTCTTCCCTGAGATACCAAAGTCAGCTCGAGATAATCCTCCTATTGCTTCGTTCAACATTCGTGTGATCTCATCGTTGGGAGGTCGCAAGACCTTGGTTCATCCAGGTAAGTTTAGTATCATCAGAATTATTATTAACCACAGAGTTAAATTTTTATATTTTTTACCAAGGTTGATCTTGTATGTTTTGGATGCAGAAATCAGGGATAAGAAGCTGAGAAGCGGTGAGGGTTTCGCTTGGGCGCTTGATGTTCAATTGACGGGGAGATTCATCATTGATCTTGAGTTTCTTGATCTGAAGACTGCATCTCCAAACGTAATTCATTCAATTTTCATTTGTGCATTTGAAGATCTTTTAAAAATTTAATTTTTACTGTTTATGGAAAGGATTGAGGCATGGTTGGTGTCTTGGTGAACCTAATTTTGTGACTTTAGGATTTACTTATGTTTTAATTCTCAAGACAGGGTTGCCATTCAAATCTTGTGTTTTAACTATGAACATGAGTCAATATCATGTGTCAATTAGCAAACTTTAAGGTCAAACAAATTAATCAAAGTTTGTTGGTGAGTAGAAAACAAGTTTGAAATTTGGTTTTAACTTTTAAGGTCAACAAGATTTCTTTTCACCTAATTAATTATTTTACATATGAACGGGTCAATATGGCTTTTGAGTTATCTCAAAAAAATGAAACGGGTCAAATTAAAATTTTTTGCTAAATGTGCAACGAGTCAATATATATTTTTCAAGACAGGGAAAGAAGTGTTTGTGAGTCTATCAACCGTTCTTGACCCCAAAATTTGTCATTTTAGTAGTTTCAGACCCTCCCATCTTGCCGTCTGTTAATTTGTTCATGATAAGATGTTGAGACAAAATCGATTATATGCAACTATTCTATAAATGTTTGGTACAACATTGTTTTACAGGGCGGGGAACTTCGTTCTATTTGGAGTGAAGGGTTTACACAAAACAACACAAACTCAACAACACTTTCATCTGTTGGTAGAATGTTATCAGAAAGCATCCACACGGATATCATCATTTGTGCTTCTAACGGAACAATTGGGGCCCATCGAGCTGTTCTTGCAGCCCGTTCACCCGTCTTTCACAGCATGTTTTCCCACAACCTCAAAGAGAAAGAAATGTCTGCCATTAACATTGCTGACATGTCAATTGAAGCTTGCAAAGCTTTTCTTAGCTACATATATTCAAACATAAAGCATCAAGATTTTATCGATCACAGACTCGATCTTCTTAGGGCAGCTGATAAATATGATATTTCAGATCTCAAAGACGCGTGTGAAGAGAGTTTAATAGAAGATATTGACACGAATAACGTGTTGGAAAGACTACAAAGCGCTTCTATGTATAGATTGCCAAAGTTGAAGAGTTGTTGCATACAATATCTTGTGAAGTTTGGTAAGATTTTCGATATTAGTGACGAATTCAATGCTTTTATACAATCTGGTGATAGGGATTTGATAGGTGAAGTTGTTAATGAAATTCTTTCTGCTTGGAAAGGTTTCTGAAGTTTGATTACTTGTTGATTGTTATATCTATTGATATATGGAACGCGTATGATACGCGATTCATTTGTCACGAAATATTGTTTCATGAAAAGGGTGTGTTACAAGATACATTTTTGACATGGCTTGTGGTCAAGAAATATATATTATTGGGGCGAATGTAGTCCCATTTGTTTATATATGTCTTTTTCCTCTTTTTGAGTTGTTTTCGTATACTTTGGTTGCAAACAAGACATGCTAGGCTCATGGGAGTTCACAAGCTAACTTGTCGATGCTCGGTAAGCCAAAGCATGGGAGCTTATGAGTTATGACACACTAAATGAGCCAAGTTGGCTTGCTTGACCATCCAAGCTGAGGTTGAACTTTACATGACTCTGGCTTTATAACTTGGCGAGCCTAAATGAGTCAAAAGGGCACCATACCTAACATTCCGCATTTTGTTATTTGGTCAAAAAAATTTATTTATAGTTTGATGAAAATGTTTATTTTAGTTTTAAACAAACCAATATAAATAGACTCATGACTCGCGTCACACAAGAGTATACATGTCCATTTGGAGCTCAACTTGTACAAGGGTAAATGCTTAAACGAACTTTATAAAAACCAAACCTACCAACCAAACCTAGCACGAGCTTTTCCGAGTATGACAAGTCGTAACGATAGAAAGTTCTAATTTTACCTTATTTGAAATGAGAACCTACATCTCACTTAATCCAATTGGGATGCTTCATTGACGTGAAAATATAAAGGCAACATTTGTATTAATTTTTATTTGTTTAAATAACAATTAAGGTAAAGTATAGTCAGGAGCAATAAATCTCTTTTGTGATAAACAAATCCATATTGCAAGTTTGTTATTATGTCATCATGGGAAAAATGTTACATCTCAGACTAGAGATGGGCATAAAAACCGGGTCCGAACCAGACCCGGTGGACCCGACCCGGACCCAGGTACGGGTAGTACCCGATGGGAGGTGTACCCGGGTTGGAACCGGTTTTAGATTTTGAGTTTTTTAACGAACCCGACCCGGACCCGGGTTCGGACCCGACCCGGCCCGGTTGAACCCGGTTTTGGACCCCGATTTGAACCCGGTATTGGGGACACACACAATAAAAAAAAAGAAGAAAAAAAAAAAAAAAAAAAAACTAAATCCGGTACTGGACCCGGTTTCGAACCCGACCTGACCCTACCCGGGTATGGAGGGTAGGGTTTTGCATTAGGTGAACCCGACCCAGGTTCGAACCCGGTTTCACCAAAACCCGGGTACGAAAAAACCCGGTTGGGCCCAACCCGGGTTGCACCCGGTTTCGGGTATTGGGCCGAACCCGAAATGCCCATCTCTACTTAGACAATGACAGCTACCAAGGGATGCAACGGTGTTTGTGGAATGTTTAATTTAAAAGGAAAAAATGAAATGTAATATTTTGATTAGTGATTAAAATTAAAAAAATAAAAACCTTTCATTATAACTATTTAATTGGATAAGGGTCCATCATGCCCCCTATCAAGGGCCCAGACCCGTGAGGGCATGGAACATGAAGCCCCTTGGACGTGGCTGTGTCCGCTAGCGAAGGATAGTGAGTGGGGTCATGGGCGTTGTTTTTTTTTTGTTTATACAAACATACAAGTGTAATTCAAAGTTATCAGTTTTTATTATTCATATCATCAATTTCTTTTTACAAATCTTCAATAAAATTAATCACACTTACTAACCTATTACATACCTTTAGTGTGTGTCACAACACCCACTACTTACGTGATGCCTATGTAGACTTAATTCATGCTCGCTAGATCATTACGAATATCCTTAAAAACTTAAATAGCTTATTTTCACATCCAAAACCAATAGGGGGGGGGGGGGGGGGGGGGGGGGGGGGGGGGGGCTAAATAAAGGGGTATATGGATAAACCCTAAATTCCATCTCTATACAAAATCAAAACCCTCGATTTCTCAAACTGCAGCCTCCCTTACAGTCTCACCGCCGAACGCTGCCGTATCTCAGCCTCCTCCGTCGCCGTCGAGTGTCGTAAGTATTCCTATAACTATTTATCTATCTTGTTTTCGTATTTGTATATATTTCACTGTATTTTAGTGGAAAAACTTTTCAAATTGCTAGTTTTTTCGTTTTAGCAGCGATTATGATATTCTAAAGTATGATTTTAATCTCAATTTTCCTTTTTTTTCTTGTTTGAATCAATTTTAGATGATAATCAGACGCTTAATTTTATTATCATATTCAGTTACGCCCAAATCTAGATGTTAAATTGTTAATAGTGGCATTATTTGTGTTAGCAGAGATTGTAATTACCATAGAAGTATGATTTTTATCTTTCTGATTTCGTTTTATCGTTTCCTTTTGTTCTGGTTTGAATCGGTTTTAGATGATAATTAAGTGTTTTATGTTTAGGTCATGCTTCAATTTAGATGCTAATCATGAAACAATGTTTTTAGGGTTTGAATTGATCACTGGATATACATAGTACATACAATCTTTGTGAATAATGTTTATGTATTATAAGTTGAAGTTATAATGTACATATTTTACAGTTTATTGTCTTGATTTTGAGTATATTGTTTTTAGGGTTTGAATTGATCATTGGATTTACTATCAATCTTTGTGAATGATGTTTATGTATTAAAAATTTATGTTTTAATGAATATATATTATAGTTCCTTTGTTGTCTTGATTTTGAATTGATTTTTTTGAGGTTTGATTTGATCACTTGATATACAATCAATCTTTGGGAATGATGTTTATGTATTAGAAGTTTATGTTACAATGTAGATATTTTACAGTTCATTTTCTTGATTTTAAGTTGATTGTTTTTAGGGATTTGCTTCATAATATCATAATGCAATCCAACAAAGGAGCTGCATCCATGGAAGTTGAAGAAACCATTCCAACTGAAACCAAACCCGTAGCAAAACCTAACTTTAAACCATTAACCGCCCACGAGATTTCTGATGGCCAAGTTCAGTTTCGTAAAATTCCTGTCCCGAGACACAGGTACACACCACTGAAAAAAGCATGGATGGATATATACACACCAATATATGATCAAATGAAAATAGACATCCGTATGAATGTGAAGACACGAAATGTTGAAATGATGACGAGGCGTGACACTCCTGACATCAGCCACCTGCAAAAATGTGCTGATTTTGTTCACGCATTTATGCTCGGTTTTGATGTGATTGACGCAGTTGCATTGCTAAGAATGGATGAGCTTTATGTTGATTCGTTTGAAATTAAAGATGTTAAAACCTTAAAAGGGGAACATCTTTCTCGCGCCATTGGAAGGCTTTCAGGTAAAGGGGGTAAAACAAAATTCGCAATTGAAAACTCAACAAAAACGCGTATTGTTATTGCAGATACTAAGATTCATATATTGGGATCATTTGCAAATATTAAGGTTGCAAGGGATTCTCTGTGCAGTCTTATATTGGGATCACCTGCTGGGAAGGTGTATTCAAAACTAAGAGCTGTTACTGCAAGATTAGCTGAGAGGTTTTGACTTATGAGTTAAACATGTCTTAATTTATTGTTTTATGTGTTTTTTTAATGTTTTAAACGGCAATATCATGATTAGTTTAGAGATTATGCATATTTATGAGTTTTGGCTTTGTATGGAATTTGAATCTTATTGATTATCCAATTTTGTCTACTTGTTTACCATTTGTCATGCTTTAATCGTGTAATGAACCAAATGTTGTACCCATCATAGCCAAGTTATTAAGTGGTTGTTCATTATTGTTTATTGAATCTGATTATGTGGTTATTGCTTTTTCTTTATTAAAAAGAGTTTAACATAAGCAATCTTATTGGTTTATTTAAAAGTAAAGTTTAAAATCAAGCACTTAACGATTGTTTATTGTTTTATCTATCGGATCAACTCCTATGAGGATATTTTGGGTGGGTAAGTGGTGTGCTTCACAACCAAACAGTTGATCTGTTTGTGTATTTATACTAGAAAATCTGGGAGCTTATTCATTGAAGATTATCTTTCATAAAAGTGATGTCGGTTTAAATTATTGTAAGCGTAAGTGGAGATGATATTTAGAAGTTAAAAAAATTGTAAAAAGAATAGAATGTCTAGGAGTTGTCTAAAAAATATATTGAATTGGTTTTCACTTTACTTTTACTTAATAGTTTTTCTTGAATATCTGAATTAGAATTAGAAAACCCAGATCCAACTTTGAAATTAAATTATGTTTGAATTAGGTTTAGCTCGAACTAGAAATTCATCATTATAACTCAAATAATGTAATATGGTAATTTTTTTATTTGCCAAATATATGCATCCAAACTCAGGTTTGTTTTGAAACTCAAGATTTTACCTTGCATGGCATAATTCGGTTCGAATTGGCGTTCAACCTCACTCAAAAAACAGAATTTGGATTTGGAATCTGAATTTGATTCGGTTCAAATTGGTTTAGTTTGAATTTGGCTTTCTCAAGTCTAACTTGAATTTTGAACACCCTTAGTCAAACAAAAACAATAAGTCGATAAATAACAGATAAGCATTCACAAACAACGGTTGACAACTTCAATAAATTTAGCTCTTTTTTCTACTTCTAGTGGCTTGAATATCCCATCAACTAAAGCATTATAATCTTCATGTTCAAGTTTAAAAAACATAAGATGATAGTAATCCTTAAATGTCATAAAAGATTGATGTTACAATGTACATTGAGTTGCTAAAAGAACTATAATATATGTAAAAGATAAGTTAATAAATTAGTATTTAGCCCCCAAAAAGATACCCAGCTGCTTGTTCTTCATTGCCATCAAAAAACTTTAGAGCTTGTATAACTGCATCTCTGCTAAACCCTAGCTCAACCAACTTCCCAATTTTGGCTTCAAATTCAGGTCCCTATATTCACACCATATACAAATATCAATTCATATGCCATTTTGATACTAAGCAGCTTCAAAATGATATTAAAAAAAGTAGACAAATAGCGTATAATAGCACAATGTGTTCTGTTTTCTGCATCTTCCTACGTATGCGTGTCGTTGAAATTTCAATAAACTATCAAGGGGATTTTCATTTAAAAGGTAGTTTTGCTTATAACCTTCTATAATCTAGTAAATATTTTAATTTAAAAGGTTCAAAGTTTTACATGTAACCTTCTATTAAAAGGCTACAGAAGTATTGTATCTACACATTTCATAGTCAACAAAACAGTATTATAAGAAGCTTGTTTCACTGAAGAAACAAAGAGAACATTATGCGCTATCATGATATTGTTGTTTTTGGTATTCGTTCATTCCGTGAAACATACTAACTTGTTTTAGTTTATTTACTTAAAAATAAGTAATATGTCATATCTATTGTTTTGAAAGTGTAAATAAGATATTATGAAGTTTTGAACTTATAGGACATATATGACAATGCGATGTTATTATATGCCATTTGCCCATAAAAGTACATGAAAAAAACTCACATGGGTGAGACCACCACGGGCAGACCCTGCAGGATGACCAAAACGTGAGTGTTAACTGTTACTATTGAAATATATATAGTATTTCTTTCAATCATGCGCTATCATAGGTACATAATTAAAGATCTCAGGCTTGATTTTGAATTTTTAACCAAATGTGCTATACTAATAGTTGGAGTTGTTCTGAATGATCATATTTTCTTCTAAGGTGTGTTTTGTGTACTAACCAGAAGTTTGACCCCCAGGTGTTTGGGTGTTACTCATCTCTGCTGCTGATCCAGATGAACCCTAAATATAACAAATAAAAGAACATTAAAATAAAAAAATAAGATGCTACTGAAAACTTAAAACAGATGAAGACAATGATGAATATAACAATAGAGTTATGATTATAATAAGCCGAAAACTAATATCTTACTCTAGTCCCAGTTCCAGAGCTAGATGCTTCCTTTAACTGCTTCTCCTCGTCTAGGAAATGGCGTGGGATATCCTTTTCTGTTGATTTATGAAAAACGGTAATCATGTTTTATCCCAAAGAGGTCGTATGTTAGTTCTCATTTAGATGTCATTAATGTAAAAGCGAAACAGTCAAACAAGTCGAAAGTTGCAAATAGTGTAACTTTTATGCGTGCAACCTTCTAAATCATCTTATTTAAATAATTGTTAATGTAAAAATATAGATTTTTTGTAATCATATATAAGATGTCAATTATTGATACATTGTATTTAATAAATGGACAGTGTTTGTGAGCCAACCTAACCCACTCGACCCACCTGTTTGACACCTCTAAGTTGCATATGCAACTATTCAAGATGTGTAATAATTATTATAGTATGAGACTAAGAGTCATTAATATGAGTATTTTTTAGAACGGTGATAGACTAACAAACCTGGCAAAAACGGTACAGCAACCTCTCCTCCACCAACTCTCAACACATTATCTTTCAAATCAATTGTGCACTGCAAAAAAACCAAGATTTCAAATTTATACGGAATTAAATGACATTGTTTCATTGAGCAAGATAAAAGATGGAGATTACCTGGTGCTTACGAAGCATATCTAATCCAAAAAGGAATTCCATATTGGGTGAATCCAACACAACAAATGAACACGGATAGAAGTTATTCCCGATCTACAATAATTTAATTACGTGAAAGCCATTAGATGATGTTAAACAGATGCATTAACAAAATGAGCAACAATTTAAGGTATACCATCATGAATACTCCATAAAGTATTGTGTATTAGTGATATTTATAGAAGTACAATGAGGATAATAACAAAGTACACTCAAACATAATAAATCTATCTCCTATTTTTGTAAAAGATTATTTCAATTAATATCTGCATAATAAATCCGAACTAATCTAATTATCTAATGCTAATAATAAAGTGGCTTCATAAAAAATGTAATTTTCAGCAAGAAAAGAATAAAGGCAAAGCACGCGAAATAGAAACCAACTTAACATTTTTGCTAAAATGAGCAACCACATCTTAGATAGGCATAGAAACCAACTTACATTTTCTTGCCTATTTTAGCAACCAAGTTACATTTTATCACCAGTCATAGCAACTAACAGCATGTTCCAAAATTTGCTAACATGTCATCTTATTTTGTATTCATGTGTACATATGCCATGTGACACTAACATGACATTTACTATTTATGTTCCAAAAATATCATTGTTTCAAACTTGTAAATAATTTTATTTTATCACATAAGCAATTTTTGCAAGTGTTGCATCTCATAAAGTAGCTGGCATGGCATAGACCAGTGCCACATCAGCAATTTACAGAATGACATGTACCTTAATTGGAGCAACGTGTATCCTACCAAGAATCTCTGATTGGCCAACTCCATGAGCAATGCCCTTATAACGTTGGTCCAAAAGCCTCAACAATCTAGAAGGGATTAAGGAAATTAAATATTTGACATTTGCAACTAATTTTAATGCGAATATGAAAGGTAGAAAGAGTGAAGGTGGTTAAACACTAAGTGTGAGCAAAACTGAGTCTGGACATACAAAATTAAATGCATGGCCAGATAGTGTCAGAAGAACCCTATGAACTCTTACAGAATTTGCACACAAATCACCGATAACATCTTTTTTACCACAAATACCCGATCACTCATGTGCAAATTTGTAAACGTAAAGAAATTGTGGCGGAAAGGACTTTATCACTGATTTAGCAAGTAAACAAATTTTCATGCAAAAATTATACAAATTAAGTGAGAATCATAGGGTTTCTAAGACATTCACTCCGAATTCCAAGGATGTATTTGTTTAACGGTCTTGTGTGGGACAGAAATGGTTGTAAATCGAAACCAAACCGGTTCAGATTCATTTGGTTTCTCGTTTCATTAATATTTATTTTCTGGTTAAGATAAAATAAACCAAGTTACATGATTATGAACTGTATGCATAGAGCATAGCTAATCTTCCCAAAAAATAGAACAAGAAAGGCTCGTACCCCAAACGCTCTGCACAGCTTTTTGATATTATGGTTGATTGGGCCCCACTATCAACGAATGCCTGTATTGGAAGAGTACTCATATAATAATTTCTATGAATCTATTTGTACAAATACACCAACATTGAAGATGTAAGAACAAACAATATAGATTCAATTACACATATATCCGTCTAAAAGTGCAAAGTTTCATACATTCAAAATTCCATGGCATAATATTTACCCTTGCAAAAACTAAAGCTATAACATTAATCCATTTTATATTAATTATAACACAATCTTACATATATATGTTGCAATGGACTACTGGAGGAATGATTATTGTGAATCATCTCAGCAATAATGTTTACTTTGTTTATTAAATGAGCATGTTGTTATGAGCAACTATTTTATTTCTTTAATGGAATAGATAAACATGTGTATTTTAAGTGATTTGAAAAAGTAGATATTATATTATGAAACTTAGAAGAATAAATATGAAATTTAGAACATTTAGAATAATATGAAAGAAGCATGGAGGTGTCAGCGTGTCACTATTAATTATCATCATTACCTTCACGGGAACACCATTGACTTCCATGTCAACATAAAGCATGACCTGAAATTTGATTCAAAAATGTTTTTTCATGATTAAAAGACTTCAAAATTTCTAATTGTATAAATGTGACAGTAAATAATACTTACCACCCTCGCAAAAGCTTCAGGGTTGTGTTCCAGTGCAGCAGCCCAATTCTCATCGATGCCTTTCTGTAAACCAATGAGCACTCATTAAGACACAAAAGCAAGAAGCATTAAGATTATTATATGCATTTGTTTTGTTTTCCATTTAAGATCTTAGTGTGCCTAAAAATGCCTGATTTATTAGTTAAAAGAAAAGCCTAAATGGAAAGACATATGTCCCAAATTGCAGTCCTATCCCTATATATAATTCAAAGATTCAAGAAACTTCATCACTGGATATAACCAAATTATTTACAATCACCATAATTTAGTGGATTTAAATTTGCAAAAGGTTGGCTATGATAACTATATATAATGTCTGCAAAGTTAAAATGTCCATATACCTGTCGAATTGCAGCTTCAATTTTCTTTTGTGCTTCCACATCAAAAGGGTCTGCATAAAGTAGTGCCTTTTTTGGAGAAACAACAAATTAGAACAGAGCTTATATGTAAAATGTTGACACACAACAAAAGATATAAACAACAATGACATGACTTTTTTTTACAATTGGCAACTTCGACCTGTTTAAAAGGGTTGATTTGAGTTATGTTTGATGTCTAACAGGTCAAGCGAGTCAAAAGGGCCCAACATGAATTTTTATGCAAATAATTATTAGTGAAATAATATAACTTCCACAATCATATTTGACACACTAACCGTTTACAGAGAACTTCAAATTTTTGGAAATTAAGTGCTTTAGGTCAACCCAACCAAGCCTGACCCATTTTGACTTGTTGACTTATAAGGGAGTCGAATCGAGTTATGTTTTATATCTAACATGCCAAAAGGGTCGAAATCGTGGGGAGTGAAGTTTTTATGCATAAAACCTCCTAATCTTTTGATTCAAAAATAAATTATTATTACTAAAATGATATGATTTATGCAATCATCTTTTAAAAAAAATTAAATTTAGGGTAAAAAAAAGTGTTTTGGGTGGGTCAAAACTACCAAACATGACCCATTTGACTTGTTGACTTATAAATGGATTAATTCGAGCTTTGTTTCGTATCTAATAGGTCAAAAGGGTCGAAGTCACCAAAGGTGCATTTTTATGCATAAAAACTTCCTAAACCTTTTATGCAGAAAACTACACCATTACTGAAAACTAGAGTCCGTCATATGTGATCCTAACTATTTACAGGAAAGGTTAAAGAAAAAGCATTCAGGATCAACCCTACCAAACCTGACCCATCTGAACCTGTAACAAAAAATAACCCCTTTTAACCCATTCCCCAACCAGCCCAACCGGTCCACTTAGCCACGCCTACTTCTCTTATCTATTGTTTTTTTTAAGAAAAATATTGTTTTAGTACTCATACCTGGCACATTCATTATTTAAAACAAAGATAAAATGGACATAAAAGTGTTATTCGGTCAACCTATATGACCCCATTTTGACTGTTATCCAACCCACACAACTTACCATCTCTTCTTCTTGTTGCCTGCGTAATTCAGATCTCTGATTGTAGCGTCTTCTTAATAAGTCCTGCAACTTGTTTAGGTCATTCCCATTAATGATTTGGGCCAACTCAGGATCATTCTGCCATTCACATTAAGGGTCAGAAACTCAAATTTATATAAAATATTTTGAGAGCTTACAAACATAATCCAACCTGAAGCAATTGGGCCATTATATCTGGATTATTACGGATTTGCTGCTGGAAGGCAGCTGGATTCACTGCAGATCCGTCTGGATTTAATACTTCATTACTAGAAACCCTGAAATTTTGAGGACTTCATTATTTAGCATAAAAAGGTAGCACGTGGCAAAATCGATAAATAAGGTCTTCCATTCGCTAATCATAGCATAAAAAGGTAGTATGTCACAAAATCGATAAATAAGGTCTTCCATTCGCTAATCATCATAGCAGTTTTTAAATGAATTTAAACAATCTTTCTTACATATCTCATTATTTGTTAAAAATTACTGATTCTCACAAGGTGTAGTGCTTCTTGACTAAAGAACTCTTTACATAAGATTCTTTGATTGCCATTGTGAAAGTTAATCTTTGTTGTATATCAAAAGATTAAAGATAAAAAAATGTAAACGAAAATCATACATTGAAGAAGTGTTGGAAACCATCATCACTAGATCTCCATCAGCAACACCCAAACCACTCAGTGTCTCAGAATTTTTCATCTCCTTTCCATTGTGAAGCAGCTGTTGTTGTTGAAGTGGTATTCGGCTCTGCTTATAAGAAACATTCTAACATTCAGTTTAAGAAGAAAAGTTATGTAAAAAGAATTCTCCCTCAGATGTTATATATTTTTTGTGACCGTGAGAACCTATTAGCAGTAAACTTGCATGACCCACCAATACACCGCTAACCAATGGGATAAGATAATATGCAAATCATGCCGCTGCTTACCGCTACCCCCTTTAAGGTTGATGTTATTACTTTAAAAGTCAAGATTTATGTCAATGGTGTTTGAACTTGTGATATTCATACGTTAGGAAAATTCTGATTATTTAGGGGTTTACATGTAAAATCATCTCTAAGTCTCTAATTAATTAACAATTAAATAACCAAAATCAGTTAGTGGCAGCTTATCCTATATTTATCAGATAAACAGAATCAATTTCACTCCACACAAACACCACCAAAAACTGAAATATGCAACTTAAAAACGCAAAAAATCAAATAATCAAAACGCCACAACGCCCTAAAATCGATTGAATTCAAATTTATCAAATTTGTGACAGAATACGTTCAATTCTTTCAGCAATGGAGCATATAGCGCTGAGAACTAATTAGTACGATCAAAATCTCACCTCTATCTCCAGCAGAGCTTTCAAATTTTCCACCTGTAGACAAACACAATTCAATTATCGGATTTTCAGAAAACTTTAGCTTTAAAAGAAATCGCGTACAATCAATGGATTTAACCTAATAGAGAAAGGGAAATTGATGAATTTTGACTTTGGATTGAGTAATAATAACATACAGATTCATTATGATCGACTTCTAATGTAATGATTTGTTCATCGGTGGTCATTACAGTGATCTTCATCTTCGTCAATCGAGTTTATCTATGAATTGTGCAGCAAGTTTTCTGTAGATTTTTTTTCTTAAAATCTTGATTTTGTAGATGAATACCCACAACTCCTCGTTTGCTTCGCCTGCAAGATTTTCAAGTTTGAAGTTATTTTACTTCTCGTATGACTTCGGAATTTATATATATTTGCTGGCGCAAATAAGCACCGGATCAACTGGTTTAAAAGGATTCACCTATGATTTTTTAAAATGGATGTCATGGGTTGGATTCTTATTATGTGTAATATGTTTCAAGTGGGTCAAGCGTTTTACCACAGTAGGCTTTTGGGTGGTGGGTTTCCCTCGGGAATGGTGGGCGAGCCGGGTCACCAGCGCTGTCTGTGTTCGCGGGCGTGGTTGGCCTTTCGCCAATGGGTTTACCCGGGTGACCGGACTTAAAAATTATTCGTTGGCCGTTCAAAAAATATATATATATATATTTGCTAGCTTGTAAACTCATATATTACACGATTATATAAATGAAAAGTTAAATTTGACAAGTTATATAATTTGGTGTCGTAAAAAATACAAATTTTCTGCCGACTATTAACATAATTAAAATTATTTTATGTTTTTACTACTAGCAGGAAACTAATATCAAAACACACTCATTGTTACAGATAAACGTAAACTTTTACTTAAGCAAGTTGCATGCGCAAATGTAATATTAAAGATATTTATAATGAGTAATAAGTGATAAAAAATTATGATAAATGCTAGAAAATATATTAGATGGAAATAAAAATTTTATTCATCAATAACTATCAACCTAACATAATAGGTTTCATTGAAGTTTTGATTACTTTGTTGCATTTACACTCGTATAATACAAATCTTAATGGTAAAATCTCAATTTTTAACATCAAGGTTGTTTAGCATGGTTATCTTATTTGACTACATCAAGATATGGAAAAAATAAAATGAATAAAAGTTAAGTAGATATTATTTCATTTATAAAGAGAACGAGGGATAGAATAGTGAACAATTTAGTGAAATACCTGTATCTTTTAAAGTAGAACTTGAGATTCGAAATTCACACTAACAAAATTGATCTATTAAAAATATAGAAATCAAATAAAAGCTTTCACATTTTTAAAAATGATTTTCGTGATATTATTTAGAATTTATCGAGAAGTTGGAAACCTCATAAATTTGTGAATACGATTTGAAGTTAAAATGAAATCCAATGTAATAATTTGAAATTCAATAATATATAGATAAAAGGAAACCAAATTTTTGACGGAATATCATGATTAGTAATTAATTTGGAATAATATTTTTTGAGTTTTTAAAATTGAATTTCATGTTTATTTAAAATTTGTAAATAACTTGGAAATAAAATCAATCATTAGTTGTGATTTGAAGAAAAAAACATGCTTATTAGACTTGGGTTTTATGTGTTTTTACGCCCCATTCAGTGCGATTTACGCCCATTATTACGTCCCCCTTTTGTTTTCTTCTCCGGTCCTCTCCAAATCATGCGTATTAGACTTGGGTTTTATGCGTTCTTCACATACATGAAATACTTTATAAACATAAACACATTCAAAGTAACTTTATTTTATGTATAATAATGACAAGAGACATACAATTACACGTTTACATGCATGAAAACCTTCATACCATATTACCATCAACAGGCTAACATTTTTATCTGTTTAATTAAACACATTGACGGATAAATCTAACATCGAATGCTCTTAGAAAAACAATGTAAATGAAAAAGAACTTAAGGGGTGAAAATTGAAAATTCTCCCCACTTAAACGGCATCTCGTATATCACCCATCATTTTATACCCTCCGGCGATAAAAGATCTCCACCGTCGACCACCGACCACACTCTCACCACCGGCGATCTTCCGACGACCATCATCCAAAACCCTAGATCCTCAAACTCATTATCGTACCATCACTAGATCGTTTCATTTATCAATCCACAATCCAATTACATAATCTCACCTATTATTCCCACAAACACCATCAATTACTCTTCACTAACCACCTGTTCATCCGAAAACCCTAACACTTAAGTTACTCGTAATCGACAGTCTGAAGAAACTGTCACCTGCAGCATGACGGATGCGCAGGTGGTGAAACGTGCGAAGTTCAAGTCTTCCGTCAAAGACCCCGGCGTCCGTGGGATGTTGAAGATGGTAAAATTTGAAATCGAATGTGTTTTTTGTTGATTTGAGATGTTAATTTGTAAGTTTGTTTACTTCGTGCGTGTTAATCACGCGTTTTTGTAGACGAGGGAGAGGTTTGTGTTTATGCCTAATGATCCGTCATCGTCCGTCAGGCTTAATGTGGAGTTTAGGCTTATAAAAGGCAAGTAAATTGTGTTATAACTTTCATCAATGCGTTTTGTTGTTGGTGAGTAAAGATGTTGCTCGTCTTGAATTTCTCTTTTTCTGTTTTAAAGGACACAAATCGAGTAAGGAGGGTGCGAACAGACCTGCTTTACTTAATCTTACTCAAGATCAGGTTATTTTGTGTTGCTTTTGTCAATCATTTGTTTCATTTACAGCTTATTGTGTTATTTGCTTGCCTGATTGTTCATTGAATATGAAGCCGTTCTGACTTTATATGATAAACTTTTTTATGATCTCAGGGTAATTATATATTCGAGTTTGAAAATTTCTCAGACAGGGAACTTTGCAGGGACTTTGTAGGTGAGGTATTTTGGTGTTGCTTTCATACGACTTTTTTTGTGCTATATATTTGTTAATGTATGATTTAAAACTCTCTTGATGTATTCAGATGAACGTATACCAATACTGAATTATTATCTTTTGCCATGCTACATAAACTAACTTTGTACTTGTTAATATACAAAAATAAATCTATGATTTAGATTAACAATTTTGATCCAAATATTAGGCGACATGCTGATGAGCTTTAAGGCTGTATTAGATAATTGATCTTATGTCTCCTGTAGCTTTGTACTTTCTTACATTTGTACCTGCTTCACTAGTGCAGAGTCTTTGATGAAATAATTTCAAGAAAATTGAGCGAATGAGAACAAATGGAGATCTAATTAAACCTTAGATGTTTGAAAAATGGATGTGACAGGACAGTTGAACCAAAATGTATGCAGTCTTACTTCCCTATCTTGATGCATTTTGTTTTTAAAACACGTCTCTGCATATTTCAGTCTATATGCTAACTTGGTACATGTTAGTGCAAGATTATTATTTATACAGTACGAATTAGGGCTTGGAATATAATCGTTGCATTTTTACCCATGTGTTTTTTTGCTGCTTATGTGACATGGTGGACTATTTTTATATATATAAGTTGGTTGTATTATGATTTTGCTTAACAGCCAAAGCTATCACATCGTCTGGGGAAGTTGGGGGACCCACCTCAGAAAAGGCTGTTCCACTTAAAGATGAACAACTTAGTTCAGCAGAAATGGAACGTCGAATTAAGCTATTACAGGAGGACAGGCAGGTTTCCTGTTTCAATATTTGATTATATCACTAAAATTTATCTTCGGCAACAATTATTTTAAGTTGACATGTTAGATACCTTGCTTAATGTTTTTGTTTCACATTCAACTTTTTTTATACGAGAATATCACAAATACAGTGATCTACTGGTACCTTCTCCATTATCTGCTACCCGTAACTACGTTTATGTGTGATAAAGGCAGTAGACATGTTAAATCAAAATCATTGCTTTAATCAAGTGAACAATTGGTGGTTTATTTAAGATTCATGCCACCAACATTTATGTAGCTAAAATGTTCTTGTAGTGAGTTGCAGAAGCTTCATAAGCAATTTGTGATCGGAGGGGTGTTGTCTGAAACTGAATTTTGGGCTACAAGGAAGGTTGGTCCTAATGTCATATGTGCAGGGGTGATTTTTAGCCTGCATATATTGTTATGTACATACATGCAGAAGTTGTGTTAAATTTATTCCTTGGCATCTGTTTTTTGGTTTGCAATTTAGTTATACTGTTGTAAAACATGTAACATAAAATTTGCATTTATCAATCAAGTGCAGAAGTTGCTAGATGTGAATGCCAGTAGAAAAGCAAAACAACGCATCGGCTTGAAAAGTGAAATGATATTTAATGTCAAACCGTCATCTGATGGTCAGGTATAACTCAAATCTCTCTCTCTCTCTCTCTACATACACACACAAATACATAATTACGTATATATGTGTGTGTGACTCACATTTAAGCCTTGTAAATGTCCGAGTCCCTAGAAAATGGTTCTTACTTGGTATGTTAGTTGTTTGTTTATTTGTTTGAGTCCACCTCATGTAGGTATGCTATTATTCTACAAGGGCTTATGTAGTTGTGTTATTTTGATTTTACATTTCCTACTTGTGTCTTCTTCATATAGATATTTAGATATTGGCTGCTTGTTAATATGGTTTAGTTAATTGCATGTATATCATTGTTAGAGGTGGTGGATATCTTAAATGGGTCATATAAAAATGGCTAGAAGGAGAGTAGTCAAATGGGTCAAACTTGTCCAAAGTATGTATTTAATGCATACAACCTCCTTAATCATTGTGTACAAAAATTCAGGATATTTTTTGTGATAAATTGTTTTTGTATTCATAAATTACATGTTAATCATTTTAAACTTTTATAAATAACGGATGAAAAAGTGTGAGGGCCAACACAACCTGGGCTGGCCCATTTCGATCGATACCAAATATGGACCATTACAATCTGAACCCTTTTTAACTTACCCTACCTGCTTGATCCACTATTCTTGAACTTCTAATAATTCTTGAAATTTTCTACTCGCAGTGATATTAATGTAGATTTTTTTTTCAATTCTTTTGGTTTCAGTCTAACAGAGTTACTTTTAACTTGACACCAGAGATGATTCACCAGGTATTTTCATAGTTAAATTATAGTTTGGCTTTTTTTATTTTGTTTTCACATGTGTATTCTTTTTAAATGATCATAATATATGCCAACAGGCAATAACATGTGCTCCTGTTTAAATTCCACTCTTTAATATATTGATTTTTCTGTCTAGATTTTTGCTGAAAAACCAGCAGTGCGGCAGGCATATATAAATTTTGTACCTAACAAGGTAATGAGTAAATGTAATCAAAATTCTGCCTTCATTTCAGGCAGTTTATGTTTCCTGCTATGTAAACATATTTAAATTATTCATCCTTGAATTTTTTTGTGCTTTACATACAGATGACAGAAAAAGAATTTTGGACTAAATATTGGAGAGCACAATACCTTCACAGTACAAAAAATATTGTTGCTGCTGCTGCAGAGGCTGCTGAAGATGAGGAGCTAGCAGTTTTTTTAAAACAAGATGCTATTTTGGCGAGTGAAACTAGGCGGAAGGTGCTCTAACTTTTGATCTTATTATTATTTTTTATAAAACAACGATAAAGGACAATGGAAACTCTTCTCTCTTTTCTGATATTTTCTGGTTACAGATTAGGAAGGTTGACCCCACTTTGGATATGGAGGCTGATGTAGGGGATGATTACACGCATATTCCGGTAACTTGGAGTCTTGGACATTTTGTGTGTATTTGGTATCGCCTGACTTATTAAGTGATTGGCCTATTGCTGCTTGACTTCTATGTCATTGAGATATTATGTGTGTTCTCTCTTTTTGTTATATATGATAATAGCTTTTATACATACTTGATTTGTTGGCCAAAAAGCATACATCTGAATTAGAGGCTGCAAGTTCGACTCATTTACTTATGAGAAGGTTGACTTGGGTTTTGTTTCATCTTTAACGGGTTAAATAGGTAAAACAAAAAATAGCTTAAAAGGATTTGGATCAAATGGGTTGTAATGCGCAAGGTGTTATTTTAATGCACTTAAGTCTTCTAAATCATTGTATTAACAAAATAGAGTATTGTTGAAATAATGTAGCTTTAAAATCATTTATGATACGCCAATTAACTATGAAAAGTTTATAAATTTGGATAAAAAATAGTTTTGGATCAACCCAACCCATACAGAAATTACCTATTTGACCGTTACCCAATGCTTTTGATCAATTTATGTTTGTTACTGAACTATTTCAGTATTTTGAATTACTTTTACTTTGTGATCAGCAAGTGAATGTTTACATGTATGTTTGCCGCTAATGTTTCAAACCAAAAAAAAATGAGCTTAAAAGGGAATGGGTGATCAGTTAAACGGAGCCCTGGTCATTGTTAAAGAAGTGCATTATTATTGACAAGAATATACTTTGTAATCATGTTTGACAAAGTAATTAGCTATAATAAACTTTATAAATTTTGGACAAAAGTTGTTTGGGGTCAACCCAACCCATCCACAATTACGTGTTTGACCTGTTGCCAAAACGTCAACATTAACAAGGCATGCTTTTTGGATCATTTGATGGTATTGAACTTTATGTACATGTAATTATTAGGGCCATGGGCTAGCTAATGAAGATATCAAGGACGAACTAGAAGCACAATATGAGCCATTTAAGAGATCTTTCCTGCAAGATATTAACCGCCATGCTGCAGTTGTTCTTGAAGGAAGAACTATAGGTAAGGATTTGTATTAAAACTAACATATTAATACCATAAGAATTTTTGAGATTTATGAAGGGTCTTAAATTATGTTTTGATAACATAAAATTTTCCCGGTCCCACAAGCAAAAATGTGCATATGGAGTGGTTTGACATTTAATCTGTGACGTTTACTTTGGTAAAGATTTTGTTTTGAGAGATTTTCAAGTGATAATGTTATTTTTCAGTTTATTTAGGGAAACAAATTGTTATAACTTACAAGTACTTGAGTTTATATTGTTTGAATGTTTCGAAAGGATAATATTATATAATTGAATTAGACAGCTTAATGTTTATGAATTGTGAACTTTTAGAAGGATATATATGTGTGTGTGTTTCTTTATTTTATGAGATATAGTTAAGGTTTGCCTTCATCTACCCCCTCCCTCCTCCCAAAGACCCTACTATTGAGTGGGATTTTCCAGAGTTTGTTTTATGTGTTTGTGTATAGTGATAGAAAACCAATTTTAAGGGCAAATCGAAACACTTGTACGTAGTGCATGGAAAGTGGGAAGGAGAGAGATGGTTAAAACTGACTTATATATCACATTCAGAATGATAGTTTTCTATTTAATTTGGTTATGCATTGAACACCACCTGCCCTCCTCTCTCTCTCTCTCTCTCTCTCTCTCTATCTATCTATCTATCTATATATATATATATATATATATATATATATATATATATATAATATTTTTATGAATTTATGATATCAATTCTTTGATATATTTGCTTTATTACTTAATGAGCTCTTTACCTATTGTCTCTTGACCTGATTGTAGATGTTGAGACAAGAGACACAAGATCTGTAGCTGAAGCGCTTGCTAGTTCAAAACGTGGTGAGTATGCTTTTCATCTTTTACTTCTATTTATTTTTTTGATAGATAATTTTTCTAAGTTTTGTGACAAACAGTTGAGTTAGCTAAAGAAGCTTCTGATGGTGATGCACATCAAGAACGGTTAGACAGGGTAACTCGAATGGCTGAGATCGAGGACCTACAGGCACCACGTGAACCCCCAGTTGCACCCCTTTGTATTAAGGTTTGACCTTCAACATATTAAGTGTTTTTCTTTTTTTGAGTGTCTATGTTTCTTACAAGTTGCTTCTTAAACAGGACCCACGAGATTACTTTAATTCTCAACAAGTAAACACACTGAATCAATTACCAGGAACAAGACAACTGAAATCTGTGCTAAGCACTTCTGAAGCTTATGGCTCTCTAAGGGCTCATATCTCTGAAATTAGAACCGTGGGTTTGAGTGATCCCATAGTTAGACCTGAAGTGGCTTTCAAGGTAATCTATTGCTATTATTATTAACTTCTTTGTATCAACTATGATAATTTATTTTTTTAATCGACTAATGTCAACACACATTTTTTCCATTGTAATCATAAACACGGGAGGTGTAGATAATAAGGATCTAAAATATGGGAAAGAAAGATGGGTAAAATGTTTTTACACGTTCCCCTTAATAACTTTTGTTGCAGTTGATATGGAACTGCATATTTGACCCCTATCATAATAATAATCACTTTATCCAAATGCCAAAAACTTAATAATCATTTTATCCAAAAACTGAACATTGCAACTTAGAGTTACAATAGATAAAGTATAACTTTGTTATCTAGGTCTTCAACAGTTTGACCCAGAATATATCAAGCTCCAAATATCAACTTGGTAAAAACCCACATGAGAGCATATTGGATACATTGCCAAGTGTCACAAAAGAAGAGCTTTTACTTGTGAGTTTTTTTTACTTTCTTTTGTAAGATGGTTGATTGTTTCGTGAACTTTCTAGTTACATTTGTTTATTCATCTATTATATCAAGCTTTTTAATTATCTTCCAGCATTGGACGTCTATTCAGGAATTATTAAAACATTTCTGGTCATCGTATCCAATTACAACATCGTATCTTTATACAAAGGTAATTTCCGGCTTTTTATAAGGTTTCCTTGTGTAGCTATCATGTATAATTCTGCTCCTTGGTATAGAGGGTCGTTCAATAGTGAACCAATTTTATGTAGAGTGCTGCAAGAACTGCAAAAACACATGCATCTGTTTCTTTAACTGTGATACATAAGATGGTTATGTAATCACATAACCACCTCTTTCTTTCTCCCAATATATCTAGCAGTACTACGCACTAGTTCAGTAGTTCTTATGTGGTTCTCATGGTTTTTTGCTTAAAATTGATTCTGTATTAAACACACTCTCCTTGGTATATTTGATTTTTATGATTTAAAATATTCATGCATGCTATCATTCCATATGCCATAATTAGTATCTAGATATGTTACAAAAAGTAAAATTGATAACGGACATATTTTTACTTATAGGTGAGTCGGCTGAGGGATGCCATGTCACAAATTTACCCAAAGCTACAGGTATTTTCAGTATTGTTTATTGTATAAACATTCAGTTTAAATGACATTTTATTTTCTGCAGTGATTCTATTCCTTTTTGAAGAGTTAATTTGTATGTTTCAAATTTTTGATAGTTCTGTACAAATTGCAGGAGATTAAAGAATCTGTTCAGTCTGATTTCAGGCATCAAGTTTCCCTCCTTGTTCAACCAATGTTGCAGGTTAATTTACCCTCTTCGTCTTGATATAAATACAAATGTTGAACAAATATTATCTTTTTGTCCATTATTTATCATTAAAAAACCTTGATATCATCAAGGTTGATAAGTTTTCTGTAATTAGTGGCACACCCAAGTTTTTAAACCTACGTATGGGAAACTTCTATAAAAGTATTTTCGCGCACTTGCCATTACAATGAAAAGGCTTATTTTCTACAATATGCAACAAACACTCACATTTTTGTCATTGTATGTAATGAACTATATTAAACCGTACCATTTGATACAACTGGGAAAAGGGGACATGGCACCCATATTGATATGCTGTAACATAAAAAAGTTGGTGTGGTAACTGGCAACACTCTTTAACGGTTATAGTAGATAATTTCATCAAATAGACGAAGTGATATGAAATGCTCAAGCATGGAATTATTTTTTTGTTATCATCATGTTGTTTTAGAACAGCTAACTCATACACCTAATTCTATCCCTAAAAGGGACTTGAACCTCAACCACTAGGAGATGAACATTTTTTTACACCTGGATACCGTTAGGCCACAAGCCCTTTGGTTGTTACCATCATGTAACAAAGATTGTTGTGTTACCTTTGATGCAATTGGCGTACAATAACCGGTAAAAAGGTGACTTGGAACAATCTTTCCTGTTATAGCAGGTCAATTGCATCATATTGTTATGAAATAGAAGGTTATTACAGGGTAAAAAAGTGTAGTTCATTACATACAATGAAAAAGCATACAAGTTCATCACCCTTTGTTTTCTTTACGCTACAAATGGCTTGGAAAAGAATATGTTGCAATGCAGTTTGTTAATGGTGCAGGCACTAGATGCTGCTTTCGCTCATTATGAACTAGACCAACAGAAGAGATCTGCAAAGAGTGGCGAGAAACCGAATGGGTATGCTTAACAACGTTCTTCTTACACTGTTTTATCACTTATAACCAATCTTTATTGGTTATTATATACACTTCAATGTACATTGAACAAAATTTTGCTGTGAGTCACCTTGGTCTAAAAGACCCATCTCCGCTATTTGGGTTCATACGTCTCTATTCCATTTGTAATCACCGACACCATATAAATCACTAAAAAGATTTAAATTTTTCTTATTGTTAGACTTTTGGAGTCATATATGTCAAAGAGAGCTTTGGGAAATTTATTACTTATGCTTTATTATGTCCATCTCTATATGTTTTACCATAATATTTGTAATCTTTTACGATGATAGAGTTAAAAAATAAAAACTTCTGTAGTATGGATACCTGCATATATGTATGTTTAATAACGGAAAATGTTTGTGATTTGCTTCTTTATTTAATATCTAGTAATAATAATAACACATAACAAAATAGTGAAAATGATTTTGAACCTTTTTCACAATTCTGTATACTTTTAACCATTTTACTTGAATATCTATAGTATATCTGTAAATGTAAATTTGATTAATATTTTGTTGGAACTGGTTAATTTTAAACATCTCCCCCTTCAGAACCCTTGATCGACCACAATGCTAGATCCCGACATTGCGACTACTGATTAATATTATGAAGGGAATCATACAAAGATAATGGTTTGTATAGGTTAAACTCGTGTAGGTGACGCGTATGGTTTTTGGTAAACAAAGTCAACGTCCATGAGAATGAAGAAGCAATCAAATCTAACAACGAGCTTTAGAAATTTACTTTTATTACATGATCTTGTGGATGTTTGATTCATATTCTTGTAACTAGGCTATTTAACAATCCACGAGGTGTTTTGAAAAGCATTATATTTTTTCTATGATAATTCTTAATTTTTCTAGGATAAATTCATTGCGTAGGATTTAAACTTCCAACCTGTGTGAAATATATCAATACCACCTGGATTTCTGCTTAAGGACTTTACAAAACATTACATGCTTTGAAGTTGTAAGTCGACATGAAAGGTTTCTAGTGTTTGGATATAATCAAAGAGGTTTTGATTATCTAGTCATGGAGGGGTTAAATTTAGTAGTTTCTAGAAAGTAAATAACTAATCCACATGACCGAGGCACAAGCCTCTTAGATGAAGGTCTCAGGTTCTACTCGAGCGATGTGTAATTAGGGTTAGTGTCATTAGAAAAAGTAAATAACTAATTTATGGTTAGTTTTTAAGAACAGTTAACCACACATTCTAATCCAGCTTTTAGATCTATAATTTTTTCAATAAACAAATAATTTTTTTTAAATCTACTCTTAAATACTTTATTTTAGTTCAATAAATCTACATATATAGATTTCCACAATTTTTCCCCATGTGACATTTTGATTGTTAAGTGGTAACTATTCAAAAATTTTAAAAAAATCTACACAATTTGTCTACCACAAGATTTGACCCTTGAACCTCGTTACCTCATAAGGGTGTCTTTCCAAGTACTAGGGTTGTTCATGAACTATGACGAGCCGAGCTTCACGAGCCATTTTCGAACGAGTTTTTTCGAGCTTCTTTTGAGTAAAATTCAAGCTACGTGTTATTTGAGTATACATTATTAGTTATTGTTGTTAAAATAATGGTATAAACTAAATTTATTTAAATTATTGTCATTAAAAAGTAACGGGAAGAATAACTAAAATTGACCACTCATAAACATATACACACACAAATATATATAATTAAACATAAACAATTCGAGCCAAAATCAAACCGGCCTAAGTTAGTAAATAAGTTGTTTTCGAGCAAGTATTTTTTTAGCTTTTAGAAATAAAGCTTTTAGCTATTTCAATAGTCCTACTTTCAACGCTAAATCATATTCTTCTAGTGAATCTCTTGGCAGTTATCATTTAACTTTTGAGCATCACATATTTTATTAGCTGATTAATTATTTTAAATCAATTAAAATTCAATGTCAAACACCATCATATATGTGAAGATAATGAAGTGTGTTTGGCCATATAAAAACAATTTTTGATGGCTAGACTTAACACGTTTGATGGCCAATCGTTATCACGTTTTTTTAATTAACGAGTTTGTTACTATCACAAACATTGCGATGGTTGTATTTAAGATTTTAGTGAGAACTTAATGCGTTTGGCCATCTGAAAATAGTTTCGACTGCTAGAGTTAACGTGTTCGTTACTGTCACACATCAATGAAATTTGGCAAATGTCTACCAATAGCACGTTTGTTTTAGCATGTTCGTTATTATCACAAATAATGTGGTTGTGGTTTTGAAGATTTGGTATTGTTAATTTGGGTTGGGTGCTTTTTTGACTCTTTTTTCCTTTTATGCACTTTTAAGTATGTGTTGTCATTTTCTATTAATTATATCATCAACTATGGTTTTTTTTTTTTTTTTTATTTAATCCACGTACACAAAAGGATTCATTCAAAAAAATAAATTTTCGGTGATTTTTTTCCTTAAAGTTAAGTGCATCAAGATGCATTTAACATGTATCAAAGCTGAAAATTTTATCAATTTATGTAACATGTGATTGAGCAAAAGGTGTCTTATTTTTTTTTTTTTAATATAGCAAAATTAAGTTTATTATTTCATTTGAGTATGACTCCTTAGGCTTATATAACAAACAACAATATGAATGTAGTTCTTTATACACAATTACAATATGTGTTAAAGTTCAATACATTTCGGTACATTAACCTTGTTTTCTTATCATAACTTTGTTATAAGTGAAAATTCTGATCAGTATTTCGAAGTTAATTTGGAAGATCAGAATATCCAACAGGTTATATATCCCGAACTATATTTCGAATTATTACTTATAATTTATTCTTGTGTTTGTGATTGTTGTAGGAAATGTGTTAATGACTCAGTCAACGCTTAAGATTCGAGAGGGAAGTGGAAAAACGGATCACAAACGTGCTGGACCAAGTCTCCAACATTTTCATTAAGCCAGTACGCTGATAATCCCAAAGCTTTCAGGATATGGACGAGAATATCAGAGAGCTTATTATTTTTGTTTTGCTATATAATGAGATCAATCTAATTGAATTAGGGACATTTACTAATAATCTTTTCACTGCTATTGGCTTGTATACGCATTCACTTGAAAACGACACTTGTAGTATTCGATAGGATTTAGCTTTTGAATTTTATTCATTTTTCATTATCAATAAGATCAACAAGGCATTGGATGATTGTTTGCTCCCAAGGTTTTTTACGGACGATCTAACAAGATCAAGGGTTTCTCCTCGTACATCATCGTGTTGTTTATTGCTTTATCATTTTCATTTCATATATATCGCGACTTATATTTCTTCATTTTACACTTATTCTGTTTAATATTCCGAAGAGCACACTACCAATTAAAAGTTAATTTGATTAAAATGTAACTAAAAGTTAATTTTAATCTTTTTATTTCATCAAACTACATGGTTTTGATTAAAATGTAATTACAAGTTAATTTTAATCTTTTTATTTCACCAAACTAACTCATGTATTTGTGAAAAACTAATTGCCACTCATTCTCACCCATAATCACTCAAAAATATGCACGAAAGTTGTAGAGTATACATAATTAAATGATCAACAACTTAAATGATCTAATCATACTAAAGTAATAACAAAGATTGGAAGAAAGACTAAGAATAATCTCTATCTATTAAGGTACTGTAACTTTCAAAATTGTCTAACCTTTAATTTCGATTGTAAAACAACTGTTCGGTTGTTTGCTGTTAACTAGGGTTGAGACAGGGGATTTTCTCAGCAATGGGTTTCCTCCTGAGGGGGTTGGGGGTGCGGTCTCGGTTGGGAAACGAATAGGTGGGCCCGATTAAGATAACACCTATTCTTCGAAGCAGGGTCGCACATTTGCCGTTCAAAAAAAAAAAAAAAAAAAAAAAAAAAACTAGGATCCAGAAACATGCATCCGATTCAAGTTAAAAAAATGATAATATTTCAACTTATAATCACCATTAAAGAAATAATAATACACCTTGAAATGTAAATTTATCTTTCACGTTTATTAGTTTGATGCCATCACCATTAAAGAATAAATCTTGACATGTAAATTTAATTTTTATCACCAATAACGAATACAACTGTTGTTTTCATCTTGCTTCAGACTGTATCTTGATTTTACTTGATGAGACGATCATTTTATATTATTGGAGAAATAAAATTATAAAATGACAAAAATGTAACATTTTAGTTACATTTTAATCAAAATGATTTCGCATCTAAACTTAGATGTTTAACAATATCATATTCACTTCCCTGTTAATAATAATAATAATAACAACAGTAGCATTCTAACTTCTAACATAACCTACCAACATTGATCAGTCTCCCACCGCCGTCCGGCGAAGAATTCCGATCTCTCTCCGGCACCGGCGTATAGTCCACCTGACCTCCTATCAAATCCCTTACTCAATTTGAAATCATACAACGCTCGTGCCGTAGGATCAGACAACGTAACATAAGCATTACGAATCTCAACAAAATCACGATCATTATCACTATCATTATCATTATTATTCAGCTTCGAACCACGAGCATCCGGATGATACCGCTTCGCCAATCTCCGGTACGCCGATTTGATCTCCGAAGGCGTAGCGGTTCGATTCACATCCAAAACTTCATATAAATTCATTGTTTTCATCTTTGTAGATTCAACAAGTGGTTTGTTGATGACACTATGAAGTGATGCTTTAGGATTAATGTTTCGGTTTCGAATGTTTACGTTTGATGCGTCGAGTGAATACGCTGCCGATAAGCGGTTGACGGTGAGGTGCCGGAAAAAGGTTTCTCCGGCGGAAGTGGTTAGGGTTCCGGCCATTTTGATCAGATGAATATTGGATGAAAATGGATTGTTGAAGAAGTGATTGATGGTGATTAATTTATAGTATGAGTGGGGGAGCTTTTTCCAGATGTGAAATTGCTAAGTTCAGATGAGTTTACAAGTGTTGATGCGTGGTGTACATGTGGATGAAGGGAGTAGGTTGTGTGATGGAAATGTTGTGGGCAGATTGTTTGGTTTATTGGCTATCCAATGGGCTTTTCGCCTAATGATGTTTGTCCATTTTACTTAATTAAGCAAATTGAGGGATTAATTAAAGGGCCTAATCACATGATTACAACTTGCAATTATTAAGAATTTGGTTCATAGTACGAACAGGTTGTCAAACATATTAGGGACCGTTTGATAACTTCTAAATGTGTAAGTGTTGAACCATTAAGATTTCTGAACCATTAAGTGCTGAACCAGTAAAAGGTCTGAATCATTAAGAGCTAGTATACTGTTTAACTATTTAGATGCAAATGTCTAACCAATTCAGATAAGAGCACTTAACTATTCAGACTATGTATAATGCTTAACCATTCAGAGGCAAAAGTGCTTAAGCAATCAGACATCTACTCACGAAACAAACATTCTGAACCATTAAATGCTAAACCATTCAGATATCTGAAACATTAATAGGCTGAAACAAACAGCTCCTTAGACTAGATTTAAGAACAATATAACATTATAAATACTTCTTAAAAAATTAAAAAACACATATATAAGAAACAAAATAGGGATACACCTTACATTCTGGTACATGATTGAATTTTTAAATACCTAAATAACTAAAATATGGAACTTGAAGTATTAAATTAATTATTCAGTAAATTATTTTGGAAAAGAAAAAAATAATTTCTTTTTTTTTTTTTTTTTTTTGAAATTTAGTTCAACCGGCCGATTAACTAGTTCAAATAAAAATGGATCAAATATGCATAACCGATCTTGTTAAGCCTCAGGTTCAACCAGTTCGATCCAATCATAAAACATGGGTTGAGGGTCAAAAAGCTCGATTAAGTAGGACAAGTTATGTTTATCTTTAATCTTATACGATATTGATTTTATAGAAATATCTAATAAAGCAAATGTGTCATATCAACAAAGGAAAATATTTAAGGGAAAAAAAAAACAATTCTTAGCGTAATTGTATCATATTCTATGATTTTATAATTACTTTTGTATTTTGTATTTTTTTCAAACACCATTAAAGAAATCATGTATTTATAAAAAATGCATTTAAAGTGTTTTACAAAATATTAAAATGAGATGATTCCTCGATTTCTAGCTATGATTCTTATATGTTGTAGTATGATGCGCCTCTTTTGTAATTAATTATTATGCTAGGCATGTTTTGCAACAATGATGCAATGATGCATCATTTATTATTCAATAAACACCGTCAATGTATAAAATAAGTATAATGAGTTATAAAACAAATTGTTTCAATTAAAATCATTATCACCTTATAATCATAGTTAACTAGTTTTCAAAACCATGACACGTCAAATTTGAGGAATCATAGTTTTAAAACCAGTGAATACGAGTATTGAACTAACATGTAAAATGATTCTAATGGGCTCTATATAAAGGCAAAATAAGGCCTATTTTAAAAATTCACATTTAGACAAATAGACATTTTATTCAACATCTTGCATTAAAACATGTAATTTATAAAAGGTTACAAAAGAGTAAAAGACCATGAAAAATCATAAAATATGACGAAGGTAAAGATAGAAGTTAGAACGAGACCAAAACATGTTTGCGGTTCTATAATCAAATATGAGTTTTGTATGGTATTTTATTTTTGGTTCTTTAGTTCATCGTTACATTTTAATTTATAATGATATCAATGAAGATGATAATGATGATGATGACAATGTGTATGTGTGGGCAATGCGATGATCAAAATTCAGATGTCTCAAAATGATGGATGAAGTCGCAGACCCTTTGTCCCGGCCACTCGTAAGATTATTTCTTATTATTCTCTTTAATAATCCTTTCTCGTTATTTTTCTTTAACTGATCTTAATATATTATAATCCACACGCATCCCTCTTTCTTGACAAATTTAGATCTTTTCACATCCCTCTTCTACGAAAGATCTCAAACCTAAGATATACTCATATACATGACATACTCACCATAATAAATATCATCATATATGTGTTGGGTTGTAAAATTTAAGCTTAAAAGGTCAATAACAAAATAGAAAAACATATATATAAGTCTAAGTTAGATTTGTTTTATCCAAAAATATATGTACCTTTTGAGTACTCTCGATCATTGTTTACTAGTGTAGTGCAATCCACGACCGTTTAAAGTTCAAAACAACAATAATTATTTAAATTGTTTCGGATATACATAAACTATATTAAGTGAGGCCGTTCATCAACATAAAATGAACGTATCTCCCTACACTAATAAAGAGTATCTAGGAGGAAAAATGTCAACATTATATGCTCCTTAATAATTTTTTTCTCTTTTTCTCTCCTATTTAATCTTCTTACTCTAATAAAAAGGTATCTAGAAGGACAAATGTCAACATTATATTGCTCCTCAATAATTTTTTCCCGTCTTTCTCTCCTATTTAATAATCACATTAATTACGAATAATAGTATTTAATTTTTTAGATTAAAATAGTTTTTTTAATAAATTACGCAATAGATATTTTTACTAATGTTATTTCTCAGGAATAATTTTTCATAAACTTAGAAAACTTTTTAGAAAATCTAACTTTTTTAAAAATATAAAATATTTTATAATTGATGTTTTTAAAAAATAAAGTCTTTATAAATAAAAAATAATTAAAACTTGAGAGTTATAGAAGAAAGTTTTTAAGTATGACATTTTTTAAAACGTTTATTTTAAAATAAAACTTTTATTTTATTTATTATAAGAAAATTTTTAATCATATCTTATTTTCGAATATAAATTTATAATTAATAAATTTTTATTTTATCAAAATATTTTTTTTATTCAACCGGTATGATACACAGGTCTACTAAAGTTAGTATTATATAAATTAAGGTACGAGATTTAAGATTAAAACTTAAAATAGCTATATTGACTTTCTATAGTTCAACGTTGACTTTCATAGCTATTGTTGTACAGAATCATTTGTAACATGTTGAATAAAATGGACGGATTTAATTTATACAGTTATACTCCAAGTGGTTCTTAGAGCACTTTTTCAAGATTCAAAATTGCTTAGGCAAGATAAGGTTACAAGTTTTGATGCGCATTGTACATGTTGTTTAAGCAAGGAGGTTGTGACATGGAAATGTTAAAATGTTGTGGGCAGATTCTTTGGCTTATTGGCTATCCAAGGGGCTTTTTGCCTAATGGTGTTTGTCCTTTTTTCTTAACTAAACTACTAATTGAATTAGTTAAAAAGCCTAATCACATTATTACAACTTACAATTATTAAGAACATGGTTCATGATACCAACCGGTTTGTCAGAATAGAGTCGAAGAACAATGTATTTAGAACCAAACAAGACATCGAATGAGTCGTCTTAACAGTCCATGGGCTAGACTGCTCAAATCGGTCTGATAGTTTATCAAACAAAGTCAATAGAAATGTTTTTAGAACCACACGTGACAACGAATAGGTCGTTTAATTGGTTCACTAGTTAGACTGGTAGTGTCTATCGGATCGAATTTAGGAATTAGATGGATACATGCGTACATACCTTATATATACATACATATATACGGGAAAGATATGTAAAAAAGTCAATTGTATCTAAAAAGTGTAGGAAGCACCGGGAGAGATCACGTCACTCTTGTGCCCGTCGCGATGGTGGGACAAACCTCACCAGGGATGGTGAGGGTGTTCTCGGGCTCATCGAGGACGATGAGTCCAAAAGCGGGGGTGATTGTGACACCCTACACATTTCCCACATCCGCCGTGGACAGGAGAGATTCTTGGTTCATAAGTAATGTCTAGTCGCTAATATCACCAACGCGTTTTGGGCGTATTAGCTGTGGATGAGATGAGAACTCCACAGTTAAGCGTGCTCAGGTGGGAACAATCTAGGGATGGGTGACCTTTCTGGGAAGTTTTTACCTGGACAACCAAAAGCAAATCCGTGAGCTGCTCGTGGGCAAAGTGGACAATATTGGTGGTACGAGAGGCCGGGTGTTACAGAATGGTATCAGAGCCACTCCTGTGCCCGTCGCGATGGTGGGACAAACCTCACCGGGGATGGTGAGGGTGTTCTCGGGCTCATTGAGGACGATGAGTCCAAAGGGGGGGTGATTGTGACACCCTGCATATATCCCACATCGGTCGCCGACAGGAGAGATTCCTGGTTCATAAGTATTGTCTGGTTTCTAGTATCACCAACGTGTTTTGGGCGTATTGGCTGTGGATGATAGGAGAACTCCACAGTTAAACGTGCTCAGGTGGGAGCAATCCAAGGATGGGTGACCTCCCTGGGAAGTTTTCACCCGGGCAATATTGGTAGTACGAGAGGCCGGGTGTTACACACGTGCTGAGGGTAATATCATAAAAACAATGACAACTTATACATGTGTGGATCTCCTGTTAAACAAAACTCCTTGTGATATAGATTTGAAATTATAAATACTCCGGAACTAAAATATGAAACTTGAATTATTAAATTAATCAATCACTAAATGAGTTTTGAAGCAAAAAGTTATAAGAAATTAAAATTATGTTCTGACTAACCAGCTCATTGGTTTAAATAAAAAAGGTTAAATAGGCATAACTAGACTAGTCAGACACCTGTTCTCAGTCTGGCTGGTCAATCCAATCTAGTCTTGAAGACATTGGTTATGCATCAAAGCTCAATTAATCAACGCGAATTATGTTTATCTTTAATTTAAACACAAATGATTTTATTATATCAGATATTAATCTCGATAAAGAAAAATATTATAAAAAAAAACAATTCTAAGTGTAACTATATAGTAGTTTATAATTTTGTAATTATTTTTCTACTTTTTTAAACGCCATTAAAGAAATCACGTATTTATAAATATGCATATCAATAATTTGACAAAATATTTAAATGAGATGATTCTTCGATTTCTAGCTATGATGTTTATGTTTTGTAACATGATGCACCTCTTTTGTAATTATGATAGGCATGTTTTGTAACAATTATGCAATAATGCATCATTATTATTCAATAAACACCGTCAAGCTATAAAGTTGATGTGTCATATTCATAAAATTCATTGTATTGATTTAAAAAACATTATGACTTAGCCTCAAAATGTCAAAAAAACAAAATATAAAAAGCATGTAAGTTGTTTTATCCAAAAATATATCTACTCTTAAAGTATTCATCATTATTTACTAATTTCAGCTTAGTGCAATCCACAACCATTAAAATTTTAAAAACAATAATTAATTTAATTGTTCGGATATATGTAAAGAATATTAAGTGAGCCGTTCATCAACATAAAATGGACGTATAAGAAGTAAACTAAGGGACCTGTTTAAGATTCAAATAGGTATATTGACTTTCTTTAGCTCCAACGTTGACTTTCATATGTATTGTTGCATAGACTCTAGAATCTTCCGAGAGATTATAAATGTGTCATGTTAACATATTAACACATACAACACGACAAATTAAAATGTGTTATACATGTTATAAACAGGTTAAAAGGTCAAGTGGGTTGAACCTGTTTAGACATGTTTTAAGTTTTGTGTCATTAAGATACTAATTAGATTAAGGGGTTGTTTGTTTCAGCATCTTAATGGTTTAGATGTCTAAATGGTTCAGCACTTAATGATTCAGAGTGTTTATTTTAAGCAGATGTTTGAATGGTTAAACACTTTTGCCTCTGAATGATTAAGTATTATACTGAGTCTGAATGATTAAGAGCTATTATCTAAATTGATCAGACATTTGCCTCTGAATAGTTAAGCAATATACTAGCTTTTAATGATTCAGTCCTCTTACTAGTTCAGCATTTAGGGGCTGTTTGGCAACTTCTGAATAGGTAAGTGCTAGATCATTAAGAGTTCTAAACCATTATGTGCTAAACCAATAAAAGATCTGAATCATTAAGAGCTATATATTGCTTGATTATTTAGAGGCAAATGTCTGACCAAATCAGATTAGCTTTTAACTATTCAGACTCAGTATAATGCTTAACCATTCAGAGGCAAAAGTGTTTAACCATTCAGAAATCTGCTCACGAAACAAACACTCTGAACCATTAAGTGCTGAACTATTCAAACTTCTAAATGATTAAAAGGCAAACAAAAAATCCATTAATAGTTCAGAACTCTTAATGGTTTAGCACCTACCCATTCAAAAGTTCTCAAACAGCCCCTAACTTGTTTAGGTTCTTGTCAAAAGTCTAAAGTATCAACTTAAGTTGTTATAAATTGTCAGCTTTGGAAACAAATAAATAGAAAGGTGACTTCGTGTTATCCATCAAATTACACCTAATGCTTTAAGCTCCATATTACGAGTGTCATTGACGTGTTATTACTAACTTAATGTTATTAACTTTTAACCGCTAACATGTCGTTTAAAAATAAAAATTATGAAAAGTTACATGATATTTATGAATTAAAAAAGTTTGTTACTAAAATAATACTTAATGATTGCTTTAATCATTATTGAAAAGATTCCTGTGTAAGTAGGTAATGTTTCTTTTAGTATTCATCAACTCAAATAAAATATTTCGTTATGAGATAAAGTCGTATATAGCTATATAAAAGAAATAATTCGTTCATCATCAATGATATGCTGTTTGCTTTATATATACAAAAACTAAAGGAATATAGAAAAATAATTGTTCTATGTGTTTGACTTGGAACAAAAATAGAAAGAAATCTAACGCTGTAGAAATATGCGATTTTATATATATAAAAGACTAAAAAGACTGTAATTAAATTATCGGTTTTTTAACTATTGAGGCGTTGGTTTCTTAACTGTTGAAGCGTCCGAAATACTTTAACCTCACGTCCTTCAAGCATTTTTAACATGCTTCTAGTTATGTATACTGACTTGACCATCAAGTTTCATAAAGTTTCATAGGGTCTTCAACGTCTCTCCCTTTTACACTAATGCATAGATCTTAAGCTAACATCCATAAATTTTATTAATCAACACTAAGTTTAGGAAAATAACACTAAAATCATCAAGAGTACCAAGTGGCTTCAAGCCCAATAAATACCCAATGTTAAAACGCACTCTCTCTTCAGAAGACAAGTATTAAAGTCTCATCATAAACGAACTGATATATAAATATATAGATATATTAGCAAATGTATGAGTTTGTTGTTAAAATAGGTAACTTTATAAAATAGTGACCAACTTTCAAAAGTGTTCGAATTAAATAACTCAAGTTTTAAAAGTGTTCCAATTAGGTCACTCAGTTTTTATAATATATATATATATTAAAAGTCTTAACATGTTTTTTAACATGTTATACTTTTTGTTTCAATTAGAACACATTTTTTTCTATCTTTTGATGCTGATATGGAACGTGACGTAAATTTTAGATACTTTTTTTTTATTTTTTTCATAATTAACATGTTTTTTTTTATTTTTTAATATAATTTTATTTATGAAAATTCTGACCCCATGTCTTTTCTACCGTTATTTTTCTGACATAACAAAATTCGATTATAACTCAAATTGATCGTTTAATGGTCCAATTTGAGAAAAACATACATGAGTGACTAAATTAGAACACTTTTTAAACTTGATTATTATTCTATGATATTTTCCATTATTAAAAATATACAAATAGATTAATAAATCATTTTCCGAATTTAATTTTCATAAACATTATATGATTCACACCATAAGCCAGTTAGCGGTCCAATAACACTCGTTCTTTTTTTTGAATAACTAGAAATAAATCAATAATAATATTAAAAAAAAGGTTGCCCAATTTACACAGATTGATTCTCATCTTCTCCTACTAATCTACCATCATATTCAACAAACAATATCTACCAACACTGATCAGTCTCCCACCGCCGTCCGGCGTAAAATTCCGACCTCTTTCCGGCACCGGCGTACAACCCACCGGACCGCCGTTCAAGCCCCGCTCTCATCTTCATATCATACATCGCTCGTGCCCTAGGATCAGACAACGTCACATACGCATTACAAATCTCCACAAAATCACGATCATCATCATCATTTTCACCATTGTTCTTCTTCGCACCACAGGCATCCGGATGATACCTCTTCGCCAATCTCCGGTACGCCGATTTGATCTCGGAGATCGTAGCGTTTCGATTCACATTCAACACATCATACAAACTCACCGATTTCGCCTTCGTAGATTCAACCAATGGTTCATCGATTACTGCATGAAGCGAGGCTTTGGGGGATTTACCTTTACGGTTACGGCACCTGATGCTCAAATTGGAGGCTGATTTGAGTGGAATTGAAGGAGATGAAGCGTTGTCGCCGGTGAGGAATCGGAAAGAGGTTGCTCCGGCGGAGGTGGTTAGGGTTCCGGCCATGTTGATCGGAGGTAATTAGGGTTTTGAACTTTTGATGATGAATGAAGGAATTTGGGGAAGAAGGTGTTGAAGGGGGGTTATATGTAAGTGCAACCGTGGGCGCCAACGTATCGACGCTCTTTGTTTTTCAGAGGGTTTTTTCCAGATAAATTATTTTGAGTTTCAGACAAATGCACAAGTTTTTGTGAGTAAGGTACAATTTGTTAAGGGGAGATGAATTTGGTTTGGGAAGTCTGGATCTGGAAATGGGAAATACAATGTTTTTGACGGATTAGATTGTTTGTTTGGTGATACAAGTGGCCGTTGGTTACTGATTTTTGTCCATTTGCCATTTATTGTTAATTTTTAAAAAAGGATGTATTTTAATGAGAGTTTATATAATAGAGGTTTACATGTTTTTTTGTCTTATTTTAATATGTTTCTCAACCTAATTTTAAAATATTTAAATGTTTAGACTTGTTTTAAATATAAATATGTATAAACTAAAAATTATACTTTATTATGTTGGAGTATGCCGAGGGTTGATGAAAAAGAACGTCACAATAGTATATTCACAATAGTATATTCAGAATCTTATAAAATGAGAAGAAATCATATTATTTTATATAAAAAAGAAAGCCGTGAAATAATTTTGATTACTTGTACGTCTGCGTTTCGATTAAAATTTATGTCGACTAGTATGCTAATAGTGATTAAAAAGATCTCTGACTTTTTTGTATTAATCTTTAAAAGTATATTAATATGATAAATAAAGAATGAAAAAGTTTAATTAAACTTGAGGGGCTATATCATAATTATAATAAGTGCTACAAGAACATGTACATTCATTTAGGTCCTCTTACTTAATAATCAAGTGTGCAATGTTTTAGAAAGCTTGAAGATGAATTGTATTATTTCCCTATAAAGAAAAAGAGAAGTGTTATTGAAAGTGGCTATGTCGGGAGTTCAAGATTATGTGCACCTTAATCATAAAAATTTTAATTTTTTTTATTATGAAATAAACTTCGTTTTGTTTTCCATTTTTGATTTGGCGTTTTAACTTTTGTGTTGTGTTTTAGACTCATGACAATAAATAAACAAGTCTTTGATCATATTTAATTTTTTTACTTTTAATCGATTAAAGGAACAACTATAACTAAATATTCTTGTTAGGTTATAAAAAAATAAAGGTATGTTTGTTCATTTATACTCATTACATGTACAAAAGAAATGTGAATATATATAAGGAAGGATCAAATGTTAACATTATATCCTTGCGATAACCGTGTTAACTTTTAAAAATCAATCAAAATCATTATTTTTTTGTTAAAATACCATCATTATACATATATAACGTTATGTTTTTTTACGTATATGTGTAAATTCATAAATATAAAAAAATTACAACAAGCGTAAGTTAATTACCTGGTAAATATTTACATAGGTGAAATTTACACTTGTCGTAACTTTTTTACATTTATAAATATACACATATGCATAAAAGAACATAATGTTGTGAATGTATAATGATATTATTTCAACAAAAAAATAACGATTTTGATTAATATTTAAAAATTAACACGGTTATCATAATAATAAAAGTTAGCATTTGATCATTGTCATTTAATTTGAATTTTTGATCATTATTATTTTAGAACATTATGTGGAGTGCGACACTACGATCCATCATTTTGAGAAAACACAAATATCCATTATTTATTTCATATATTAAAATTAACGGAAAGTCGCTTCAATTGAGAATGGATATTTCGGGAAAAAAGAACTTTAATGATCTATGTTTTACTTTCCACATTGACTAGTATATGATTCCCACATTGACTTTTGTATTGGTGGGATGGGCATAAATGGTGTTGGGCCTACGAAGCCAAGTTTAATAGTATTAGTTTACAATTTTTGGTTTATTTATACTTGTTTGTATGAAGATGATTCTATCCTATATCCACCAAATGCGTATTTTATTATTAGTAATACATTAACCTATTTTTGAAGATGGATGAACAGTGATATCTGCTACGTGGCATACCACGTCTTCGTGCCCTCTCCGGCCTTTAGACGCGTGTTCGCTTGATGTTCATCTTTTTTATTTTTATTCGATTGTGAGGGTTTCTCTATTGAATCTCCGTAGACTATGTCTCCTGTCAGCCAGAACCTTCTATACGAGATTATTGGTGGAGATGGTAGTAGATATCTTTGTGTGTTGTCTCTGATCCGTCATTCCACCCCATTTGTTAGTGTTTTTCTGGCTGATAGACTGGTGGTTCCACCCCCAACAAGTGGTTGATGGAGAGCGGTTGTTAAAGTGTTCGCCTCTATCTGCTACTAGCTATGGCGAACGGTTGTTGCAGTGCTTACACTACTGTTGCTTCGCCTTTATATGCTACTCACAATGGCGAAACAATCGCCTCTAGTAACTGCAAAACCCCTTCCCACCATCACTGTAAATCAAAGCCCTAATAGCCCATGGTCCTACAAAATCGATTATTTAGCATGTTAGTTTTCTTTGCCTTAGATTTGATTTTCGATTATGATATGTGTTCCTATTCCGTGTTCTTTATTTTTATGATTCGACTTTATTTCAGAAGGAAATGTTTCATACTTGGTGTCTTCTATCCATCTATAGTATTTGTTAATCTAGGGTTAGATTATTGCTAATTGTGACATGTTAAATTTGTGCTTTCATGCGACCAGATGAACTGGAGTTTAGGGTTAACTTTGATTCCTTTATTTCTTTGATTGGTGTGGATTGTTCTTCTCTTTTGATACAGTGAGCACCAGAACAACACATATTCAATGAAAAATGCATGATTTTGGAAAAAATTGATATCCATCCAAATTAAAATAACATAAAAACATATTTAATAGAACTCTTAATGATTATTTGAGATTATAAGTTTCACTTCTACTGTTTGTTAATGATTATTTGTAATCTAATTCTTACATTGGTGAGAAACTATACAAGCAGTCTTGCTTCACTGTTGCTCTTGAATGTTTTATAGGAGTGACATGTTTCCATTGTCTTACCTGCAATGTTTGATAAGTTTCACTACATTATGTGTCATTAATGTGTGGAATGTGGATTAATAATTATACTTTAATAATCATTTATTGTAAACTTACATAATACGAGTTCACTTTAACCAATGTAGTTTGAGTTGTTGATTACGCGATTCAAGTTTCAAATACTATATGCACTTAGCTCTGTTGGTATCTCTTTGTAAAACTCCTTTGATGGTATTACCTGTTAGTCTCTCATGCTTATGCTTATTACACACCAAAAACAGGTAGCATAACACTATCTTCAGTTTTCCATTTGATCCAACATGGCCTCTGTGTATTTGACGGGTCTAAGATGAAATAATGGATCTAAGTAAAAGTCGGATTAGGGCATTGCCTAGGCGTGGTAGGGTTTGTGGATGGTAGGCGTTCGACTATGTCCCCCTGCAGCCATGCTCCAGCGCAAGCTGGTAAGCGTTGTTCATGAGGTTTGTGTCTTTTCCTTTGTGATTTTCTAAGTTTTCATGATCATTGAATTGTTGGTATATATATTTTATTGGGCTCACATGTCTTGTCTCAGATCTATGATGGGAAGGTTAGCTGCTTCCCGCCAATGGGACATGCTCTTGGTTCTATGTTGCCTTGGATGCCTTTTGGTTTTGCACGTTGGTCTTTTGATCTGAGCTTAGTGTTTCTAATAGGCTATGATGAGTTCATGGACCCGAATAAAAGTTGAATGAGGATGTTGGCTAGGTGTGGTATGGTTGGAGGATGGCAGGTTATCGCCCGCAACCCACCCTGCAACCATGGTTGACTCATTGCTTTGCGAACTCTGAGCCTAACAATATGATGGGAAACTATTGATTTAGTTGTCTCTTTTCGACACTCTGTTGATCTCAACTGTTCTTTCTTTATGGGCTACTATGTTTGAACAAATCATATAGAGTATAGGTTGATGCTCTTGGTTTATTTAATGGTTTTTTTCTGTTTTTTGTGTATGCACCTACTTGACTACTGTTGCCTACCTGTTGTGTGTTTGCAGTTTATTATTGGCTATACAACTCTATTACACATTAGATATGAGTACAAGTGGTTCGTCCTGTTGTAGTTGCAGGCACGATCCCAACAAATATCTTTACTGTTTGTTTCCTGAATCCCTATGGTTTAAATGGAAAGGTTCTCTAATGAGGCTGTCATGAGTTGTGCCTTGGTGTGGTGGTGTTGGAGGACGGTAGGTCTTCACCTGCAACCCCCTCTGCAGCCCTATCCAAAGTATTTTTCTTGAGCTTAATGTTTTGATTTACAGTGCTTTATATGACAGGCAAACTTTTATGAATATTTACTACTAATGTTAATTGTTTCTTTGACGGTATGTGGTGACAAGACGGACCGCTGGCAACCAATGCTACCTGCACCCTTTTAACACGCTTTAGGTGTGCGTCCTATTCAATTATGTAAGCCTCAGTTTATTTTAATGTTTTATACTCGATGTTGGTTTTGTATGTTTACTTAAAGGTTTGATTTAATGATTATCATATCAAAAGTATCACTTCTAATTTCAGACCTTCACATCTAGCTGCTCATGGGATTGGCATGTCGATATTGCAGCCAAGTTTAATGCGAGAACTATAGGAACGGTTATTATTTTCATTTTGACTAGAGTTTTTATTGGGCCTATGATTAGTTCATGGCCTTATCCAAAAGAAAGATGAAGATGTTGCCTTGGCGTGGAAGTGTTGGTGGATGGTGGGCTTTGACCTGCAACCCCCTATAGCTGTAATGGAACTATGAGCTTGATAATTTCGGACCCAGCCTGGCTTCAAGTCGTTTTTTATAAAGTTTATGTTTTTTATTACATTTGTTCTATGTGATTTGTAAAACTTTATAACCAGGTTGATCTTATTTGTTGCCTTTCAGGCATACGATGAGAAGTCTGCCCACTTGCTTGGAGGTCTGCTGTATGTCCGCACATGCTGTTTCTTTATGTTAATGTTTAGTGCCCCCTGTGTGAATACATATAACAAAAAATGGAATAACGATTATAGTCTAGCTACACATACAGCTGATTTCATGTGTTCTCACCTACGCCCACGATTGCAGCCATTATCGTTGGCCTTTCTTTGAACCAGATCATCATAATGCTGAGGTCAGTTCATGAATATGTAAATGTTGGTTTGTTTCAACGTACCAAGGTTAGTTCATGAATATGCTAATGCTGGTTTGTTTCAACGTGATATGATTTTTTTTCGTTTCTGTTTTAGAGTTTACCCATTTCCGTAGACCACAGTGATGAAAGTTTGTGAAATACAAATGTCAAGTCAACGCAATTCTAATGGTGCGAGAGATTAGGGGATGGATACTTAGTTACATGACAACTAATACATAACGTGAAATGTGTTAGATTGATGTTTTTTTATTTTTTTTGATGTTGACACGTTTGAGATTGCCTATTTAGCTAATGATAAGCTAATATTAGTTTAGGATTGTTGAATGAACTATTAAAGGTTGGCTTTGCATGGTAGTACAGATGAATGTTTAGTACTGTAGTAGTGACAAGTACAAATAAACAATATGAGCATTTTTTATATTTAAAAGTTAGCATGTAAGCTTAAATTGAGTTTCCGTGTATCAACAAATTTCATTTGATAATTTTCATATTATGATATACATTAGGAGACAACACTATCAACACTATTATAGTTTCTAACTTTCTATAGCTGCTTAGTTTTCTTGAAACCATATTTGAATTGGTTTAAGTTTGCCTACTCCTTGTATTTCTTCTTGGTCTTGATCTAAGCTTAGGTTTGATTGGTATGGTCAACTAGATGTCATGTCATGTTTTGTTTTCTTTTTTTTTTTTTTTTTTTTTTTTTTTTTTTTTTTGTATTAAGGATAGTAAAATTGTTTGTTGAGGAAATAACATTTGTTATATTTGGTTTGCATTAGTGCGTATGCATGCTTTTTTTTAATGTCTTATAGAATAAATAATGTTATTTGAAGGTAAGAAAATATCATGTGTCAAACTATGTTAAATAGTTGGGCGGCTACTGCATTCATTATTTGTTGGTTATATTGATGCTTTCATGTCATTTCAGCAACCAGCAAAAAAAAAAAGCATGCAATGGCTCGATTGTTGCTGGCGGGGCGCTTTCCTGGACCATAGTTTATATCTGTTCTCAAACGCGGGGTGAGTCTTTATACTGTGCATCTCTTATTCGATCAGCTACATGAAAACATCTAAGCACAGTTATTATGTAGTGGGGTTGTACACTATTAGTAGCAAACCTTTTGTTTAGTATCTTTTGAAAGCAGATTTTACATCTTGCACATTTTGTAGATCGCGCCGCAGAGCGCGTGGTTATAAATCCTAGTTTAATATAAAAAAACTATTGATTTTAAGGTAAAAGTTCAACAAAATGAGTTTCTAATTTAAAAAGTCTACGTATAAATTTTAACCATTAATTTTTTTAATTAATAATTAAGATTAAATTGTAAGAAAAAATTTATCATATGAGTATTTTAGACATGTTTATTTTTGTTGACTTTTTTAAGTATCTTTACTTTATAAGACACATTCTTTTTATGAAAATCACACTATAAAAACAAACGTTTTTTTAATCTTTAAAACGACTACAATGTCGTTATATAAAAAAAATACGATTTTCAACCCATGTGATTTATGCTCATCATTTTGTCTTTACTATATTTTATTGTACATTTTCAATTGTTACTAGTTGTTTTACCCGCCGCGCGGTGCGGCGGTAGCAACGCGCGACGACGTACGCAGCGTGATAAAGGATAACCTACAATCGACGTTTTCAAACTAAACTTATGTCGAAACGTAAAGTAATTTGAATTTATACCGTCAACTCCAACCGGAAACCCTTCCGAATAAAAAATAAAAAAAATCAAACAAAAAACAACTCTACAACAAAAACGAATTATATCTTTTTAATGGCAAATGTACGACTCTACTTCAGAGAATATGTGCTATCTTAATCAGATCCATCTATCCGTTTTACAGCTGGAACCAAAACCGCACCCCTAGCCCCTCGCAGAAGGAAACTCATTACTGGAAAACCCACTGGCTCAACTCTAAGTATTTTTTGCTAAGAGTGAGACTTTAACCTATGAACTCACGAATTAAATCTGACACGACTGTAAACAAAATATACGTCAAAATGTAGACCGACTTAAAAAGTGGGTAAAAATCATCTCAAATACAAATCAAAATATAAAATGTGTTTAAATTGTATATTTATATACCACTTTCTAAATTATTGCTTTTAAAGAAAGCTTTAAAACAATACCCAACATATGATTTCATAAATCTCCTAGTAAAACAAACCCAAAGAAGTCTCTCTTTTAAAAGATACTTGTTTAATTTTATTAATAAATGATGAAATACAAGATAAACAAGGGCAACAAAAAAAATGAGAATTACAATTAGAAGCTTAACCAAATTATCACTATTTGTCAAATTCTTTTCTTTTTTAATAGCAATATATATAGGTGTCAATCGGAGGCTAAGTGCACATGCAGGTAAGAATCGGTTGTCATGCGTGAAGAAGAAGAAAAAAACCCACGGATTTGAACCCTAATATCTTCCCTTGGATCAAACAGACTCTGCTAGGTCTATTATTGTATAACACAAAGTTTAGCAAGTGATTTAACTAACAAAAATAAAAAAAATAAGTCGTCGGCTTGACTGTTGCCGCCCACGGTGTGAAAATCAATCTGACTATCACTTATTTAAAAAACTAACTGGTCGAAGGGTCAAGGACCCCAAGACCTTCCCCTGGTTTCGATGTCCATCGGGCCATCACCATCTTCTTCACATCTCTTGTGAGGGCTTGATAGAAGCCTTTGCTGCTACAATCCATCACCAGGTTCCTCTCATATTTGTCTTCTGGCCCGTCATTGAACTTGGTGTTGTCGAAATAAAAATCGAATGAATAAGTTTGCAATATCAGGAAGCAAAAATATCATTCACTTGGTGTTTGATCGCCAAATCTACGGCTGAGTAGAGTTGTGACTGATATATGAATTCAGGCGGTGTCTTTAACATCTTCTGCAACTTCATATCGTTTGATCTCCTACAGTACATGCTATATAAGAATGCTTCTAAGGCTTAGAAAAATTAAAGAGATGAAACATGAAGAGTTTATGAATCCATGTAAATAGAGAAAATCTAGTTAAAAATTCTCAGTGGATAAAAGTAACGAAATGATGTTAACGCACCTATTCTTGTAAATCACAAAGCCTGGAGGTCGTCGTTGAAGATGCGCAATGGTAAACATTGAGCAGCGGCAGTCTGAAAACTCTCCCCCAACTCCACTTGCCTTCTCCTCTCCCTCTTAACTCTTATATATATATATATATCCTCTGTTTATTTCTTTTTTTTAAGCTAGATGTTATTAGGAAAGAAAACACTTGGAGGACACGTGGGAAGCAAAGAAACTTCAATGCATGCATAACAATGACTAAGCAACTGCCATTGCATTTAAAATTACCACAACCGTCGATTACAAAATTAACGGCTTAGGATTCATGATTTACTGTTCATGCCCTTCGTTTTTTAATATATAGATAATTGTATTTTCTTGTATACCATTATGTTTCTTTTTTAAATGATGATACTTTGGAAAACATAATTACAAAATAAGATTGTTTTGTACTTCTAGTATATAAAACATAATGATATTAGTTCTAATTAATTATCTTATGCATTGAAAACAATAACAAAATAATATAAAATTATATAAAAAGTAAAATACGATGATGAAATGTCTCATTTTGTTTTTTCTTTTGCTTGTCGATCCAGAACAATATTTTATTTTTTTAAAATGATGAGTTTTGAAAAACAAAGTGGTGAAGAAACATAGGTGTATACTTTAAACGTAAAACACAATTATAAAATAATAATAAGTTTATATAATATATAAAAAATAATGACAAAATAACACGAAATGTAAAACATAATGATTAATACATAGTAAATGATAAAAAAATATTTAACACAATGACCTAAATACCCTCAATTTTATAAACAATAAAAGCAAACATATCAAACATAGATGCTTATCAATACAACTTTTCGTGTCAGAATTGATTGAGTTTCAATACATCAAAGATTATTAAAAAAAGTTTTGCCATTAGTTGTATTACATGATGTGTGTTTAGTATAGAGCCGAGTGTATTTAAAATATTGTAAAAAATCATATAAATACATGTAGGTAACGTGTTTCATAGAGAAAAAAAATACAATTGTTAAACAGCTCTATAACTATATGATGTATCATCAAGTAAAATAACATGTAATAGTGTTTATATGTAGTTCTTTGTTTTAAATTAGTTTTTTTACTTTAAGGATAGTCACATTACACATACATTCATGTATATACACGTATGAATGCATACATGCTTTTTGTATATGTGCATGAATCCATACCTTTGTATACATGTACACATACATATGTATGTAAATACATATGTGCATACATTATTAGTCTATACTCAATGTGATACACTTGTAGACCTAACTTTTCCGTTGTATTATAAAAACAAATCATCCTTCACACAACCAACACAAACCGGGCGTATTTCAACTTTAGAGGTTACTAAACTTGATAAAGGTGTAAAACTAGATTTGAATAATTAATACAATTGACTACATAAAAAGATATATAATAAAGCATAAAACTTATGCAAAAACGAAGTTAGGTGTACATGTTCTTTTTGGTAGTGATGTGATGTTTAAAGCTTATATTCATGCCCTTGACCTCCGTTAAAAGGTATGTCATACACTTTATAAACTAATATTAGGTCGAATATCCAATCAAGAGGTATCAAATAAGTAAATAAGTAGATACAAACGTTAGATCATGTGTTTGTGCCGCTATTACCCCAAAAAGCCAAATAAGGCAACCCTTCGAGTTCACATCTAGCAAGTCAATAAATATAGCATTTTAACATTTAGTTTATCCGATGATTTAGAGATAAATACAATATTAATTTTAAAATAAGAAGACATATACATTCTTACTTTTTGTAAATCCAGTGGAATTCTAGCGAATTGGATCTTATAAAGAGACATAAAAGCGAATTGGATCTTATAAAGAGACATAAAATCATCAAACATGATTCAGATTTGGATTTCAAGAAGCTACAATATAAACATCTTATAATTTATTTATTTGTATGTTACAAGAAAACCTTAATTAAATTTACAATATTAAAATATAATGTTCTTGTTGAGGGACATAGATCTAGAGCCCTGCGTGTCTTACTGGTTACTTCTTGTATGCGGATCGATAGTGAGTTCTTCTGAGTGTGATCTTGGGTTACGTACTCGAGTAATGTTGATTGGATGGTTCAGTGGACTGTCACTTATACAATTAACCATTAAAAAAACAATTACAAATAATCAATGATTCCAATATAATTATATATATTTTAAATACCAAGTCGTATGCACATATTTTTATGCATAAAGTACAAGCAATCTAAATCTATTATTTTTTTATTTTAAACCCAATGCTTTTACATCTTTACAATTTAACCCCTACAATTTTTTATTTTTAACTTTGGCCCTATACTTTTCATCTTTTACAAATTTTCGTATGAGAGTTAACATGTCGTAAAGTGTGTACGTGGTTCAGCGTTGTTACGCCTATTTTTTCCATTCAACGGCTCGTTGCAATATGCCGTCCTATATTGACTTATTTATTGTGTGTTAATGTTTTATGTTTCACATGCGTGGTATAATGTTTTTACATCAACTTTTTGTTTGTTTTTCTTTTTTTTTTCATTTTTATTTCTTTTTTAGTTCAAAAATTTTCAATGTTGATGATTGCTGAGGGTGATGTGACATTGGTGCTACTAATTGTTATGATTTTACGCCTCCGTCTCAACGCGAAAGGCTTAATACTACTTATTATCATTTTATTACATTTTATTACGTTCTTGAAATTGAAGAGAAGAAGATTCAACTATTTTTAAAGGAACTGATGTAATAAAGTTTGTAAAAATATTAATGGGTGGATAATAAGAATCATATACGTAGGTTATATAAAAAAGGATCAAATATAAAAAAATGAATATATAAGAATAACTATTTGCTAACTTACTCCAGATACATTGTTAGTTATTAAAATAAAGAGTTAAAATTCGATTTTATTAATATTTAATAAAAATAACTATTTTTTAATAAAAGATTAAAAACATTAATTTATATCTGAAAGTTTCATAAGTTGTTTTGAAAAATCAAATGTATCTGTCATTGTTTTATAAACTCAAAACCTCAATCTTTCTCTTTTGAAAACTCAAAAGATAAATCTTTATTTTCACGTTGATCTTAAAAGAAGAGTTAACGGATTTCAGACATGAAAACTCAAAAGATCAATCGGGTTTTTTGTATTTTTAGTTTCAACTAACTAATAGCATGACAAAAGAGAGAGATAACACCCGACTAAAGAGAGAGAACACCTGACAAAAGCGAGAAAACACATAAAGTGGTTCAAATGAGAAAATATCTTAAATGATCATAGAAATTGTAGCTTTAAGATTCTTCGACCGATGAAGGGTTAGGAAGGAGTCTTTCCCCCCAATGGCGGAGGATAGTGGAGCCCCCCCCCCCCTCTTTTTTTGGTCGATAGCGTTAAATTTTAGTATGTTAGTGTAAGTTTTTGGCCCGGTAGTGTAAATTTTTATATAAATATCGAGTTCGCCCCCCCTAAAAAAATTTAATTTCGCCCCCGCCCCCTACGGGAATGTTCAAGCTCCGCCACTGACTCGGTGCGTACTGCGAAACTTGATGGCTACTGACAAGATGAATATGATAAGAGTTATGGAGGCGTTTGAACTAAAAGATTCTACGTTTTCCTTCTCGGCTCCTTAGGTAGTAGTGCCCCCAAGCAAACAACATTACCAAACAACCGACGTGGCTCCATATATAGCTGATGTTTTTGTTTTATTTTTTTTTTGTTTTTTCTTTGAAAGGGTTTACGGTTGGAGTTGTGAGATTTCATCTCTCCCCTCCCCAGACCCCCTCCCCTGATTGTGCTAAGGGCGAGTCCTACTCAATTCGTAAACGAATTGAGACTCGAAAGCTAGACAAACTTTGTTCCTTTGCTTTCCTTAGCGAGCTCTAATATTTAAAGAGTTATTTTGTATGTGTGTGTATAGGTAATTTTTAACCTATCAATTGTTAATATTACTGCTACTAGTGGAGATAACAAGATAGCTTGTATAATTGTGCTACGTTAACTATGTATGAAATTATACAAATCAGTTAGAATAGTATAAATTATAAAATGAGTATAAAATAATAAGGGTTAAAACTGAACATTTAAGTTTAATGCAAGTCATGTAAAAAGGGTGAAGTTTTAGTGTTAATATTTGATGGATTATTTTTAGATTTTGTATCATATCAGCCTAAAAATAACATATGATATTTACATGAAGGCATGAAGATGCTCTAAAAATCATTGGATCCTTGATTGGGTCATTGGGCTGGCTTATAAAGCATGTAAATTGAGCTACATAAGCCACATAGATATTGGCATATGATGAATAAGGCCCAAACAGAAGCTATTGGCGATTGGCCTATCTACTATAGTTCTATAACCATTTAAAGAGAGGATTATTTTCTTTAGACTTAATTGTCATTTTCGTCCCTGAGGTTTAATTTTTTTTTTATCGTTTTTATCTAAAAACTTTATTTTTTTTATTTCTGTCCCTAACATTTTACATTTTTGCCATTTTCATCCACTTTCGTTAACTTTGTTTGTTTTACCCGTTAAACGGACATTAACTTTGAATATTAAAAGCAATCTAATAACGTTTAAATGCTCGGGGAAATTGAGCAATGTTTATTTTAGTTTTTTTTTTCCTTGTGAGATGCAAAAATAACTAAATGCCCCTCACATGATGTGCACGTGATGACTCCTTTACAGGTAAATTAACAAGGTTAATAAAAATGAATGAAAATAGCAAGTTTTTTAAATGTCAGGGACACATAGGAGAAAAGTTTTATTTTAGATGAAAATGACGAAATGTACAAAGCCTCATGGACGAAAATGGCAATTTACTTTTTTCTTTTAAGAAAAGTCTTTCTGTTTGATCTTTTAATGTTATTATGTTCATCATCTAAGGTAGCATTTGGTACACAGCAATGATGGACGGAATGTAATGAACCATTAAGGGTGAATGAATAAAGAAATGTTTGGTTGGTGAAGATAATTGAATGAATCATTACATAGTTGATTCCATTCTCTCAAATTCATTCCATCCATCCCCCTATCTGTTTTTTCATTCAATCCATTCTTTCATCATTAGTCACCAACGCCACCCACTCACCTACCGCCATTGACCACCACCGCCGCCAACGCCAACCACCGGCTACTAACCGTCGCCGGCCACCACCACCGCCAACGCCAACCACCGGCTACTAACCGCCGCCGGCCACCACCATCGCCCGCTACCACCGCCGCCGTAAACCACCACCGGCCACCACCATCACCGGCCAACACCGTCGTCGGAAACCACCACCATCGGTCGGCCACCGCCGGAAACCACCGCCGCCGCCTGAAACCACCACCGGCCACCGTCGCCGCCGAAAACCACCACCGGCCATCACCATCGTCGGCCACCCCCGCCGCCTGAAACCACCACCGGCCACCACCATCACCGGCCACCGCCGCCGCCGGAAACCACCACCGGCCACCACCATCGCTGGCCACCACCGCAGCCGGAAACCACCGCGGCCACCACCGCTGAAAACAACCGCCGGCCGCCATCACCACCATAACTACTTTTATATTTCATTCATTCGTTTTTCATACCTAACAAACAACACAAAGTAATGATTCATTAATTAGGGTAACCAAACAGAACAATAGAATGTAATAATTCATTTCATTCTCTCATTCATTCCATTCCCTCATTCATTCTATTATTTCGTCCAATCCATTACCTCACATCAAAAAGACCCTAAAACAATAGATGGTGAGACTTTTCTTGCAAGTATGATATAATATTAGAAGAATAATTAATTGTGAATTTTATTTTTATCTATACGCTTTTATATTATAGCTGGGTTTTTCTATAAGTGTACACCAATTCATTCAAGAAATCAATTCAATGCACCAAGTCATTTTTATTTAAACTCATAGATAAAGTAATTCTACAATAATACCAAGCATGTTAGGATGTTCTAAAGAGACAAATATGACTATACATATATATATATATATATATATATATATATATATATATATATTATATTTGAATATTTTCAAAGAAGTGACGAAACTACATATGGTATAAATTGAATATGATCCATGAGTGAACGGTTCTACCAATCTCCACTTTCAATTGAATTTGTTTCATCATTCACACAGTTGCTGAAAGGCGATTCGAATGAAATCCTACCACTTTTTCTAGACGATTAGTAGATTGTTCAAAAATTCCGCTATAGGCGTGTGTATTTGATAAATTACATATATGTAAATTACATTAAAACATTAAGGCTTGATTATAAACAAAATAACTACATTTTTATATTAAAACATGCAATATATTAATATATTCATGAGAATACATAATAATTTGGTAATAAAATTCGTGTATGTGATAATTAACCATCAAGCACCCTCCCTCGTCTTTGGTCATCTCTTTACACCATTGACCACCTCCGGGCAACCATACCATCACTAGACACCTTGCAACGCACGCCATTGAGTGATTGTTGCAACCCGTTTGTCTATCATCACATTCCCTCGTCTCCTCTCCTCTCCTCTCCGTTATTAGTTTCAATATCTGGATCTTAAAAGTTAAACCACAATCAATGTTTATAACCTCTCCGTGTTTAGTTTGAGGCTATCAACATGGTTCTCATATTAGCCTGATTGACATTATAAAGGTTTGAGAATCACTTTTATGGAAATTAATCAAAAGAGACATGAATTGAAGTGTAAAGTATAATGTTGTTATTCTAACCAAGTGATAACACATGAAATATTACAATTAAAAAGCTAAGTAAAAAGTTATTTTGATCATTTTATAAATTACAACAACTTACATATAGTTAAAGTAATGGCGTAATCCGAAACATAATCAACAAGTCTTTTGATCAAACATTTGTTTAAAAGATTATTTGGAAATCTAATTATCAATTTTTTTATGTTATCAGTTTTTCATCCAAAGTTTTTTATTTAATTATAGTTAACTTTTGTTTTTTAAAGACAGATAAAATGGTAAGATGTCTTTTCTTTATATTAGATGTAAGGGTCTAAATCATACAATTGATAAATCTATACTAGTAAATTAAAATCTTTAGGGGTCATATGGTATTTTTCTAGTGTGTCCACCTAGGCTTTACATAAAAATTTGAACATATGTTCTCACTACAATAAAAATTATAAATTAGTATATAAATTAGAATTAAGCCCCCCGCATTGCGGCCGGGGGTAAAACCATACCAAACTACATTAATGTCACACCATCGCCAGCAAACACCAACACTAAAGTGATATGTTAATGCGAAAAAATTACATCGAAACATAAAACATAGAAAGTATAACTAAGTCGGTTTAGGACTAGTGTATTGCGACAAAGCTGTCAAACCAAAAAAATAGATGTAAAAACGTTGAACCACACACGCATATTACGTCTTTTTAGCTTACAAAATTTAAAACAAAATCTAAAGCAAAACGTAAAAATGCTGAGCCACACATACATGTTGTACAACAAAAATTTACAAAAAATGAAAAGTATAAGGAAAAGGTTGAAAGTAAAAAATTGGTGATGTTAAAATGCAAAAGATGAAAAGTTTTAGATTAAAAGTAAAAAATAAATTTCGTAAGGTTAAATTACAAAAAATAAAAAGCTTTGGGTTAAAAGTAAAAATAAAAATATTTTTTTTTTGAAAACACCCTAAGCATAAGATGCAACACTATAATGCATAAACAATTTGATGATTAGTATAATTTGAATATACTTTCCTATTATGTTAATCAAGTAAACTTTTTTCTAAAAATAAATAAAATGTTTCATTGGAAATATATTAATAAGTGTTAATTTTATTTGAATTAATTTCTAGCTAATAATTGTTAAAATTAAAATACTTTAAACATCATATTTTTAAGCAAACATTTATAAAATATCAAGATTCACGAATGTAAATACAATTATAATCGGTAATTACTCACTATAAAACATCTTCGTTTTAATATACATCATGATTAAATTTTTTTAATAAGTATGTATTACTACCTCACAATCTCATATTTAAAATTTTATCATGTTATTATTTCAACCCGAATAACACACGATTATCCAAACTACTGAAATATATTAGAACTGATTGAAAAGAATTAAATTTAAGTTTTAGATGATATGTAATCACTTTCATTCAATTAGCCTCTGCTGGATTGGACTTTATAAACAAACTAGCATTAGTAAACTCGTGTATTACACGGGTTGAATAAATAAAATATTAAATATAATAAATTTTTATTGGTTTTAAAACTATATTCTAAGATAATATATAATTGAAATTATGTATGAGTAAAGATATACGTAATAAAACAATGTATCGACTTTTTAAACTTTTTTTTTTTAAAAAACTAAATATTTTGTTTCAAAACAAAATGTTTTAAAAAATTTTCATTATTGTAACTTTTAATTTTTATTAATTTTTATTTTAAATATTTTACTTTTTAAAAGTACCAATTTTAAAATATTTTATAATTTTAAAAAACTCTGATATTTTAAAAACCTTCTTATTTTATATTTTTTTTTATTTTTGTATAAATAACATTAATAAAAGGTACTTTTTTTAATTTATTAAAAAAATATTTTTAGTCTATAAAAAAATAAAATAATATTATTAATAATTATATTAACTATTAAATAAGAGAGAAACACGAGAAAAAATTGATTAGGTGAAATGTGATGTTAACAAGTGTTCTTCTCATATATTTTTTTATTAGAGTAGAGAGATGTTGCTAAAGAAAGTGATTTGATTTGAGTGGTATCCAAGGGATCATTTGGATCTTAATTTGCTTTCCCCATCTATCCGTATCATTATTATATTTTATGTACATTTTTTTGCAATAAATTACATGCATCATGTTTATATAACATTTATAATTATGGTATCTATTATATAGTTAAGCAAAATCTATATATTTAAATTTACATTCTTGCTTTGAAATATAACTATGAATTACAACAAGTAGATGTAACAAATTTTTTAAATGATGATCTAGTGTACAATAAATACATTAAAACATAAAGAAAATCATAAATCTAGATATGTTTAAAGCTTGTTATGCCCCTTTATGAAAATGCATAAATACATCAACAGAGTTACTTTAGAGTCATAAAAACAGTAAAAAAGTAACTGTGATATATTTTTTCTAGTGTGAGCCGCCAAAATTCCTTTCGGAGTTGCAAAACTCGACCACTTAGTTATGTTTTCTTGAGATCACAACAAGATCATGAAGTTATTTTTAGAAACCAAAGGTCATAAGGTTCAAGTGCTATCATGAACAAATAGTGTAGATTTAAAAGCAGATTTTAAGTACGTGTGAGTTTGGTGTTAAAAATAATAACCTTCTTACTTTATTAAAAAAGTAAATAGGAGAACACGTGATAACATCATATACCTCCTCACCAAATTTTGCTCGTTTCTTTATCTTATTAAATAATTAAATTAACTACTAATAATATTATTTAATTTTTTTAGATTAAAATAGTTTTAATAAATTAAGAATGATAATTTTTTATTAATATTATTTCTAAAAAATAATATTTATAAATTAAGAAATTTTTTTAAAACATCAAACATTTTTTAAAATACAAGATTTTATAAAATTAATGTTTTTAAAAAGTAAAACTTTTATAAACAAAAAGTAATTTAAATTGGAAGTTATAATAAGAAAGTTTTTAAAAATGATATTTTTTTTAAAACGTTTGTTATGAAATAAAATTTTCATTCTAGTTATAATAAAGAAGATTTTAACCATATCTTATCTTAAAGTATCGCTTTATAATAAACAAGATTTAGTAAACTCGTGTATTACACGGATTGAACAAATAAAATATTAAATATAATAAAAATTTATCAAGTATAAAATGATATTTTACGATAAAATAATTGAAATTACATATAGTAAAAACAATATGTAATAGAACAATTATATCAAAAATTTTTTATCAAAAAAAATAATAAATATTTTGTTTCAAAATAAACCGTATTAAAAATATCATTTTTAAAAATTTTCTTATTATAAATTTCAATTTTAATTATTTTTGTTTATAAAACATTAACTTTTTAAAAGCACTAATTTTAAAAAAGTTTAATGTTTTGTAAAAATTTCTTATTCTATAAAAATTATTTTTAGAAATAACATTAATAAGAAGATCTTTTTTAAATTTATAAAAAACTATTTTTGTTCTAAAAAATATTAAATAATATTATTGATAATTAAGGTAATTATTTCATAGGTGGGAAAATTTGGTGAGAATGAATATGGTGCCGCCACGTGTCACCTCAAGATACTCTTTTATTATAATAGAAATATTAACTTTTTAAAAACACTAATTTTAAAAAAGTTTTATGTTTTGTAAAAATTTCTTATTCCATAAAAATTATTTTTAAAAATAACATTAATAAGAAGATCTTTTTTAAATTTATTAAAAAACTATTTTTGTTCTAAAAAATATTCAATAATATTATTGATAATTAAGGTAATTATTTAATAGGAGAGAGAAGCGGGAAAATTTTGTTGAGAATGAATGTTGTGCCGACACGTGTCACCCCAAAATACTCTTTTATTAGAGTAGAAAGATAATTTTCATTTATTTAATATTTTATTTATTTAAACCGTGTAATACAAGAGTTTACTAAAACCAGTTATCTTAAAAACCTGTCTTAGATCGTAATATTAGAACTTTAATAGTGTTTGACCTTTTTAAATTACAATACTGTATAAAAATCGAAACTGTTTTTGATTTTCTTGGCTGTAAAATATACGAGTACATGTTTATAATTATTAATAATATTCTGAAAATAGTAAATTCACTGATTTTCTGTTAAATATACGATCACATCTTTATCTTTATATTATAATAAAAGAGTAACTAATGAGGACACGTGTCAGCACCACATTTATCCTCATCATAATTTTCCCGTCTCTCTCTCCTACTTAATAGTTACTATAATTACTAATAATATTATTTAATTTATTTATAGACTAAAAATATTTTTTGATAAATTAAGAAAGAAATCTTTTAATCAATATTATTTATAAAGAAATAAAATTTTATAAAATAATCTTCTTTTCAGAAACATCAAACTTTTTTAAAAATATAAAATATTTTAAAAATCAATATTTTTAAAAAGTAAAATTTTTATAAATAAAAAATAGTTATAAATAAATTTTATAAAACCTTTTGTTTTGAAACAAAATATTTAGTTTTTTAAAACAAAAAAAGTTTAAAAACTTGATATCATTATTTTGTTACCTATAGTACTTACACATAATTTCAACCGTATTTTATTTTAAAATATCATTTTATAATTAATAAAATTTTATTTTATTTAATATTATATATATTCAGCCCGTGTAATACCATATAATTTGGACTCACTACTTGCCACTAAAGTTATCCCTGTTGTATGGGTACAACTTCCAAGGCTATATGTGGTGTTTGGTTATTAAAAAAATGGACACTTTAATCAATCAATTATTAAAAAATGGACACTTGAAGATCACAAGTTCACAACTCATCACAAAATATCTTAGCCGCTTATCGGTCCATGTTTTTTTAAAATATTTTACAGAAAAAAAATACATAAAAAAGAAACTGTTCGTAACAAAGTTTTATTTTGGGATAGTGAACATTTATTTTCCTCAAATAACGCATGAAATCTTCACTTTCAAACCAACAATATTGGCTTCCAAATACATATTAATAATTTATGAGGATTACTTCACTTTGTTTTTTTATTAAAGCTAAACTTTGTCTAGCTACAAAAGCAACACAAGTTTCAACATTAGTTTATTACTTTCAAAATTTTAAAATAAATTTAAGTTACCTAGTTAAAAGATATATATATATATATATATATATATATATATATATATATTTATTTATTTATTGTTAAGATTTAATGGTTATTCGTATAAAGTTTACTCGAAACATCAAATAATAACCTAACTTTTATAACTCTTTCATGTAGGTTATCAAACTTAGAAAATTATGAAAATTTTCACAAAATGTAACGGTAATTAAACTTAAGTGGTTTTATAATTCTAAAAGATATAAATTGTTTTGTTTAAACAATATTCAAATTTGATTATTGTTCCACGATCTATTCCAATTTTAAGTATGTTTAAAGTATGTTTTTAGAGACAAATTCATTTAGAAAACCAATAAATTAACCAAGGAAACAATAGGATTCATGTGGCTTCCATATTTAACCGTGACTATACGAACTTTTTAACATTTTCCTAAATTTTTATTTCCACTAATTATTATTATGCTCACGCCATCCAAGAGATATTTTCATAAAAATATCACCTTCAATGTACCATGTTGAACTCGTTGGTTCAATCTTTTTAGTCATTTGTAACAGTTGTGTTGGTCACATTTTCAATAAATTCATCATTATGCAAACTTGTCATACACTCTTTCTTTTTTTATTAATCTAAAATCATTTTCTCACCCGTGAATTATTGAAGTTAACTGAATTTAGATTGGGTCTTTAGGGCATCCTGTTGTGGAAATATTGGAAGTTCAAGTCCTACAAGAAACTTGTTGTGGTGTGTTTATTTTAAAAAATCTAAAAATTTTGTTAAAAAGTTGGTTTCATATTATATTAAACTAGAGCCCTCACATTCAATGATATCTATTTTATGTGTAACGGTGTACCTTCCATGAGGTTAGGGGTTCGAGTCTTACACTAGACAATAGTGTAGACTTATAAATATGATTAAATAATTACGAGTGTTTGTCGTTCTAAATTAGAAAAATTAAACCCTGACGATGCTGTGAGAATCTTGCATATTAGAAAAATCACACAAAGCATGCTTTCTACAATCAAATATAAAGTAGGGAACATGCACTAAAAAATATTAACATATGGTATTACACTAATGATGGCCATGTGTACTAAAATGCCACTAGAGTTGTGCCTCAGTGGTAAGAGAAATCTTTAAAGAAGAGCAATGTTTGAATGTTAATATGAGATAGTTTAAGAATACGTGTACTTTAGGAATAGGATCATATGTATAACATACGTGCAATTCAAATTTCACAGTTTCTATATTAAATTGGTTCGATGTAAACTTGACATTAGTTATAAAGTTAAAAATTGAGACGATATAATTAAACATCTATATAATTGATGTGTGATTATGCATCCACATACAATAATTAAAACAAACTGTATATTTTTTTTTTGAACGGCAAAAGGCATTTTATTAAACTAGCAAGGAGCTAGAGAAACGTTTACATAATATAAGCTGATAAATTAAAATCACATCAATGATCTCAATCTAAAGATTTAAGTTTACCTTTATGTTTCATCCACATGAATGATGATACTAAAATGTCCCCGAACACTAGCTCAAAGTCCCGATTTTTTCTATCAAAACATCTAATTAAAACAAACTGTATTTGATTAACAAATCTAATAATTAAAACAAACTTTATTTGATTAACAAATCTAATAATGTATCCAATTATTTAGAATACATTATTAAAATAATAAATATGAGGTGTCCCCATATGGGCCGTGACTGACCCGTATCCAAAAAGATCCAATCAAAAAGGAAAATATCATTTCAAAAACGATTACACACGTCACTTTTTCCATATATAAATACCCCCTTCACGAGATTTTAGTAACAATCATATTCTCTAAATCATTGTGATCTCTTTGATTTCTTCACACAATCATCAAAGATTTTTGTTACTGTTGATTCGTGTGATTCAATCGGAGAAGATGACGGTGGGAGCAGGTATATCGGTGGCTGATCGGAAGCTCAATGTGTTCGGAAACGCTGTGTTAACGGACGTAAGTGACAATGTTTGCGTCACTTCGTCGGCCGACGATGGGATGATCAATGGCGCATTCATTGGAGTTCGATCGGAGGAAAGCGGTAGTCGATTGGTGTTTCCTGTTGGAAAACTCGAGTAAGCGTGTTGATCTGATGTGTTGTTCGAGTATTTGGTTGAATTGCTGCAAAATTGTTTGTGTTTATGTTAGTTTGATGTGTTCTTCGAGTATTTGGTTGGATTAGTTCAGAAATGTTTATGTTAATCTGATATGTTCTTCAAGTATTTGGTTAAAGTAGTTCAAAAATGTTTATGTTTATGTTAGTCTGATATGTTCTTCAAGTATTTGGTTAGATTAGTTCAGAAATGTTTATGTTAATCTGATATGTTTTTCAAGTATTTGGTTAAATTAGTTCAAAAATGTTTGTGTTACTCTGATATGTTCTTCAAGTATTTGGTTAAATTAGTTCATAAATGTTTATGTTAATCTGATATGTTCTTCAAGTATTTGGTTATATTAGTTAGTGTTAAGTTCAATTTTACTCCTTCAGGTTTATTAAAAATAACTATTTTTCTTCAAAAAATTAAAAACATCAATGTACCTCCTATACTTTCATAAATTGTTTCAATTTTAATCCAAAACTTTCATTAGTTGTTTTAATTTTATCCAAAATAATGAAACTTTTGGAGTGAAATTGAAACAACATATGAAACTTTTGGAGGTAAATTGATGTTTTTAATCTTTTGGAGGAAAATGGCTACTTTAGTTAAACATTAGGGAGTAAAACTGAAATTAACTCTATTAGTTAAAAAAATGTTTATGTTTATGTTACTCTGATTTGTTCTTCAAGTATTTGGTTGAATTAGTTCAAAAATGTTTATATAAGTATTTGGTTAGATTAGTTCAAAAATGTTTATGTTTATGTTACTCTGATATGTTCTTCAAGTATTTGGTTAAAGTAGTTCTAAAACGTTTATGTTTATGTTACTCTGATATGTTCTTCAAGTATATGGTTAGATTAGTTCAAAAATGTTTTGTTTATGTTACTTTGATATGCTCTATAAGTATTTGGTTAAATTAGTTACAGAAACGTTTATGTTTATCGGTTTATCTCATTGATTATATCGTAAGACTTGTTTGATTTGGAATGTTTTTGAAAAAAATATGCTTCGAATTGGTAAAATGATACGATATTGTTAGATAGAGTTGTTGATTGGAATAATAGATGCAAGGGCTTTAGGTTTGTGTGGGTAATTGATTGTGAATTTCGGTTTATCTCAGTTGATTATATCGTAAGACTTGTTTGATTTTGAATGATTTAAAACAATATGCTTCGAATTAAGGATGAGCAAATGGTATCAAATACCGAAACCGAACCGGTACCATACCGGTACCTAATTTCTCATACCGAAATATTTTCGGTACTAATTCGGTACCCACTTTTTGGTGTTTTCGGGATCGGTACTTTCGGTTTGGTACCGGTTCAGTACATTACTGGTTATTTTACCGATTTTTACCTTCAATTACCGTACCGAGCATTTTCGGTACTGATACCCTAATAATTTTCGGGATAGATACTTCAGTTCGATATGGTACTGGTACCAAACTCATAACTAATATTACATTGGTTAGATAAAGAAATATGACTTTGTTAGATAGAGTTATTGGTTTGGATAATGGATGCAAAATACGGCTGTTTTAGGTTTATGTATATTGTAAGATTTGTTTAAATTCAGATTGTTTTTGAGAATAATATGCTTCGAGTGCCAGAGAGATTGAGTTTTGTTAACTAGGGTAATTGATTATGATAATGGATGGGAAAATGCAGGGGTTTGAGGTTTATGTGTGTGTTCCGTTTCAAATTATGGTGGATGACGCAGAGAATGGGGAATTGCGGTCAGGATATACCTACTGAAACACAGTTTCTTATAGTTGAAACGAGTCAAGGTTCGCATTTTGGAGAAGATAATGAGATTGATGATGGATCTCACCAATCTGCTCTGTATACAGTCTTCTTGCCCATTCTTGAGGGTGATTTTAGAGCGGTTATACAAGGAAATTCCAATAATGAATTGGAGATTTGCTTGGAAAGTGGTATAGACTATAGAAGATTGTTCATTTTCAAATGTGTTTTTATGTTGTTATTGATAAGAGAAGTAGGTGAATATGAATTTGTGCTAATTTGTAGGAGATCCTGCTGTAAAAGATTTTGAAGGTAGTCATCTGGTTTTTGTGGCTGCTGGACCCGACCCGTTTGATGCTATCACCAACGCGGTCAAGTATGCACACTGAATTTGCTAGATTTGAATTTTAGCTTTTGATTATTCCATTTGTGATGTACATCAAGATTTCATAGTGAATTTATGATATTTGTAATGGTGCAGGAGTGTAGAGAGACATTTACAGACATTCTCTCATCGCGAAAGAAAGAAGGTAATTTTATTGATTCTTTTAACTTTCGTAGGCAATTCATTGACAGATAGTTCAATCCAATCTTTTCTTATGAATATAATTTATGTAGATGCCAGACATGTTAAATTGGTTTGGCTGGTGCACATGGGATGCCTTTTACACTGACGTTACTTCTGAAGGTGTCAAACAAGGCCTGGAAAGGTACAAATCATATCATTTTCCATATAAATTTTTTATCCAACGAATACGGGTTATTGATTACAGCCCATGATTATACAATAAATGCAGTTTCCAAAAAGGAGGTATTTCACCAAAATTTGTTATCATTGATGATGGATGGCAATCAGTTGGTATGGATCCCACTAGTGTTGAAGCTAAAGCGGATAATACTGCTAAGTGAGTACTTAAGCCAATTTTTATCAATTTTATAAAGTCTTTCAGTAACTAACAAAAACTATTTGTTTGTATAGTTATGCAAATAGGCTAACTCATATCAAAGAAAACCACAAATTCCAGAAAGATGGTAAAGAAGGTCACAGAATTGAGGATCCATCCATGGGACTTGGTCATGTTGTTACAGACATAAAGGATCATCATAACATCAAGTAAATTTTTACACAATTTCTTATTAAGATTTGGTAATATTTTATTATTTCTAATACCATAGTATTTATTACTATATAGGTATGTTTATGTTTGGCATGCATTAACTGGATACTGGGGCGGAGTGAGACCTGGAACGGGTGATTATGATTCCAAGTTATCATTCCCGGTTTCATCTCCTGGAATCAAATCCAATGAAAACTGTGATGCTTTAATTGCCATTACCAAGAATGGGCTCGGTCTTGTTGACCCTGAAAAAGTCTTCAAGTTTTACGATGAATTGCATTCCTACCTTGCGTCTGCTGGTGTTGATGGTGTGAAGGTAGATGTACAAAACATTCTAGAAACACTTGGAGCGGGCCATGGTGGACGGGTTAAACTTGCAAGGAAGTACCATCAGGCTTTGGAAGCTTCTGTCTCTAGAAACTTCCCTGATAACGGAATCATTTCTTGCATGAGTCACAACACAGATGGTTTGTACAGGTATATAACATTGGAACTCCATTTTGATATCATTGATTTTATTTGGGGAAATTTGTGAAAAACTGGTAACCAACTGTAATCTTACTTTTCTTTTGGGTAACCATCTTTCACTAAAATTTTATACACATCCTTCTAAGTTTTTAAAATTTTGTGTTTATCCTTCAAAATTTTATAATATCATGTTCATTTCATCAAAACTCTAAAAATCTAATATTTACCCATTCAATGGTAAATCAAATTTAATAAGTTACTTTTAAGGACGTGTTTCATTAAATAACCAATTAGAAAAACAACATTATTACTATAAATTAACTCAATAAGTAATGTTCTTTTCACTTATTCAGTAAAACAAACTGTTATAAGCAATGGATTTTGTTTTATTTAATGTTAATTGAATATCTAAGATATTATAAAGTTTGGAGGCATATACAAATTCTTGAACTTTTGAAATGATGTTTATGAAATTGCCTCTATATTAAAACTGGTGGTACTAAGAGGAACTTAAAATGCAACTTTATGCAGTGCCAAGAAGACAGCTGTTATAAGGGCATCCGATGATTTTTGGCCAAGGGTTACAGCTTCACACACAGTCCATATTGCTTCTGTTGCTTATAATACAATCTTTCTTGGAGAATTCATGCAGCCTGATTGGGATATGTTTCATGTAAGTTAATAGCCCAATCATATAATGTATGTACTTATAGTCATTACCTAACGATTATTTTTGCTATTTTATTGATTGTAGAGCTTGCATCCCATGGCTGAATACCATGGTGCTGCTCGTGCTGTGGGTGGCTGTGCTATCTATGTCAGGTGGGCTTTCAATCAATTATTAATTCTCTAACTTTTTGGCATTAGTTAACAAGCTAACATATTCATGAAATTATATAAATACAATGCAGTGACAAGCCTGGGCATCATGATTTTAATCTATTAAAAAAGCTTGTGCTTCCTGATGGATCAATATTAAGGGCCAAACTTCCAGGGAGACCAACACGAGATTGCTTGTTTACTGATCCCACTAGAGATGGAAAAAGGTAGTGTTGTCTACAGGTTTATTTCTCAGTTGTTACTAATATACCACTTTATGATGGTTTCTAAAGGTGCCAATTTCAACCTCTATACTAGTTATTGAGTCAATATGGGTTATGTGATATTTAATTAAACGAGTCAAATCAGATAAAACCATAAGATAAAGGGGGAATTGTCAAATGGTTCAAGTGGCTGGAAGCCATCCAAAGTCCATAGTTAGTTAGGCTGTCAATGTGTCGGGTTTAGGTTAGCGGGTTGGTAGCATCCATGTCTTGTCTGGTATTGCCATTTCTATTTCTTAACGATATAACCTGCTAAGGAATTTAATTTAATCATATAGATTATTATTGTAACAACACTATTTCTGTTGCCATAATCAATGCATTAGTTATCTACATAAAAACTTTAACATATAGACAAAGTTCTTTTCTACTCACCCAGCCTGACCAGATTCAAAATATTTACAAACTGCAACCAAACCAATCTGATCAATACATGGTCTGCCCAACCCATCTTGCCATCTCTAAGGTTCCCTAACTCATGTTGAATGCTTTCAGTCTTTTGAAGATCTGGAATCTAAACAATTTCACGGGAGTGGTGGGAGTTTTCAACTGTCAGGGAGCAGGGTGGTGTAAAGATGGAAAAAAGATCCTCACCCATGATGAGCAACCAAGCACCATCACTGGCGTCATCAGGGCTAAAGATGTGAATTACTTGCCTAAAGTTGCTGATTCTACATGGGATGGTGACGTAGTTGTATACAGTCACCTAGGAGGTATGTTTACACACTTCATGAAAATGGTTAATTGCATGTTCCAGCATCCAACTAATATATATATTGATCGGTACAAATGAGAACCAATAAACATTTATGGACCACTTTATTTACCACACACCAGTGAATATATGGATTCACAAGTCAATACAGTACAATTCCAAAAATAGTGTGCAGTGATGAATACATGTTTTCACCACTTAATATACTATATTTCCTAGAGATTTAACAAACGACGATTCGTGTGAATCAAATGGTTCCTAAACATTTACTAGCTCTCATTTGAATCCATCCCTTATATACCCATGTTTGTATGTCAACTAATGTGACATAGGAGTATGGATGACAAAAAGGGCCAATGTCTTATTATAATAACAATGTACCTAGCCACTTACGTTGCTGGTTTGTTTTGGTAACTATACTATATAATTTCCTGGTCTAGTGATTATACTTTTCTAAAATGGGCTAGTTTGTTTATTTAGTGAACTGCAACCGGTATAACAGCTAAGATATTGGTAATTGTACTTTTTTTTTGAAGTTAGCTTGTGTAGACAAGATTGATACGCGATGTCATCAAAAAAAAATCCACATGAGAAAAAGATGTTATCAGGGATCAAATTACCAAATTAGCCCATTTCAAAATTTATAATTGCAAGCCAGAACATTAGTGAGTACAAATACTAAAACAAATTACCAACTTAAAGTACCTTGTTATCTATGACATTAATCAACACCAAAATCTATACTTTCACATCCACATACCAAAGAATGTTAGTCCATTGGCCAACATAAGTTGGGTACCTAAACTAGAATGGAAGTGATAGTTGGTTACTAAATCAAACAATTAAACCCTCAGAGAAAAATATTTTCTTTTTCTAGTTTTTTTTGCGTCGATATAACTTGTTGAATTTTGCAGGTGGATTGGTTTACCTTCCAAAGGATGCATCTATCCCAATAACACTGAAACCAAGAGAATACGAGGTTTTTACAGTAGTTCCTGTTTCAAAACTGTCATGTGGTGTCAGTTTTGCTCCTATAGGTTTAACCGAAATGTTCAACTCCGGAGGGGCGATTTCTGAATTACACTATGAGACAGAGAAACAAGGAAATGTGGAGTTGAAAGCTAGAGGTTGTGGTGTGTTTGGAGCGTATTCAACAAGAAAACCGATTAGAGTAACTGTTGATTCGAAAGAAACCGAATTTGGGTATGAAGAAAGGAGTGGATTTATTAGTATCAAATTGAGTGTTCCTGAAAAGGAAATGTATTTATGGGACATCATCATTCAAGTGTGAGGAAATAGTGCAAGTGTCATTTTGCAACATAGCATGTAACAAAGTGTTATCATGTTGTATAATAAGATACATAACAAGTGTCATTATGAACAATAGATGTTGTGGTATCTATCTTGTACTTTAACATGAACAATGTAGTTTAGCTTCGGTGTTATATACATGAATGTATGTAATAACTATACATACGTAGAACGATCCATTATCTGGACCAAGATACCACCTCCTTATGCACTAAGTTCGTCTCAACTAGATGATCGTTCATGTGATCCTTCAAATGCGTTGATCTCACTGAGGTAATGGTATAACATACTAGTGCTACTGGCATACTCGCATCAAGACCCTTGTTTAGGCCACAAGCATTGTGACACAAAGCACAACCTCCTCACAACTCTTGCAAATCCAAGTGAACATCCATGTCTTTTGGAAGATGGACAATGCCTATAAAAGAGATGATGCAATCATTTTTAGAGTGGTGTTCATATAAAACCCCCACTTTTACACTTAGAGCTTTTCTTCCTTCACGGACTTGAGTGTCACATGATTACACATGGTTATTATGTGGCGAGCGTGACACCGATTGAATGAGGTATTTTTAATAAAGAGGGGTATACTAGTAATCTTATAGAAATTTAACATACTTTAACGTTAGTATTAATGACCACAATTGTTACATGTTGGTGAATGGAACAGATTCATTTTCTTCATTTAACATACACCGATGAAACAGATTCATTTCTTTAATAAACGAACACGAACAAAAATATCAAAAACTTAAAGGAAAAAAGTGTAATTTCATCGGTACCATCCATGCCATCCATGTGATCAAGTCTTTATATTATAAATTTCTTTAAAACAAATACAATGCTTTCTAAACTATTGAGAATATGGAAAGGTTGAAATATGTTACTTTAGTAATGATTAATCTCAAATACTTTTTACTAATATATGATAGAGAACGAATGTTAACCCTTGTTTATTGCGATAACCCATTAACCAAACTAGTGGTCCACAACAGCCCACGTCATCACTGTAAGTTAGAGTTACAGTGGTAAACTAGTGGTCCACAATTAACGTTAATTTTTTTTAAAAAAAATATAGTAAGACTATACTTGAATTAAAGATATTAAAATGATCTATTTAATTGTGTAATTTGTATAAAAAAAAATAACATCATACAAAAAAGTTAAGACGTTTTAAAAAAAGGGTGAAACTTTTAAAAAAATAAAGGGAAAATTGTTACATCAGTGGTGTAACCCGCTGTAAAGTTAGTTATACTACATAATCGTGGTGTAAGTGTTTGTTATATTAGTGTTAACGGGTTATCGCAATAAAGGTGGGTTATATATATATATATATATATATATGATATTAAAATTTTATGTATATTAAATATTTGCTAAACAATCAAAAAATTTATAAAAGAAAGTGGTCATCAAGCTTATATGTAGTCATCGTTATATTTCTTTTTCAGAAAGAATAGACCACTAAATTTATGTGTTCACATCTTTTCCTTTTTCCACGCAGGATTATATAAAGGGCTGTAAACAAACCGAATAAATACGAACGATTGATTGTTCATGAAGAAAATAACTTGTTTATGAACCATTCACGAACCCTTACCGAACGAGAATTCTTATTCGTGTCCGTTCATTAAGGAAATAAATCTGTTCAAGAACAGTTCACGAACATAAACAAAAGCAAACAAAGACAAGCGAGCGCACACAAATATTCATAAACATTAATGAACACAAACAAAATTTCTTAACACAAACAAATACAAACCATCTAATTCATAAGTTGATTTCATAATTAAAATCACAAACATTATATCCACCAACTAAAAATAAGTAATTAACATAATTAGCTTATGAACGAACACAAACGAACGTTAACGAACACATTATCAAATGTTCACAAGCATAAATGAGCGAATACAACCTCTGTTCATGTTTGTTCGTTTAACTAAACAAACATAATTTCCTGTCCGTGTTCATTCATTAAATGAATAAACATAATCAAACTTCCCGCCGAACGGTTCACGAACTGTTCGCTATACGTTTGGTTCGTTTACAACCCTAATTATATACGCATCTCATGCACATTATTAGAGAAAAAAAAATGCAAAAACTAAAAGTCTATAGCTAAACCAAATATTAACTATATACTAATTACATGTTTGTTTTGCATTGTTAGTTGCAGTTTTAGCATATCTAGTTGTACCCTGTTTGGTTTTTTTAATCTTATTTTTTTTTAAATTTTAACCCCAATATTTTACATCTTTTAGAATTTAACCCCAATACTTTTTTACTTTTAACTTTGGTCCTTATACTTTTCATACTTTATAAAATTTTCATTTTATGTCGACGTAATGTGCATATGTGGTTCAATGTTTTTACGTCTATTTTTTCTCATTTAAGGGCATGTCGCAATGTACGGGTCCCAGGTCGACTTAGTTACTGTTTTCAATGTTTTACATTTCACGTGTGTGGTTTAATGTTTTTATGTCTACTTTTCTCTTTTGTTCATTTTATTTTTTTTCGTTTTATTTATTTCTTTTTTATACCAGCTTTTCGGTATTGATTGTCGTTGGCCGTAGTGTGACATTGATACTACTTGATACGGTTTTACCTCTCGTAACGCGAAGGCTTAATACTATTTTAAGACTATTTACCATTTTATCCACCCATATTTACTTGTTCATCACTTCATTCATAGCCAAACCAAACATTTAAGACTAAAAGGTCGGGGTGAATCCGCCGTTTAACAGAGTAAAAACTTAACCTCCGATAAATCAGACCTCAAGTTACACACAAATTAGTAGCACCAGATTGACCAGCAACTCTTGCAGGAAAGCTTTGCAATTCCAAGAAACAAGAATATTAATTATTGACATAATAATATTATTCATATTCTTGAAATTATAATATTATTTACTAGGTTAGATACCCGTGTTACACGAGTTAAAATAAAAATTATATAATAATTTACATATATGTATAATCAAATATATGTTGCTAGGTTAGTCCTCGTGTTATACACGGATTGAATAAATAAAATATCAAATAATTGTTAATAAAAATTTATGTATTATAAAATTATGCTTGAATATAAAGTATGATTATAATTACATATAAATAGCTAAGTAAATAAATAATAATGTATTTTACTTAAAATTTTGTTTTATAAAAAAATTGTGATTTTTAAATATATTGTTTTAAGAAAAATGATTTTTCTTAAAAAAAATTCGTTGTATTCTGTATTTTATAAAAGTTTTGTTTTTACAAAGTGTGCTTTTAATAAAAAATAGATTTTTAATTTACTAAATTATGTATTTTTTAATTTGAAAATGGTATGAGTAATATTATTAGTATTTAATGTTATTATTAATAATATAGAAAAATGAGAAAGTAAGTATAATGAGGTTTAGAATTGTTTTACGCTTATTTTACTTTTTATACCTAGATAGATATGCTAAAAACCCATTAAATAAACGGATTAAATTTTAATGTAAAATATATATGTAAAATAAACACGAATAGTTACAGTATAATATTTTAATATAAAATACAATTAAATTATATATATGTAATAGTTCAAGAAATAAAACAATTAGACCATTTTTTAACTCTCTTATCTATATAATTTTATTTTTAAACATTTGTTTTAAGTTTTTTATATAAAAATATATTTTTATAAAAATCTTGTTTTTAAAAAACTCTTGTTTGTAATTATTCTGGTTGTTTTAATAATACTGTTTTAAAATATTTCACTTGTGTATAATTTTTTTCAAAAACAATATGATTTAAAATATTTTGTTTAAAAAATTTTTAGTGTTTTAGAAAATTTCATTTTATATAAAACTTTAGTTTGTTGTTATTTAGATTTTAATTATAAGATGAAAAGATAGTTTGATTTTAAAAAAATTTAGATAAGAGAGAGAAATATAGTAATTAATAAAATTCATTTTAATAAGAGAGAGAAATTTGTATGATTATTTAAATTATTATAATACTATTTTGGAGGGAAAATTAATGTGTGCATGTCTAGAAAAATGACAAGTGGCAAAAAAATGGCTTAAGATAAGGACAAGTGGTAAAAAAAACCTTGCTTTATTAGAGGTTATAGATATATCAATAAAATTATTATATATAACAAACATATTTAAGCAAAAGCAATAATGTAGAAAGAAAAAAAATTCTTAAAGTATTTTAGTTTTACAATTGTATTTTAACAAAATTAAATCCTATTAATTTCTTTAAGGAGACGTTTATTTATTTCTAGAAAAAAAACTAATTTGATTAATGTACTATTAAATAAACATCTATTAAGGAAATTTTTTTAAAATCAATATTTTTATCAAAATTTGTAAATTTTTTATGGTGAGGACATGTATGAATTCTTAGATGGAGCCTAGGTGGAAATTACATGGATATGCTAAAAATGATCATGTGACATATAAACATTTTGTGTTATTAGGATAGATATTAATTGCTCATTATGTGCTTCTTATTGTCTATTGTAATATTTGTTTATGATCTCGTGTATATAGTTGTTCATTGCATGTTTTTCATCGCCTATTGATTACTTAGTGTGTGCTTCCTATTTGCCTATGGCCATTGTGTGTTTTTTTTTCTATAATTGGTGTGCATGGTGCGCTTTTGATGCTTTAGTTTATGTTCTTTGTTTTATTGAATGCTTTGATCTATTGTTTGTTTTTGATCCAAATGTCTGTCTGAAAGTAGTATTTTTATCCTGTAATAAAGGTAACGTTTACCTACACTTTATCTTATTTAGATTTCGTCAATAGCTTAGTTATAGATGAGATTTACGGATCATTTTATTTCATTTCGAACTACCAAATCACAACACATGATCACCCACACGCGCGTGCACACACATCGATCAATAAACACCTGAAATTTCATGGCTACTTTCATATGACCAAATCAGTAAGCCGTCCAACACAATCACATCCAGGGGCGGACATATTTAGAGCCCGGGCTACCCATGAACTACCACTAAACTCTCGTTTTGAAATGCAAAAATTTTTTACCGTATGTATCGGGATACCGCTGAGCAAAATTAGGATACTCCTCAAATTTAAAAAACCTAGATTAATATAAGATTAAATGCGCAATCTTAAAAAGAAGTTTATACAACCCCTAAAAAATTTTGAGACCAAATCAATTATTATGAAATGACCCAAAAAAAATAAGAAACATATATAAAACAATTAATTTGAATAACTAAATTATTTATCTTATTAAATGATTATTAGATAGATTAACTATTAGATTATTAATTAGTAGATTGCTAGATTAGATTATTATATTTATTTATTGATTATTTGTTTGAATACTTGATTTTTTGAATGTTACCATGACTGTTAAATAGGGATGTAGACAAGTCGTGCCGAGCATGGGATTGTTTTGACATAAGAGAGCTTGATCTTGTCCTCGTGTTCGGCTCATGTAGAATGTTGATTGTAAGGCTCGAGCTCTTCTCGTTTAAAAGTTAAATTTTAATACTTGAGTTTTTTTTATTTTAGAAATTTTCAAACTCAAACTTGGCTTAAGATCCCTTGTTTATAATTTAATTATTTTATCACAGTTTTTTATATAATTAATAACAATTATCTATATAAATATATTTAATATTTTAAGCAAAAGTTATATGAAAAAAGTTCATTTCGAGAGGGCTCGATACATAAAACTCTGACTCAAGCTCGTAGCTCGTTTATTAAATGGTAAACAGTATAAGCTCAAGCTCGAGCTTGTTTCAGCTTGGTTTGATCCAAGATTCTGACGAGTCAGTCCCGAGTAACTCACGACTTCGCTTCTCTCATTTACACCCCTAGTGTTGAATGTTATTTGTTTTAATTTGATTTCTTTTTTTTTGTCTTCTTGTTGTGTGATCCGGATACGAATCGGACCATATCAAAAAGATGTAATAATTAGCGATAAAGCACCGACCCTTAAAACTCTTCGGCCCCCATGTTAAAATTTCCTAGGTACGCTAGTGAAGATGAAAACTCATTTTAAACAAGTGTAGCGCAAAAAAATAAGTGTAGCGCAAAAAAAAAAAATAGGAATACAACTGACTTTACTGGCCAGATCCGCCAATGATCACATCAATCTCTAACAGTCAACCATGTACACACGTGTGCACATGCACGAATGCAATAGGAGTTGACCGAGTGTTTTATGAGTGACCAACCTGCCAATGTCTCACACGCTCAACGGCGTTGAATTCTTTATCATTTTATCACAATGTCATGCACCTCTTATGTTATTAATCATGCAACACTTACATATATATTTAACCATCCATATTCTTGAACAATATTACCATTAAAACTTATTAAAACCTTCACATTCCCCCTCAACTCTACACGCGATTACCTTTCTTTCGTTGATTTTTCACGATAAAAACAACTTCTTTTTTTACAAATTTTTAGGGTTTTGATGTCAAGAAACTCTAATTTTTTAGGGTTTTGATCTTATAAAAGATTGAAATGGGTCGAATACCATGTTGTGAAAAGGAGAGTGTGAAAAAAGGCCAGTGGACGCCGGAAGAAGATCATAAGTTATCATCGTACATCGCGCAACATGGGACTCGCAATTGGCGGTTGATTCCTAAGAATGCAGGGCTCCAAAGATGTGGGAAGAGTTGCAGGTTAAGGTGGACTAACTACCTACGACCGGATCTAAAACATGGGCAGTTTTCAGATGCTGAAGAACAAATCATTGTCAGGTTGCATTCGGTCCTAGGAAATAGGTATGTACGTATAGATAAAACCTATGAATTGAATAATGTTATACTTTGAAAAATACTTTATAATGCAAGTAATTAATAAATTTGTTTAAGATAAGAGTCATAACACATTTTATTATGGAATTTATAAAAGAGGAAATCACGAGAATATTTTGTTAATTGTACCAAAAACAGTTACATTGTAGCAAGATGCTTGAATTTACTGTCGTCATTTATCTACTTTCGCCCGTGAATAATTTATTCAATCAATTCATTCTAAACATTGAACTCAAATTCAATGTTTAGATCCATACTTCCCTTTGATTGAAATAAAAATTGGATTACATATCTCATAAGTATAGGTGTGTATTTGTTCTGGCGTAACTATGGATAATAACACATCCGTAAAAATTGTTATTTTTATGATTTTCTATATATAACAACGCTTGTACTTTTAAAAAAAATCAATTTTGTTAAAGAAAAGTGAACATGTATAAAGTTACTTGCACACTCTTGTTGATTATATAAAAAAGAATCGAAATTCTAAAGTAAAAGAACAAGGGGAGAATGTACTAAAATAATATCAAACCTTCACATAAATTTTCTAAAAGCTATGATTTATGCTTGAATATCACAACATACATAGAAGATTTGAAGCAAAAATATGTATATGCATAACCTAAAAACAAATAGCTTTTTAGTTTAAAAGGAAACAAGAACAAATTATATAAAAATATAACTTTTTTGTTCTATGTTCTAATAAGCCATTGGTACTCATAAAATGAGAGCACAGGTGGTCAGTCATCGCTGCGCAACTACCAGGACGAACCGATAACGATGTAAAGAATCACTGGAACACGAAACTGAAGAAGAAGCTATCAGGCATGGGGATTGATCCCGTGACACATAAGCCATACTCCCACCTGATGGCGGAGATAGCCACCACACTAGCCCCGCCACAGGTGGCTAACCTGGCCGAAGCAACTCTCGGCTGCTTAAAAGATGAAATGCTTCATCTTTTAACAAAGAAACACATAGACATCCAGTTCCAATCACCGGTTGCTGTGCAGCAACCAATGATCAACAACAATGGCACCACTTCACCCTCTTACAACATTACTTCAAAACATGAAGTAAACGATGATGACACCATAGAAAAGATCAAGATTGGACTATCGAGGGCGATTATAGAAGATCAAGATCACACAAACACACCATCAAACAAACTTTGGGACACTCATGGCACCACATCTGCAAACTTTCCAGGGTTTCATTACGCGTTACCGTCTTTCGGGCATGAAGGAGAGGGGTCTCCATGGAGTCAAAGCATGTGCACAGGAAGCACTTGCACTGCAGGTGATCAACAAGGTCAGTTTCACTCAAAAATGGTGGATGAAAATGGTGATGAGTCTGAAGGTGAAAAAGATGCAAGAAATGTTTCAAGTGTGTTTAGCCCAGATTGTGATTTGTGGGATCTACCATCTAATGATCTCATGAATCCTTTAGTATGATTATATAACTTAGAAGGTTAACATAAGATTAATAGGTACAAGATTTAATAAATGTAATGATGTTCATTAAACAAGAATATCATCTTATTACTATATGATAAGAAAATTTTAATTTTAAACAACCTGGAATAAGGGAGTGTTTGCAAATGATTATTATGCTTTTGGTTTATGCTAGAATATATAAAATGTTTTTAGAGAGCTTGAAATATTTTCTATTGAATCAATTTTCGGGTTTCTTTAATTTGAATTTTTTAAAAGTGTATTCAAATTAGAATTTAAAATAAAAAAATTAATTGGAAAATATATAATAAATACAAAATATATGTATTTTTTTATAAAAGATAAATATAAATCGAATTTGGATGTAGTATTGGTTGGAACTTTATGAATTCGTATATGATTTGAAAAACAAATTTGAAATTCCGTTCGGGAGCTAACAAATTCAAAATGCAGTTTAGTTAGACCCCTCAGTATACAATAACGATCAGGGCGTTAAAGATGAGTTGGCCCTTTAACATGTGTTATACACCATTCCGTGGGGGGCATTAAAGTCTTCGCGGGCGTGAGTGGTGTGTCTTACCTACATAATCAAAAAAATTTAATACATTAAATTTAAGAAAAGGAGTGTTAATTGGAGTGAGTATTTTCTTGGCTTACGTTTAGTTAGGGGTGTGAGAGTAAACCCATAAGCATTAGAATTTTGGTTTTTAGAACTCGGTTTGAGTAATAAACACCCTTAGTTTGCGACTCAATTTACTTATTTGACTTATTTATATAAATATTAAAAGACAACTTGAAAGAATACTGATAGCGAGCAAAATTTACAGTGTGCATATATGTATTGATGTTGCTAATGTTTAACAAAACAACATTTTGGCCCGGTGGTAATAAGCTTAACTTTCCCACCATGTGACTCAAGTTTGGGCTTAGGCTTGGCCAATTTTTCCCTTTCATTTTTTGTTGCCGTTTTCTTCTCTTTTTTTTTTTTTTTTTTTTTTCTTTTCAACATAATTTTTTATGCTTACAAAGAAAAATAGATAAATAGAAAATCTGAAATATTTGCGCTAAAAGAAGTGTGTAGGAAAATTTGTTTTTGCTATTGTTTTTTTTTCATGGTTTTCTTTCTTGGCAATTCTCCATCGCATAACGGTTATGTGACTTTGGTTTTATTTTTTCTATTTATTAACATTATTTTTTCGCTTTCTGTGCGTCTTCGTTTTAGGTTTTTTTGCGGTTGTAGACGTTGTTGTGTATGGGTTTGTGATCAAGTTTCTTGACGGCTTCAGATTTTACATCGGAGTGGGAATTGCTACAACGTGTTTTAAATTTTTTTTATTTTTATATTTGGAATTGTGACGGAATTCCCGGCGCAACACACATCGAAAAATTTGCTAGTTTGTTTATAAATAGACAATCCCAAACACGCCATAACTCTACGTGTATCTTTTTGGTTAATGCTAAACCATGAAAATAATACCTTTTTAAGGAATGCTTATGACTACGTTGGCAAATTTTACTTATATACTTAACTAAAACATTTTTATGATATTTTAAACATAAAATGAACCTTACTCTGGTTTGATCGTATTTGCTATTTTCATCCAAAAAGAATTTTTTTTGCATCTGGCTCTCAAAAGTTTTAAAAAATTACCAGTTTCATCCAGAAAAATTAACTCCACTAATTTATAATGTTAAACCATCTATCATTAAAATGGGTAATTAAGTAATTTTAAATATAAAGACAAAATCATATTTTATGTTAACGTATTTGTGTTAAAATTCTATTCACGTGTTATTGTTCTATTAGTGAAACTTAAATCGGACGTTTCATTTTCAAACCTTTCATCATGATTGAATCACAAGATTGTCGGCTTTATCGATGTGGAGTTGAATGGACCTCGATTTTTGTGACGGACGGGAAAACATGGTGAAAGGGTTGATAATGAAGACCATCGTTTTTAGTCGTCGGCGTCTACTTTATATCGTGATTCAGTTCCACTTGATTATGGCCATGTAATTGTGGGATTTTGTTTTATAGTTTGAAGGATAATTTTGCCAATTTTTATGTTTAATAATTTAAATTAATAGAATTAACGTTTTTTTTTAAAAAAATTATAACTTTTAAAAACTTAAGTAGCCAAATAAAAGAAGTGTCTTTTTTGGATGAATATTCCAAACATATGAAAGGAAACCACAATTACTCCTATATTAATATAGATTGAATTTTGAACAATAATAATAATAATTAAATATTAAATAATAATAATATTTTTTTATTAAATTATATTTAGTTATCACTTTGACTTATTTTTAGTTTTTGAAGTTTTGGGTTTACCTCAATGGCTCGGTATAATTTTTACTTTAAAAAGCTAATTTTTACATATGTATATTTAGGCACGTGTTGGTACAAGTCATGTCAAATATAAAATGTTTTCGTGCATATTTTTATATACGCTTTGAGATAATCTACATTTCGATGTTCGCATACGTTTTGACATAAGTTTTATTTAGAAAATAGTCACGTCAAATATAAAAGTTTTCATTTGATGGTATAAATCTGAGTTACTTTATTCAAAAAAATTTTAGTTCGAAAACAAATGCGACGATTGTAATATGTTTGTTTTTTATGTATAACTTGATCTGCGTTTCGACATAATTTTGTTTGGAAAAAAGGCGGGTCAAGTATAAAACATTTTCGTTCAACGATATAAATTCAATTTATTTTACAATTCAACGTAAATTTATTTCGAAGACAAATCGGATCAATTGTTAGCCTATACTTTATCTCGCCGCGTACGATTGCACTACAACGCGCGACCGGTAAAAAACTATTACTTAAGAAAAATAATGTCTATAGTTTATTCATGTGTATGGTTCTTACTATATATACCCAAAAAACAATTATTATAATCGGGAATTTCTCTTATACAAATATGTATCATCAACAAAAGTGTGAAAACAAGTAAATTTTCTGCATTTAATAGAATGATTATATATATATATATTTTTATAGAAAATCGACCAGCCAAAAAGAAAGAAATTCGAACGTTGGGATCTCTATAGAAAATCGACCGTTGGGACATCAAGCGTTTTGACTTTCCACACCCTTTATATATCCACACAATCCAATTCCCCTGAAAAATCACACAAATCTTACATCTTCAATCTGCAAATCCAACAAATCTCATACAATTTCTGTTCAATTATTCGATCAATCGCATTCTTTTTCACTCAATTTCTGTTCTTAATCACTAGAATCCATCAATGGCAGATTCAAAAAACGCCCAACATCACGTAGTTGACATCTTAATCGATCTTCAAGATCACCCATTAATGGAGATCTCCGAATCCCCTGGTCATCTTCTCCTCCTAAAGCTCCTGCAGCGAGAAGAACATCTGTTCGGGGGTCGAATCGCGCTGAAAGAAACACGAATGGATACCCTCAGAAGCGAAATCTTTAACCTCTGTTTATACTTCTTTACATTTCAAGTTTTCTTCTTCACAATCTTATCCACATTGTTTGAAAACACCCCCAATTCGTGTCGAAATTGGTGGGTTCCGATGGTTGTTAACTTATCGACATCGATTGTGATGATCATTTTGGTTCATTTGAAGCTTTGTAGGTACTGGAAGGTGTACGGACAGATGCAGAGTGTGAGAAGTGATAACAGAGCGTTGACTCGATGTGTTCAAGAGTTGAGGATGAAAGGGGTGAGCTTCGATTTGTCGAAGGAGCCCGCGATCGGGAACCGGATGAAGAGCTCGAGTGTTGAGATCAAATGGAAGCCTTTGACATGGTGTTTGCGTTATGTGATTACTGTTTGTTTTGTTGGTGTTATGCTTTTGGCTGTTCCTGTTTGCAGATTCATGGCTTGTGTTTAGGTATTTTAAAGTTGATTGAGGGTTTTATAAGCGGGTTCGGGTTAAAACAGGTTGTGAATGAAACGAGTTTAGGTTTGGTTCGAGTCAAAACGAGTCGTTTCAAAAAAGTATTGTTTTGGTTCGAGTCTACAAGGGATGTTTTAAAAAGTTTCGGTTTGGTTAGAGTCTAAACAAGTTGCTTTAAAAAAGGTACTTATTTGGTTAACTTGAAACGGGTAGTTTTAAAAAAAAGGTATTATTTTGGCCCAAGTCTTATGGGCCGTTTAAAAGGTATCGGATTGGTTTATTCTAAATGGGTCATTTTAGAAAATATCGGTTTGGTTCGAGTTTAAATAGGTCGCTTTAAAATAGCATTGGTTTGGTTCGAGCCAAAACCGATTTTATCAAAATTGGCTTGAGTTTGAAATGAGTTGTTTTTTTTATTAAAAAAAAAAAAACAAAATGGGCTTTCTAGTTTTTTTTTTTTTTTTTCATTACTGGGATTTAATTTTGTAGAATTTGTTATTAATTTTGGTTTTTGTTACTGGTTCAGTCAAACCAGAGGTTTTCAGGAAGATTCTCAATTGAGGGATGAAGCATTCTGGTCCGATTAAATGACAGATTCATGTTTGTTAGGGCCTCGAGTCTCGATATTCGAAGATGGGCCAACCTTCGGGTTACCTCCAATAACCGGCAAACAGCCGCCTTCGGGTTAGCTCCAATAACGGGTGAACAGTCAAGATGTATGATCAACATTTGACATAAATTGATTAGATCTATAGAGAAATTGTAACTTGTAAGCCAATGTATTCAACAATGGTTGAAGTTCCCAAATGAAATGCCAAATGTCATTCACCATCCCAAAATTTGCTTTACAAATTAAGAAGTAAAAATTATTTTAATAAAATTTATAACATAATGTAATAATATGCGTTCTCAAAAAAAATACCAGCATAAAAAAATTATGATCTTGGTGTGCGACATCTTAGTGAAATAGCAAGACAAACGACAAGGTTTACCTGAATCTCAAATAGCTTATGAGAAGCTTGGCTTGTTTTACATTTTTTAATTAAAAGTAACGGTTTTTTATATCACGGTTAAATTTAAAATGGTGATAAACTTTTTAGATCTCAAGAAATTATTGATTCTAACTAACTTGTAGAAACATTTTCCTAGTGTTTCTTACATCAATTTGGGTTAATGATTTTTATTTTTTCTCCTATAACTATAATATTTCATGTCTTGTAAAAAAATGATTATAACATTATGATGTATTTATATTTTAATATAGGTTTTATAAAAACAAATGTCGACTCAATATATTGGGCATTAGATGCATATATTGCGGGTTTTGGTGTGTACCTATTGGAATTACAACTTGAAACTCAATGTTAAAGCTCATCAAGTGACCTCAAATATCAAATACTTAACTAGCTACTCACTATCCTATGATTTTGATAATTTCAAGCATCTATTAATCTTAGCATATTATGTATAATATTTTTAAAATTATATAATATAATACATACAACATCAAATTTGATTAAACAAGATCAGGTAATTAAACTCTTATCTTCATATATACACTCCCAAACGGGTGAAATTATAAAGCTACTCACATATCATGTTCAATACATGAATACCACGTCTAATTACCCATCTCAAATATTTTATGTTTTACGTTTTATGTTTTCTAACAAAGTTAAAGTTTTTTCCCGCAAATTAGGTAGAAATCACCTTTAATATAATAACAACTTAACAAGGGTCTTGTTAAACGTACCTCCTATATCTAAAGTTGCTCATCGTTTCAAATAAACGGTTTATTTAGTTTGGTTTATTTGGTTTTAAACTTTTTCTGGGTGTAACCAAGACCAAACCGTATAGCATTACAAATTTGTATAGTCTGACTGAATTCAACCGATTAGACCGAATATCCTCTTAAACCGATTGTTATTCGGTTTTTCGATTTTAGTCCAGTTCAATTATTATGGAACCGAAAAGCAAACCGTAACCAAAAATTCACAATTCAGATACGTTTAACCCATCGCTAACAAGGTTAGTGACAAATTTTAAATTAACAAGTTGAACCCAAACCTCAAGAGAGGAAGATGACGATAATAAACAACGAACGAGAACGTGGAGGATGCAGCACGAATCCTGGAGATTAAACAAATTTAGTTAATTACACACACCACAAATGTCTTCCAATCGATTAAACAATCAAAAAACCTAAAACCAACAGATGCAATTTTCACCCAATTCATCCTAATTTCATCCATAACAATTTCCAACTTCAAATGGATCTTTGAAGGCGTCGTTTGTATCTTGTCCATCATTGAATCTTGATGATCTTTTCGAATCGATCCCTCTTTCTCGAAATTGGTTTTGATTCAATTCTGTAATTGGTGCTCTTTTCAAGCCCTAATTTGATCCAAGTTTCAGCCGCTGCATCGTTCATTTGTACTTCCGGTGAGTACCGCCCCCAATTCATGTCTACAGTCGTTTGTTTGTTGATTGATCTTACAATTGATGATGTGATAATCGAAACATTTATGTTTGATCTTGACTTTTGGATTCATATCGGCAATATTGATGTTTTCGTTTGAAGATTATAAACCCTATCATTTATAGCATCCATATCATGTTTGAATATGCATTTGATCCTCAAAAGATTAGTAATTTGGTGCTCTGATGATCAGGCTTCAGCATCCTGATTTGTTTGATCATGGGGGATGGTTCAGCCAAGGCTTCTGTACCTACCAACAAGCTTGAAGCCCAAATACTCGAAGCAGTAATACAGCGTGAATCGAAAGGAACTTCAATCAAGTCGATTAACATCATAATCTTGAAGTTCCCTAAGATTGATGAGAGCTTAAGAAAATGCAAAGTTATATTTGAACAATTTGGTATGATCACTGTAACGATCAGTCAATCATCAATACATAGTATTTCAGTATGAGAACATATGTGATTTCTTGTTGTTTTTCGTGTAGATGAGGATAAAAGCGGTAAGATTGATCTAAAGGAGCTGAAACACTGCTTTGAGAAGCTGCAAGTGAAGTTCACAAATGATGAAATCAATGAGATTTTCAAGGCGTGTGACTTGAATGATGATATGGGGATAAGCTTCAACGAATTTATCGTTCTTCTTTGTCTTGTTTATCTTTTGAAGGAAGATCATGCTGCCCCTGAAAGTGTATCCACTGATAACTTGTTATGTTTAACTAAGAGGGTGTTTGGGATTGCGTTTTGAAAGTGCTTATTTGATTAGTACATCTTTCAATTTGCATATAGTCATTTATGGTGTTTGGGTATAGTGAAATTGGCTATTACTATTATTACTATATATGATTGATTGTCTTGTTTTGATTATTTGAAAACACAATGGTAAACATCCATTACCTTGTTCTACTTCATAATCTCTATAGGGATTTTTTGCTCACAACTGATTCTGCTAATATGTGTTACTAGGAGTAAAAAATCTTGCCATTTTATTGCATGATTTAGATGAATGTAGACAAGAATTTGGCTTATTGTTTTGTACGATTTCTTATATTGTCATGTTCTTGACGCTGATAGAAATCACGCGTGGGAATCCCAGATTTGGAGGCTACTTTTGAAACATTGGTTGAGTCATTTGTGTTCTTAGACAGTAACAAAGATGGTCATGTCAGCAAGAACGAAATGATTCGAGCAATTGAGGAAACTAAGCAATCTGATGGCCAGATTGCCATGAAAAGATTCGGTCTCTCTCTCTCTCTCTATATGTATATTATATATATGACACACACGCACACACGCACACGCACACACACACACATATACACATAACCTAAATGACAGTTTGCTGAAGTTGGTAGTTTTGAATTGCAGAGGAGATGGATTGGGATAAAAATGGAATGGTGAACTTCAAAGAATTTCTGTTTGCTTTTACCAGGTGGGTTGGAATCGAGGATGACGAAGAAGACTAGCGAATCGATGCTTTGAATCAATGTTTAAGGTGGATTTATCATTGTTTATGGGTAAAAGACTCAATGTTGACTTGAGTATGTATGCATTTTGTTTTGTTTCTTTGTAGCTGTATCTTAAGTTATAAACCTTAGTTCCTTATACTATAAAGAACAACAATACCAAAACTTGATGGCTTAATTTAGGGACACACTTGTGTTATTGCATATTGAGGTTCAACCACTCAAAACTTTTGATTAGATTTTTATGATAACGAATAAATTATAAATTTTTATGAATATAATAGAATTTCGGGTGTGAATATTAAATTTTGAACTAGTTTCATTTCACCTTTCGTCACCATCCTTTATTCTTTTGTAGCCTTCCGCACGAAGTCGGTAAACCTAATGTTTTAACAAGATTTATTTACGATCTTTAATGAATAAATCTACTACAATATGCAACTTAATGAGTGTATAAAGGTCACATTACAACTATTGATATCATGTACTCATTTTATAAATCAGGATACTCAAATTTGATGAATGATTACAAGAATTACTTAATGCAGTTAAGATCTGAAAATAATTCTTTTCGTGCATCTAGTTTGCACAAATACTAAACGCGATGATCACAACCCTTTTCGTACTCCATCAATTCCAATGACCTTCACACTTGTAATTCGATCACGAGCAAATCCAAAGTGTTAAGTAATGGGGTCATGTAATATATTATCTAGTATGGGATACTCATTTTTAATATAAATACACGTTCCTAATTTTAATAATAAAACCTTTGCCTTTTAAGTTCAAGTATTTTCATCCTTTAATCTTCATAGACGTTTTGGATGGTGAATCTATTTACTCATTTTCCCTATAAATCTTCATTTTCTATCCTCATATATCTCTAAACTTATTTATTTATTTCACTCATCATGTTCAAAATAAAGAACAAAAAATGAGGGTAAAGACCCAACACCTACTATAAAATGGAGCATAACTAGAAAACCAATATACCCTTGTAGATTTTAAAATAATTTATTTGAGACGTTGACTTTTGTCTGGGTTGACTTTCTAACATTTTGCACACTACCAATATTCTCATGCTGATAAAAGAGGTGTAAGGTGTATTGAAGTCCAATATATTTTATGTTTATTATTATTGATTTATCATTAATATTTAAATTTATGGGTTAGTTATTGTTTGTCTTTAATTTGATTATTAAATAAATGTTTTATTATTATAATTAGTTGGTTAGCTTTAGCTTTAATATTTATCATTGTTTGTTTGTTAGTCAGTATTTTATGTCTAATTTAGATATTGGTTACTATTATCATTGTAATATCTCTATATAGAGAACTAGTTTTAGTAAACCTGTGTATTACACGGGTTGAACAAATAAAATATAAAATATAATAAAAATTTATTAAGTATAAAAATGATATTCTTTTTCCAAAAAAAATAAAATATTTGTTTCAAAACAAACCGTATTAAAAATATCATTTTTAAAAAAATTATTATAACTTTTAATATTAATTATTTTTTGTTTATAAAAAATTTACTTTTTAAAAACATTAATTTTAAAAAAGTTTTATGTTTTACAAAAATTTCTTTTTTTATAAAAATTATTTTTTAGAAATAACATTAATAAGATCTTTTTCTAAATTTATTAAAAAATTAATTTTATTCTAAAAAAAGTTAAATAATATAATTGGTAATTTAGGTAATTATTTAATGAGAGAGAGAAGCGGAAAAATATTGGTAAGAATGAATGTGGGGATGACATGTGTCAACCCAAGTTACTCTTTTATTATAATAGAAGGATTTTATGCTTTTAAATTTTAATGTATGTTGTTGAAAAAATCATTAATCAATATTGTTTTGATTCTCTTTGAATACTATCAGTTTGACATAAAATTTTAGCATTAAATGTTTCTCTAAATGTATTTAAATTTGTATTCAAAATTTTAAATAATATATATTATTTTTAATAAAATAAAACAAATTTGGTCACAAATACAAAAAGTCAAAACAGTTACCCGACAGCTTGACAACACATCTGGCATCCTCTACATCTACGGTGATGCATCGGTAGCAAGATGTGTAGGGCCCACCATTAAGTTTTTTATATTTTGTTGCATTTTCATTTCAGTTTTATGATCAAATTTTGATTAATCATGATTTATTAATACTGTTTTATTGATGTTATCATTTATGTTTGTTGTATTTTCTTCCAAATTTGTCATCAAAATAAGCATGATCCTTAATTTTAGTTTTGCTTTATTGTTTTCAAAATTCAGTAATTGTGATTACAGTTGTATTATTCTTCAAAATAACTAATTCAGAAGAAAGGGATGTATCCTAGAGAGTTGGAGTTGGAGTTGTAGTTACTTGTAAAGATTTGTTTCTTCAGGCCCAGTTGACGAAGACATGTTACGTCGGCAGACTAACAATTAGAGGCCCAGTTGATGACGTGTTTCATTGATAAGCAACAATTAGAGGCCCAAGCAATAGCCCATTGGAGATTGGTGGAATGGTGGTGATGGTTCTTTAACATTCCAAATTCAAGAATACGACCGATACTGTTATTGGTTTGTGCACGGTGTGTTTCTCTAATTACTTTTTTTTGTATTCCCCTGTAATTTTTTTTTTTGGGGGGGGTGGGGGGACCGAAAACAAGTAGAGTTTTCATAGAGTAAAAAAAAAAAAAAAAAAAAAGGGTTTGGTGGTTTGATTTAGCTACTGCTTTTCACAAGGTTCAAAAAGGGGTTGGTTGGATCGTTTGACGATATAATATAAGCAGTCTTATTTTAAATTTTGTACATGATACTGTTTACCACAGTTTGAACTAATGACCTTAAAATCATAAAATATCAACCTTACAAGATGCTTCAAAGTCTAGCCTCACATGGATTTATTAGAGAATTAGTCGATTTATACATAAAATGAAGTTTTATGATGTTGTTATTAAAATTTTGTCATAACAATTCTAACAAATCTATTGTTCAGTAAAACATAGATTTATCTCTCATTCCTCATTTGATAATTGTTGTATATACAATAGACTTGCCTTAGAATTTTCACTTGAATATAGTTCGAACATCCATCAAAAAGAATTCTATGAGAAACTCAAGATAAAGTTGTCAAATCAAATTCACTTGAATATAGTTCTAACATCCATCAAAAAGAATTCTATGAGAAACTCAAGATAAAGTTGTCAAATCAAATTCACTTGAATATAGTTCGAACATTCATCAAAAAGAATTCTATGAGAAACTCAAGATAAAGTTGTCAAATCAAATTCAACGTAACTCATTTTTAGTCTCGGAGGTAGGTAGTGCTAGCAAATATAGTAGCCCTACTTTTGACTTTAAAATTAGTAGAGGGGATTTAAAATTATGAAAACGATCAAGCTGTCAAAGCAATGTAATTAGATTTTCCATAAATAGCTATGATGTGATTATTCCAAGTCACGATTATCAACACATAATCAACCCTTTTAGTCGCATTTACAGTGATTCGTAAAAATAGCTACTCCTTTGAGCGCCTCAAGTATTACAATCATTTAAGAAACTGCTTCATTCATATTATCAAAATCAATTTTGTTGCTACTACACTTAAACTAATCATCTAAAGTCTAATAATAATCGTAAACTATTAATTTCACGACGTATAATTACAAACTATAATAATCAGATAAACACTTTCAAATACAATATCAAACACCCTCTTAACCTTTTTTTAAGTTGCAATTTTTTTCAATTTTTTATATATAATTATAGACAATTTGTAAATTCAGCCTCTCCTTGAAGATATCTTTGTCCTCATGTGGTGATTGGTGAATATGTCCAAGCAAAAATCTTTGGGTGGGTTCCTCCAATGTTATGTCACCCTCATTCATTCATGGTGTTCATGTCCTCCATAAGACATGTAAATAAACATTAAATTATTGTTTGTCTCCATCCCCACATTTTGAACGATAAAAGTGCATAATAATTTCTTTATAATTGAATTCCTTTTAACTTTTTGCCACACCTACAATATTTATTTGGTTATACGGTTTTTATAAAAGTATTCCATAGTTAGTTGTATTTTTAATGAATAAAGTAAGAATACATTGATGACAATAGATAAGCTACAATCTGTAAGTGTGTAATATAATAGTAAGCAGTCGTTTCAGCCCTTTACCGAAGGTTTTATGGTTGAATCATGATTCCACATTTTCACTTTTTTTTAGTCATGACCTCTTGAATGTTATATGCTCAACATAAATTGCAATGCAGCCAGTCTGTCGGTTAGTAAAATATTAACTGAATCTTTTGGGTTTTTGGTAATGGGTTCTTATGATTATTAAAAAAAAATAACATTTCCCGTAGTGATATTGTTGTATGACCAAATGGTCCGGTTATCAATGAATTTCTTCTTTCCAAGGACTTCAAACTATATCATAGTTTTTCTTGTAACACCCTCTTTTTATTTGTGAATTATTAAATAAAGATTCAGTTTGATTAAATAAATAAAAACAAAAATAATAATTTAAGATCTGGTTGTGTGCGGTTCACCGCTAAACAGCAGGTGCAAATGTAGACGGTTAAAAGAGACATAATCGGACCGGCTAGACGTCTGGCTTCCATCCAACCGTTTAGTCCAGTCCTAAAAGCACTTATTAAGAATACTATGACGAATTGAGAAATTAAGTTGGTGAGGCAAATAATTGTCTTGTTGTGATTACACCATCTTTTCATTTCGCATATATATGATTTCCAGGATTACACAATCCTTAATTTTCTAGTTTTGTATCTTTATTATTATAATTACACTAAAAAAACATTATTTTTTCTATCTTGTTCTCAATTAAATAATACTTTTTATACTTTTATCATTACCTTTTCTTTATCATTTACTCACAACTATTTTAAAAAAATATTAATAAATTTGTAAGGGTTGAACAATGATTCTCCAAATATACAAATTAAACAGTAACTTTTCTCTTTTCTTCACTCACAATCATTTATAATCATTAATTAAAATATAAAAAACATACTCATATAAATATAAAAAACATACTATAAATACTCTAAACAATTTCATACATGTCTCGGTTTGAACATGAAAACTCAAAACTTATATCTAAAAGAAGAAGACTCTAGGATACATATATTAATCATTGTATATATTTTATATAATATAATAATGGAGATGGAATGTTATGGTATGATGGTAAAATAATATTAAGTACAGGAAGCAGTAGTGTGTGAATGTATGTAATTAATGGGCTGGGGTGTTGGTAGATATATAGTAGCAGTTGAAAATAAAGGAATGGTGTAGGTGGTATATGTATATATATGGTCCCTTCTTACTTACACATTCACAACAGTGGTAGTACCTCTACTCTGCCACCTGCTTCCACCTATCGCCGTCGTTGTCTGTCTTCTTCTCACGTGCCTCCTCTCCCCCTGCCTTATTTCAAAATCAATCAAATTACTTGTGCTTTTCTTAACCACGTCAAAAAAAAAAACTTACTTATATCCAACAACATTATTGCGATGATTTCTGGGTGTATCCGGTGTTTTATTTAGTTTTCACTTTATGTAGAGGTTAGAGCGACGTTAGATCCTTACGCGCGTGTTGTGATGTACACGAGTTTACCGCATGACCATAGTTTCACAAGAGTAACATTAAAGGCTAATGATGCTTTTAAAAAAATCTACAAAGATTATTACATTAGTACTCATGTTCATGACTTGTTCTCTCATGTTAATGACATTTTCGAAAAATCTACAAACATTAATACATTATTACTCATGTTCATGACTTGGTTTCTTTGAACTTTTAAAAGGATTTATGGTTATTAAGTAGTAATTTAATACCCTATAAAACCTATGTGATTACTTATATACTAAATTTGCTAGATTAAACTACATTATTTATTTAAATGGTAGTGTTATACTAAAAATGATGTTTAATCTAAAAAGCTTAAGAAAAATTGTGTGATTGACACGTTTTCTTATATTGTTTTAAAAAGTATGGTATTTTGGTCATTGTGTCTTATACGTTTATTGTGTTAAATATCAGTTCATTGTGTTATATATTTTACCGCATTTGTTATATGTATTCATCATTATGTTTTACGTTTTAAATCATTTTGTGTTATTTTTGTTATTGTTTTTATAGATTATATAAACTTGTTACCTATTATTGTGTTTTACAATTAGAAATAAATAATAATATACTTTCACCAATTTATTTTTCAATACTCATAATGTTGAAGATAACTCAATGTGTTATTTTTGTCATTGTTCTTTATCAATTATATAAACTGATTATCCATCATTGTGTTTTATAATTAGAGTACACAATGATGTTATTTCGTCAATCTATTTTTCGAAACTCATTGTGCTGAAGATTACACAATGACGATAAAAAAACATAATAAGATATTGAGTTATTTTGCAATTGTTTTTAATGCATTAAACTAATTAGTTGTTATTTTATTATTGTGTATTACATATTAGAGATACACAATAATGTTATTCTATCATTATATACTTTTAAAATTCATCATTTTTGAAAAAGACAATAGTATTCAGAAAAACACTATAACTAACAAAAAAAACACAATGAACTGCAGTAAAAAAACAATAATAAAATTTGAGCTTAAATACGTAAAAAAATTATTATCTTTTTAAACAACAATACTATACTCATTTTAAAAATAAAAACAATCACTTTTATGATGTAATTTTTATAAAAGAAATTAGTATCGTACATAAAAGTTATGAACGTTTAAAAAAAACGAGTGAACTTGCAAAAAGTCAACAAAAGGGGCTATTTTTAAAATACCACTCTAACAAAATTCTCTCTACAAATTAATCTCAAACATTGTAAATATATTAACGATTGAAATTACTTCTTACTCTTTTTAGTTTTCGAAGCCTGAACCTTTCTCTTATTTAAAATATACTTATTTGTGAAATTTATTCTAAAAGTAATTTTTATGCCTAAACAAGCCAAAATTTAACAAAGTAATTTTCAATGTGTTAGTAAATGTTATCATGGCATTCCATGTCATCTGAAAAGTCTACATAACATTCACGTTAAGAAAATCTATGTACATAATCTTCACATTATCACATAGGCAAAACGTATTATACTAATTTTTAAAAAAAAATCAATTTTCTTGCAAATTTTCAAGAAAATTATAAAAATGTCCATTTTTAGTATATTGATACGATAGCATTCATGTATGACAATTTTATATCTATAGTTAATAAATCCACGAAAGAAATCACAAGTGAAATTTACAAATGGTCAAAGTTTTTGTTATTTTTTACCTGTCCCGCTTTTAGTTTTAAAAAACTTGAGATTTTAAGTGATGGACAAAAAAGGATTACGTGATCGAAAACGAAAGTAGAAAAAAAGGTAAAAAGTAAGTTAGATATCATAAAATCCAGTAATTTATAAAAAAGAAAGTATATAAGTGAAAATTTTTAATTATTTTATAGTTAAAAAATAGAAACTCGTTGGAAAAATAGACTGTTAATCCACTAAATAAAAATTGTTGAAACTAAAGATATTTTAACTTGTTCGATGGTTGACTTAGCACTCTGTCTTCCAGAGGCCACAGATGGGCAGATTGATTTTTGATCTAACACATGCAGTTTTATCCTACACTTTATACAATAGTTTATTTTCCGCAACTTAAACCTAATACCTCAAGATCACAAAATAACAACTTTAACTGCTACTATAAGACCTATCAGATATTTATATAAAGGTTTTAATATATTATGTGAACAAGAGAGACTTGTGAAAGTGAGAACTAAGGGTAAGATGGAAGGGTGAGAGAGTTGCATTGAAATTGAAAGTGACACGAAACTGTAAGCAGCAGTATGGAGTTTTGAGGGAGATAACGACGTATCTACCGTAGGGTCACCTTCATCATTCTTACTTTCTTACTAAACTTTTTGCTCCCTTCATTCTACCAATATTACCCTCTTCATCCTTTTCCTTTGGCTTTTGCCCCTATATATCTAACTAATTACATGTTTGCCATGCATAATATATAGTGGCCTTCAACAATCTTGCGAGTCGAGAACCATAATACACGTTACATGTAAAAATAAAAGAACTACGAGGGCCCTTGATCCCACATCCTTTATACTAGTTCATCTATGATTATAGAGTTTCATAAGAATATAAGTGTAGTTGATTGTTTGATACTTTAAGCTGATTAACTTGAGCTGAGTTTAATATCAAAGTATTAGACTGTCTAATGGATGATCATTAGTCACATAGATCATAAACAAGTGTACCCGGAGTTATATATACTCACAAACCCAAGGATAACTAGTAATTGGTATCTAAAATATGACTATATAATCAAGTATAGAGTTGAGATTTCAAAAATTGTCTCGGATTGATCTAGTGTCATATCTACTCACAGGTTAAAGAGTTTAATAATTTCAAACTGAATCAAAATGCTTTACCTTTTCTAGGATTATTTTTATAAACTGGTTTCTAAAATTTCAAGGATGTTGGTTAATTCGTTGAGTTTGACTTAACATTGTAGTTTAAAGGGAAAAAAAACTAGTGTGTAAAAGACGAGATTACATAACGACATTTGAATTGTATTAAATAAACTTATTATAATCTAGTGATTGATAACGTGATTTATGCAAAAAAATAATTAAAACATAACAATCGTATCTACTTTAGTGACAAGATAATTTTATTTTAATTAAATAGTTATTGGAAAAGAAAATAGTTTGTTGCTTGTTGGCCTATATATAAACTTTAAATTGTGGGTATGCTCTACAAGATTCTACATAGGTGACTAGAAGCAAAGTCCATAACAACTACAAGTACCTTTTCACTAAAGTATTATAAACTAAACATATGGTTGGTTTAAAATTTCTTTTACGATAATGTGTTTCTATATATAAAAGAAAAAGTTGATGACGTTTTCTTAATAATTAAAAGTGGTTGTAGATTTAAAAATGATCATCTTAATCGTGGAAAAAGCTATAATTATTGAGGAGTTTTGAAATTCTTGTTCTTTAAGGTCATTTTGGTTGAGGGTTAGCACTTGTTCGGTTTTTAATAAATGTTTGTATTGTGAATATTTATTAAGGGGTTATCTTAAATTCTTATAAACATTTTCAATTTATTAACCAGTAGCATTTCATCTTTAGAAGTGGTTTCTTTAATGCTTCTGAAATTGTGGTTTTGGTTTTTTAATTGCATGCACATGTATTTTGTAGGGAATTAAAATGTTTTAGTGGTTTTATTTAAAAGCTGTAAGTATTGGTACAACTACCAACAAGTATTAAAACTAACTTATAATATATGTGGTTGAAAAATTGGTGTCACAAACATTTTTCAATCTTTTTAACTCATATAGTTACACTGAAGGGGATTTATAACTTGTTTCTTATTTTTATTTATATAATTACATTAAAAATTATTATTTTTTCTCTCATCTTTTCAAATAAATAATATTTTTTTTATACATTTATCATTATATTTTATCTCTCCTTCACTCATGCTAGTTCATGTGACACTTCTATGCCTCATGTCAAAGAAAATAATGTTATAACATTGTTAACTACACACATAATCTTTAGATAACTTCATACCAAGTAACTAAACTAATTTGTAAGACTTAACGAGCTTTTTATTATGAAAATACATTTTATCTAAGACGTGTATCATAGTCGTAATACAAGAAAATTTTATGCAGGTGTTTCACCAGTATTGCACAACACATGATTGTCGTATGTCTAATAGTTTCAAAGAAAAAAGATGATTTATGATCCTAAAAGTTGTCTAAATATATGCTTATATGCATACAATGAGATGAACGCATGGAAAAAGTTTAAAACAAATGTAAAAAAAGATTAAATCATGTATTATTGGATCATGTAAAATTAAAACTTATATATTATTACTCATTAACTTATTATTTTATTTAAAGGGTAACTTTGTAAAATAGTAATCAACTTTTAAAAGTGTTCCAATTAGGTAACTCAAGTTTTAAAAGTGTTCTAATTAGGTCACTTAATTTTTATATTTTATATAAATTAAAAGTTTTAACATGTTTTTTAACATGTTACAATTTTTGTTTCAATTAGAAAATATTTTTTCTATCTTTTAATACTAATATGGAACGTTAACGTAAATTTTAGGTACTTTTTTTTTATTTTTTTCATAATTAACATGTTTTTTTATTTTTTAATATAATTTTATATATTGAAAATTTTGAATCTCACGTCTTCTCCACTGTTAATTTCTTGACATAAGAAAATTTAATGATAACTCGATTTGATCGTTTAGTGATACAATTTAAAAAAAAATATGTATGAGTGATTAAATTAGAATATTTTTAAAACTTTACTATTCTATAATATTTTCTCTTTTATTTAATTAGTGAACTCAAACCCTCATGATTAGTTTCTACATTTAGTTATGATTAATTAATGACATTAATAAGTGACTTCAGGACATTCGGTTTTAGTACGGAAATATAAGGATTTGTTTGGTTTAAATTAGAATAATCCACGTCACCTAACTGGGCCTAGGTGGAACATGCCTACTACTGTCCACTGCTACATGTGGACATTAGACTTTCAAGCTTTTAAAATGTAGCTACTATAGTACTCTCATATCTCGTTTTCAATTTTACAAACTATTATTCAGAAAGTTTTGAAGTTTTAGCTATGATAGTATTTACAAACTTTTAAAATGTAGCTACTATAGTACTCTCATATCTCTTTTTCAATTTTACAAACGAATCGGAGTTTGAAGAGGGGGAAGGAGAAGGAGTCCTCGACCGGCAACAGATAGAAGATGATTTATTCAATCACATAGTTTGGGCTCCTACAATATGGCGCCCTTGGGGCTTTTATTCAGAAAGTTTTTGAAGTATTAGCTCTGATAATATTTATAGTAAATTTTTTATTTTTGATTTGAGTGTGTTTTTTATATTATAAGTGATGATTGTTAGTGGTTGTAATTGAAGTGGAGAGAAAATATATGGGGATTATACCGTGATTCCTCATATTTTGAAAAATATGATGTTAGTTATATTTTTAAGCATTATTTTTCATAGTTATAAAGTATATTTTGGTGCATATTTTGTAAATATTGCATGCATTTTTGTTTATTTTATACAAACATTTGTTTGGGTGGAATGCAATCTACTTTGGTTTGTTTTGGGTGACTTTATAGGGCTGATTAGTTCGTGAGAAGGATGGAAGATCTGGAATAGAAGAAAAAGTATTGTTGAAAAAATGTTAGAGCTGGAAGCAATTTATACAACAGAAACTTCAAACGGCCGCGCGAAAATTTCTTCACAAATTTTACACGGCCGTTGAAGCTCGCTGGAAAAATTTCTAAGATTTAGGAATTCTTGTTTTTGATAATTATCATCAGATTTTCCTGAATAAAGGATAAAAACTAAAACCCTACAAAGGGGGGATCTGAAAAAATCAATACAATATGATAAATACAATAGTAAATGATAATTAAAAGAGAAATCTTGGAGAATCTTGAATAATCTTGAAGCATATTAAAGAATTAATCAAGAACATCAAGATCAAGAAGCAAGAAGGGCCGTAACAAATTAGTTATTTTTGTTAGTGGAATTATTTCCATTATCAAGATACTTAATTCTTCGTGTTTGATTCGTAAGTTTTTATTTTATTTTAGTTTTGATTGATCTAGCCGTCATGTCCGGCTAGAACAATTTTAATTTCAACATTAGGGTTTAATTTTCTTTGATTTGGTTTGAACTTATGTGAAACGTTTATGAGATCTTTTTATTTTAATGGTTTGTTTGTTTGATTCTTGATCTTAAACCCGGATCTACTCCGGTATATATTAGATAGTTAATAAACCTGATCAACTTATTAATTTTTCTAATAAAGTTCTTCAAATTTTAAAACCCTAATCAAGTTTTGATTTTTGATATAAGGAACAGTTAACGGTTTGAGTTTGTGTATGGGTTCATTCTCGTTATAGAATTATACAATCTAGTTAAACATACCGAACGGCGTGTGTGTTTAGTTATAATTGATACTTCTGTCGTTGCAACCCGCACACTAAGATCCGAACGGCGTGAGCTTAGAGTAGCAGGTTGGCTCTAATCAACGAATTGCGCTTGATTAGACATTAGATAGAGTGGATATCCGAACGGCGTGATATCTAGTATCGATACAAATCATTAAGAAAAAATGATCATTGCACCTTAATCGTTAATGATAGTAAACCGAATCAAATCAAGAAATTACCTTAGTGTTGGAATTAGTTTTTATATTTTAATTTACTTCACAATTTAGTTATCGTTTTTAGTAATTCTTTTTCATAATAAAAAAAATACAAAAAAAAATATTATTTTTCGTTTTTATAACAGAAGCTTAACACGGCCGCGTGAAATTTCCTTTACAGTTTTGATACGGCCGTGTCAGCTTACTGGAATTTTTCTACTTTTTGCAATTTAGTTTTAGTTTTAGTTTTTAGTTAAATCCCCCACCTTCCTTAACCCATAACCATTCAAAGTAACCGTGCTTAAACGTTTTGGTGTAAAATAATTGACACGTATCCCTGAGGACACGAACCCTACTTCCGCTCATACTATTCTTAGTGTGTGTAACGGTAGGTTTACATTTGTATATTTTATTTGCTGGATTCGACACCAACATACGGTACAACCCTCATAAATTTTTTAATATTTTTAAAAATAGTTGTGATTACAGGAGAAAGAAAATATAATAATAAAGATATTAAAAAATATTATTTAATAGAAAGATTGAGTAAAAAATTAGTTTTTTTAGTGTAAATATAAGGATAGGGATGGAATTGCTAGTGTGAATACTTTGAGTTTATGATTGTTATATTATAAGAGGTTATTGGATTTTAATAATCTCAAGTTTTATTTATTGGCAGGGATTAATCCCAACTCAAAAAATATTTGAAGACACTCCTAACTTTAAATTTATTTTCGTACAACGATCCCTTACTAACTGAGAGTTAACATTCGTTAGGCTTTTTAATGAAATGGGGCCAACATTGAGGTATTTTTAAACTACGCCGCCACCCAACTTCCACCAAGTCTGTTTTTCGGTGTCTAGCCTCCAACGTCACCTAAAATCTACCTCGAATACGTTAAGTGGTTCAGATCAGAAGGTGGAGATTGACTGGTTTAGGGTGCAGAAGTTACAAATTGAGGGATCAAATGGTTGATTTTAACTTTTAGCTTAGTGTTTTGGCCATATAAACAGTCCACGTTATCGAAAAACTAACGGTGTTAACTCTCAGTTAATAAGAGATCGTTGAAAGAAAACAAGCTCAATGTTGGGGGTGTCTGTAAACATTTTCTGAGTTGGGATTAATCCCGGCCAATAAATTAAAGTTGAGATTATTAAAATCCAATAACCCTATTATAAGTTTTATAATTCGTTTAAACTTTATATATATTCACATAGAGAAAATTGTAAAAATTATCCATGTGTTGTGATCATGTTATAAACTTACAATATGTACATAATTGAACCAAGGTTTTGAAAACCGGACCGGACCGACCGGTTGGACCGGGAACCGGACTCCAATCCGGTCCGGTTCGGTGCTTAAAACCGTTTAACGTTGAACCAGTGGTCGGACCGGGAACCGAACCGGTTGAACCGATTTTTTTATATAACTTTTTATTTTTTTTTGTAATTTTTACATATATTTATAAAAAATAATAATAATTTTATCTGGTTCTTATATCCGGTCCGACTAGCAGACCGGTAAGATGTCCGCTTCACTATCCAATTCGGTTTTAAAAACATTGAATTGAACTAAACGAGCCAAATTTGTATCCAAATTAGTTTTTGCATTTTTTATGAATAATCTATTACATGTTAGAAAAGTTATGTTGTAGTTCTCTTATAAATAATATATTAATTGTCGCTTGATTTGTTTTCTATTAAAAAATGTTAGAATTTTATATGATTCAATATATAATTAAGTTTATTAATTGAAATTAGATAGAATTCAGCTACGATCAAAGCAGGTGGTCAGCCAGTTAGACCTACCATCGTTTCGTTTACAACTGAATTAGACGAGCTAGTTACGAAAGAAATCAACCAGTTATGAAGATCTAAAAATAAAGATAACAATCACAAGTTCACTTTTACCCTCTAACGATAATTATAGTTACTTTACATATTAAATAAAGAGAGAAAAACTTAACCAGTGTCATAGATGTGCTATTATAATTTTTAAATGAATGAAAATAATCTAGAATTTAATCCAAAAGAAAAATAACTATAATTTTTGTATAACCCAAAACAGATAATATTATGTATTTTAAACACTTATGCATTATTATTTTTAAACGACTAACTCTCAATCCTAAATCGAACTTACCATTTTTCAGTTACAGAAAATATATCCTAGCTGTAAAGGTATGTTCACTTTAGTCTTGAATTTATAGATATTATACAAAACCATTTGCAATTATAATAAAACTAGTATTAACACCCCCGTGAAACCATGAAAAAATAACGCAAAAATGTTAACGCAAATCCATGTGTTTGAGGATTGATAATATACGTAATCTATTTTATACTATTTAATAAAAGAAGTTTTTAGAGGGGAACGTGACAACTTGTCATGAAACCTAAACTTTTGTTTTTCGTCTCTCTCCTCAGTTAAATGAAATTGATTTTAAATATGTAACAAAATAAATAAATATCCAAAATATAAATCTTTTTATTTTAAGAAATTATTAAAACATACTAAATTATAACATTTCAATTGCATCTAATCTTAAAATATAATTTTATAATTTTTTATTTTTATTAGTTGTTATTTATATTTTTAATTATTTATTATTTTATTAATTGCTAATGACGTGTAACACACAAAATATTAATAAAACCTAATAATTTTAATATAATGAAACTATTATGTCATTGATAACATTTGAAACTTCATATAAAAACAAAAATGTCAAAAACTTGTCTGTTGCGATGGGCCTATTCACAGTACTTAAAAATTTAGATAGAAAAAATGAAAGCCTAAAAAATTTGAAACGTTTGAACGTCAATAAAAATAAGCGCAGCCGCAAAAGCTTCACGATTAAGGATATTAGCATTGATAAGAATTAGCACGAATAAGTTAGAATTTTATAAAACATCATATTTCTAAAGTTATAAGAGGAATAGGAAAGTAAACTATAAAAAAGTTAAAACCTTTTTAATTTTTAATCGGGTTTATACGTTTTTGCTTCAATTACTTGTATAATCTGATGCACAACATTGCTTTGAATGAAACTTACATCGAATTGTAGATAAAAAAAAAACCACGCCATGTTAGTATATTCATAATTTTATAAAAAATTAAATATTAAAACTTATAAGAGGAATAGAAAATAAAATTTATGAATACATAAAAAACCAAATTTATAAGTATTATGTATAAAATGACGTGTAGCCAAAGTTAAGGGAGAAAAAAAAAACCTCATGGTAAAAGACAAAAAAAAATCATACATGTGACACTTGTACATGATACTTAAATAGTTTTCGGCTTTTCGCTATAGTATAGTAATACGAAAATCACATATTCATATCTCAATTATTTTTACATAATTTTGGTAATAGATATAAATATGGAATAGAATATCTGCAAAAGATAAGGATTTTTGTTACGGCAGCAAAAAAATTATCTTAAACATTATTCTACTTTAGTTATTTAATACGCGGTGAGAATTAAAAGAATAATTGAATATTTAGTAATCTATAATTCACCGACGAACCAATGGATGTAATATATTTTCTCAAAATTTCACGAATAGCATATGAATGAATATATATATTCAACAGTAAATAATATAATTGTTAAAATTTAATGTCTCGTTTTAAATCATTTTAATAATTAATTTATTTTGGTTTTAAGTTGTTGCAAATTATTTTTTTGCAAATTATTTTTTTGCAAATAGGAATCCAAGGGGAGAATTGTGTATTTGCAAATACATGAAATGACTAAACAGAGCACGTCAAATTACACCTTACACCCTTGTATTATGTCAATACCGTCTAATTGGTTGGTGGAAAAGTAAAAATGTTTGTTTAAAATGTTTTACCGTCATAGCAAGATGATTTAATCTCGTCTATAAACTCATTAGAAGTGGCTGACACATCGGATGAAACATATGGTAGTTAATTATAGCACAACCTTTAAATAATTACAAAAACGAACTAGTAAAATGCTAATATAAGAAAGGAAACAACACTTGCTTGTTATTGTATTATGGTATTCATCACTAAGTACGAGTATTAATATCATTAAAAAAAATTAAGTAGAAGAATACTTCACAAATATGTAATCGGCATTTTCCACGAAGATATATTTTAGTAGATTTCATATATAAGAGATTTAAAAAGTATCATGGTTCGCAGGGTTAATCCCTAATACAGTTAAGAATTTACTTGATTTGATATAAACCAGAAAGATATTGAGCCTTACTAATTAGTTTGGTAGAATTATCATCTAAACCAGACGTTCAAGTGACGAGACTGAGATGGTTTGAAATGGGTGAGTTGGTTTGTTGTCAAGATTCAACTTTTTTAAGAACCGTTGGTATGTTCTACTATATATTGATTGCTTAATATGTGCTTTCCAATCAAGTATTACTAGTTTGTGATTTTTGCGGGATATTAAATGTTGATTGCAATGTTGAGTATTGTCTCCTATCCTTAATGAATATTTTGATTCTAATATGCATATTAGAATTGAGGGCCTAATAGAAAACATTTTTTTTTATTCTCATAGACAAAATGTAAGGTTTGCTTACATCTTTCCCGCTACGAACGAGAACTACCGGGTATAGTTACAATTGTGATATGATAATTTTCTTATTTATCAAATAATTTACTAAAACCAAACAGTGTAAAATTAAAATTAATCATGTTTGGTAAAAATCATATCATATCAATTCACTGACCGGTAAAAAGTTATCAATACGTCAAACCAACCTCCTCTAACATATGAAATAATCTATTTGTTATTTTGTTTCATGTGTGGTCAAAGTGTAACAAGTTTTACAAAATGGATGTACTCTTTAAGTCTCTAAGTAACATGACAATACAAAACATAAGGGGGACATTATGCATAACCTTTGTACAAAAGTACTAAATTGAAAAATAATAAATACATAAAAAACGTAATACGGACAATAAATACAAAAATCGCAAAAAGCTCAGCTGTAAACACTACATTGAGAAGAACAAAATACGAATAGTTGAAAGAGAGAGAGAGAGAGAGAGAGAGAGAGAGAGACCTATAGATACACATATATACACAATATACGCATCAGATCTCCTCTGTTTTCATTCTCTAGGATCTTCTGTTCAATTCGAGAAATCACATCCGATTGATTTGAATTCCTTCAACAATAATCGTTGATCGTTGTTGCTGAATCAAGAGGAAGATTAATCAGCGATAACGAATCGAGTCATCGAATCAGTGTAGCAGATTGTGATCGCTGCTGTTCTGTTTGGACGTTTATGGTATGATATTGCTTGATCTCAATCTCGTGGATCGAATGCTTGTTTTTAGTGATTTTGTTGAATGAATGCGGTTTAGTAGTGTTTTGATTGGGGCTAATTTGAGATCTGATTTGGTTTCGTACTCGCATTGTTGAAATTTATGCGTTTTTCATCTTCAATTGGATGTGTTGCATTTGTTTGTCTCTGTTAAGTTTGAGAGATCTCCACTTCACTAGTAATAATTAATAACATTATAATATATAACAACCTTAAATCTGATACAATTGATCTTCAATTGGATGTGTTGTGTTTGTTTGTTTCTGTTAAGTTTGAGAGCTCACTAGAGTTGATAATCTGTTGTTTATGTACGTTTATGGAGGTGAATGAATCTCAATAGTATCAGATTTAAGGTTATTAGTTATTACTCTTTGTTAGGTTTTATTTGTTGAAAACTGATTTGACGTTTAGGAGATTCTAGATCTGTTTTATTTTATTGATGTTGTTATGATGTTATCTATGGTGGACATGAAGTTAGACTGCAAAATTGAAGTTGAATATTTTGTCTTCTTATGTGTGATTTTTGAAATTTCACAAATGAATGAATTCCATGGGGAAATGGGAAAACGACAGTCTTATTCTTGATTTAATGCTTCTGTACTTTGCATGTCTTTTTACACTGTGCAGTATACTGTGGGTTTCTCTTTTTGTGGGTTGTTTCATACTAAAGAGGACTTGTTCTTACAGATTAAAAGACCATGGTCTTTTATGGTTTTGCTAACAGACATATTTGTCTGTGCTGAAGCATAGTGTTGAGTCTCTTCCCTTCTGCACCTGGCTAAAAATGTCAGGTAAACTAATTTGATTTATTTACAATTCAAAATAATAAGAGTTTTATTGTAGTTGTAATTGTGGTTGATTTTCTTCTCTTGTATTAGGCCTAGAAGGACTTGAGGTATTTGATGAAACAAGAGAAAGGAGGTCTGATTTTGAGAATTCTGAAGACGAAAGAAGGCAATCCAAAATTGGAGCTCTAAAAAAGAAGGCAATAAGTGCTTCAAACAAGTTCACTCACTCACTCAAGAAAAGGGGAAAGAGGAAAATTGATTACAGGGTTCCCTCGGTTTCAATAGAAGACGTACGCAATGCAAATGAGGAGAACGCAGTGCATGAATTGAGGCAATTGCTCCTTGATAGGGACTTACTGCCACCTAGACATGATGACTATCACACATTGCTGAGGCTAGTAGTTATATTTTCTCAGTATCTTAAATCATTATCAAGTCCTTGCTGTTGGATATGACATGCCAAGAAACATGATGAGCAATAAGGGAATTTTCTTGAAATGAACTAGATAAACTTTGGGTATTAATTAACTGAAATATGAAGACACATGCATGCAAAAAAAAAAACACTGATTTGGAAAGCACATTCTACGTTTAATAGTTTGTTTTTACTTATCCTTGTAGCTAATCAGTTTTATGAGTTAAGTTATTATGAGATCCCAGCACTTAGAATGACCTTATCAGAAGGTATGCATAGTTTATGGACAACATATTTTTTATTGACTTTATATTGGATAAGCACCAGATTTTTAATTTCAAGTTGTGGAAACTATCCAATTACCCATTAAGGTCATGTCAGTATCAACTTGAATCTTAAGAAGTAATGATATATGACCAGTTTGCATATTGTAGTAATGTACATGAGATCTAGATGTGAGAGTCAATACGTGAAAACATCTGATGTTCTTGTCTTGATTAGATTGTCAAATGGAGAAAATTAGGTTTATAACAAGGGCTCGAGCTCAACCTCTTTATTTGCTTTCATCTAGGTTCCTGAAGGCGAGCGACTTTAACATTGAAAGAACGGCACGTATGTGGGAAGAAATGCTAAATTGGCGAAAAGAGTATGGAACAGACACAATATTGGAGGTAATTAATATGATATTCAAAACTCATACAATATGATACTTTGAACTATATATGTCTGCATAAAACAAACAAAACATGATTTTGGGTAAACAATTATTGCGGATTTTAGTTAGCAGAATGCATCCCTTTATGCATTATAGATATCAACTTGGAAGACTTGCAAGTCTAATGGTAAGGGTAATTAAGGGTAAAACAAAAAAAAAACGGAAATTACTACTAACTACTTTGAAAAGTGGACAATTATATTGGGACAATCAAAGAATGTGAGGGGATTAACATTTCTGTACATGCAGTCACGCATTTCATATATATTTTTAATTCTATAATATGTGAATGTTTGTTATAAATTAAAAATTGGAAACCCAGGATTTCCATTATGATGAGCTGGAAGAAGTCTTGCAGCATTACCCACATGGGTACCATGGAGTTGATCGGGAAGGCAGGCCTGTTTATATTGAAAGGCTTGGGAAAGCACACCCTAGTAGGCTTATGCGCATCACCTCAATTGAGCGTTACCTAAAATATCATGTTCAGGAGTTTGAGAGGGCTTTTAGTGAAAAATTCCCTGCTTGTTCAATTGCAGCAAAAAGGCATATTTGCTCAACTACCACAATTTTGGATGTACAAGGCCTGGTATGTAATCTTTTAGTAATAATAATAACAAGGGATAATATTTAATGCCATATAATAGTAAGTAGGAACATACCTAGGTTGTGGTATGCTTTGGCAATTATACTCATTAACTTCTCAGGTAATCATGCATTTTTGAAATGAGATAGATTGGTAATTTAGTGGATAGACAACTAGTATAGCTGAAAAAAGATGAGGTAAAAGAACCTTTTGGAAAAGGCTAGTTTTTTATTTGGGCTAGATTGGTAATATAGTGGTAAACCACCTCATTAGAAAAAAATGCCAAGAAAGAAACCAGTCATGAGGTCAGAAAATTACCAAATTACTTAAGTTCAGAAAAGTGTCATTACCAGGCTGGGTTTTGTCGATGCAATTACTGAAATGAACTCGGAGCTTCCAACCTAAGGACATTTCTATTCTATGACATTAACCCTAATAATGATAGGACACATGACCACATTTTTGTTGTGCATTGGATTCTGATATGCAGGGCTTGAAGAATTTCACTCCAACTGCAGCAAATATTCTTGGGGCTATGGCAAAGGTTGACAGTAACTACTACCCAGAGGTAACAAACTCTTTCAGCATACTTGTTTTCCCAAAATTACCCCTTGTTTTTGTCTATAATGTTCTATAATATATACCAACAGACACTACACCGCATGTTCGTCGTCAATGCGGGCCCCACCTTCAAGAACTGTCTGTGGCCTGCTGCTCAAAAGTTTCTTGATGCAAAGACAATTGCAAAAATTCAGGTAACTATTTGTGCTTTTGTTTCCAGCTTCAGCTGTATGAACTGTCTGCAACACCATCACTTATCTTTTGACATTGAAGGTTTTGGACCCGAAGTCATTGAATAAACTACAAGAGGTGATTGACCCAAGGTTTGTTTGTTGACCTTATTTTGGCCTGTCTATTTTCCAATTACAAGAAATTTCTGATTCTTGGTATTTTATAGTCAATTGCCCGACTTTCTTGGTGGTTCATGTGTATGTCCTGTTGAGGGTGGCTGCCTAAGGTCGAATAAGGGTCCATGGAGTGACCCTGAAATAATGAAGGTGTGTATTTTTGTGCACTCATGTTGTACTTTTTAGAGCTTCTCCAGTGGTAGAATCAACTCCCACATCAGCACATCATTCACCTATACAATACCTCTTCTCTTCCCCTCCTCCTCTAGTGGTATACCCTATTATATTTCGTCATTAATTATAAAATTCAGTAAGCTTGCTAAAGATTTAGTACTCCTTAATAATTATAAATTAATGTATTACATATGATTTTAAGTATTATATATTCTAGCACTAGATTCAAAATTACATATGTAAAAATCACATTACTTATTTTTTCTCATTTACAGATGATGCTCCTTGAAGCAATACTTCCACTTGAAAACATACCACCTTTCCAAAAAATTTTAAGTTCCAAGCCATTAAAAAATGACCTTTTTGCAGGTTGTTAATAACGCAGAAGCTACTTTTGTAAGGCAAATCACCAGTCTCTCTAGTGATCAACAGAGAGTCGACTCTTATATCCAGATTCACCCTGTGAAGGTATATATCCAAGTAAAATAACTACAACATTATGTTCAAACTTAGATGATTTTCTTTAAATATCATTTGTACTTTTTAGGGGAGAAGAAGTGATATATCAAACATAGAATCTGGATCAGACATTGATGACCCTTGCTCTGTAACTACCGGAAATGATCCTAGGATCTCAAAATTGGCATCAGTTTGTGAAGAAGTAAGTACTGATAATGTCACCCTACCACTTTAAAACACAAATTCACATTTCTATATCTTTATGTATAATATCATGCATAAGCATATATATCTAAATGCAACCACTTCATGTTAAAATTATGAAAAGTTGAAGGGATATGTTCTTACTGGCCTCAGCGATATTGTTATACAGGCTTGGTTTTTGTAAAATAAATTTCTCAAGTCAAGTTTAATTCTTCTGCAGGCAACCACATCTGATTCACCCACATATTACAGTTGCAATGACCATTTTAGCTCCTTTGACCAGAGACATGATATTTCTCCAAGTCACTATCCTACTTCTGGTATAGCTCTTCAAGATTCAGAAGGTATGTTCATAAGGACACTAACTAGTTCAAGATTCATTCCTATGATCTGTTTGGTTGCAAAATTTTGGACGAAGTTGAATTCCATCCTAAAGAAATTCCTCATTCCTTGCACAACCCTTTGGAATCTTTAGCTCATCTTTGCAATTAAAGTTTTTGAACAAATACAAACCCTTAATCTTACTGGTTTTACGACTTTATTATAGTAACATCAACAGGAGTGTTACTCTATATTATTTATATACTGTTACATGCATTATTGTAAAACAAGTGAGAAATCACAAAAAGAATTGAAGGGTTTACATTTCACTAATGATTATTCTATAACAATTTTTAGACAAATTTACAAACGAAACAGAGAATAAAGGAATGGAATTGAACTTCATTCCATTCCTTACCAACCAAACACATGAAGGAGCCCAATAACCTCAGCGTTTCTTTTCACTTGGTTGTGCAAATCCCAGAGTAACTATGTCCTTTGCAGAAGTTTCCACTTCAGTTGTTATGCATCCTTACGTCCCAACCTAGTCATTGTAGTTTTTGTAATGGGTTAATATGGTAATTGTAGTGTGAAAAAAATTTACCGGATAGGTAGGAAAAAATATTTTATTACTAGATACGAGTAAAAAAAACCTTTTAACTCAAGTCCCGATCGTTCTCGTCACAACAGAAACACCACTGAATAAAATAAACTCTCACTTTATTATTCCAGAAAATTACTCAAAACTGAATTAAAAGTACGTAACCATAATCACAACTTTGATTGGTTTATATAGGCCATGACTCGGCTTAACTAACTATCTAGATAAATACAACTCACAAAGTTTATCTACTTATCTAGAATTTGAACTTAAGATAAATCCAAATATATCTCCTTTGAATTTATCTCTAAAATTAAGGATTTAATCTCATAGGCTCGAGACTAACCCATCTCCCGATCCATAAGCTCGGATACGGGAATTATTCAACCGGGTTAATAATCACCCCCCTAATTCCCGTCTTGGAATAGAGAGAGATCTTCGACTCCAAGTAAAACTCGCATTTCTGAAAATTTGACCCGTGCAAGCGGCTTTGTGAGAATGTCAGCTTTTTGTTGATCTCCACTAACATACTCGATAAGCACTTGTTCCTTTTCAACGCATTCTCGGATAAAATGATAACGTGTATCAATATGTTTACTTCGTCCGTGGAATACCGGGTTCTTCATCAAATCTATAGCTGACTTATTATCCACACGAATCTTTATCTTTTGCATCGGTTCTCCTGTTATCTCTGTGTACAACCCTCGTAGCCATATCGCTTGACAGGCGGCCGATGTGGCAGCCATGAATTCGGCCTCGCAAGAAGATAGGGCTACGGTATTCTGTTTTTGGGAGCACCATGTTATGGGAGTTTCTCCAAAATAGAATACATGCCCCGTTGTACTTTTTCCATCATCTTTGTCTGCATTGTGACTGCTGTCACTATATCCTGATATCTTATTCTCGCCACCTCGTTTGTAATATAATCCATAGCTTAAAGTTCCAGCTATATATCGAAGGATTTGTTTTATAGCTACCATATGAGAAACCCTAGGAGTTTGCATGTACTTGCTCGCAACTCCGATTGCATAAGATAGGTCGGGTCTCGTATGCAATAGGTAACGAAGACAGCCTACTATCCTTCGATATTTTGTAGCATCAACTGGCTCCCCTTCTTCATCTTTTGAAAGCTTTGTTCCCTGATCTAACGGACACTTTACCATGTTACAATTCATCATCCCGACTTCATTCAGAATCTTCTTAGCATAACCTTCCTGTTTGATTTTAATACCATCTTTGGTTTGCAATACTTCAATACCAAGATAGTAAGTTAGTAGCCCAAGGTTACTCATTTCAAATTCTCTTTCCATTTGTCTCTTGAACTCTTCAATCTCTTTGTTACATGAACTCGTAACAATAAGATCATCTACATAGACACTTGTGATTATCAATCCTTTATTTGTGCGCCTTGTATAGATTGCATGTTCATGTGAGCATTTTCTAAAACCGAGTGTCTTTAGTGTACCATCGAGTTTGAGATTCCAAGCTCTTGGAGCTTGACGGAGTCCGTACAACGCTTTAGTTAGCCGATACACTTTATCTTCTTGCCCCTTTTTCAAAAATCCCTCCGGTTGGTTAACGTACACCTCTTCTTTTAAGTCCCCGTGCAAGAATGCAGATTTGACATCTAAGTGATGAACTTGCCATCCTTCACGGGCTGATATTGCTAGTATTAATCGTACGGTCTCCATTCGAGCCACCGGTGCAAACGCTTCATCGAAGTCGATTCCTTGTTCTTGGACGTATCCCTTCGCTACGAGTCTCGCTTTGTACTTGACTATCTTTCCGGACGCATCTCGTTTTAGTTTGAACACCCACTTCAAGCCAATAGGTTTTTGATTTTCTGGAAGCTTTGTTAAGAACCATGTCTTGTTCATTTCAATGGATTCCAGTTCTACTTGCATCGCCTTTTCCCAAAATCTATTGCCTTTTGCTTGCAAATAGTTTTTCGGTTCATCATCTGAAGCAAGTAGCAACTCTTCTTGTTCATTCCGAGTGATTCCATCCTGAATTATATAATCATTCAGCCTTTTAGGAATGTTTCGAGACCTTGTTGATCTGCGAAGCATTAGGGAATCTGATCGGCGTGCAGAAACCGCCGCCTGCGGTTGTACTCTAGTTGACATAGCTGTGTATTGTTGTGTCTCAGTTGGTGGGCGTTGATCTTCTTGGTTCATGTCTGTATTATTGTTTATCCCTTGTTCTTTAGAATTGGTGTTGAGAATCCTAATGGATGAAGATCCCGTAGGTGTGTTGGACCCATCAGATGAGTCAATGTCTCCATTCTCTTTGGATTGCTCTTCTTGGTTATGTTCAATCACAAATGTTCCTCCGGCTTCACTTTTATCTTCCCATGGCCAGGCTCTTTTCTCATCAAATTCCACTGTTCTTCTTATTTTGATTTTCTTTTGTACTGGATCGTACATACGATAGCCTTTCGTCCCCGGTTCAGATCCGAAATACACCAACGGGCGACTTCTATCGTCAAGTTTCTGCTGCCCGACCTTTGGTTCTAAGGCGAACCCGATACAACCGAAAACTCGAAGATGTTCCATGTTGGGCTTGTTCCCATGCAATGCCTCATATGGAGTTTTATTAGTAACGGCTTTCGTTGGAACCCGATTTAGTATATATATTGCATGCCTCGCAGCTTCTCCCCAAAACATTTGTGGAACTTTCATTGAGTTTAGCATGCACCTCACAGTTCCTATTACGGTTCGGTTTCGTCTTTCGACGACCCCGTTTTGTTGAGGTGAGTATGGAACCGTTAGGTGTCGTCTGATTCCTTCCCGTTCGCACCAATCATTGAACTCGATTGATGTAAATTCACCACCGCGGTCAGTTCTAAAGGTTCCAAGCTTGAATCCAGTTTCATTCTCGACAAGCCCTTTATGTCGTTTAAAGACTTCAAATGCTTGGTCCTTTGTTTTTAGCAAATAACACCACATATATCGTGAGAAGTCATCGACAATGAGAAACATGTATTTATTCCCCCCCGGTGTGCTTGGTGTGATCGGTCCACAAAGATCCCCATGAAGAAGCTCGAGTGGTCGGGTTGCTTTATAGACCGCGTGATCTGGATATGGTTTCTCAGTTTGTTTCCCTATTAAACATGAGTCACAAATATTAGTTGGGAGATTTATTGAGGCATATTACGTACCATTCCTTTGGTGCTTAGTTTCTTCATGGACTCAAAGTTGAGGTGCCCGAGGCGAGCGTGCCACAACCAGGCAGGGTCTCCCATATTTGCGAGTAGACATGTAGGTGAGCCAACTGTGAGTTTTATCTTGTATAAACGGTTACCCGTCCGGCAAACTTTCATCATCAGCCTTCTTGTTTTATCGAATACAAGTAACTCATTGTCTTCCATGATCACTTTGCATCCGGTTTCTGTTACCTGTCCGAGACTTATTATGTTACTCTTAAGACTCGGTATGTAGTAGACATCTTTCATGAGTCGATGTTCACCGATTTTGCTTGTGAATAAAATCGATCCCTTCCCTTCTATTCTAACCCTTGAGTCATCGCCAAACTTCACCATTCCAGTTATTTGTCGATTTAGCTCCGAAAAATAACGTTGGTTTCCCGTCATATGATTGGACGCACCGTTCTCTAGGTACCAGATGTTTTCTTCATTTGCTGTTGGTTCAAATCTTTTCGGCATCACCTTTTCTTCGTTCAAGAAAACTTCCTCTCTTGTGCACTTCATCATAAATAGTGACGGGTCTAGCTCTTCTGTCTCGGTGAGATTTGCTTCTTGGTTCTTCTTCCTTTCGGGGCATTCTGAAGCATAATGGCCAAACTTATCACAACGAAAGCATTGGATTTCAGACTTATCTTTCTTTCCTTTTTGTCGGTAATCATTGCCTTTCTGACCCGTGTTCTTGGATCCACGCCCTTGACTTGACTCTCGGCCTTGATTCATATCTCGTCTCTGGCTTGAGCCTTTTCCACGACCCCGTCCACGGTGGGAGTAGCTTCCCCGTCCACGCCCACCCGACGTGTCATAGGGTTTGTGGGTTGAAGTTGTTTCACCTTGTGTAAACATTAGTTTACTCTGATTTTCTGATGAAGTTTCTGTACCTTTAATCCTATCCTCAAAGGTTTTGAGTCTGCCAACCGCTTCTTGGAAGGTCATGGTTTTCAGGTCTGCAAACTGTTCGATTGATGCAACAATCGGTATGTATTTTGCCGGGGCCGATCCTAGAAGCTTTCTTATTAACTTTTTGTCTGCGTAGGTTGTTCCAAGACTTGCTGCCTTTGTGACTAGTTGACTTATCTTGGCAGCAAAAGAATCAATCGAATCGGTATCTTTCATCCTTAGTGATTCAAATTCTACTTCAAGTTGTTCAATTCTTGCCTCCCGTACACGCTCTACTCCGACGTAGCGAGTCTTTAAAGCCTCCCAGATATCTTTTGCTGTATCAAATTGAGCTACTTGAAACACAAGCTCTTCTGGTATGGCTTGGAGTAAAAGTGCTACTGCCATATCATTCTTCTTGTCTTCAACTTGCTGATCTCCTGGTTCAAGTGCTTGAGCTATGCCTTGTACCTTGAACACTGCTTTGATCCTTATGGCCCATATGTTATAATTTGTTGCTGTTAACATGGGGCACTGCAAGCTTGTAGAATTTTGTTCTTTTGTGTTGACAAGAACCCGTGTGTTGTTGTTGTTATTCTCGGCCATCGATTGCTTCGTGCGGCGGCTATACGTGAGCGTAGCTTTAGATCTTTGATCCAGTCTTTCGGATCGCTGTTATCGTTAAGATCGAGAGCCTCCTGCTACCCTTCAATGCTTCTGTCTTTTAATTCAATCACAACCCTGATCTCGGCCGGGATCGAACCTTGAAGATGTCGAGAATTGAACCTGGCTCTGATACCAATTCAAGTCCCGATCGTTCTCGTCACAACAGAAACACCACTGAATAAAATAAACTCTCACTTTATTAATCCAGAAAATTACTCAAAACTGAATTAAAAGTACGTAACCATAATCACAACTTTGATTGGTTTATATAGGCCATGACTCGGCTTAACTAACTATCTAGATAAATACAACTCACAAAGTTTATCTACTTATCTAGAATTTGAACTTAAGATAAATCCAAATATATCTCCTTTGAATTTATCTCTAAAATTAAGGATTTAATCTCATAGGCTCGAGACTAACCCATCTCCCGATCCATAAGCTCGGAAACGGGAATTATTCAACCGGGTTAATATTAACTACCATACTAGTCTACTAGCACATTGTCAAACTATTACTTACCAGTTTGGGACATTAAAAAGCAAGGTTAACAAACTGGACCATTAAACAGGTCTAAATCTAGCTATGGTTTGTTTTTGTTTAGGTACTTCATTTATCATCCAATATTTGGAGAGTATTCTTGAAAAGGTTGTGAAGAGGGGTTTCAATTGTATAGCAAGACCAGTGGTCTCCTTGGTGGCAAAATTAATGGAACATATTTTCAGTATACCAATTGATTACTACTGGAGAAAACAGAACAACATATATCCAAACAATGCAGTGGAAGACAGATATGAGAGTTGTACACATGTCCAAACAGAAGCTATCAGAGAAAATCAAATACTTCCATGTGTCGAACGCCTTCAAAAACTTGAAGAAATTCTAGAAGAAATTAAAAAGAGACCTGCTCAAATTCCTGTGGAAAAGGAGCATATGCTGCATCATTCGTTGGACAGGATAAAATCAGTAGAGTTTGACCTGAATAAAACCAAGAGAGTATGTTCCTTTTACTTAATATTATTATTAATATCATCATCATTATTATTGCTATAATTATTGTTATTATCAAATTCCAATGTATGAACCTAAAAATGTGTAAATCATCTCCAACAAAGAACTGGAAGTGTTGCATTTATGGACAATACACACCAATTTCAATTCACATATGTATCAAGTATTTAACATGAAAAGTGATAGTGAATATCTGAAATATATATAAATAAGACAATCTCAAAAAGATCTTTAAAGTGAGTGCCAAATTGAATATGATTTATTAAGTTATTTTAACTTCTCATTTATAAAATCTGTTAACAAGTTAATTAAAGAATTGTTTTTTAATTGAGGTTATTTCAAAAATTAATAATAAGTTTGTAAATTCTAAATTACCTAGTGTAGAAATATTGATGCAAAATTTGGTGCATACACTGGAGTTAGAAATGATTTAGGTATAAGCATATTTCGATAATATGCTCTTTTTACACCAAAATGCTGTAAAATGTTTGGTTCATACATTAGAGATGCTTATCATCATTATCATCATCATCAACGCCATAATCACCATCATATGTGTATTTTACAGGTACTACATGCTACTGTGGTGAAGCAGCTAGAGATAGCAGCCTTGATGGAGAATTTACAGCAGTCCAAATTACATGTAAACTACTTTCCCTAGCGTTTGGTTTATAGGTGGCAAAATGGGTTCGGGTGGAGTTTGGAGCCCCTGGTCAAGTCCAGTTCACCCGTAACACTTTCTCCTTAAAAAGTTAAATTTTTATTAATAATTAGCATGTCAAATATGATTAGAAAAGTCCATAATGAAATGATTTAAGAAATTTTATGTATCACCTACTTTCCTCAAGTTTTGTCTACAAGTAGAGATGTTCAAAAAAACCGGTTCGGGACCGGTTCGTTGAAAAAAAACCGGAACCGGTTTTGGGCCCAAACCGGTTTCAACCCGGCCCAACCCGCCGGTTTTTAAGCGGTTTGTGGTTTTACCCATTCAAACCGGATCTTAACCCGGTCCGGTTTCAAACCGTTTGGACCCCAAACCGGTTTGGAAAAAAAACCCGGTTTGTACACCACTATCTACAAGTGGCAAAACGTCTTGGTTGGTGGGTTGAAACAGGATCAAGTCCTGTTGATCTGAAACATAAACTCCTATAAATAGTTAAAGTATCAAATCTATAGTCTATCTTTATCTTTATACTATAATAAAAGAGTAACTTGTGGTGACACATGTCATCACCACATTCATTCTCACCAACATTTTCCCGCTTCTCTCTCCTGTTGAATAATTATCTTAATTAATAATTATATTATTTAACTTTTTTAAAATAAAATTAGTTTTTTAATAAATTTAGAAAAAGATCTTATTAATGTTATTTCTAAAATATAATTTTTATAAAATAAGAAATTTTTATAAAACATCAAACTTTTTTAAAATTAATATTTTTAAAAAGTAATTTTTTTATAAACAAAAAATAATTAAAATTAAAAATTATAATAAATTTTTTTTTAAAAATAATATTTTTTTAAACGGTTTGTTTTAAAAAGAATATTTTATTTTTTTGGAAAAAAATATCATTTTATACTTAATAAATTTTTATTATATTTAATATTTTATTTGTTTAACCCGTGTAATACACGGGTTTACTAAAACTAGTAGTATATAATAAAAGATTAACTAGGATGCCACATGGCATTTTTTTGTTACTCCTCAAAAATAATTTCCCGCCTAAACTAATATATTATTTTAGTCAAGTTTTTTATTTTAAGAAACTAAATTAATAATTCATTTTGTGTTTAACTTAACTTTTTTATATTATCAACTAAATTATGTAATCATATGATATTTTAAATTATACATACTTTGTTAGTCAAATAAGATTTAACTGAAAAAAGTTAAAGAAAAACAATTATTGATATTTAAAACAATTGGTTTTTTATTTTACACGGGTCAATTGTATGTTATATTATTCAAAAAAGTATTTAAATATATATAACTTAAAAATGTAGCTTTTTATTTTTATTGTTATATATAATGCATAACTTAATCATACGAAATATTTATACATTTATAAATCATATAGTTTTAATATTTTCAACCGGTGTATTACACGGGTATCTAACCTAGTATAATTATAAAACTGGTATTACATTCAATAATTACTTGTTTTTTTTAGTAAAATAATTTAGAAAGTTTTATGTTCAAAATACACTATGGAATGAATTTCAACCCACCCGCTTGACCCATGTCCGTCCTAGCTAATTTTTTAGATATGACCCGTTTGACCTATTTCCTTCCTGTTAACTTTATTAAGAAGTTGGAACATTTCCATAATCTGAGAATAATATTTATTTATTTAAATTTATTTTTATTTTGGATGCAGAGGAGAAGGATATGTTGATGAATGTACAGCTAAAATAGGAAGAAGTGATGTTAGTAGCATATATATATATATGGAGAAACTGCATCCATACACAAATTACCCCCCTTTTATGAGAGGCGAGTATTTACTATTTAGAGCGATCACGTGTTGATTGTTTCCTAACTTTTCATTTTATAAAAGAAAAATGCTTCCTTCAGATATTACTTTCTACTTTTTTTTTTTTTTTTTTTGCTCTTTTTACTAATCTCTCATTTGGTCAACATATGGTTAAACTTTAAAAGTTAATTTCACATATGTTTATGCGATAAGGCTATGTTGCGGTTTTGATCTTAGCCTTTAACAAATAACAAATATGGTATCATTTGTTTAACTCAGTCGTAACACTTTTAACCTTTGGCGTGGACAGAAGTTTATTTCAAGCATAGGATATTAACCATGAATCAAACACAGTTATTTCCATTGTGGTGTTGTAGCATTTTGACTATAAACCACTTTATTAAAAGTAAATAAAGCTAAATTTACACCTTCTACTCTTCTGGTAACCATCTTGTACCTCCAGCCAACGCAATGGTCTAAAAACTTTCATCGGTGGTCAACTCAGCAGGGCGACAATGGTCAATGCAAAGTGCTACTGACTGAAGCAGATCCATTGCTCGCCTGTACCCAAAAGTTTGATAAATAATAAAATGAAACAAAAAATAATCAATTGTCAAATAATACAAAGAATAATGAAAGGTCAAAGTCAAAGGATACGTGTACATATATTCCTGCAATACCTGGTTGAGAAATACATATTATTTTAGAAAAGGGTTAGTACAATATTTACTTATTTTCTATGGGAAACACCCTCGGCCCGGTTAATATATTAAAGTCTATATTTTTTTCTAAAAGTATGTGCTCGTGATTTCTCTAAGAATAACTTTTACCCCTAAAACTAGCCAAGATTTATTAAAGTGATGTTTCAAGTGTTAACGTGGATTTTTTTTTTTTTTTTTTTTTTTTTTTTTTTTTTATTATATGAAGCAAAGAGGGGGATTACTATAATCCATATAATGTGATATCATGTTTCATGCGTGAAAAATTTGATGAAACTGCTGATCATATTTTTATATCATGTGAAATTGCAAAGATGATTTGGGCACACACAAGGAAGTGGTTCAAATAACCGCCAATCTTAGGCGATTCGATTCAGATTCGACCTTGAAAATATTTTTCAGTCCAATTCATAGTTTTGTAAGAAAATAATTCAAGCCATACTCTTAATTGTTTGTTGGAGCATTTGACGAGCACGAATCGAAAAGTTCTTCAACAACAAACCAATATCAATGTGCAAGATAACGGAGTAAATCAAGATGAATAGCTTCTTATGTATGAAAACTGAAAAGCAAGGCTAACCTTCAAAGTTTAGAATGGTAAATTTGGTGTTCATTTAATCTATATTCTATGAAAACGTGTACTAATGTAGTGTAACTTATTCTAGCCTCTTGCTAGCATTGGCAGAACTAAGTAGTTCCAAACTTTCAATTGGGTTCACTAGCGTCCCATGAAAATTTTATCTTGTATCATATATACAATCTAATCCCGACCGACCTATAATAAATTTTGACACTGACCCCAATGAAATTTTAAACCAACGTCAAATAAATATTTACAAGAACAAAGCAAGGAATATTTGACACTGAGCCCCAATAATTTTTACAAATACAAACCTATTATAATCTAGCTAACACATTTAAAAAGAAAAACTTATAAGCATATTAACTATATAAATAACAAAGCTAAATTACTCTATTTAATCTTCTTATAAATCAAATTACCAAATGCCTAATAACTATTTTAGAAAACTAAACTCATTACTCTATTATCTCAATCATTAAACAATTAACCTAATAATTAATACACAATTCCGTTAGGATTTATAATATTATAATATTAGCGGTAATTGAAAAGATGATTAGCTCGATTACAAATCTGATTATAAACAGTTCGATCGTTGTCGTCCTAAACCTTCAACTGCTTAGTTTTTGTAAGAACCTTCCTATTGGATCTGCATACCACTAGTTGTCCCTCTATCCACAGTTACAACCCCCTCTCAAACCCGATTATAAACAACTAAAAATCCTCAATTTAGCTATTTCTTACTAAACGATTGACGAAGTTATATTATGCGGGCAAAATTTAGTTTGGTTTTATCTTATTGAAAAAATTTCAATATTTAACAATATACAACCGAAACCAAAAAGTTATCTAACCCTATTAACAAAATTCCAGGTCCACTGCCGCCAACTACGTCTTTAGATTGCAATAAGCGGACGTTGTCTTTTATAAAAATTTTAACGAAAACTTAATTCAAGGTTGTCATATCACATTTCATTTTTCATATTAAAGATAATTTGATTTTTTCAATCTTATATTTATAAAAGTAGTATACCGAAAATTCAAAAAAAGGGCACGTTTAACCGACTCGTATTAATCTCTTAACAAACACCTAGAAAATGATAGTTTGATATGGGGCCCGGTGTCGAACACCCGGACGCATATGGTTCTTTGGATAGCCTAACTACTTCTATTTCACTTTTAACCCTTTTAATTTCATATATTGACCTTTTTCCCCTCCCACTTTCCAACCGAACATGTAGTAAACTACTAAACTGTACTGCATGGTTAAAACTTAACATACAATTTATTTGATACAGATGTTATCATTTTCTTTTCTTGTTTTTATGTTATATGTAATCTGTATATGTTAGATTGATTTTAAGATTTTCTTTATTTCTCCTTTTATGAATATCATGCTAAAAATGCAAAAATACAATGTATTTGTATACATGTTTCAAAATATAAGATTTACCTTTTAACAATAGTGAGAATCATCTTTTATTTTATCGTATGGAAGAAAACTACCCATTTTGTCATATATAACTGTAAACTAGGTACATGGTTTGATGTAATGTCCTATTATGACCAATGTTTTCATAAACCCTACAGGTAATCAATTAGTTGTTTTATTTTGTCAATAATTGAACGTGCTATATATAAAATATAAAATAAAATCTTAAACTAATTTATCTTTTTATATAAATATCATACAATAGAAATATAAGATGACATCCTTTTATTTTTACCCGGACTTGTTCAATCCAACAAGTCTAGGGTGAACAAAACTAGTTTCACACCAGCATGTTTAACTCACGATCAGTGACTTTTTAAGAAAATAAATAAAAGATAAAACTTATTCCAATTCAAAAGAAAGGAAAAGATTGTAAACTTCTATTTTAAAAACCTTATTTTAATCATCATAAGATAAAATAAATATAATGTTTATGGTTACAGTGTTTTCAACTCATCATCAAACAAGAGATCTCTATTATCTTATGAATTATGATGTATTAAAAGTAATGATTGTATCTCCTAAAACTTATGAAAATAAAAAATCCTTACATGTGTAAGTTGATATTATGTCGAGAAGAAATAAACTTATTGATTTCTTTTAAACGGTCAACAAATGCTAAAACTCGTTCATTCGGGTAAATCCATTGGCGAAAAACCACTCATTCTCTCGAACACAGACAACGCTGATGACTCGGCCCGCCTATCATTTTAAAGGAAACACACCCCCAAAGGTCCACTGTCTGACTCATTTGAAGCATATTACATCAAGTGAGACTCGAACATATAACATTTGCTTTGAAAAATCATGAGGTGTCTTTTTTCAAATTAATTGATCTGAGGCTCGTTAACAACGAAAATTGTTGTTAAATAAAAAGAATGAAAGTAGGAGATAACGGCGATGAAGTAATGGTGGTTGGTGGGGTTAAATCAAAGGGGTTGGTGAGTAGATAAACAAATGATAAAGGAAGATGATGCAAACATTTTACGTCTCACAAAAAACCGTCACTTTCCCCTCATCATTTTCATCGTTGATTATTGTCATTTTACAACCACCAAATAATATATAATTACAGATATTTGATACCTCTATGCATTTTGATTTCATGATTTCATGTTCATAATCTTCATTTTGATACCAAATCTCCCTTCATACAGACATTAATCAACGTTCTCATCATCAAAATTGACCAAGGTTCGTTTATCAGTTTCGCTTTTTCGACTATTTTGATCGTTATTGTCATCATCGTTCATGTGTGGTGAAAATTGATGTAATTATATGTATGATTTCTGGAATTAGGTTTATTTAATTTGTCAATTTATGTTTACCCCCTGTTGAGAATATTCATGATTTGAGCTGGAAGGGTCAATTGGGTTGCTTTCATTAACATCGATCAAATTTGATTGGATCCAAATGGATTAAACTTGTTAGCTACATCGGATTATGATATTATGTTAAAATGAACATATATAGATGTTGATCATTTTTATGTTCCTAATTGGGTAATTAGGGGAATGTATGGTATGATTGGCAGATTATGCCCCAAAAACATTGCTTTTTGCTTCTTCTTGCTGTTGTAATTGGTTCGTTATAGAGTATTATGTAATATATGCTTGTTATATACTTATTGAGAAATGTTACGGTACAAAGTGTTTTTTTCATGCGAAACGTACGAAGTTATCACGCAAAAATGGACGTTACGGGTGGAATTATAACGCAAGGGTAATAATTAATCACGCAGAAATGAAATTATCACGCAAAGGTGAAATTATTACTCAAGAAGGTATTCTTGCGTGATAATTCCATCTCTGTGTGATAATTCCACAAGAGTGTAATTTGTCTTGCGTAATTATCACTTTGTTCTTGCATGATTACTATTGTTCATGCGTGATAATTCCACCCCAAAATTTCGTATGCTTCGCACGAAAAAATCACTTTGTATAGTAACCGGCCCCTGTACTTATATGGTACACTCTTTGGGATTGCTTTTTTATCATCTTATTTGCTTATTGTTTTTCTTTACGCTTAGGGTGAAATAAGTAGTTTTTTTATAATAATGTGATTATCTGTTTCTGCTTATAGCTAAGGCAAAAGCTGTTTAAATAAGAAATCCTTTTTTTTTTGTTATTGTTGTGTAGATTATGTCACACTATCAGGAAGATGATGAATATATGGCTGATGAACATGAAATGGATGATTTAGATGACAACATGGATTATGAGTTTCATGGCAGAGATGTTGGCTCTGACTCTGATGTGGATGAATATGATCACTTGGTTTGTTTTCAATCCTTTAAAGTTTATTGGTGAAATATAGTTAAGTACATTAAATTTTAAGGGTGTAAACAAGTCGAGCCACTCATGATAAGATAGGCTTGCTAAAAGCTCGAATTAAGTTGTGGTTAAACAAAATCAAGCTTGAGCTTAATTTAGAGCTCATCTAATAAATGAGCTCGAGCCTTAGCTTCACGTACCAAACTTGACTAGGTGGCAAGCCTAAACGAGCCTATTATTTATAGAAATATATTAACTTTTATTTATCTAATAATTATATTATAACATAGTACATGTTAATATATATGATAATTTGTAAACGAGCTGAGCTCGAACTTAGTGGAGCTTGGGCTAGGCTCTATTCGTTTACGACCCCGGTAAACTCTTTAAGATCTTTATCAAACTGATTAATAACTTCAAATATACATTAGAGAAATAAGATGCAAGATACTTCTGCTGCTCAAGCAAGAAAAGGCAAAGATATTCAAGGTATTCCCTGGGAAAGACTCAACATGACTAGGGACAAATATAGACAAACTAGACTCGAACAGTACAAGAATTACGAAAATATCCCTCATTCTGGGGAGGGTTCAGAAAAGGTTAGTTATTTGCTATCAGATATTTGCTATAAGTTGACTCTCTGTTATAACGGTATGTGTGAGATTTTACTGGGTACGTTTGTTTTGTTTTTGTTTTTCTCTGTATCTCTTTAGAGTTAACAGTTTTCAGCTATATTTAACTTGTTTTTTTTATAAATAGGCATGTAAAGTCACAACCAAAACTGGCTTGTTTTATGACTTTAGACAGAGTTCAAGATCTGCTAGATCAACGATTCTTCATTTTCAGGTTTGATTTTTGATGTTTTACACATATTTACATTAATTAGTGTGATTTGTTACCAACTGCTTGCTAATCTATTTTGTTAAATTTAGTTAAGAAACCTAGTATGGGCTACGTCGAAGCATGATGTCTACTTTATGTCGCATTTCTCTGTCTTCCATTGGTCGTCCTTGAAATGTGACAAGACTGAAGTCCTTAATGTAGCGGGACACGTTGCACCATGTGAGGTGAGTGTTTCAAGTCATTTTCTTCTTTTTGAAAAGCGCATTTTCACTTTGTTTGAATTTTAACGGATAGCGTTAAAAATGTTGGTAAACAGAACCACCCTGGAAATCTACTAGAGGGATTTACTCGAACCCAAGTTAGCACAATGGCGATAAAAGATAACTTACTCGTTGCTGGTGGATTTCAGGGAGAACTTATCTGCAAGGTAACATTTTTGTAAATATGATTTTACAAAAGTTTTGTAGTCATATTCATGGTCTTTTATATCATACAGAAAGACCCTTCTTATAAAAAAGACCAATTTTTCGATGTATAGTGTTACGCGCCCTTCGTATATTATTTTGAGGTGATATGAACATGTTTTTGTTACTAATTGTAGTGTTTGGATAGCCCTGGGGTTTGCTTCTGCTGTAGGACAACTTATGATGAAAATGCCATTACTAATGCTCTTGAAATTTATACAACTCCTAGGTATATAGTTCTGCTTTTTTGTGGTGAGCTTAAGTTTATGATTGTGAACCATCTTCTGAATTTTATTTATTTTTTTGAATTTTTCTTCGTGCAGCGGTGCAGTGCATTTCACAGCTTCAAACAATGACTGTGGAGTCAGAGAATTTGATATGCAAAATTTTCAAATGACTAAACACTTCCGTTTTCCTTGGCCAGTAAATGTACTCTTTCTCCCTCTCACACACATGCGCGCGTAGGCTTGATGTAATGTAACTTGATTTATTGTTTACATATGCAGCATACTTCTATTAGTCCTGACGGCAAGCTTCTTGTAATTGTGGGAGACAACCCAGAAGGACTGTTGGTCGACTCTCGTTCTGGAAAGGTAACTGTTCATCAATAACTTAGACTATATAACCAAAGGGTCTGTGGTATCCGGGTGTTTAAAATGGGGACTCACCCCAAGAGGCCGAGTCCTGTGATGGACAATGGTGTAGATTTAGGAGTATCTTAGTTTACAGGTAAAAAGAAAATAACTTTGACTATGATGACTTCTAAAAAATCCAACCTTTTCTGACTAGAAAAACCATAAGACTTCAAAAATTTTTATTAATCCTTCCAACTTTCAAATATTCGGCTTAACAAGTTTGAATTTAAGCTTACTGTAACATGTAACTTTAAAAAAAAAAGTCACTAAATAGTAATCAAGTTTCATACCTGTTTAATTCAAGTCACCCAGTTTTGTAATATACAAGTTACAAGATTTGTGAAATGTTTGCAGACAGTCACATCGTTACACGGGCACTTGGATTTCTCATTCGCCTCAGCATGGCATCCCGACGGTCAAACCTTTGCCACAGGGAATCAAGACAAAACCTGCAGAGTGTGGGATGTAAGAAACCTGTCAAAATCAGTAACAGCTCTCAAGGGCAACATAGGAGCCATTAGATCTATACGTTACTCATCCGATGGTCGGTTCATGACCATGGCTGAACCAGCTGACTTTGTGCACGTGTTTGATGTCAAAAGCGGTTATGAACAAGAACAAGAAATCGATTTCTTTGGTGAGATATCAGGTACATCTTTTAGTCCTGATGCAGAGTCGCTCTTCATCGGTGTTTGGGACCGCATGTATGGCAGCCTACTCGAGTTCAGTCGGAGACACCATCATTTTTACTTGGATTCTCTGATTTGAGATGGCTTTTGATTATATAAAAGTGTTATGTAACTGTGTTTTTATCATAAAAATGTGTAGAATATAGAGATGTACAGAAGCTAGCAAACAAGCTAGCCATTGAAATCAATTATAGGGATTTTTAGGTGGTAAGATGCATATGTTGTATGTAATATGTTACAAGACTTTTTATACATATTAATACTCCAATATCTTTTTTCGCGCGTCATCGATATGTGGATGGTTAGCTCTATAATACTCCAATGAGCAGAAAGAAAATGATGTCGAGGGGCGCCGACACCCATTGGCAATCCTTAAGGGTCGCTTTGATACCGCTTGTAACACCTCTGAATGCAATCTAGCCCGTCATGTTTAATACATAGTTCTAATGGGGTCTGTTGTGCACTTGTGCTTATGTTGCAAACGTGTCATGTTCGATAAGGCGAAGGCTTCGTTGTAAGCCCGAAACCTCTCTTATCTTTTAACGAGGTGTAGACGAATTCTCTATGACACCTGTATTTATGTATCATAGATAAAGAAAATCTAAGTGAATCCCATATCGGTCATGATCATGATCATACACAAAGTCGCGAACCAATAAAAAAACAACAATATCACTGTCACGGCGGAGGCAGTATGTATTAATTATTAATAAAAAAACTGAATGGGAATTGAACCCTACGTGAATCGAACACGCAACCTTCTGATCTGGAGTGAGACGCGCTACCATTGCGCCAAGGATCCGTAGATGGTAACTCTTTTATTTTAATACTATTTGTATGGATGCTCAGAAACAGAAGAGTTGATTCCAATCCAAAACTAACCAATAAAGCAACGCCACGTAAGCACCCCAAAAACTTTCTTCCAACGTTACCTAATTTGAAGCCGGAGATATATCATATATGGGCTAAAGAGTGTGTTAGTCTTTTGTAGTCGAATAATTGTTGTTGGGGGTTCCATCGGTTATATTGTAGCTTATATATTTTGGGTACACCTAGCAATGGTTATGATCCTAATTCCTAATTCTTTCTTTCTTTCTTTTTTTAATTTAAGTTTGATTGATCTGTGCTTTCAGGATTGTAATTTTATGATTCATGAATATATCATATATTGTTTATTTGTTGGAATATATGTTTTTGATATTATGTATTTGTGGCAATGAACTTACATTTTAGAGACCGTGGGAAACAAGTAAAAATGAATTGCTTAACATAATTAGTTAATTACTTGTATGTGTAAACAACATTCATTAGTTTTATGATTTTTTAAGTGGTAGACAAACTTAAATTATTTGTTTAAACTTGTTTTGAGTTTTAAAATGTTTATTAGTTTAATAGATCTCTCTGGACTTTGCAATGTAATTACTAATAAGTTTATAATTATTATTTGTATATATATTAATTGAGCTACTATAGCTAAACGAGAAAAAGAATTGAGCTCTCTAGACCTTGTGTGGCTGTCCATCTCGCACACTCTCAAAGAGCCCATGAGTCTATATAACAAGAACAAAACCAGACTGTCGAGTTATATTCTAGTTCAGATCAGGTTTGTTATGTCATATATCAAATATTTTCCTTTACATCATAGACTTTTAATAAAACATGTTCACTACGAAAACCAATCATTTACAACCGTGAAAATGGTTGTAGAATATCGTTTTATGATCAATTGTATGAGTTCAGCTTTGATGTTTATTTTAATATGGTCCTCAACTGTTTTTAGCTTTTACGTCTAGGTTTTGCAACAAAATTTAACGATTATTATATTTGCTATCGGATTGTTTGCACCAACAACTATCTTACGACATATGATAAAAAGAGTATCTTTATTTATTTTAATTGGAATAAACTCACAAACTAACTAGATTGGGTGGATTAGCCATTTGACTGTTCAACTTAAATACTCTTAGCTGTTTAAACTGATTTTTTTTTTCAAAATCATTAATTCGTACCAAAAATTTTAAAAACTAATAAAAACTAAGATGATTTATGATTACAATAAATATACAATAACTCCATATCATATTTTTAGACACAACAATAAACAAAAATAAAGCAAAAAGATGTAAAATATCCGCATCAAATAAGAACAAAAACACTAGTAAAGGAAACTATGGGTGCTCAAAAATATCCGTATCCGATAATCCGATCCAAAATATCCAAATTTTAGGATATCCGAAAATTCGGATTCGGATAGTGATTTTCAAAAGTTTCGGATATTTGGATATCCGATTATCCGAAAACTAAAAAAAAAATTTATTTTTTAAATTTTAAACATATATTTATTTTAGATTGAGTTTTTTTAGTGTATATTGGGGCTTTTATGATATGAGTTGGTTTTTTATATTATTTTTATAGTAGAATATGTCTAATTATTGTAAAAAACTAAAAAATAAAAAAAATAAAAAATAAATTTCAGATATCTGAATTACTATCCGTATCCGTATCTGAAATTTCGGATATTCGAAATTTCGGGTAAGGATACGGGATAGTGATTTCTACTATCCGAAATTTTCGAATATCCAAAATTCGGATATCCGAAATATATCCGACTTTGAACACCCCTAAAGCAAACAACATCAACTGAGGTGGTGTTTGGGAAAGTATGAGTTTTTATATTTTGAGAAATTAATAAGTTAAGAAAAATGTTTAGCAAACTCAAAATGATTTTTCAAATTGAATTTTCATATAAGGTAAAAAATAAAAAGTTTTAAAAAACAAGGAGGGGACGGTGTTACTTGTTAACTTTTAAAAACAATTTTTAATTCAAATTCGTATTATACATTTTTACTACATTCTATTAATTTTTTTGTTTTTAAAAGCATGTTATTTTCTATTATTTTATAATATTTTAATTTATAAGTTAATTCAAACACTATTTAAAAAATTATAAGTTAATAAGTTATTTAAAAAAAAATTCAACCAATAAAAATAAAAATCCCAAATATACACTGAAAGAAGTTAATCTACACACCATATTTTACTTCCCACACTTCTTCCTTCTCCAAAACCTCTTGACACATCATCTACATCTGTTGCACTACCACCTTCTTCTGTTCCACCATCACTTCAATTTGCACCTTGAAGCATTCAATCGCCTTCGAAATTGCTATACATTGCGCATCAATCTCCATCTTCTGCTTCATCATATCAGTTCCTCAAGTTCCACTTTCAACTCCACATTTCGATTCAACATCGTTTTGATTTCATCTGATTCGTGATCTTCTCTCCCAACGTACTTTAATTTCTGCACTTCTGCCAATTAGGGTTAGTTTTGATGATCGTTAAGGTTTTAAGAACAAAATCGTTGTTTGAGTAGGGTGAAAGTGTTGATTCGAGATGTTACCGATTTAAAATGCTTCTTGTGCAGAATAGAGTTTGATAATAGAAATTGTCAAAACGCCGTCGTTCTGAGGGTCGTAGTTGGAGCTTTGAGATTCGATTTCCATGGCGGAATGAGGTGTTGTTTCTCGTAACTTTTTGTTCGATTACAGTAGCAAAATGATACAGATTTTACTTCATTCTAGAGGAATTGGATTGTGAAATTCTACGAGGAGTTGATTGAATTGAAGTCGGTAGCTTATGCATTTGATTGTGAATTAGGTTGTGAAGATGATGAGATTGACGTGGATGAACAGATTGGCATTGCTTCCATGGTGAATTTGAAAATGATGGATTGATGGAATTTGTTGAATTGGGAATCCTAAAACACAGAGGATAAAGGAAACATGAAAATTTACATGAACTGATATGTAAAATATTGATGATAATCATGAAAACGTGGAGAGACGAAGAAGCCGCGACCATGGAAGCTTCATACATATGAGCTGTAAGATTTTCTTTTAAACTAAACACTTTTTTGGGATGGATAAGACATACGACATCAAAATTGTATCTTATCATAAAATAATATTTTAGGACATCAAAATTGTATTTTATTTGATATTTTATTTACTTATCTCGTCTAATCTTAATTATTATTAAAACTAATCTCTATACTAATAAATAAAAATAAATTCTGATACTTGTTACAATTCTAATTCATCTAATAATTAGTTTTTTTCTTTTTTTAGTACTCTTAATTATTAATGCTATAATAGTTATTTATTAATTAATAACTATCCATAAATAAAATTTATGCTAACTTCAAATTTCTAATGTGTAACATAAGAGTTTATTCAATCCGTATAATATACAATATATAAGTCCCAACTTTTTGTATTATTAATCATGTAACAGTATATTTATTTAGCCCGTGTTTACACGAAATTCTAACCTAGATAGATTATAGAGTTAAATTCGATTTTGCTTCATGAGGTTTGATAAAAATAACTATTTTTCTCTAAAAGATTAAAAATATCAATTTATCTTCAAAAGTTTCATAAGTTGTCTCAATTCAATCCAAAAGTTTTATAAGTTGTTTCAACTTAAATACAAAAAATAAAACTTTTAGAATGAAATTAATACAAATGATGAAACTTTTAAACCGAAATTAATGTTTTAAAATTTTTAAAAGAAAATGAATATTTTGTCAAACGAGCAAAATTAAAATTTCTCTCTAGATTATATATGCATAGCGTGGGTGCCACTACAAGAACGCTTTGTTTCATCACATCAAAGCTGTTGTTGCATCAGAAACCATTATTAAGCAACAACGATCTTATTATCACCGTCACCATCCATTATTATAACATTTCTATTAGCATTCACACTCCAGTTCACCCCCAAATTTACGTAACTGAATCATTATCAACGGTAATTGAATCCCAAATTCCTTTTCAGAAGTTTGAATTTCACGCAATCGATCTGATCAACAAGATCCAAACATCGATGTCGTCGATTCAGAGCATTGTATGAAGCAATCATGGGAGAATGATTCACACACAAGTGTATGTGCAAGTTAGGGTTCGAAACAATGTCTGGAGGCGATCACAGTGACAACGGTGTTCTATTGCGGTCGAATTCTTCGTCTTCAGATAAGGATCTAGAATGCCAGATTTCACCGGCGAAATCATCTGCGAGAAGTAGTAGAAGCATTAAGGATATATGGAATAGAGTGGATCGAGCGTTTTCCGATATACGTCTTAGCATTAAACGACGGTCGCCTAGGGCACGGTGGCCGGATAGGGATGTTGTGTCCCCTGGAAGAAGCGTAGGAAGTGGTGGTGGTGGTGGTGGTGGTGGTGATGATGAGATTCTCGGCGACGGAGCTCCGCCTGAATGGGCGTTATTGCTTATCGGATGTCTTCTTGGCCTTGCCACTGGCCTGTGTGTCGCTGCCTTTAATCGTGCGGTAAAGCTGAATAATTATATCGCTTGAACAATTTACATATTAGATTCTCGTTAAAGATATAGAAATGTTGTCTTTTGAATGTCTGATTTAGTGATTTGGTTTAAAGTAAAAGAATGATGCTAATGAGCTTTTGATTGAACCTGTAATTAGTGCCTGAACCTTCAATTATACCTAAAGAGTTGAAGGGGTGTTGTGCATTGCATTTTGAAAGTGGTTATCTGATTATTGCATTTGCAACTGCAGATGATCATCTAGTGCTTGAGGATAATGAAATTGATTCTTATTAATTTGATTATTTAGGGATCAGATAATAAGTTTATGAGTAGCTATGACAAATCTAATTTTGGTTATCTTATTATCTTGGGGTCGTTTTTACATGTGAACCTTAATTTGGGGTTGTATGATGAGATCCCTTATTTGAACATCCCATTGTCACAATTTTAAACAGTAGATAATCAACAAATAGCAGAAGCAACTTCTAAACACCATCTCATGCAGCCTGCAGCATGTTTTGTTACAGATTATTTTATGATTCTGATAATTTCATGATAAGTAATAAGTTTTAAAACACAATGCCAAACACCCCTGCTGCTGTACCTGACATTGAGGTACTGAATACAGGTGCATGTAATACATGGATGGGCGTGGGCTGGGACTCCAAACGAGGGTGCTGCTTGGCTAAGGTTACAGCGGCTAGCTGACACTTGGCATCGGATTCTTCTAATTCCTGTCACCGGAGGAGTAATTGTCGGAATGCTGCATGGCTTACTTGAAATTTTAGACCAAATAAAGCAGTCAACTCCTGGAAACGGGTCGAACTTCCTTTCTGGATTCTTTCCTACAGTGAAGGCAATTCAAGCTGCAGTGACTTTAGGTACAGGATGTTCATTGGGGCCTGAAGGCCCGAGTGTAGATATTGGAAAATCATGTGCCAATGGGTGCTTATTAATGATGGAAAACAATAAAGAACGCAGGATAGCTCTTGTTGCTGCTGGTGCTGCTGCTGGCATAGCTTCAGGTTTCTGACTTAGTTTCTCTTGATTTTCTTCACTTATGTTGGTGTTTGGCATATTACTTTGGAAGTGATCATCTGAATATTATTTTCCAGTTGCTAATAATCCGTCTTGTGTCTGGTATAGTGAAACTGAATGAATAAGAGTATAGGGGTCAATTAATCAGTTTTGGATAATGATTTAGGAGTAGCTGTGACAAAACTGATTCTAATTTTCTTGAGAATCTTTAAATTTTCATAAACCACTAAATACTAAAATAACTACGTACCTGATTATTACAACAGAAACACATCCAAACACTATATCACGATGCCTTTTTTTATAAATTATTCTCACTACTTCATATCACAATCACTTGCATATCAGTTATCACAATACCAAACACCCTCATAATAATAAGATCAAATAAGAAGACAGTTTTAGAATCCAAAACAACATGAAATGAACCTTAAACGGATTTTAGTTATCTAATTACATACGGGTCAAATAATCAATTTTGGGTAATGGAGTTTAGAATAGCTGCAACAAAACTGATTCTAATTATCTGGTGATTCAGGAGTCAATTCACATGTAAATCCTTAGATAGTCGTAATCTGCCAGACACTGAAACTGATTATCTGATTATGCCAGCTTCTAACAGCAGAGCCACATCCAAACACTTTTTTTATGTTTCAGGTTTCAATGCGGCAGTTGCCGGGTCTTTCTTCGCCATTGAGACCGTTTTAAGACCTCTGCGGGCAGAAAACTCACCTCCATTTACAACTGCAATGATAATATTAGCATCAGTTATTTCTTCAACTGTCTCAAATGCAGTTCTTGGGGAAAAACAGGCTTTCACAGTGCCCAATTATGATTTGAAGTCTGCTGCCGGTATATAATCCTTACATGTTTATATAGGGAAAATGTTACTATATGGTAACCAAGTTTAATGGCTATTTTGAGTAAAAATGATTGGCCTACGTAGCCGCTAGTATGTGTTGCATGCTAATATTTTTTCTTAAAAGTAATCACAACACAAAAGTAAAATTGAAACTTGATTGGTTAAACCTCTTACTAGAAATTTTTGGATGATCTCAGGTGGATCAGTAGTGAAACTTGGTTAGTATCTAGTGACATATCTGTTATTAGTGGTGTTTAGATCCAGTATATTCATATATTTTATATATATGCAGAACTACCTCTATACTTGATATTGGGCATGCTATGTGGAGTGGTTAGTGTATTGTTTACCCGTTTGGTGACATGGTTTAACAATGCATTTGAATATATCAAAGAACGGTTTAATCTTCCGAGTGTTGTGACCCCGGCTCTAGGTGGTTTAGGAGCTGGTATAATTGCACTTAAGTACCCTGGGGTTCTATACTGGGGATTCAATAATGTTGATGAAATTTTACATACTGGAAAGATAGCTTCAGCACCTGGAACTTGGCTTCTGGCTCAGCTAGCCGCGGCCAAAGTTGTAGCCACGACTCTATGTAAAGGGTCTGGGCTTGTTGGTGGGCTGTATGCACCAAGTTTGATGATTGGTGCTGCAGTGGGTGCGGTTTTTGGTGGTTCAGCTGGTGAGTTGATTAACTCGGCTATTCCTGGGAATGCTGCTATTGCCGAGCCACAGGCGTATGCATTAGTAATTCTCTCTCTTTTTTTTCTTTTTCTTTTTGTCTATTTATTTTCTGTTTTGTTCTTGAGTTTTTGTGGTTATGATTGATGAATACACTGTTATATTGTAGGTTGGAATGGCTGCGACCTTGGCTTCAGTTTGTTCTGTTCCGTTGACTTCAGTTCTACTGTTGTTTGAGTTGACCAAGGATTATAGAATCTTGCTTCCACTTATGGTATTTATATAGGGTAATGTGTATAAATAGGCCACCCAAGTATTGAAAAGTACACATAAGACCACCCAGGTATTGGAAAAGTTACACTAAGGTCACCCAAACAAAATAGCAGTACATGCCCTCCAAGTATTTATTTAGTTTTGTTTATCATCAAAAACTTGACTGAAGTTAGAAATGCACCGAGAATTTTATACAAAAACTTGCTTGTTTAGGGTTAATATTGGGTTTGTCTTCTATTTAGAAAATGTCTTAAATAAATTAACCTTTTTTGATCTGCTTTATTAATTGCTATCTTTTTGGGAGGGCCAGTCTGGTAATAACATAAAAACATAAAAAAGAATAACCAGATAGGATCAAAGTGCAAAACAAACTTATCTAATTACAAGATAGGCATAAAACGAACTTTAAGTTATCTGAGTAAGCCGGAGTTACCAAAACAGACTGAATGAAGTTATAATTACCAAAGTGGAGAACTACAAAAAGTTTATTGCTAGCATTTTCCTTTTTTGACTTTTAGTTGAAGGGTATAGTATTAAACAATAAGAATATTATTTGAATTATTAAAAAAATTAGGATAGGGGCAATTATTATTATTATTATTATTATTATTATTATTATTATTATTATTATTATTATTATTATTTTTTGGTATTTTCAAGCTATACGAGAGGAAACTGAACTTGGGTGACTTGAAATATTGTTTTGAAATTCGGGGGCCTTTTCAGTACTTAGGTGGCTAAGCTTAGACATATTATCCCTAATTTTATTCATGAGAAAGTTATGTAAGTTCAAATTCGGTTCCTGTTAATTAATTTGTTATATTCAGGGGGCTGTTGGGTTAGCAATATGGGTACCATCTGTAGCAAACCAGCCAAAGGAGAGTGAGGGATCTGATACAAAAAAAGGTTATTCTATGCTTTCACCTGTTGACAAATTTGAAACCTGGAGACAAACAGGTGATGCTGATGATTTGGAACTATGCATCATGGGGCCAGATGGTAACCATGAATCAATTGATGAAGATATTATTCTCGAAGACTTAAAGGTTTTCTTTCTAATAGAATTTGTCATGAGCAAACTGCATGAAATGGAAACGAACTTTACACTTTTTTCCAAATTCTAGCAACCACATAAAATTGAAACCAACTTACATTTTATTCATGACTTAGCAGCCAAATTCATTTTATTACCAATTGTAGCAATGATTAGGTGCAGGCCAATTTTCCACTGATTTAAAATAAAAATAAAAATTTGACATGACATCTTATTTGTCATTTTGGTGAACATGTACATTTGGCATTTGAATTTGCAATAAATTATAAGTTGGTTTTTACTAAAACAGGAAAAGATGTAAAAAGTATGGAAAACATTCAAATTCCATTTCATGTTGTTTGCCCAATTTTTCACAATACAACTATATTCTATTGCATGGTAACAACTGACAATTTCAATTATTTTGTTACTTAGGTTTCACAGGCAATGTCAACCATCTACCTTAATGTCAGATTATCCTCAACTGTTCAAGAGGCTGTACAATGTATGGATAACGGTCAACAAACATGTGTGCTTGTTGTTGACTCTGAAGAACGTTTAGAAGGGATTTTGACCTATGGTGACATTAGACGTGGCATGTTGAACAATTATAATGAAATTGATGGTGTTTCCACTCCAGATGTATGTTATTACTTTCTATTTAACATGCTTTATTACTTTATGGTTAACATGTCTTTTATTTTTCTTTTATTAGTTTATACATGTACATACACGTTATACATCCTTCAAATTTTCATAGTATCATATTCATCCTTGGACAACACTAAATTGCATAGTAAAGGCAATTGGATTTTAATAATCCAAACTATGACTTATTTGTCAATATTAATCCACACTATCGGTTTGACCAATAATAATCCTAACTTTTATTTTTGTTGTCAAGGGCAATCCTAGTAGCATAATAATCATCGATTTACTTGATTTCCACTCGATTGTGCTCGCGATGATAATTGTGAATGAAATAGAGAAACATACAACGAAATGGAGTGAAAATTGAGTGGAAATCAAGTGTAAATCGATGATAATTGTGCTTTTATGATTGCCCTTGGCAAGAAAAATGAAAGTTAGGATTGTTAATAGCCAAACTAATAGTATAGATTGTTATCGGCCAATAGGTCATACTTTGGATCATTAAAATTCAATTTGCCTATAGTAAATAAAATAAACTCAGTTAGTTACTTATAAATAAAATAAAGTCAGTTGGTTACTTATAAGTGCATGTTTCACCTAATAACCAAAGTTGTTATATTTCACTATAGTGATGTTTTCATATTTGTTTATTCAATGAAACAGGATTTATAAGTAATTGATTTTATTTTATATACTATATTACTATCATATGGATACATATGATATTTCTGATGTTTTGAAGGGTAAACACGATATTATGAAATTAAAGATGGATATATACAGAATTTTTAACTCTCACACGGACGGTGTGTATGTATGTGTTTGTGCTCGCTCGTCATAATCAAATTTTCATGATATCTTATGTTCATATCTACCATTTCAAAACACTAAAAATAACATATTTACCTACTCCATAGTAAATGAAACAAAACTAGTTGCTTATAATAGTCTTGTTTCACTAAATAACCTTAGGATGGCATAAAAGGGCATATCCGGCGCTTGACTTAGCTCTCACTTTGTGTAGGGTCCGGAGAGGGGCCAGATCGCGTACCATGTGATAGCATAATTGACCTAGCATAATTGAATTGCATACCATGTTATTCAGGGTAACGAGCAACTAGTATTATTTTGTTTACTATGGAATGAATAAACATGACATTTATAGCCTTTTGAATTATCATGTGATTTAGGACATATATAAAATTATTTACTTCATTACAACAAACTGAATTGTTTTGCAGTTTGGAGAGACTCTTGTTTCTTCTGTGTGTACACGAGGGATAAGTTATCGTGGGCGAAAACGTGGGCTTTTAACTTGTTATCCTGATACCGATTTAGCAATTGCTAAAAAGTTAATGGAAGCTAAAGGAATAAAACAATTGCCTGTGGTACAACATGCAGTTGATTTTCAAGAAGAGAGAAAACGGAGGATTGTTGCTATTCTTTATTACCATTCAATCTGGGATTGTCTCAGGTCAGCACTTTTTTATACTTACTTTATTACTGATATTGGCAACAAGTAAATTTTTCATCCAGTAGAAGATCACATTTTGCTGATTTTTCAAAAAATGCTGGCATGGAATGGCATCGCATTGTATCTATATGTCATATTGTCATGTGGCATCTGATGTGACATTTAATAACTATCTTCAAACTGTAAATACATTTATGTTAATTTTTCATATAAGCATCTTTTGCACATTTGAAGTCAATACAACCAGAACCACGCTTGTAACCCAAGTTAATTCGTGTGGTTTTACAAACATCTGGTTGATCGCTTACATGACATCAACTCATGTCATGTGAGTTGCATGCTAAACTAAGGAAAAATTATTGTAAAAAGAGATCCGTTGCTTGCTAAAATCAGTCATCAGTTGTAAGTTGGTTTCATTTTTCATCTGATCTTAAGCTTGTTGCTAAACTAAGAAAAAATGTGAAGCTGGTCTCTATATCTTAAAGGCGTGTTCGGCATTGTCATTATCCGACAATGAGGTACATGAGATAATCAAATAATTCTTGTAAGTTGGTTTCTTCGAATGTGCTTAAGTTGTGACAAACAGTGATTATTTGATCCCATATATAATCAAATTATATTAAACCAGTTTGATTACCTGGATTGTAAACCAATCATGAATCATTATTCTGCAGAGAGGAATTGAATCGCAGGGGACACGAGTATCAACCGAGGTTAGAAGACTGTATTGAAGATAAGATTTCCAATGGCCATTGATTCAAACTATTTTCCACTTTGGATGTTTTTAGTGTTATTTGCCAAAGCGGAAGACCGTACAGTTAACAGTAAGCTGAAGTTTGATGTTACATTGATCAAAATGACACAAGGGGTATACACTCTCATGTGGATTATCCGAAATACATAGGACTCGCAAGATGTTAATCAGGATGTTATATTATACTTATAATATACCAATTTACTATACAATGATTTTTTGACCGTAGTCGTAGGATTATTAAGAACTTGTGGTGAATAAAGCCTTTGTACTTTATATGGTTCAAGGTTGTGTTATTTTGCCCGTGAGTCGCTCGTATGCTACTAGAAATAAATATGCACGTTACAAATATAAAAATACTGCAGCTTGGTTATACACATATACCACATTCATAAACTAAACATTAAAAATATAAATATACAACAGCTTGTTTATACATATATGACCCAGCAATGATCACATAAACTAAACAGCAATTCGTACAATTAAAGATAATTAACATGGCCGGTTACATAAATAAAAGATAATTAGACAGTGAAAGAGACAGCCGGTTATATAATCTTAGACGTCAAACTAAAACCATATATACAAATATTTATGTAATTATGTCACGGTTTTATAATTAAAATTGGTTAGATATCAAATAACATTTAATTCATATGCCAAACAATAACTAAATAACAAACGAGCTCAGAGTCACAAGCCTCAAAATGAGAGCATGAGCTATGTTAAGTTAAACGAATCAAGCTTAAGTTCAACCGAAAAAAGAAAAAAAGACTTGGCTATATACTTTTAATCGCAACTATAAATTGCCATATAATTTTAACAAAGAATTTCCCAATATAGCGTCACGGTTCTTAAATTAACAATTTGAAAGAAGAATTGCAACATAAATAAGAACAAATAATAGTATAAAGTAGTGAATATTTCTACCCTTAAAACACCACAAAAATTTACATCTGAGGACCCAGGGGGAACCTATTAATAGTTTGATGATGATAAACAGACGAACCATTGGCGGCTAGGTTCAAACCAGGGTCCGACATCGGCTCGATCTTTGGTTCGCCTTTAGGCACCATCATTCCCATCTCATTCATTTGTCCCATAAATTGATAACCACTAACCTGCATTTTAGCTTGATTAGGTCCCAACCCAGCCATAGCCATTTGACTCAGGTTCATCCCATAAACATAGCCTTGGGGACCTGGCTGCAAACCGTAATGGGGTCTTTCAAACCTAGCCATGGTGTTTTGAACTTGAGTCGCTTGAACCGATTGAGGTTGCGTGATGGAGTTAGTATGACTGGTGTTACGTGCAGCTGGGACGTCGTGATTGTGTTTCCCTTCGTATGTTGTGATCACTGATTTAAGGTCGTGTGAAGCGCGTTCTACGTGTTTTCTAACCGTGCAGCCCGCGCTCGTGCACTTGTAGTAACTCCTGCATTAAAAGTAGTAACATGAAATGTTATTTACAGATTAAAACTTTAAATGACCATGAAGCTAACCAAGTAAAAGAAAATAAACCTTGGGTTTGGATTTCCTTTAACAACTTTCTGCCCATATTTGCGCCAGCGGTACCCGTCATCCAGAATATCCACCTCACTCGTGGTTTGCACAACTACTCTCGGCTCCCTTATGGCTCGGGTGGCCCCACTTACATCTGCTGCATATGCTTCAACCTTTCTGGAGTATCAAATATCATCCGCAGTTACAATAATGGCATAAAAATATATACATATAAACGTACGCATAGGCCGTTCAAATACCAAAACAACATTACAGTCCACCAAGGTATCTGATACTCGGGTTGACTGTAAGTTGTAAGTTGCTTTGATACAATATCCAATAATATATCATGAACATGCTAAAAAGACAAAAAAGAATGATGAACCTTCGTTTTGACTCAGACTCGTCTCCTTCACCGTCACCACCACCCAATGACACACTGCCATGTGTCACACGATCATCATCTTCTCCTTCTTCATTAGAAAAGGTCAAAGAGCCATCAGCAGGATCACTAGATTCAAACTGAGTTCCTTGATGAACCACTGTTGATGACACTTCAACATTACCATCTTGTACCCACTCAGTGCCACCTTGGACATCACTAGAAGCCCCGAACCCTGATCTACGGCTAGGAGGAGGTTTAGGATGATTGTGGGCCCCTTTATAAATAATTTCAGTGATGTGTCCCTCGTGGGACCGCTCCACTTTTTTCGTGACTGAACAATTTGTATAAGTGCATTTGTAATAGCTTCTAGGATACTCACTACCCTTCACTTGTTTTTGCCCATATTTTCTCCAGTTATATCCATCTTCACTGGTAAAATTACCATTTTCACTGCTCGTTATTTGATCTGCATCTTCTTCGTGGTGTTCTTGAACAATATTTCCATTAAAGCCACCATTTTTGGTGGTTTCAGTACTTTGAGACTGTAAACGATTCTCGGTTTGCCATGACATAAAGGGTGGGTCAACCTAAATTTACACAAACGAATCATATGATAAATATGATTACATATACTTCAACATGTTTTCCTACATAAGAATAAGATATTTAAATGTGTATAACTACCTTGTTAGAAACAAAAACTGATTCAAGAACGGGTTTAAATGCGAATGATGAAGTGTTGTATTCCTCGAATGAATTATCTTTGTTTTGAGCAAATGAGAATTTCCCAGTTGTTGGAGATGGTTGAGCCTGCAAAAAATAAAAATAAAAACTGATAAAGAATATATCCACAAATTATGCTAACTGGCGTCAAGTTTAAGAAGTGATTATCTGAAAATATTCTGATTATCTGATCTTAGAGGTCAAATAATTGGTCTAGGAGCACCTGCAAACTGACTATGTAACATTCATTTTACATTTAAATCCCTAAATAATAAGAATTTGAAGAAACATTCATACAACTGATTATCTGGCTATCAGAACACTTTATCCAGCAACCCATTTGTTAAAGTTGATTATCTGATTGTTCCGTATACGAATAATCACTTTCTAAACATAATGCCAAACACCCTACAACAATAAAGTAAATATTTGAATTCAACTTTATAAAGATAGCAATTTCAGTAACTTTTACCAGTGAATTCGACAGGAAAACCGGTGAATCCAAAAGTGCAGTTGGACTGAGACCAGGAGGGATGGTCAAGCAAGGCGATCGTTTATCCACGTCAGCGGGAGGTTTGATGATGTCAGTGTTTAATCTAGGAGCATTGTAACCAGCTCTAGCTGCCATTCTTTCAACAAGACCCGACCGCGAGCTTGTTCCTTTCTGCTCACCAAAGGCACCATTTTCAGACCCAAACTGTTTATCTGGTCCATGAAAGGTGAACCCACTGGTTTGGTTATCCATAGGTGGTTCAGCCACTGGACCTGAGCCAGCTTCACCCAATATACCCAAAAAGAAAGACCGTGGGCTGGGGCTAGGGCTAGGGGCCATCCAATCTCCAATTATCCCAACATGGTCATCAAATCCTCCCATCAAAAGCCAAAAATAACCTTCTTTTCTTTATTATCAGCTCCAAAATTAAGCTCAACTGTAACGCAAATTAGCCATTTGATCGTTAAATTAGTGTTTGAATTTGGAATTAGAGCAGCACACAACAATATCAGCAAAAAGATTGTAAAAATGTAATCATATATCATAAATACTAGACCTTTTTGCTAAAAATAATAAATTGCAGGCTGAAACAAGAACATATGATGAACAAGATTGTAAATTGCAGCTCAAAAATCATAAATTTTAGCCCTTTTTTGCAAGAAAGAATTGAAACAAAAGCAGTTGATGAACAAGATAGTAAATTTGTTACTCAAATAACATAATTTCAGACATCTTTTTGCAGAAAAAGAAGAAATCCCACACTGAAACAAGAACAACTTATGTTAAAAATGATAAAACTGTAACTCACAAACCATAATTTTAGCCCTAAAAAGAAGAAATTCCACACTGAAACATGAATGGATATGAGCACAATAGTTTCATCGAAAAGATTGCAACTGATAACAGATTAAAAGTTAAAAACCATCGATTTCAGTTACAAAAACAAAAATGGTTAGATGGGTAACAAACTTTTTGGATCATCGACCCAAATGAAAACCTGCAAAATGTCGATCAAAAATCAAAACATTTACTCATCTTGTGTTTCATATCACACCCAATTTCAAAAAGTTGAAACAAAAACGAAATCTAAACAAAGATCTATCTGATCAAAGATCCCACTTCATTAAAATCAAAGATCTATCAAAATCGACACTTTGGTGTACACAAATTACACGATTGAATTCAGATGAACACACAAAAAACTCACAATTGAACGATTGTGATTACCCACCTGATAACAACACACAACAGGGAGACAATCAGTCAAAAGGGTAAACTCTTCTTTATTCTTCTCAGACAAATTGATTCTTGAATAACAATCTTTTTAACAGGGATGAACAGGGTAAATTTGCTGTTAATTTCCCCAAATATGCACTCTCAATCAAAGTCTTTGAAGGCAAATTTGTAAAGAAATATAATAAAAGATTTAAAAAGTTGGGATTATTGTGGTGGACCAGAAATGATTGGAATCTCTGAGAGGGAGAAGAAGAGTTAAATTGAGTTATTAAAGTTTATAATAATTTATATCTTTTTTTATCCCAAATTTATTGTATCATAATTGTATTATTAAATGGATTTTAAAGCCATCACCTTATTTGGGAGCGTTTAAAGATTAAATTTAATATTAAAAATGTTATATGTGCTTTCTTTCTTTTTTAAAGGAGAGAAGATAATAGATAATCTATATCTATTGATTATAATAAAAAAAAATTTTAAAATGCCACTTGTCAACATATTATGTTTTTTTTATTTTTATTCCCCGCCTCTCTCTCCTAATAAATTATAATAATATATATAGTAACTATATTATTTAAAATATTTCCACAAAAAATAGATATTAGAAAAATTAAAAACTAGATTTTGTTTATTTAAAAACACACTATAGAAAATACATAAGATACAAAAATATTATTAAAGAAAAACATTTTTTAAAAATACGAACTATTTTAGAACCGTTTTTTGTAAGGAGGATTCTTTTTTTAAATGAAATTTAGAAGAAAAACCAAAACATTTAAAAAACACAATTTTATAAAATGAAAGTTTAAAATGATATTATTATTGTTTTTACTTTAAATATTTACTTATACGCAACTCAATCACATCTTATTTAAAAATAATATTTTTAAATTTTTTAAAGTTTATAACAAACTATTTAATCTTATATTTATTCAACCCGTGTAATACACGGGATACTATACTAGTATAATACTAAAAGAGTAACTTGTAGGGACACTTGTCACATTTCTAGGCCCCCTAAGTCTGTTTTTCCCGTCTCTCTTTCTAATTAAATAATTACTTAAATTAAGAAAGATTACATAATTTTAATTGTTTTTTAGATTACAAATAATCTTCTTACTCTAATAAAAGGGTAAATATAGAGGACACATGGCATCATCATATTTATCTTCACCAAATTTTTCCCGCATCTCTCTCCTATTAAATAATCATATTAATTATTAATATTATTTAATTCTTTTTTATACTAAAATAATTTTTAATAAATTAAGAAAATGATCTTTTTATTAATGTTATTTTTAAAGAAATAAATTTTTATAAAATAAAAAAAGGTTTTAAAACATCAAAGTTTTTAAAAATACAAAATATTTAAAATTGATGTTTTTAAAAAAGTAAAATTTTTATAAAAATATTTAAAATTAGAAGTTATAATAAAAAAGTTTGTATAAATGACATTTTTTAAAAACGTGAATTTTAAAAATAAAATATTATTTTATAATTAACAAATTTTAATTCTATTTAATATTTTATTTATTCGACCCGTGTAATACACGGGTTTACTAAAGCTAGTTCTTAATACAAAATTACACTATCCTATAATAAATTGTCATGGGAAATGTACAGTGTTTTCTTGCATACACGTGTTCTATTTTCTCTGTTAGCTTTCTGGACGTGTCTTACTTTTGGCTTTTCTTCCCCCCGTGTGCTTTTCAGAGTCATTATCATCGAGATCTTCCTCATGAGCTGCTGGATCTTCCTCTTCAGGTTAGATATTATCTTTTGTTGCTCTTTGATTGCTCTTTTTGTATGTTTCTTCTGTCTGATTGTATGATTTGTGTTCGTTGTTGATTTTTCTGTTCTTTCATTTTTTCCTGGTTTTTTCAGCAGATTGCAATATCATAGTTGTTCTTTGCATTATCATGTAACGTTTATATATTTACTGCAGTCTTTGTTTAGTTGTTGTTGTCTACACCATTGCATGTTCTTATTTCAAGTGATTGTAGTTGTCTTCCGGCCCAGAGGTTTTACTTTCGGTTTTGAAATCGATGAAAATGCAGTGCATGCCAGGTGTTTGATGAAATGTTTTATACCTTTTGAGTTTGTGATTTCAGTCAATCAAAATGCCATGCACGCCAGTTGAAATAAATGGTAAACGAACAACAAAGTATACCGTTAGTTTTTTTTTTAAGACAAAACTAATTCTATATAAACTGCAATTGAAATAAATGTATGATTTATTAACATAGTTTGTATTGTAATTGTGTTCATGTGTTTGATATTATATTTTGAGTAAATTACATAGATGGTCATTGTGTTTTGAGTCAAAGTTTGAATATAGTCCCTAAGGTTTAATTTTACGGATATGATCTCTAATTACTATGTTTGCTTTCATCCACAATCCAAAATGTTAACATAGGTTAGTGTTAGTCGTTAATAAGTAACAAGACATGCACACCATTACACCAAGGGTATATCATTTTTTATATTAATTTTTAAATACCCTAAAATCCAAATTCTAAAATGAAATCTCCCGACCTACCATCTTGTTCATTATTATCTCTTCATCTTTGTACTCTCTTTTGAAAAATAGGGTTAAAAAACCATTATAGTTTTTTTTTTTACGACTCACCTATCTCAAATAGTTGCTTGAAGAACATAACCATCTAAAGAAGGTTTTCACTGGATTTAATTCTAGGTCGATTAATGGGTTTTAAGTTTGAAAGAGAAGATGTCGACCACGGAAGAACCATGGTCATCTGCCATGATCATTGATGGTTTCATTACAGCTCTTAAATTTCATAAAAAAGAACAATCAGATATTTTATGGTGTTCACGAAAATAAAAGATGAGGGAGGTGCTAGGGTTACCCGAACATGCAACATTGTTGTTCTTGATCGTCGGTATAGTAGAAAGGGTGTTGGTAGTGGTGTTTTCGACCACTCTCTGTTTTCATTCTATCCTAATTTCATCGACCTTTTTTTACCTTCTCTAACCGACAAGTATATCAGTTCGCGGGTTACACCCTATTGATTGTTGCTTTAGTTACAGACTACAACAGAGCGTGTAAAGAAATGGTAAAGAGATAGTGGTATGGAGATAGAAAGAGTAAAGAAAGATAAATGGTAGAAAGAAAGTGGGATGGAGAGGGAAAGAGTACATAATATTAGCTTTTTCTAGTTTTATTTTTATAAAAGTAAAATAGTAATTTAAATTATTTTAATTGAAAAGATAACTCCTGCTACCTTTTTGAACCGTGGATGAAATGAAATATAATTATTAAGGACCATATCTGCAAAAACGAAACCTTAGTAACATAGTAACATGAATATTACATTAAAAAATTTACTCTAATTTTTTAGTTGGATTCGCCAACCCCGTGATATGAACATAGGAACATGAATATTACATTAAAATGTACCTATATAGTAATGAAAATTACGAACAAATATCACATAAATACATTATTTCCATGGTTTAGTCAAAAAAAATTTTTGGAAATATAATAACTAGCATGTCTTTTATTTTATCATTTTTCTGCTACGAAAATTTATTTCAGTACTTAAAAAGGACTTTAGAATTAAAATTATTTAAATGTATAAGTCATTTTATTCTTGTAAATGCGTAAACTGCCATTATACATACCTATTATTTATAATAAAAAAAAAGTTTTGAGATGCCACGTGTTAATATATTAGACTTTTTCATTTTCATTTTATCATATTCCTTTCATAATAAATGATAATAGTATATATAGATATTGTAAAATTTAAAAACTAGATTTTTTTTTATCAAGAAACACGTTTTAAAAATGTATAAGATACAAAAAATGTGACACCCCGTGTGTGTACTTATGCATAGTGTGTGTGTGTTAGTGCATGCGCATGGAGTGTGCGTACTTATGCATGAATGTGGTTTTGGTTGTGCACGGGTGATGCATGGTGTTGTCACTTTGGGTCTATTCGAGAGCGCGAAACCGTATAATCTAATTTTTTAGACTTAGTATTAACCCGATAAATTACGTAAATTCAGGTTGTCGGTAAATCTAAACATCTATTACTTCTTGTAATTGTAGCTATGCTTCAAGGTGAGTTTTACAATCCTAATTTCTAATATACTTTTTTTGATGAAGAGAACATGCTTAAACATACTTCTCTTAAATTCAGTAAAACTATATGATCGCATGTGAACTAGTGTTGTTGTCAATTAAGTCCTCACTTTTGGATTGTTAATTTTATGATTACTAGCGAGGTAATTTCTGAGTAGCACTATTAGGTTTAACAAACCCCACCCGGACTAGTAGCGCTAGCACGACTGGTGGTCGAACGAGTGTTAAATTAACCTAATTATTGTTGTCATGGTTTGGTAAATACGACCGAGACATTTTTAAATATACATTTTCATCTTCGGTTGCAAACTTCATACACTTACTGACATAGAATGTAGATTAGATATCTGCAATGATATATTTTGTTTACTACATCTACTTATTAAATTATTTCGCCTACTTTGTAAACCTGTAAACTTACCAATCATGTGTTGACACTTTAGCATGTTTTTCTTAGGTCAATAAAAGTATTTGCACATATTAGGAGCATATTATCGAGTCGCATGCATTTAACGTGTTTTGAAACAATGAATATTTTTTTTAATACTTAAACTCTCATTATGGGGCGCATGTTCTTGCGCATTACTTTTTTGGAATTATTTCACAAATTCGTTTTCTTATTTTCAACTGTGACAATTAATTAACCATGGTATTATTAATGGGTTAAATTATGTTTAAGACTTTGTTCAATTGTGTCGTTTGATGTAACTAATGACTTCGATCCTAGTTTGTCATACTCCTGACGGTAAAAATACGAACTATTTTAAAACCGTATAATCTACTTTTATAAGGAAGATTCTTTTTTCAAATGAAATTAAAAATATATATTATAAAAAACAATTAAAAAAACATAGTCTTGTAAAACAAAAGTTAAATGATCTTATTGTTGTTTTTACTTGAATTAATTATTATGCGTAACTCAATCATATTTTATTTTGATATATCATATTATAATTTTGAGAAAATTACAAAAATAGTTTCTGTGGTTTGACCATATTGCAAGTTTGGTCTTCATAATTTAAAAATTACAAATTTAGTCCAAACATTTATGAGTTTGTTGCAAATTTAGTCCCCGCTATTATTGTCCGTTAGTTTTTAACGATATGAGGACTAAATTTGTAATATGATCAAACTATAGGAACCAATTGTGTAATTTTCTCTATAAATTAAAAAAACTGAAAAAAACCAAATAAAATTTTAAAACAAAATTTAAAATAAATCTTAAAAAAATTCAAATAAACATTAATAACGAAATTCAATGATCATTAAAAAAATATAATAAAGGTTAAAAAATAAAATTAAATTTAAAAAGTAAATAAAAGAAAAAAATACATATAAAAATAGAAAAGGATTAAAAGAGAAGTATGCTTAAATTTTTATTTATTATTATTACTTTTGATAAAATTCATATTTCATGCTTAAATCGAGTAATCAAAAAACCTTATGAAAGTATAAATCCAAAAACCAAAAACACGAAATAGAACGGTTTTTGTTTGTTAACTTTAATTTGATGTTTTTTTCAATATTTATTTCAAATATTATAAATATTTATTCAATTTTATTTTTAAATTTATTTGCTTTATATTTAATATTTTTACTTTAACTGCATACTTCTTTTTCAATACTTTTCATTTTTTTTTCTTTTTTCTTTTTTTTGTTTTTACATGCCTTTTATTTTTACTTTTTAAATTTAATTTGATTTTTTAAAATTTATTTTAATTCTTTAAAGATTATTGAATTTTATTATTGACATTTATTTGAGTTTCTTAACTTTGATTTTATTTTTTTATAAATTTTTATTGATTTTTTTGAATTTATAGAGAAAATTGAACAATTGGTCCCTATGGTTTGATCATATTGCAGATTTAATCCATATATCATTAAAAATTAACGAATAGTAACGGTGGCGGACTAAATTTACAACAACTCACAAATGTTTGGACTAAATTTGTAATTTTAAAAATTTGATGACCAAACTTGCAATATGATCAAACACACGAACTATTTATGTAATTTTCTCTATAATTTTTAAATTTTTTTGTTACAAACTATTTAATATATTATTTATTTAACTCTGTAATACACGAGGTATTATACTAGTATTAATATTAGAGACATTGGTATTACCATTCAATATAGTCGGACTATAATAGACGGCGATAATGAGGAGTGATAAAACTTATTAGAAACCATTTATTTTGGAAACATATGTGAAGTACAATCTTGTGACACCCTGCATATATCCCACATCGGTCGTGGACAGGAGAGATTCCTGGTTCATAAGGAATGTCCGGCCTTTAATATCATCAACGCGTTTTGGGCGTATTGGCTGTGGATGAGAGGAGAACTCCACAGTTAAGCGTGCTCAGGTGGGAGTAATCCAAGGATGGGTGACCTCCCTGGGAAGTTTTCACCCGGGCAACCAAAAGCAAATCCGTGAGCTCCTCGTGAGCAAAGCGGACAATATTGGTGGTACGAGAGACCGGGAGTTATAGAATGGTATCAGAGCCACTCCTGTGCCGTTCGGGATGGTGGGACAAATCTCACCGGGGATGGTGAGTGTGTTCTCGGGCTCATCGAGGACGATGAGTCCAAAGGGGGGTGATTGTGACACCCTACATATTTCCCACATCGGCCGTGGCCAGGAGAGATTCCTGGTTCATAAGTAATGTCTGGTCTCTAATATCACCAACGCGTTTTTGGCGTATTGGCTGTGGATGAGAGGAGAACTCCACAGTTAAGCGTGCTTAGGTGGGAGCAATCTAGGGATGGGTGACCTCCCTGAGAAGTTTTCATCCGGGCAACCAAAAGCAAATCCGTGAGCTCCTTGTGGGCAAAGCGGACAATATTGATGGTACGAGAGGCCGGGTGTTACAAATCTTAATCCCTACTAAAAAGTTTGAGTAGATGAAAACTAGCGAGTAAAACGAAAAAGGTAAAACGTCATGTTAAACAAATTTTTATAACAAGTGTTTGGATATATTACAATACGTTCAACCGGCTTATTGGATCTTGAATGGCTTGTATAATATTATGACACAACACGAGGAGCTTAACCATTTTAATTTATCAGATAACTTGAATAATAAACTAATAACTATAGTAATAATAAACATATTGATGATAATAACTATATTACTAAATAATAATAATATTAATAATAATAATAATAATAATAATAATAATAATAATAATAATAATAATAATAATAATAATAATAATAATAATAATAATAATAATAATAATAATAATAATATAATATAATATAACATAATATAATATAATAGTAACAATAATAGTTGTTGTTGTTATTATTATTATTATTATTATTATTATTATTATTATTATTATTATTATTTTAGTAACAATAAAGAAAACAAAATATCTCATAGGAGTGCATAAGCAACATAATTTCAGTTTCTGGTTAGTTTACCTACTTTTACCTCGTTTAGCGACCTTGCTTTTTAATAAAAATAACACTAATAATTATTATTATAACAATTATAAATTTTTTTTAATACTATTAAACTATTATTATTGTTGTTATATGAATAGTAGTAACCCATAATGATTATAATAATAGCATTATCAATGATGGTAAATATAATAAAATAAATATTAAAAATAATTACAAGCTATGTGTTACAAAAATTAATTAATGAATGAATATACTATTCACCAGATAGTATATACATACCTATTTGCAAATAGTTATAAGGTACCTTATACCAAATATAGCTATGAATTGTATATGTGAAAACATGGTAGTACCCTTCACATGTGTGGCCAAAATATGGTACAAAAGGGAAATGTTCATGATTTTGTTGAGTTGTGTAAGAGTCATGCCAATTGTGAGTATAATCATGCCTATCAGAAGAACCCATCATCATTTCTCAAACTAAAACACATGTACTGTTGGGGCACCAAACTATTATTATCTCTATCCACATTTGCCTCTAAATGCCTAAAAATGCCACAATAAACCCTTGATTTTGTTACATAAATCACATTATTTTCAACATCGTGTAGTCGTATACTTCGGTTTATCAATCCATACAAATACAAGTATAAGTAGCATCGAGCTTGCTTATGCATACTAACTATGTGTCAACAGAAGTAATAATATTTATATATTTATTATACTTACATTTAGTTTTTAGATATAATGTATGTCTACATGTGTTTTGAATAGTTTTGAAACATATACTTTAAAAACTAAAATGTCACAGAACAATAATCAATATGTATACTTTGCTCAAATTAGGTCATTAAACCATCAAATCACGTCATCGTCGAATTTTTTTGTATCAAGAATAAAATGGTGGACAAGATGTGGGGGTCAGGATTTTCAATATATGTTATTATATCAAAAAAAACAAAAAAAAACAAAAAAAAACATGTTATTTATATAAAAAATAAAAATTAATAAAATTCACGTCATCATTTCACATCAGCATAAAAAAAAACATATTTTCTAACTGAAACAAAAAAATATAAAAAAATTTGTTAAGCCTTTAATTTTGATAAAACATAAGCGTTGAGTGACTTAATTGAAATACTTTTAAACTTCAATGATCTGATTGAAACAGTTTAAAACTCGATTATTATTTTGTAAAGTTACCCAAAAAAATAGTGAATACTTATCATGAAAAGTTATATTAAATGGAATTCTAGATCTTCATCAAGGGCGAGGGGGTAAAACTACTATTAAGTGAAAGATAAAGGGGGTTCAGGGGAGGGGTTAAAGCTTAAAACGTACTTTAAGTTGACTGAGTTTATCAAATTGAGTAAAGCCAAAATACTTGTCACGTTAAAATTATAAAATATAAATTTATAGATATTAAATACCCATTAAGGTTTTCTATTTAATATATAAATGAATAAATTAATCCCAAGGATAGATTGACCAAGTCTTTGTCTATAGCTTGTCTCCCGAGTTAACTCACCTCAATTATCTCTTGCACTTGTTCACATGATTAATTATTAATTATTAAAAAAGTCAATATTAATATGTTATAACACTAGAAGACTTTTTAGTTAAGAATTGTTTTATAGCATTGATATTTCAAGATAACTCTAGAAATACATTAATATTAACATTTCACTCATCATTTTCTTTCTTGTTCCTAACGCCAAGAATATGAAAACAATAAATGATACGAGGTTTATTCACGAATTGGCCGGCTCGAATTAATAAAAAGGGTAAAAAATGAGTGTGCTACAAATAAGTAAAACTTAAAACAAAAGCAAATCTTTTTATTGGTCTAGAGTTACAAGCTCCTAAAATATAAATAGAAACAACATAAAAGTCGACATTGTGCCAAATAGTCACACGCGATTCGCATGGCTATCAGAGAATCAAATTGTGTAATCTAGCTTGTCTTACGAGCCCTCTCAACTCGATTCTTTGTTGCATTTTTTTAATTTCATATTATACGATTAAAATTAGTATAGTGATGTATTGTGTAATATTAAAAACCTTGGAATTATTAGAATGTTAATTATTTGTTAAGATCGGCTTTGGGTGATAAAAAAAATCAACTGGAGACATTGTCAGGTTTATTTGTTAAGATATAGATGGTGCATGAGGCACCTGTTTGTGATTCAAAATATCATTCAAATCATAAAGTTCATATATAACTTATTTACACAATGCCTTTTCTTCATTTTTAATTACATAACAAACACCGTATTTTCTTGCCATCTAAAATGTCTTTTTACCGTATTTAAAAAAAACGATTCTTATATACTTTGAGAACTGGTTTATTACTAATATGTTTGCTTTAAGAAGGGAAAATAAATATTTTGGTAAACTTCAAACCTTCCTAGAGTAATGTTTTAAAAGCAAGTGAGATAGTAAGAGACACAACTTAAAACAACCACAACCTTTGATTCATCTACATTTACGGGCTCATTAAATATGGATAAAAACAAAGTATTAGACGTTGTGACAAATAGCCACAGGTGGTTTGCCCCACTATCAAATCCAAATTCCTGATTTTGACTTTAGATTGTGATTTCTTTAAAGTATATGATCTTGTTAATTATGTTTTTACTGTATAAACATTCAAATCCATTTTCAAAACATGAATTTGGTTAATTCATGCACTTATTTAATCATTTAAGTTAAATTCTTTACCTTCAATTTTGATTTCTTATAAAATTACACTGCTTACCAGATTTAGAAATTCACTATAAAAGTAGTCCTGATGTGCGAGTTATGCTCATGCAGAAATATACGAAGTTTCTTTTAGGCAATGTATTATTCCTTTTATGATTCCTAAAATAGCAATTTATCATGTCAACATTTAACAAATAGCAAGTTTAACTTCAGATCCAGAATTTTGTAAGCAATCAAGAATAAGTATCATGTCAATCGAGTTGGATATTGACTATTAATCGAAGAACAAAGCACCATCTGCGTACTAAAACGATAATAATTCACACATACTATAATGTGTTATTATTTCCTATCACCGCAAATACGCTTTATATAGTTTTCTTTACAGCCGTACTATAAATAAACTAAATTATACGTGTCAAAATATATTCTTGTTCCCTAACATGCTAAATGTAACTCACAACAAAGCCACTCTTAAAATTTAAGACGGGCATTCGAATAATAATGTTCATCTATCTATTTATGGTTTAATTAAAAATTAACTTTGTTTAAATTCATCTCTCAAAACTTTTTTAACATACATCTCATTCTAAAACTTTTTTTATCTCACTTATAAATACTTATTTTAGTATACTCATAAAATTAATAAAGATGAAGAATAGTTGACTTTTATATTTAAACAATTACTGTTCATAAAAAATTAAATTTTAAAGATAAGATGAAGAAGAATGTTCTGATGAAGACGTAAAATAAATAAAAAAATCTTTAAATTAAATATGAATATAAAAAGAAATTTACAAATTCTAGTATGAATGCTGTGTTCCAACTACCAACACTAGTTATTAGATATTCAGATTCACTGAAAAAAAAAAAAAACAAATGATCAATGATGGCCCTACGGCCCACAGATAAAAGATTTCATAACAGGCCCAACTTCCAACCCAACTATACTTCTTTACTCATATTGGGGGTGTTTGTTTTTCTGAAAAATGTCTGCGCAGGCTCTTTTGTCAGCGCCGCGCAGACCACGCGCAGACATTGCCATCTACAGACTGTTTGTTTTTTCGAAGACATTTCATTAAAAAACATCTGCGCGACCTCTAATTGGTGCAGACTTGGTCCAGCCACTTCTAAGGTCTGCCGTCCTCTTCTTAAACACTAACACCAACCAACACCCACCACCACCACCGGCCGCCGCCACCACCATCCACCTCCGCCACCAGCCACCGGCCGCCGCCACCACCGTCCACCTCCGCCACCATCCACCGTCCTCCACCACCCACCACCACCACCACCCACCGTCCACCACCATCACCACCATCCGTACACCACCACTAGTTTTTTTTAATAATCTGCAGACGTTAAAAAAGAAACAGTATTCTTCTTGCAGACTGCAGAGGTTTGGTCCACCTCTTCTGCCACAGATGTTTGCAGATCTGGTCCGCAGGCTGCAGACATTTTACTTTTCCAAAAACAAACACCAACATAGTCTCATTTGATTTCAAACTTTGAAGTACCAACTACATTTTAAGTTGTTTATTTAGTTCATGTAATCTAAATTTTAATTTTTTCCGAAAGTTATATATTAAATCAAACAAAGATAACTAATCGAGGTAGGATGGTAAATTATGCATTTTTAGTTTGACACAAGAGGTATTCATCTTGTGATATCATAAAATATTGGAATGATAAAACTGTAATATTATTAAATATCAGACGACTTATAAAGATAATTGTGAAAAAACCTTTAATCTCAAAAGGAGAGAATTTCCTATTTTTCCTTTGGTATAACTAGCGAGCTAATATAAAATCTTAACAAATAACTAAGGATAAATTAGTAAGGCTTGTACGGAATAAAAAGATTTATCTATCTAGCGTGTTATTTTGTATGTTCTTTTCATGATTATCAGGAATTAAATGATATACATCTTCCGAATCATTCAATATGCTATTTGATTTATGCATCATTAACATAAAACCAACACTGTTGTGGTAAACTATGTATAACTAGTTTAATACTAAAAGGCAAGTGTGATTAACGCTATACACATAATACCTAACTATCAAATATGTATCTTCTTCTTCAACTTTAATTCTATTTTTTTTCTTATGTGAAAATCTCTCTTGAAACACTCTAAGTAATCTTTCTATTATAATAAAAGAGTATTTTGAGATGACACATGGCGACATCACATTCTTTCTCATCAAAATTTTCCCCATTCTCTTTCCTATTAAATAATTATCTTAATTATCAATAATATTATTTTAACTTTTTTTAGAACAAAAATAGCTTTTTTAATAAATTTAAAAAAAGATCTTCTTATTAATGTTATTTCTAAAATTAGTTTTTATAGAATAAGAAATTTTTACAAAACCTCAAACTTTTTTAAAAAGTGTTTTTAAAATGTTAATTTTTTATAAACAAAAAATAATCAAAATTAAAATTTATAATAAGAAAATTTTTAAAAATGATATTTTTAATACGGTTTGTTTTGAAACAAAATATTTATTATTTTTTTTGGGAAAAAAAGTTTTAAACCAAAAGTTAAAAAAGTTGATATAATTATTTTATTACATATTGTTCTTAATATATGTAATTTCAATTATATTTTTTTGTAAAATATTGTTTTATACTTGTAAATTTTTATTATATTTAATATTTTATTTATTCAACCCGTGTAATACACGGGTTTATTAAAGCTAGTAATGTAATATGACAGTAACCAAACTATTCAATGGAAGAATAAATTTGAGATTATATGAAATGATAATTTTGAGATTTGAGCATACAACACAAATAAGTTTCAAGGCAGGATAATACATTCTTACGAGTCTTTCTAAAAGATTCATTTAATATTCATATTTTCTCTTTGTTATTGCATGTTAACAACTCTTATTAAAAGTTAAAACTACTGCATAAGAAATTTATGGCCTAAAGTATTATGAACCCTAGAATACGAACTTTTTTGACAATGCTTTAGAGTCAATCATAATCTGAAGTGAATTCACTCTAGCATCTAGTCTAGTGACGGTCTGGACAAAGTAGAGTTTAATTGAGTCGATGATGGTCCAGGCCATGCTTGTACCGTGTCATTGCTAGCTGACCTAAACAATGATTTATACAAATCATATACGAAAGACATCATGTTGTGTATTAAATAAACCGAGGGGGGGGGGGTTGCTATATATGCACTTGCTACTTACAAGTTTTAGTTGATTGATATATGTGGTTAACATAGAGCGATTTTCACACTTAATAGAGTAATCACGAACACTGACTGCACCGCAGGGAAAAAAAATACATTGTGGTATGCATTGAAGATAAACATGTCGAATTCACACTTTGCAAAAGAGGACATAACATCAATTAGGGAACCGCTATGACGTTAGCTTGTGGAATAGTTAACGACATGCTTATATAATACCAATTACAAGGAAAAAAGACGATTTCCTATACTGTACAAGTCAATACAAAGAAAACTATTTTTACTTTCTTAAAAACCAACTTTTTAACACCAAACTAGAACTAAATCAATATCAACAAGTTTGTAAAGATTTGTGGTCAAAATTACTTGAAATCCATACATGGGGAGGGATCAAATGAAAATCATGTTTATAATTAAAAACTGTAAAAACTAAGGGTTACATATATGTAAGTACGTGTTGCAAAGTGTACAAGTAAGAGTTACGTACATGTATGAGTTATGTATATGTAAATACGTGCTAACAAGTGTGCAACTAAGAGTTACGTATATATAGCTTCTACAAGTTACGTATATGTGAGTCTTCCGTGATTATCGACGTTCTTTGCAGTTTATATTAAAAAACATATAATGACCTTAAAACCAATGTTTTCAGAACCGGATCGGACGTCGAACCGGACGCCTTACTGGTTTGGTGGTCGGACCGGTCGGATCGGATTTAAGAACCGGATGACGTCATAATTATATATATAGTATATTATATATATAGTTATATATATAATTAAATATAAGTAATTTATACATGTATTTTATAGTTACATATAAAACTTAACTATATTTTTATATCCAGCACACTAATATATGGTTCAACACCCCGTTTTTACCCATTAAAATCAAAAAAATAAAAAAAATAAAAAAAAATACAAAATCCGGTCCGAACCGGTTCCCGGTTCAACCGCCGAACCGGTTCGAACCGGCCGGTTCAACTTGCTGAAAACGATTTGGGGGGGATCGGACCGGTGGACCAGCCGAATCCCGGTCGAACCGGTCGGACCGGCCGGTCCGATCCGGTCGTGAAAACAATGCTTAAAACATAAGATTGAAGTTTACTCAAATATACTTTAAACAATTTAAAAATTAAATCAATTATAAATTATGTAATTGGATAGTGGTGGTTTTCACGGTTTTTAATTATAAACATGGTTTTTATTTGATATCTTTCCATCCATACCTTAATACAAACAAACCAATATAACATGATACATCACCATGATAAATGAAACATAGAGATAAGTTCATGGGCGAAGGTTAGTTGGGTCCTGTTGGCGGGGCGGATGTGGGGGCTCTTGTTTTTTCACTAAGAAGTATAAATTTATATGTATTTCATCTGAAACTTTTTATGTATCGAGTCCGACCATTGGGTCCCATGACTTTGCCCCCACTCTATTTTTGTTCAAGCTTGGTCACTAGATACATTATGATAATTACAAAAGAGTCTTTGATCTAATGGTATTCAGACGTGGAAAACTACTCTTCGGTTAAAAGAAAATTCAATGAAATTACTTCGAAAATAACGAAATAGGCAGTAAAGGGTACTAGGGTCGGTTCGGTGGAGATGCGTTTTGTTTTTGTTTTTATCTACTTACTTATATTATTATCATCATCATTTTATTGACAAAAATATATAAAATTATTTTTCTTGAAAAGAAGAACGCCCCAAAATTTTGCTCCATTATCTGCTACCATCGTTTATCTTTCACACTTCCATCGCTGCAAACAAATTGATCTATCGATCGATTGCTGCAAAACCCTAACTCAATCTAATCAAATCTAATCGATTTTACCTTCAATTGATCGATATCAGAGATGGCGATGAGGGAGTTGGTGACCGGTGGTGCAGCATGTGCGGTCCCTGGTTCGTCTTCTTCATCGAACCCTCTCGGTGCTCTCGCTAACGCCCTAATTGGTTCTTCCTCGCAAAAGGTAGTTCCGTTGTGTCGTAATTCGTTGATGTGTTGTAGCTAATTTTGAACTAGTGGTGGTTAATTTGTTGATTCTAGTCGCGAAGTTGGGAATTATAGGGCAATAGGTATCTGGCTGTTGATGGTGAGTAGACGGAGTGCTTATGGTTTGGAAATATGTAATTGGGAATCTGTGGTGTTGAATTTGATTGTATATAAGCTTAAAGACCATTCCTAAAGCAGAATTGAGTTGTTATGACTTGTATTTGGTGATTTATACTTACCAAAATTTTTGAAGTTCAGATGTTTTGCCCCCAACTATGCTTATGCGGTAAAACTACGAATACTCTGTTAATTGAGTATAATCTTTTCTGTGTTCCTGGATGATCAAGAAGTAATTGAGATGCTTGAAATAGGTTACTGTTTGTCTAATCATAAACTGTCATAAGTTTATTAAGATCTGTGAGACTATTGAAGTGGTGTTATGTGGAAGTTTGGTGGTTGCATGATATTTGCTTAAAGTATATTATTTCTGTTTCTAAAGTACCCTATTAAGGTTTTGTAGCAAATTTGATGGTTTTGATATCCTGTTCTTGTTTCTGAGGTGATGATGATTGCACATGGTTTTTCTTTTATCCTACAAATGAATGTTTTTTTTTCCATGGTGAGGTCATGTTTCGATTTCATTAGACCATTTATGGTTAACATCTTATTTCAGATGGTTCATCATAATATGAAGGATGTGGTAACATGCATGATTTGATCACTTAATATGTTAAATAACCGAAATATCTTACATACATTTTTTGTACAAGCAGGAAAGGTTGCAGGAGATTCCTACATCAACACTTAATTCTTCTGGCAACAATCTTTATTCGGGAGCTGTAGATCCCTTGTCAGCACTTCCTGGTTCAGAGTTGGAACATCCTCTGCATCAACAGAATAATGTCTTTATTTTTACCTTTATTTTATTTAATTATTAATGAATGTTTATTTATACATGTACTCTCTCTATTCCAGGGCTCAGAGTTCATTAATGGCTTCCATGCCGCAAATGAAAATAGACTTGCTGAAGTTTGGGATGGAATACAAAACCCTCAGATTCCTCATTTCCCTCCAGGGCAACCACAGCTTCAACCAGAGTTAAATGGTAAACTTATCGAACAGTCTTCATTCATACTGCATCTTCATGATTATGTGTATTCTCAACATCAAAATTAGTGTCTTGATGTTTTCCTCCTGAAGCTTAATACTATCATTATGTGAATTAAAATAAAATCAGCCCATGCTGCTTTCGTTCAGGGGCACATTAAGTGTTAGCTCTTTAATTTTATTGCTTCAGGTGTTTTTATTTAACCATTTTGACAAATTTTTGTGATCCAGGTCCACCGCAAAGAGTACTGTCAAATTTTTTGCATTCATTTGTTAATAGCAGTCATGGTGGAGTTCCTTTTGGACCCACTCAACTTCCTGTATTAGGGTTGTCTGAAGGGGACAAACGTTGCATACGCGATCGTAGTAGCATCATGGCTAGACATATATTTGCTGACAAAAGTGAGGATTTCATTAATGGCCAGGTTTCTTTCTCAAATTACACATCAAAGTTATATTCTTTTCTATTTGTGAAAAAATAGACTAGTAGTTTGTGTCTTTGTTCTGCATTGCAATTTGCATGATAAAAGTCACGTTTTCATGTTCCAATTGAACACTTTCCGTTTTTGATTATTCTCAAAGAAGAAGATTATTCTCTTTACCAAACATATGCGGATAATGTTTGAAGTTTCAGTAAAAATCCAAAAAAAACACTTGACCTTTCAATTTCTGTGCTGATAGGTCCCTAATTTTTGGCCTTTTGTGCATGAATAAGTCTCTCAAACTTATTAAGCTAACAAAAGGTCATTTTTAACAAGTTAAGGGATTTAATCGTGTGAAAAAGGACATTTTTGTAAAACTTTAAAAGTTAAAAGGATTTAGTCATGCAAGAGAGGACTTTTTGTTGGAACTTGGAAAGGACATTTTCATCAAAATTTTTAAAGTTCAGGGATTTAATCATGCAAAAACAAAGTTCAGGGACTTATACACAAAAAGTGAGTTCATAGGGACCACGGCACTTTTCCCCCTTTTTCTGGTAATGTTATAGATGGCCTCATATTTGGTTGGTAGTTAATTTTGGAAGATTCATATATTGTTGTTACAAGAGAGATAAGGTCAAGCAATCAACTAATTAAGCATGGCTTGTTCTTGAACATGCTATAGAAATTGTGCACATGTAGAAATTAACTTTTAGAACTTGTTTTTTCACATCCTTTGTCAGCCGGTTGTAGTTTGCTGAAAATTTGAACAGCTATGATTTCAACTTTTTCTTTAGGGCCACCCAGTATATTGAAATTACTTTATAGGCCACCCAAGTATGTATCTAGTTTCATTCAATACCAAATCCAGCTAAAACGTGCCAGAATATTGTGAAACGGAAAAGACACTAGGTTTTTTTTTTTTTTTTTTTTTTTTTGCATTGAATCGTTGCTTATAAATAGCTCGATACAATGTTATTCTTTTGTATAAAAGTTTTCAAGGACATTTCATGATTAAGCATGCCAGATTTGGTATAAAGAAATCTGGTACATACTTCTCTTTTCCAACATTTTAAGGGCATTTTTGTCATTAGACCAGTATTGATGGACATTTTTTGTCGTTAAGCGTTTTTCGTATTTCATTTTAACTGACTCTATATTTACTTATTCAGGTGAATGCTCTGTTATCATCTTTAGAAATTGATAATCATGCTATGGCTAGGGGCCCCATGCCTGGAAGATACCCAGAGCTGGAACAATATTGGGGCGAGTCTCAAGTCATGCCACCTGGACCACATGGTGCAGCAGATGGTTGGGCTGACGAATTTGCCCAACAAAGAGGAGGTCAAGGTGACCCTAATGCATGGGCCTTATCCTTTGAACGCCAACATGGTGCTGGTGGTTGGGCATCGGAATTTGAACACGTGAGGTTATATTATAGCTTTATATTTCAGTATATTGATGGTTGTCGGCTTATTATTTTTATGATGTTGGATTGATTTCAGGAGCAAAGTCAGATGACATCTGTGGGTCAACTGGCAGGTCCAAATATTCCAAATTTGGCTGCTATGGAGCAGACTCGTATGTTAGCACACACTTTAGCTCAGAACAACAATCCTAAATTTCAGGTTAGATTATTATACTCGTAGGTAATGCTAGGTGTGGTGGTATCATATGGTATTGGAATGGTTCATTTCATTTGAAGGAAAAAAAAGTTGTTTGTTTTGTCAGATGGAAAGGAATGACTCATTTCTGAAGTAACGTGATTCCTTCCATTTAGCTGATTTTCATTCCTATCATGTCTAATTTCAGTTCCATAATTTTTTTTGAAAACATTCAGAACTTTAACTAGATTACTATTTTCTTTCCATAGATAACTAAAAATATACATTTCTAATAATCTGAATTGAGGTTCTAATGACCTTAATATATCATACATGTTTGGTTTTTATTATTTTTATACAGAAATCCAGTATCTTCTATTAAATAGTATGTTAAGCAGAGGTAAAAATGGAATTTTATTAATAAAAAATAAAAAATTCATACTAAAGCTCATTCTATTCATACAAGTCAACCAAAACATGATAACGATATAAAATGATCTGATGCATTCCTTTGTCATTACATTCTTGCATTTTGAGGGTGGGTGTGAACTTATTTGATACTAATATTATTTGGTGACATGCAGAACTCAAAGTTCCTTCAATTTGTGTCAAAAATGAGTCGTGGGGAGTTGACTATCGAGGATAACCAAGTCAAACCTGCAAGTGGTGACTGGGCAAATGAGTTTCAACAGCAATATAATGCGGGACCGTCTTCTTGGGCAGATCAGTTTGCTCATGAGCAGGTAACTAGAACTTTCTGGGCCCACCTTCTAAAACTTTTTTTCCAAGACATGTGCTTTGGTCATATAATTATTAATGAATAATTGTGTTTTTAGGTTTCTAGGGCCCCAGATAGATGGGCAGATGATTTTGCTAATGAACGTGTGCATCATGGTCCAGTAGATGAACAGTGGGTCAATGAATTTTCCAAGTTGGAAGTTAATGATTGGGCAGATGAATTTGGGCGCCAGGTTGGTGAAGGGATCCTGGGAGATGATTCTGGTGATAACTGGGCAAGTGCATATGATGAGTAAGTTCATCTTGTTGCCAATTACATCAATTTGTGTGTGTGTGTATATTATTGTGGTGATTCTTGTTAATTGATGTGAATGAACTTTTTAGATTGCCCACACAAGTGGTATGATGTAATTGATGGTAAGGATAATTTTTTAGGTACTTAAATGAGCAAGCTGTTTTGAAGCAGAAATCTGACAGTGCAAGAGGAGTTTATGTGTTCTCTGATTTGAACCCTTACGTGGGTCATCCTGATCCTTTGAAAGAAGGTCAAGAATTGTTCAGGAAAGGTCTTTTAAGTGAAGCAGTTCTTGCTTTAGAAGCTGAAGTTTTGAAGAACCCTGATAATGCGGAAGGTTGGAGGTTACTTGGTGTAGCACATGCTGAAAATGATGATGACCAACAGGTTTCATTAGTATTCTATTAATCATTTGTTATTCAGCTCTAATCTTGCAAAATTGATTTAAATATATTAAGGCACGTACACTTTTGTGGCAGGCAATTGCATCAATGATGCGTGCACATGAAGCCAACCCAACAAACTTGGAAGTACTTCTTGCACTTGGAGTGAGCCATACAAATGGTATATACTGTGCATCTTAACTCCTGTGTAGATATTCTTTTTATGCAAATGTCACTAAATGGTAGCCAAGTTTTACCAATGTTCCACCTAGGTTACGGACTTCTTTTAAGAGGCTAATCACTCAAGTTTTGCTTAACTGCTGTTAATTTTATTTGAAAAGACCTGCAACCTATGTTACCAACTAACAAGCTGACTTGGTGTTCTTAATTGTGCCAATTTAATGACATGACGCCCGCTACTATATTACGAGCATCCACCAAATTAGTTTTATGCAATTGGGAGTCCAAGTCAGCTGTTTACACGTTTGGCGCGCCACATCAACTATGTTACTAGTCACATGTGGCGTTCCAGTTGTGTAAATTGGTGCCACGGTGCTCCGCGTGTGAGCATCCATGTCATCAGTTTTGTGCAATCAGGACACCAAGTTAACTATTTTACACAATTGACATGCCACGTTAGCTATATTACTTGTTACATATGTTGACTCAGCGTCCCAGATGTGTGAAACCGATGACATGGTACCGTGCAACTGTGTAAGCTATTTACACGAGCATCTATGTCATCATTTTACCCCGTTGGCACACTATGCCTGTTATATTAGTGGTACGTATGTTGACTTGACATCTAGGTTGTGTAAAATTAATGACATGGCACCCCATTAGATATTTTACACGATGAGCTTCCACATCATTGGTTTTACACACTTGGGACGCCACACTACCTGTTACACGAAATTGGCACGCCATGTAATCATAACATGACAACTTTTCAATATGTTTGATAATGGTGAAAGTAACTTGAGTGGTTGAATTTCTTAGAAAAAGTTTGAGCAACCTAGGTGGGACGGTGATGGAACTTGATTACTATTTATTGACATTTGTCCTTTGTTTTGTTACAAAAACTTTCCTAATCATCTTCTAATTCCACAGAGTTGGAACAACAAGCCGCATTAAAATATTTGTATAGCTGGCTGCGCAACCATCCTGTGTATGGGAAAATTGCCCCCCCTGAACTCTCAGATTCTCTCTACTATGCTGATGTGAGTGTTATTTAATATCATATATGTGATTATATTATATATATTTTGATCAAGTTATTATTATAAATTTAATAGTGAAAAGAGCTAGGGACATAGTTTTTTGATGTCAAGTTTAGTTCTCATTTGCTTAGGTTCTATGCAGGTAGCTAGAACATTTAATGAGGCAGCTCAAATGGCACCTGATGATGCTGATGTACACATAGTACTAGGTGTTTTATATAATCTTTCTAGAGAATATGATAAAGCTATCGAATCATTCCAAACAGCTTTAAAACTCAAGCCACGAGATTACTCTTTATGGAATAAGCTTGGGGCAACACAAGCAAATAGTGTTCAGAGTGCTGATGCAATATATGCATACCAACAGGTAAGTAGTTTTTGCCTTTTTTTTTTTTTTAAAAAAATTGTTTTTGTTGGCACTATTGTCTTTTCAAGTTGTAGATAGCTATTTTGGTGTTCGGGCATATAGAAATAATTTTGATCATCTGATTATTCAGAGACTGAATAATTAGTTTTGGAGTAGCTGCAACAAAACCGACTCTGATTATCTAATTAATTAGGGGCCATTTTGCATGTAACGTGTTAAATGTTCTGAAATGGAAATAACACGCCAACAGCTTGTTATCTGATTGTCACAGTTTCAATCAACAGAAGCACCCAAACATCATTTGTGGCAGCCAGTTTGTTACAATTTGTTGTCTGATTTTGATTATTTCAGATCACATAAATCACTTTTAAAACACAATGCTAGCCCCCCCTCCCCCCAACGCCTACCCACCCACCCACCCACCCACCCACCGCCACCGCCACCTAAGACGATGAATACAAAACCAGTCTTTTATTGCATATAAGAGAAGTGTGGCAACAATAATGATAACCTAAAATTATATGATGTCTTTTCATACGTAAGCCAAATTAATCCTGATTTACTTTGTTTATGTAGGCATTGGATTTGAAGCCCAATTATGTTCGTGCATGGGCAAACATGGGTATCAGTTATGCAAATCAGGTCATCTTTCTTTCTATTTTCTTATCCTTTACTAAGTGAAGCTTAAATTTTCAATAAGGGCTAACTGCACAACAAAACCTCACACTTCCTCCCTATTTTAGCAACGAACCTTAAATACACGCAAAATGAAAACTAACTTGCACTTTACTTTATCACAGATTTTAGCAACCAGGTTACATTTTGCTACCAATTGTAAACCCAATGACCTTGTTCAATCGGGAGCACGCCATTTTCTGACCCATTTTTAAATTATTGTTTTTGTCATATTAGTGCATTTATTTATGTCACATGACATCAGATCTGGCATTTATATTTGTTCTTAAGATTTTGTAAATAGGTCATTTCTTCATACGTGCCAATAAACATTGATATAATTATATTCACATCATAACATAACCAGTGCCACATCAGTAATATACAGGTAAAATTTCATGTAGGTTTCTATTCGACGCCTATTCTAGAGTTGGTTGCTAAAATTGGGAACTTTTTTTATTTGTAAAATTTGTTTAAATCGCGCTCAGTTTGCCATTTATTTAATGACCGGAATGAATTTAATTTTCAAGATATTCTAATGTTACAGGGTATGTATGAGGACTCAATTCGTTACTACGTTCGTGCGCTGGCAATGAATCCAAAGGCGGACAACGCGTGGCAATATTTAAGAATTTCTTTAAGGTGAATTACACACCTGTAATTTGAAATTTTATTTACTAACAAATATGGACTCCTTTATTTTACCTAAAAATCATCTTGTTTGCAGCTGTGCTTCAAGGAATGATATGATGGAAGCCTGTGATGCGCGAAACCTCGATGTTCTTCAGAAAGAATTCCCACTATAAATCTTGATGTTTAAATTGTTTAGAAAGTGGATATCAAGTATGGTGATCATTTTCTGATACAGGATTTGCAGGTGGTTTATATATTGCTATATAGCATCTGTAGGTTGGTTTATAAGTTTATACAAAAATGTAATCTGTCTGTATTGTATCATGAGCATTAATTCTAATTAATGTTGATGGAAGCCAAGATTACTTTTGGACCAAATTGTGATTAACCATTTGCAATTTGGTTTTAAATTGTGTCAGGCATTGAATGATTAAGATAATAGAAATAAATTGAAAGTACTTAGGGGGGTGTTTGGGATTGCTTATTAAACATGCCCGTGTGTATATTGTTTCTTTAAATAAGTAGTTTGAAATAAATAACTTTCTAGTGTTTATAAATTTTTTTGTCAATTCACTTGTGAACAATCAATAAATTTTCACACAAGATGTTTTAGTGGTGTGTTAAAACATTGGTGTATATGGACGCTACAAACATATGAGAAACACACTCAAATAGTTCAAAAGTCACAAGTTTATTCAAAAGCTTAAAATCACATGGTTCTAGCTGAAGTCGAGCGTCTCCAAAGAGTCAATTACAGTATTAAACTTTTGAAATAACAAACTACTCATATGCTTGACAGTCACCCCTGGATCACCCCATGAGTTAGGGTAGAACGTAAAGACTCACAAATATGGGTTGGGTCACAACTAAATAAGGTCCTTCCTCTGACGGGTCATCTTTGGTTTTGGTTGTTCGGACGCTCCTACATCTTGAAAGAAAAATCGACCACAAGTGTTGTATAAACTTGTGGGCTCACAAATCCATGCAACCATACGATATTAACTTGTCTTTCCTAACAACAAAAATCTCATTGTGTGAAATTCGCCCTCTATGGTAGAATTAGCCGTGCTTTGAGAACACTAGCCACTCGTGACTGTTCTTGAGCGTCATGAAATCATGAATAGCCTTGCGACCACTAAAATGATACTTCTCTTCTCTAAAGCTTTTGTATAAGATGCTTCTCCATCTCTCGAGCTCCACTCATTCCGAGTGCATTGACTATAACTCGAGCTAGATTAATTGGTAATTTTATAAAATAACTTTTTTTTAGTTTTTTTAATTTTCAATATTTACACCATCGTTCTAGAAAAATTATTCTTTTGTCATTATATATTCTTTTAAGAGCAATATAACCCATCTTAAAAATTCTATATCATTATCCATATCACAAGACTCAAACTTTCAAAATTTTAGAAATGGACATCAACTTACACATCTAAGTACCACTTTAACAAACTTCATTTGTTTTTAAAAAAATTTGGTTGTAATTATATAATAATATTTCTTGTCAGTAAGATTTTTGAAAAAGAATTTAACACAAGCCGTGCATTTTTACAATGTTTTTAAAACCGGACCGGACGGTGAACCGGACGTCTTACCGGTTCGCTGGTTAGACCGGTTCAACCGGTCGGACCGGATATAAGAACCGGATAAAATTATAATTATTTTTTATAAATATATGTAAAAATTACAAAAATAAAAAATAAAAAATATATAAAAAAAAAGGTTCAACCGGTCCGACCCACGGTTCAACCGGTCCGACCCACGGTTCAACCGGTTCGACCACTGGTTCAACCGGTCCGGTTCCCGGTCTGACAGCCGGTTTGACCGGTTCAACCGGTCCAACCGCCGGTTCGACGTAAAAACGGTTTTAAGCACAACCGACTGGATTGGAGTCCCGTTACCGGTCCAACCGGCCGGTCCGGTCCGGTTTTCAAAACCATGGCATTTTATCAACGTTTGCAAAACTTCTTGAAAATAAAAAACTTCACATTCGAGTGCTAGTGGCGTTCAGATAATGCTAGGAAATCCATATCTACAACTAGACCACAGGTTAAGTGCCACGTGTCACCAACGAAATCACTAGCTGATGAATGATTGTCGATAATATCATCATCTCCATTGAAGCATTCATACATTCAGGTGCAAATCGAATCAAGAAACTCAGAGCAATGGCAGCCACAGTGATGACTCCATTGAACCTCAAGCCTTCATCTCCACTTGTATCAGTGAAGGGTCTTCCTTCTCTCCCTGCGAAAACTCCATTTAGGGTTTACGCCAGTGGTGGCAAGAAGATCAAAACTGACAAACCCTACGGTTACTCACACTCTCTGCATCTATATATCATCAATTGCATCAAATCAATTTCGAAATCGTTATAAAAAGAGGTTTTTTTTCTTTCTTTCTTTGTTAATAGGTGTTAATGGTGGAATGGCGTTGAGAGATGGCGTTGATGCATCTGGAAGGAAACCCAAGGTTTAATCTTTCTTCTTTCACAATTCCCACAAAAAAATCATCAATTTTAACCTGATTTTGCTTTTGAGTTATGATTTAGGGAAAGGGTGTTTACCAATTCGTTGATAAGTACGGTGCTAATGTTGATGGATACAGGTATGTGCATTTTGATTTACAGATATAATCATCAACCTTATCGTTATCGTTATCATTATCATTTATCATTATTATTATCGTTATTGTTATTTGATTGATATGATATTTGATTTGACAGTCCCATCTACAATGAAGATGAATGGTCTCCAAGTGGTGATGTATACGTTGGTGGTGAGAAAACTGTTGTTTTTGTGTTTGGTTAAATTTTACACGCGCCAAGTCAGAGGTTGATTTTGATCGCGTTGTGAATGCAGGTACGACTGGTTTGTTGATTTGGGCGGTTACGTTGGCCGGAATTCTGGGAGGTGGTGCACTTCTGGTTTACAGCACAAGTGCTCTAGCACAGTAATTGTATTGTATCTCCATCTATGTTGTTACTATGTTAAGTAATTGTTTAGAATATCATGTCATATACAAGATTATGGTATCAAACCTTGTACAACTACTTGTGTATGTTTGCATTTTAAGTACATAATGTGCTTTTCTTAATACCATCTTTCTTATGCTTCAATACTCGGCTAACCAAGTAAAACATAGCTTATACCTGCTGGTGACCTTTAAAGGGGTTAAAGACAGAAAACTAGTGGAAGTTAAATTCAGATCTCTTGAACCTTAAGAGTTGGATCAACAAACTAAGGGGTGCTTTAGGATTTCTTGCATGTTGCCTTTTGAAAATGAAAAACTTGGATTTAAAATGGTTTCTATAAACAATTTCAAACGGTCTTAAAACAGATAAGCAATCCCAAACACCTTTTAAGAAACGCATAATTTTCCAACCATGTGTATATTTGTTAAGTTTGAATTGTTATGATACAATGTTGAGATGATTTGATTCAACATAGCCTCCAAATTTTAGTCGCGGGTGATGAATAATGCATGAGACGGTCCCATAAATGTAAGGTTGAAATGTATGTGTAAGTAGTATCGGATAGATAAACTACAATCAACTAGTGGTTTAAACATATATCATTCAGACTATTCTATGAAGCCAAAATGAAAGCCGGGCCAAGACCTGGCCACATTTTAACGTTTTAGCAAATCAGACCCAAACAATACACGATATAGCTCAATAACACAACAATAGGGGTGTAAATTATAAAAGAAAAAGGACAAAGAATACAAAAGTACGTGTAGCTTAGTCAAGAGTGTAATTTGACATATATCCACTGTCTTAAATATTAAAGTAATTATAAATATTTTTTTTAATAATTTAACAATAAAAAAGCCAAGCTCGAGCCTAAAAAAAATCTATCGAGCTAAGTTTGAGCTTTAAAAATAATACTACAAATGAGCCGACCTCGAGCTGTAGCCAAACAAGTCGAGCTCGAGCCTAAGAGAGCTTGGGCTCGGCTTGGCTCGATTCATTTGCACCTCTATTTAGTGTTTGTGATCCAGGCTGAAAACTATATATTGTCCTTTAGTTAATCACATGTAAATTAGATAACAAGACTACTAACATTTACATTTCCACGTGTGCATCAACTAAATAATGTTAATTACAAATTTCTATTGAGTTTGTTTATAGTAAAATATTTTATATTTCAACATATTCATGTTTAGTGTTTGAAAATGAAAAGAAGCTTAAGAGTTAAGAGGCCGGGATGGTCCCGTTTCAACATATGTGAATTAGGCCCATTTCCTTTCTAACATATAGGATTGGGCCCTAACCCCAAAGCAGGCTCCTAAAAATCTTTGCAAAATACGTTTTCAGTAACTTTTAAAAGAAGGGGCTTTGGAACTTTCACTTGAAGGTGTACAAATCGGTTTTTGTAACCGGAGCGTCTTTTTGGTATAAGATAAAACTGTTTTTTTTTCTTTTTCAAACCGGTTTTTTTTCTTCAAACCTGTTCGATTCTTAAACCAGATCGGTTTTTTGGTATAAGATAAAACCGGTTTTTTTCAAACCGGTTTTTGTAACTAGATACTCGAACCTATCAAACAGGTTTGGATGATTTTGAAACCTTTTTTTTAAACAAGTTTTTAAACCGGTTTAATTGGTTTTTTCCCCTTTAAGAACCGGTTTTTAAACCAGTTTTAGGTGTTGGGATACCAAACAAGTATACAAACCAGCGGTTCAAACAATTTGGGAACCGGTTTGGCTAAAACCGGTTTTCTTTGAAACCAGATCGATTTTTTTTACCGGTTTTCTTCCCAAACAAGGTTTTTTTGTACAACTATACTTTTACTGAGTAATTAAAAAGGATGTTGTTATACATACCTGTCTTTTACAAACTTGATGGGCGACTTTGACTAAAAAAATAATTCCCCCCCACATGTGGTACGTTTAATTTAAGAATGGATACGTTTAGCCACACTCTTAAGCATCTTTTAATTTGTCATATTTTTCATTTAATGTTTTATCTATAAATCATTTTATGTTGTTTATAACTAATTTTCATAATTTAGTTTTTTTAACATCCCTAAATATACTTCATACCATAAATGTTTCAAACTAGGAAATTTGTTCCGCGTTTTACGGCGGATTTACATTACTCAAGCAAGCGGTTCAACTTGGGCGCTACAATTGGGACACAGTGGGAGTTTAGTCGGACCAATGAAGTTAAAATACTATTTATGTCAACTCATAAATGTTATAATTAGAATGAGGCTGAATTCCCACCATTTAGCTGGAGGATGACTCCAGATACCATAAGGGCATTTTGCCTTTGGTATCACATACTTAGGGGACGTTTGGTTGGAAGGAATGGAATGGAATGGAATGGAATTGAGAAACTAGTATAATTTTCAAGCAAAATTATGTTTAAGTGGGTAATGAAATGTAAAACCCAAGGGAATGTTTCACCTTAATTTTCCTTAGTTGTGGGATTTCAAATTCCCTCTCTAGGCGGAAGGATTTTGAAATCCCACAACCAAGGGAATTTGAGGTGAAACAATCCCTTGGGTTTACTTTTAATTGCTCACTCAAACACAATTTTACTTTAAAATTATACTAGTTTCTCAATTCCATTCCATTCCATTCCATTCCTTCCAACCAAACGCCCCCTTAGATGCTAATAAGAACTCTGGATTCCATCTATTAATGGATATTCGAGTTTTACCAACTCCATTTAGTTTTAGTAGTTTATAAATAAGATAATGTTTTCATGCTATATAAAATATATACTTGTTTAAATTATTTAATAATATTAGTGGTTTTTTATATACAAACCAATTTTAAACAGAGTGACGTGAGAACTACATATCGTCTATTTTGCTTCTAGCTATCATATTGATATAATACGAGATAAAATCAAAATTGATTTTTGTTAGATTAACCAAAGATAATTATCCTTGTTATATAGGATGTTAGAATGAAAAACCGATTACTATGAATAGTTGCATATCCATCTAGAGTGCAACTCCCTACAAAGTCCATTTCGCCTAAAAGCGTAGGATAGAATGTGACCACGCGTCACGTGTGCTTTGATTATTCAACAGGAAAGAGGTATTTAAGTCTTTTTTGGTCTAGAAATAAAACCTAGCTACAAAATTAAATTGACCTAAGTAACTTTTCATGCGACGTTATTTTAAAAAAATACAATGTGTTGGTATAATATCAAACATATTATATCTTTAAATAACAATGTGTTGGTACAATGATAGTAGCATAGTTTATACGATATTAGCATAATTTTATGATATTTACACAGTTTATATGATACTAGCACAATATATACATACAACTATAACTACGATACTGGCACATTTTATAGTTTATACAATACTAGCACCATTTATACTATACTAGCAAAGTGTTAACGTGATCATATTTAATGATAACTACACCTTTAATAACATATGTTTAGTATTAAAACTGATTTTTTTCTTTTACAGAGTTCATGTCTTCTATCCATTCAACTTTTGCACGTCGAAACCAAAGTGCAATAAAATGATACCAAGTACAGTGTTAAATGCAATAACCACATAGTTATCACACAGTTCATTCGGTTTTGAAAAAAAAAGTTGCTTTTTAAAATATATTAGTAATAGTAATATAATCAATCAAAAGATAAAAAGTGCTTAATTATATGGTTGATTTAAAAAAAAAACTATCATTATGTAAAAAGTATGTTTAAAAAATATTGACGAACTTAAAGAAAACCAATAATTATAGGTTCTTCCTAAAATGTCCGTCCAGCCTCTTTTATTTCACTCTATCATTTCAACCAAGAGAAAATCAATGGTTCAAACTATTTCCTATATTTTTTTTAAAAAAATAGGTTATATATTTGATTCTCCTTCCATTTATCTAACACATATGAGTGTAAGTACAAAATAATAACAAACAGTAAAAAGTAGTTAATGGTTTTCTATAATAATTAAATAGTAATAATAACCGGATAATAACAATCGGCTAACATATTTTAAATATGTAACCGTTCACACCACTCTCTTTCTAATTCTTATTATATCTATACGTGTAATATGCAATTCTAATAATTTTCTACTTAAAACTTGTCATATGTTAAACACATCATAGCCATATAAGCAATCTTAATTATATTTATATAATTTTAACCGTTTAAAATAACTAAGTGGCAAATATAGAACGTCGAAGGAGTGTTTCCCGCCCCTCAATCTTTACACCCCACCCGTTATATGCAAATACTCTCTGAAGAATATTATCCAATGTTAATTAAAATTGCTTATGTTTAATTAACATTAATTAACAATTTGGTAAACACTTCCAATTAAAACTCAACAACAATGGAAGTAGTTAGACAATATGCCTTTGGTTTGGTCGCAGGTTGCTTTCTAATGGGGGACTGAGATTCTCGTTAGACTTTTTGTATACAAACTAAACCTAATCCCCTTATCATATCCATTCTTTTTTTGTACGGTATTTGTGTTTCTTTATTATTTTCTTAGTTTAATTAACTATTAATTACGTCCCTGTTATTAGGTTAGACTTTCCATCGAGACTTGCATTCGTGCGCTTGGTGAAAACTATATAACTTAGAGTGCATATTTAATTGGACAATTCTTTTATGTGTCTAATTGGACAAGATGGACGCAACTTTGTAAATTTAGACGCATCATTATAACTAGTTTAAATACACATTTATAGTTATACAACTTAGAGGCTGTTTGGTTCATTGAGAGATTATATTTTTATGGTTACCCTAATGTTGAATGATTAAAAGATTAATACTTAATGGTACATATTAACCATTCAACATTAGGTTTACATCTTAACCATTAATCTTTCTACTCTAATAGAAGAGTATCTTTGGGTGACACGTGGTGGTATCATATTCATTCTCATCAAAATTTTCCCGATTCTCTCTCCTATTAAATAATTACCTTAATTATCAATAATACTAGTTATAGTAAACCCGTGTATCAGACGGGTTGAATAAATAAAATATTAAATATAATAAAATTTTATTAATTAAAAATAATATTTAAGATAATATATGATTAAAATTATGTATAAGTAAGAATTATAAGTAATAAAACAATAATATTAATTTTTTTAAACTTTATTTTTTATTTTTTAAAAAATAAATTAAACATTTTGTTTCAAAACAAACCATTTAAAAAATATATATCATTTTTAAAAAATTTTCTTACTATAACTCCCAATTTTAATTATTTTTGTATATAAAATTTTACCTTTTGAAAAACTAATTTTAAAGTCTTTCGTATTTTTATAAAAAAGTTTGATATTTAGAAAGCTTTCTCTTGTAAAAGTTTGTTTTTATAGAAATAACATTAATGAATAGATCTATTTTTTAATTTACTAAAAACTATTATTTGATTTAAACAAATAAAAAATATTATTAGTAATTAATGTAATTATTTAATAGAAGAGAGAAGCGGAAAAATTTTGATAAGAATGAATATAGCGTTGACACATGACACTTCTAGATACCCTTTTATTAAAGTAGAAAAATTATTTAACTTTATTTAGAATAAAAATAGTTTTTTAATAAATTTAAAAAAGATCTTCTTATTAATGTTATTTCTAAAAATAATTTTTATAGAATAAGAAATTTTTACAAAACATCAATTTTTTTTTAAAATTAGTGTTTTTAAAAAGTTAATTTTTTATAAACAAAAAATAATTAAAATTGAAATTTATAATAAGAAAATTTTTAAAAATGATATTTTTAATACGGTTTGTTTTGAAACAAAATATTTATTATTTTTTTTGGAAAAAAAGTTTTAAACCAAACGTTTAAAAAGTTGATATAATTGTCTTATTACATATTGTTCTTACTATACGTAATTTCAATTATATTTTATACTAAAATATTGTTTTATACTTGATAAATTTTTATTATATTTAATGTCTTATTTGTTCAACCCGTGTAATATACGGGTTTACTAAAGCTAGTAGGTTATAAATCATTAAAAGCTAAACTTTTAATGACTATTAAGAGACCGCCAAACAAACCCTTAGATTGGTTGATATAGCTACTTTAGACGCATTGTTAAAATCAACAGCGTATCAAAATTTAAAATAAAAATTGTTGGTATTTGTAAAATATATTGATATTACATCTAAGTTATCGAAAACAAAATTATGACCTTTTAGTTTAAATTATATCTAATATTATTTACAATAATGAAGTTTAAAAATTGATAAAACTAATTTTCAATAAGAACGTTACATATGATTTTTTTTCCTTCCGGTATTGGTTACGACCTTGTACATGTCTAATTCTTCAAAGCGAGTTAGTAAGATTAATGATTCAAAATACTTTAAAGAATCAGTTTATTATCGGCCTCTTGCATATATACATGTATATGTAGAAATACAAATTATCATTAATATTCTTTACAACAAGAAAACGTGGCTTTGTGAGAGTAATCAATCAAAGAAAAGGATAGCTGATGGCTTAAATTAGGCATGACATCAAGTGAGTGATTTGATTTGATTTAATTTAAATTTGTTTGTCTTCACCCACCAATCATTAACTAAAATATTTGATAAATATATTTATTAAAAATTTGTAATTGATGAAGAGTGCGAATATCTAGTGAGGTCACACACTCATACATGGATGTTAAATACATTAAATTACTAAATAAAATCACTAATTAATAGCCAACAGGACCCATTAGCCTGCCGGCTAAGTCTATGAAAATGATACTTAATCTCTATGCTTTGAAAATCATTCAAATAATTATATTAATTTAAATAAACAAGTTGAAGAGGGTACCGTTTGACCAAAGATTTATCCTTATAGTCTTTTGACTGTGCAATTTTAATTTGATTCTACACATATAATTACATGATTCACGCTAAATCACACAAGAAAGCCAGTGGACTTTTTTTACACGATGCTAGTATACTTTGTTGTGATTTGAGTTTTAAAATACCAAGAGATATGATAGTTTTAACAAATATACATGAGTCTAGTTTTCTTTACATGATTTAACTATTGATTGTATCATTTTTACGAGATTCTAGCTCTTACGAACCAAAAATACAAGAGATTTAAGATATAACACTGAAATTTTATTATTAATTTATTATAAAGTTTTTAGCTTTTAAAGTTGAATGAAACTAAAAATGTTGTTTTGATACACATGTGGAGAATATATATATATATATTTTGTGGGATTACACTACTATCATGGAAGAGTCTTAATTGTGCCCCTAGTAAATTCAGGTATACAGATGTTTACATGTAAATATATTCTAAAAACACAATAGCAAGAATAGTTGTAAAGATTTATTAAACTAATATATAACTTGTTTTCACTTGTTTATCATTTATACATATTAATAATAGACTTAATTTTATGCACGTATGATACTTTTACTTTTTTTATTTTTTATACAAGTAATATTCTGTAGTATATATTTATGTCATTAAAAAACACGTGTCATATAATCATTTTATGAGTATAATTATAAGGTTACTTATTATAAAATAAAATTAAGTAAAACAATGTTACATAATGGAAATATATATTATATTGAATATATAAGTTATAATTACATATAGTATATTAGTAGTTTGTACGTAAGTAGAAGTTACAATTAGATTAGATTTTCTTTATAATTAGTTGTTCTGTAACATAAAGCAAAAGAAAATTTACTTTTTTCTTATATAACATGATACAAAGGTGCTAAGTATGTTACATTTTGCTATAATTAAGTAGCACTATAATTAATATAATGATCCAATAATCAAGGGTTCCACATGGTAACAGGCAAAGATGCATCCGACAAGAAGCTTTGATCAAAAGTCTCTTGATCACTAAAGCCGAACACGCCCTCGTTGAAACTAATCGGTTTGTCCATGTTAAAACGACTCAAAATAGCTTTGATCACATCCTTCTTTTCGCAACATTGTAATGACGATGAAGATGATGGCGTAATTGTAAGGTTTGGTGGTGGTGGTGGTAGCACTGATGGTGGTGGAACCGCGGTTGAGATTAGATGTTGATTGTGATTAATAAGATCAAATTGGGGATTAGATTGGTTGAAATTGGTGGAGAAGCAGGGCACTTGCTGGTTGAAGATATTATTATTGTTATTGGTGGGTTGACTTTGGTCAAAGGAGAGAGTGTAAGGTTCCATTAATGGTGGTAGGGATGTAGAGCAGCTTAGTGTATCTTCATGTTCTTCATACTTGCTTATGCTTCCCACATTGCTGTTTTGTTTTCCATCACTTCTTTCTTTGTTCTTGCAAAACACTCTACATAACACCCAGTCCTCCTGTAGTAATTATAATCATAATAAGATTATGTAATAGTAGTAATCAATATTTTCATAACCATAATGGTCATTGAAATAACCATCTTACTAGCCCACTAGTCAAATTAGTTGTATCAGTTTTAAAAACCAGATAATATCATAAATAATTTAGAACTTAAATGTGTGTATGTATACGCATATGTAAATCTATATGCATATATAAGATTTAAAAGAGACTAATTTATATATTAGTGTGAATTTTGTAACTTAACAGAACATTAAGTATTATATAAATATAATATAAACTTATTTATTCTTTACGTATAGGTTTGGAATGTTGATAAAATTAATGAGAATTTGTAGAAAGAATAGAAAAAGAAAAATAATAATAAAAAAGGTGAAATCTTTGATGCAAACCGTTCTGTTAGACGGTTCAATCGGTCGGCGTCATAATTGGCCGAGCCAATAGAGGTGGTTCAAGAATAATTAATTGAACAGGTCATGTAGGCGATTCCCGGTCCTAGTGGCCAGTGTAGTCCAGTTTTGATAATAATATTATTATTCAAAAAGAAATAAAGGGAAAGTAATTAAGACCTTGAGTGAAGAATCAAGTGGAGGTGTTTGAGGATCTTGAAGCCTGAATTCATGCATGACCCAATCAGTTTTCTTTCCTTTGGGTGCCCTTCCCAGATAGAACACAAGAGTCTTTCTCATGCCAACAAGTGTACGGTTTCTAAGGATAGATCTGTCTTTTCCAGTTGCTTTCCAGTACCCTGATACAGTTGCCCTGTTTGTACGTAATCCAGTTGCATATTTTCTATCTCTTTGGCTATAAAAGTACCATTCCTTGCCTCCCACGCATGCCGTTTCTAGCAAAATCAAATTCACTATAATTAATCTCCTCAGTAATTATGATTATATACCAATAGACTTCTGACCCAATGGTATTTGGATTTACAATAGGCGATCCCTCTCTCGAGGGTTCAAATCTTACAATAGGCATGTTAGGTGAATATTGTAGTGAATTAGAGCCGTTAAAAAAAAAGCTATGATATATATACATATATATTAATTAAACATCTACTAAACCTCATGTTATAAGCTTGTTTAAATCTCTGATAACTTCCTTTAGTATTAATTATTAACTCACATTGATCACTTGTGTTTACTTCCTTTAACCTCAAAATCTGTTTAGTAATACATTCAATGATTTATATGATTCAGTATATATAGTGTTTATATTCAATAAAGGGATGGCATTTTTAGTTACACTTTTTTACTTGTAGGTGAAGCAATAACCCTTTCGTGACAATTTTATTACTTTGACACTTTTAATTCTTTGCAAGTGAAAATTTAATAACATAACAATAATAATAAATGTCCTTATGATACATCTTACACAAAATTAATTGATTTATACACTCCTTTTTTATTTAAAAAAAATTCCCACACGATGGATAAATATGTTTTGGCATTTATATTCTTATCTAGTCTATCTTTATACGTTTTATTAAAATGGACAAACATAATACGACTCTTTATCATAAGATTTATTAATTAAATATAAATTTAAATACTGTTCAAGCTAAATTACGTCTACCAAAAGGAAATTATAACATAGATACACTGAATGCATAACAAGATATATATAAAACCATTTGACACATCGCTATCAGTTTTGAGAAACCAAGCTGTCTTAACTTCATTACCATACAAAAGCAGTTATCTTTTATATTCCTTTTAAAAACATATTTAGTGCAGAGATCACTCAGTTTATGTAAGTTCAAATGTTAAAATTATTAAAATATTAAAACTATTTTATAGACTACTAAACATAATTATATATTTGGCTTTATTTTCTTTTTTAAAAACACAGACTCTCTGCTTCTATGCTGTTAATCCGCCTATGGGGTTCAAACCCTCATCACTTTAAACATTTTTTGAAATATATTTGGTTTTGTTTATATCAGTTTATCAATTTTAGTAAAGTAAACCATGTAAGACGACCGATTCCAGCTACAGCCAAGTAGTTCATGTGCGTGCTCCAGAATATATTACATGTTTCATATGAACTTCTTGATCGCAATTGTTGTTCTTATTTTATCCTATATGTTATTTTAAACAATATCATATAATTAAAACTAGATAGATATGTCACACTCATAATAAGATAATAACAGTAATACTGATAATAATAATAATGGAGTTAATAACAATAATTTGTGGTTTCTAGACGTGAATGAATGTTATGTGAGGGCCAATCACGTGGGCAGTGATCGAACAAGAATTAAGAATATGTTAGGGCCATCCAAATTTGGCCACAATAGCTGATCACTTCCTATAATTAATTATTTATGCATGAGGCTAAACAGTCAATATCAAACAATAAATGTGTATTATTAGTTAGTTACATGTTAATTCCCAGTTTAACTTCTATTTGAAAGATTATGACCAATTTAGAAATAATCTTTTCTATTAACTCTAAAATCTCCAAAAGCGTAAAGATTAATATTATAATAATTTTTATTCATAATCCCATACTTACCTTAAGCAACTGTAAGGTGATTATTTTGTGACTTTAAGGTCATAAGTTCAAGTTATTAAAAGCAATTTTTTGCACAAAAGGTAAATAATATATTATGAAGCGGTTTGTCTTCTCTCCGGTCCCACATAAAACGGAGGCTAAGTCAAATAGCAGACACACATCATTTTTATCTTATATGTATTATATAGTTGTATAATATATCATAATATTATATTCTATATTGTAGAATTCTATAATACTATAATACATTCAAAACATGTAAAGGTTAATAATAGACACGTATGTATGATCATAATTTAAGATTGGTTATTGCTTACTTTTCTTTTTCAAAGTGAAGAGAAAGGGATAAACGTCAATTTCATTATAAAGTAAGTGAAAGAAATATGGAATACGAAAGAACGAATAGTTTCCATCTTCATGTGTATGTGTGTGAGTGACAAGATAACACGTAGATTAGGATAAATATGCATACACATATAATACCCCTATTCATATATGCAATTATGCATATAATATAATAATATAATTTTAAGAATGAGTTTGGACATATTCACATAATAGTCTTTCTTTTTTATGAATATACATTTTAATAATTGTAAGTTTGTACCGTATGACATAATATATATTGTTATGTTGTACGGCATAGATATACAATACATGCTAGCCAAAGATGTAATACTGAGATAACAAATCTTAAAGTCAAGTCTATAAAATATTAAATATATATTACTTATTTCCATTTTGTATGTATTTAATAACTACGTTATACGAAATATAATAATAATTGAGTTTTTATAATTGTTTATTGACCGAAACCTATTAAGCTCGTATCTTTTTTCTTTTAAAGTGAATTAATCAATGTATTTTTTATTTGCTACTTGTATTTGTAAGAGGTTTGATCAAATGTTTGATTTCTTTTTGGATAGTTAGAGACGGTTTGGCGAACCGATCCAACTTATTTATCTGTTTTGTTTTGAATTGTAAAATTTGAACGTGTTGGTCAGCAAGATTTTTCGTATCAAAAGTTGAAGCAGATTTTTAAAAATACACACACGTTTATATATAAAACACCTTTTACAACTAATAACATGTTTTAGAACCACTACAAAGATTTTAATAATAGCCATAAATAAAAAAAATTGTATCTCAAAAACCATATCTGCATGAGTAAATACAGTATATAATCATCAGAAATTATCAATGGATGAACAGTTGCAGATCACCATTGAAAAGCCCTAATTTATGATAAACGATGAGTTATTGTGATCGTAAATCAAAAGTAACTATACATTTACAGCTTAAACCGTAAGTCAAAACAAATCCAGTGTGAATTCGTATCAATCAGTTCATGAAAACCCCTAATTCAATTGTAAACGATGACTTATTGAGCTCATAAATCAAATTAACTACACAGATATAGCTTAAAACCGTTTGACAAAACGAAATCGGTGTGAATTCGTTTCAATCAGTTCATGAAAACCCCTAATTCAATGGTAAACGATGAATAATTGCAATCGTACATCAAAATTAACTACACAGTTATAGTTTAAATCGTACGACAAAATGAAGTTCATGAAAACCCCTAATTCAATGGTAAATGATAAGTTACTCAAATCGACAATCAAATTAAAAATCAGAATCAGCGTTCAAACCGTTTGTTAAAACGAAATCAGCGTGAATTCAAATTTCAAATCATTCATGAAAATTTACGAATCTGAACATAAAACTAGGATCGATGGAAACAGCATCGATCCGTCAAATGGAAGATGATAATGAGAATTAGAGTGAGATTGAAGGATTGATTACCAGGAAGATCCCACGGCTCGCACTTGTTGAGATCGATTTCAACAAGAAGAGATAACTTGTTGAACAAGTAATCGCATACGAGTTCTTCATCTCTAGGATGAAATCTGAAGCCTGGGGGGAGTGTGGATTCCACCAAACTCAGGTTGCTGCTCATGATGGATCGATGTGTGTGTGTGTGTGTGTGTGTGTGTGTGTTTTGGTGGTGTGAGAGTTGAGAGCGCCAAATGGGATACTCCTTTTTATATATGAAAATCCATCAAATATGGATACAATATTTAAATATTTATTACTAAGGAGTTTGCAGTCTAATGATATCCGGTGTATTTAAAATCAATGGTCTTAGTGCATGCTTGGGATTGCTTATTTCTTTTTTTCTTTTGACTTATTAATTTTTAAAAAGTTAATAACTTAAAAAAAGTATTTGGCAAAGCCAAAAGAACTTTTGAAACTGACTTTTCATATAAGGTAAAAAGAAGGTTTTGAAAAGTCAGGGGAGGGTTACTTATTGACTTTTGAAAACTACTTTTAGTCTAATTTCCTATTATAGCCTTCTACTACCTCTAATTAACTCTTATCATTTTTAAAGTATGTCTTTTTTGGTCATTTTACAACGTTTTAGTTTATAAGCTAATCCAAACACTTTTTTAAAAACTTCTTTTGAAAAGTCATAAGTTAATAAGTCGTTTTTGTCAAAAGTCCTTTTTAATCAAAATAAGCAATCCCAAACATGCCCTTATCTTTTATGAAGTTGAGGATTTAAGTCTATAATTAACATTATGTAGGTTCAAGAACATGATTAATTTATTTTTTTTAATTTTTTTTGTAAAATAGCACATAGATACATACCTGTAATATAGTCAACGAAAGCTGGCAATGTTACAAGGCAAATAAATCACCAAAACACCATACAAACGAGTTACAAAGAAAAATCACACCCAACAAAAGACCGTACAAGCGAAGTATAGATTGTTATAAGAAACTTTAGAAAACTCAAGTAGTTATCTGCTTTTATAGCTAAATTACAATAATTCCTAATCTACCACATGTCAGATATTGAACCCTTGTCTTCTCACTAAGAGACAAGAGCCTCTACCACCCAAACGTATCTGAAATAACATAAAGTGTTATTAGATAGGTGTGTAATTTGTCTCTAATGATGATAGTTTGATGACAAATAGTGTTCTCTTATTGTGGTGATTTTATTTTTGTTAATAGAATTAGAAAAAAGCATGGTTTTGAAAATCGGACCGGACCGGCCGGTCCGACCGGGAACCGGATGGCAATCCGGTTCGGTTCGGTGCTTAAAACCATTTTAACGTCGAACCGGCGGTCAGACCGGTTGAACCGGTCAGACCGGGAACAGGACCGGTTGAACCAGTGGTCGAACCGGTTGAACCGGTGGTAAGACCAGTTGAACAGGTTTTTTTATATAATTTTTTATTTTTTTGTAATTTTTACATATATTTATAAAAAATAATTATAATTTTATCCGGTTCTTATATCCGATCCGAACTAGTGGACCGGTAAAACGTCCGGTTCACTGTCCGGTCCGTTTTTAAAAACATTGAAAAAAAGTTGGGTATGTGTTTGTGGGTTTAAACTAACTTTTTAGTTATTTATTATAAAAAATGGTTGACTGAAAACTATTGGGGAAGAATAGAAGGGTAATATGGTAAATTGAAAAGAATGAAAGGGTAATATGGTCAAATAATAATAATTAAGGTGGTAATTACGTTTAGGAAGAAGTGAGTGTATGTCCAGCCAAGACATGCCAGGATTGGTCACCAACTGCAGTTCACATTCAACACGTCTTATCAAAAATCTTTATTTCTCACTAATTATATCAAAAGAAAATTATAATATAAATAAAAGGACTCAAAGTGAGTTTGTTAATAGCGGCTTTATACTTGCAATATTAGATTAGCTCATGAGTTCGTATGCTACATGTTTGCGTGTGTAACGAAATAAATTCTGAACTAGATTCAATTTTATAGCACGTCATAATACGTTTGTGTGTGCGCGTATATATGTATTAATGTGTTCATAGGTTACTTATGTTTTTATTAATGTTTCAGTATAAATTTCAACTGATTGGTCTTTTTTTAGGTACTCCTTTAATACCCTTTACAAAAAAGTTAATCGAATATGATCTACTTTTAATTTTTAAATAATTATTAAAGTCTTGGATGATCTGATTAATGACATTTTAAACCGAGTGCATTATTAAGTGCGTGTTTAGGAAGTACTTTAAAATAAATGTATTATATTATAACTAATTAATGTTACAAATTTTAGTAATCTGTATCTATGCATAAACTAATTGTGCACTCTAAATATTCATGTTAATAGTATAAATCTAAACGGTTACGTCCGGCTATCTAGGTTTTCAAGAAGCAAATATCTATAATCGATTTCAATATACAATTACAGTCTAGCTAATTGTTTAATCGTGACACTCGTACTTGTTTTGTAGATTTTGATAATGCCACAATCAATAGTCGATTTCAAAATACTAACACCTAAAGCTTGAAAAATGAATGATATATATCTTGTAATTCATATGATTATCATTCTCCTAACCAATGTAAATTTGACATTAAGCAGCAGTTATCATTGTAAGTGTATATTATAGAATATGTTAATGAACATGTGTTGGGCAGCCTAAAAATAGACATTCCATACAACTACAGTACTATACTGTTGCCCCTACCTCACTTAAACGCAACTTGACACGTTAAATATATCAAATATAATTAAAAACTAAGACTTCCAATATATATGAAAAAGAAGTATAAATCTCATAAGGTTTTCTCTTTCTTTTGACTTTTATATAAAGCAAATTTGATTAAGTGTTTGAGTTATAAGATTTAACGTTTTTTGAATTGTTTTTAAATACCCTTTTTGTGTTTATCTTTTCATTCAAAATTATCTCCTTCTTTTCATCTAAATATCTAAATCATTAAAATTAATAATTAAGCAAATTATACTCTCAAAAAGTGTTACTTTATAGTTAATTAAGACGAAAAAGTTAAATCTTTCGAGATGTATGTTTAGCTCCGGATATGTTCCGATGTTACATTTTTCCTGGACTTTAAATTGTCATTGGTAACTTGTATTCGCTTCATGAGAATATCCTATACAGTTTGATGGTGTTAGGAATAGTTAATAGTCTAATAGAAGCAGATTAGACGTCGCTTGAAAAAAACTTGCATGATGTGTTCCATTGTAATCATGTCATCATGAAAGTATCGTTAAAAAAACAAAAAACAAAAGGAATAATATGGTGTATCATGTTTTATGAGGAACGATTATTCTAATGCTAGTGCATGAATATGATTAGATATGAAAATGAAACTTATTACATATATAATAACAGCTACAAAAATCATAACGTCAATAACTTATTAACCTTCATCTTTATAGAAATTTATGATATTTGTTTAAAAAGAAACATTTCTACATCTAGAGTCAAAGAAACACCTTCATTTATCTTCCTCTTATGTAATTACATATTTTGCATCACAAATGTCTTCTTCATCAAGGGCATTAAGACGTCACACTCGGATTGTAACATGAAATACATCTATGCTAAATAATATTACAGGCGAACACAAACAACGTCGTGATGACATATTTAAGTAGATTGAGGATCTATAAGCAATAACTGCACCTAAAGCTATAAGAATCCGTAAAGTAGAATAAATTCATCAATAATGCATTAAAGAATCTTACACAAAATTATGTAAATTCACAACTTGGATTAGAGCAAATTCAACTCCGTATAAGCAACCTCATTGTAACAATCTTCCAAAATTATTGTAGTCAATGTTTGGTTCCAATGATAGTAAATAAACATTACTTCTTTGTGTTAGCAAATGTTTGGTTCCAAGGCTACATAAATAAACGTTACTATGATACGATTCCTAGTTTGACATGCACGAACTAGCTCAAGCCCAACCTATTGTGAACTCTATCGTAGACCGTCGTAAACTTTATCATGAACAATTACAAAACTTATTATGTATTAATAATTATGACTCTTTGAGAGGGCAATAAAGTGGCATAACGAAACTCGATCTAAAGGTGAGGGATGATATGATACTTGAAGGAGATAGAGAGCCAGAGAGGTGTATTTACTATAATATTTAGAGATTTGGTGATGTTAGTTTTTATATATGATGTATTGCAAGATATAAAAAAAAAGGTCAAAATTTTCTATTAAAATTGGGTCAAGATTTAGTATGATTTAAAAGAAGAGAATAGCAATATATCCACATTCATATCTACCTAAAAAATCTTTGTAAGCACAAGCTTTATTAAATATTGTCAAGTGGCATTAGAAAACAAGAGGAAATTAATGTTATCCATATATAGTTTAATATATAATCAAATTTAAGCAGAAAATTATGAGATAAAAACGTTTCATAAATAGTTTTCCATAAACATAAAAGTTAGACTTTACACTAATATTATGTCGAATAAAAACAAATTTAAAAGGTCATAACTTAACTAAGATAGCAGCCCCATCAACACCCCATTAGGTGGAGAATCATGCTAACAAATCTTGTAGGCATAGCAACAAAACATGATTTTGACCGGCATTAAAGATGTGTTTAAGCAAGTGCATATGAAAATAGAAAAGTTAAATCATTTTTAATTGATATCTTAATGATATGACTACGACACTTATTAGTAAATGCTAATTTAGTTGTTGTTCCTATTCTCATAAGTAATTGTGGGATTCACATTTCTAATGTGCAAATAAAAATAGAAAATCACGAGAATAATCATTTTTATTATATTTATGCGACACTATCTATAATTCTATATCATGCAAGCTTTTACTTTAATAGAATACATTAACAAATTTCATGTATCTATTTATATTCATCTTTTAACAAAATGTTATGGAAAAATATACAAACCTAGCTCAACCTTTAAGAGAATAAAACATATTTATAAAAAAAAATAGTTAAATTCCTTACTGTAAAGATAATTCTAGCTTTGCATATTTCATGACTATCGAGATAAAAATTAATATAGCATAAAGGTTAAGATGAAAATACACCGAATATATTATTTTCAAAATTTTCTTGAATAAAGAACAATTTGATGACCAGGATGCCGTCTTTACTTTTGCGAGAAAGAAAAAAGAAAAGAAAAGAAAAAAGACAAATAAATTGTCAACCAACCACCTCTCATGAACATTGTCATCGATGATGATTATGTTGACCTCAAAGTAGCAATTACCAACTGAAATCCTCTCTTTATTCTCTTCCTATAATCTCTCGCCACATGACCTCTGCATTTTTATTTATTTTTAAACTTTGATTATTATATAAATAAAACCATCAAATAAATTAATCCCAAGTTGAATCTCATTTAAAAAATACAAAGGATTTTGTGAATCACAAGTAGCTGACAAAACGAATATGACAAGACTGTCAAAATCACTCAAAAATATAGTCCACTCTGGAAATGTTTATTTTACTACTTCAGTGGTGGGTGTCTCGACTGCTGCCCGGCTGCCCGGCTGCCCGCTGACCAAATGCCAAGTCTTCTTCGCGATCAAAGCAACGTTTCTAGGGGATATATTAGGATTAAAAATTGGTAGCATAATTGCTTCAACCGAATCGCCTTGTTCTTGAAGGAACAGTAATCGATCAAGTAGGATTAATGTTTCCAAAACAGGCCCGAGAGCTGCTCTGAGCGACCAATATGGCCCTATCAACCCCTGCATATCAATAAGGTTATGATCAGTTTCGTATATAGCATTCAAAATTTCATAATATCATATTGACCTTTTCACAACACTAAAAATATCATATTTACTCGTTCCATAGTAAATGAAAAAAAACAGTTACTTATAAGATATAACAGTGTTCCGTTGAATAAACGAACAGAAAATTAGATTATTTGTTCTTTTCGTTTATTCAGTAAACCTAATAAGTGCAAATACATGATATTATTAGTGTTTGAAAGGCTAAACATGATATTAAGAAATTTGACCTAGAAATATATACATGAAATTGCTCCATTAGACTAATATGAACAGAAAATCATTGGAAAGAAATAGTAATGAAACATAAAATTGCCCGAAACCATTTAGCTTCATATCATGTGGCCGATTATGTATCCTCTCTAAAATCGTCACCTACCAATGATAAGTATTTACCAGTACTTACTACATATACTAGGTGGCGTTTAGAAAGTTAGTGGCCACCAGATACTAGCTAAATGGTACAATAATGACCCGCACGCAAACATGCACCAGCATATAAGTCATAATCCGAAAAAACATACAACAAAGGGTTCAGCTTCCTTCCAAATTCCTGCAAAATCAATATGGTCCTGTTGGTTAAGATTGAGACGATGCAATCCACTCTGGCTAAACTTTTCAAAGAGTAAACATGTGTCAACATGTACATCCTTGCCACTAGTAGACTCTGGTTTACAGGGAAGTTTGTTTGTAATTAAGCCTGCAAAATGAATTGAGATCCAATATTGAGTCTCAACCAGTAAAGCTCACAAGCCTTATTAACCTTGTATTAAGATGCATCTTTATCGTTTTTGTTCATATACATAACAATCAATACTACATAATTGATTAGAGTCGATTAATTAGAAATATTATACTTTTTTAATAGAGTAGGAGTGTAACCATTCATCTTAGAATTCTGTTGTTGGCGGCGCAATGCCTTCCCTTGCCGCCCTATTGTAGGACTTCCACTCAAGATCTCTGGAAAATATCTAGAGAGTAACTATAAAAAGGCCAAAGTCCGTTAGATTTAGTATGTAAGAATACTAACTTGTATCAGGTGGTTGTGCAGGGGAACATACCATTTGAAAGGCGGCACGAAAAGAATGCAACTCAAAATTATGGAGACTAGCATCTTTTTCCATAATTTTCCATCTATCTGCACTCTACTATCAAAGAATTTGATTAATTTGGCGTATACAAAAGTGGAATGTGCATAAAAAAAGTTACATTCCTCATAAAGTTTATTTCAGGTAACATTACCTTTTAAAAATTTAATAGGATAATATAGTTGGATGCCACCCATTTATTGAACTTTTATTGAAAGTCGAACTACATTATAGACCATCCAACTATCCAAGTATCTAACTAATGTTGTCTACTACACTAAATTTGGCATGCTTAATAACAAACACATATGAAGAACTTTTAAAAGAGAAAAATACACATGCATCAATCTAAAGCAACAATATGATGCAATAAAAAACTAGTGTGTTTTAGTCATTTTACAATATTCCGGCATGTTTTCAGTTGGATTTGATAGAAACACAACCAGATACACAGAGTATTTCAAATATATGGGTGGCCCTAATGAGAAAGAGAAAAATGAATAGTTGGATGGCCACCACATATTGTATGCCAAGTTTTTAATTAAAGTAAAAGAAATTCATAAAAAAAACTCTATTTTGGGTAACGAACTTTTGATTGTTTTCCAGCTTAATGTAATCAGTTTTTCATTTTTTTTGCTTTTTAGATAGTGGGCATTGCCAAAAACGATCATTTCCGAATCCCCATCTAACTTATTAGTTACCTGAGTCATTTTTATCAATTACCCAAAACATTTTTTTTTTCTTTTTAGTTTGTATCCTTTTGTGATTGAGAAAATATTATAAAGATAGTGGTTACCTTTTAAAAATAGTTACCCACCAACAGATCAGCATACTTCTAAGTTCTAACAATGTGTATAAACAGAATATTGTCAATTCAACATATTACAACTCGACACTTGATTTTGAACGTAATTGAGAAAATGGTTTAATTCCACAACAATGTAACTTACTTTCACCTTTATCCAGATGTATTCAACTTACTTTAAGTTTCACTAATGCATGTAACATACAGATATTGCAATTGTATGCAACATTGTTACATTATGTGGTAAGAAATGGTGAAACTATGTTCATTTTAGTGCAATAATTTTACACTTAATCACACATAAATGTTACATACGGCTTTAAAAAGTAAGGTAAGTTCGTATACAATGGAAAGCACAGACATAAGAAAATGGTAGGTTGTTTATGTACCTGACAAGCAAGATCACGTGAATTTCTTCCAAGATATAAACCCGTTGATTTAACACCTCTACTAATAGGAAAACCACTTAGAGCGTTATCTTCTTCCTCTGATAGCAAGTTATAACAACAGCCAATGCTAACTACAGCTTTGACTTCTTTGCTTTCCAAAAATGTCCTTCACAATATAAGCATGACCAAAATCAAACTAGTATTAATAGTGTCATTACAGAAACCATTTGCAAGATAACTACCAATATATCAACTGTTGAAGTGAACTTGAAGTAGATAAGAATCTTTTTCATGAGATTTAACCAACCAAATCCATACAGTTTTATTAGATTTGACCAAACTCTCACACTTTATGAATATCTAAAAAACTTTTATTCAACTTATTTAAAAGATTTTAAATGTTATTAAAAGGCAGTCAGGTTTTCAGATTGACCTAACATCAAACCAATTAGACATATAAAAATATGGTTCCACCCAAGCTTAGACTACTGAGTGAGGAAACCTGAATTTTATTGGGCCAGTCAGGTTTTCAGATTGACCTGAATGATGCACACCCTATACTAAATTGGTATAACTAAAAGAGTTGGGCCATTCGTGTAGAAAAAAAAAAAAAAAACAAAAAGACAAACCAGAGTACCAGACCAAGATGAGAGATTATTCCAAACTCAAACTGCAAGCAATTTAAACCTGGTAATAATCATCCCACTAGATTATCAAGCTAAATTAGTATGTTTACAACTCTCATGGTCTTACCTGAGCATAGTTACAGATAGATCTCCACAAGCATGAAGGCCAGTGAGAAGCAAGGAACTTGTGTCGTTTGCTAATTGATTGTGACTATGTACATCAACATCCTTCGAGTTCAGCAATGTTTTCAACATGTCAGAGGAGAGGACACGGCATGTAACTGTCTTTGGAATGGTCACACCTTTTCCTCCTAAACTAGCAAAAGTTGTATATGATTACCAACTTATACAAAGACAAAGCATGTGAAGACCACTCCAAATAGTCAAATTCTTTTTGTTAAGTTAATGAATGCATCGGAATTACTTTACAAGCCACTACAGTATGTATTCCGTTTATTTTTACCAAATACGGCAAAAAACATGCCAGACTATTGTAAATGACAAACTGTAACTCTGGTTTTTTGCATCAAATTCATAGGTCAATACAGGAATATTTTCTCCTTTTCAGAATCGTTACTGCATTTACATCACCAGACCTTTTTTCTCCATCATCAGTATAAACAAATATGCAGACATACTTGGGTGACTTGTAACTCAATATATGCGTCGCCTCCACATACATTATCCCAAAAAATTTTATCATATAAAATACCTAGATTTACGCATCTTGGCTTCATAATGTTTTTTAATTCGCTCTGCACGTTCATCTGTGACCCTTCCATGATGAGAAGAGGCATCGATTGCAATTACAGATAGTTGGTACTCAAAAGAGAGTGCTTGTGACAGATAACCCTACATCATTGCAAGTCAGAAAGAGGTTACAGATATGGGAGATATAGGTATATACATACATTTCACTAGTTATAGGGGTGTTTGGGATTTGATTATTTTAAAAAGCTATTGTGTTTTCTAAAGCAGATAAGCACTTTGACTGTTAGAAATTAAAATGTGCTTATGCTTCTCTACTTATTTTTGGAATTTAGGGTGAAATAAGTAGTTTGAAATTTTTATTCCAGACTGCTTATTCTTGGTAGATTCAAGATTATGATTTTACCCCTTAAGGTTTATTAAGCTGGTTTCAATAAGCTAATTATCTTCTTCTGCACTTAGGTATAAGCTGTTTAAATAAGCAGCCAGAAAACAAAAATGATATTTTATTTCCAATAAGAAGTCCAGCTCTGATGTTTAAGGACACATAAAACTCCTGTTCCCTATTTCCTAAGAACCAGGCCTTTTCCCTCTATGTTCCCTCCTTATTGTTAGCCTATTTCTTCTAAGCCATACCCACATTCCAAAAACAAAGCCTTAGGGGCACCCTAATTCTAATCATGTCCAACTTTCTTTGATTAATTTGGATATTGTTATTATTTTTTGGTTGGATTTTGCCTAAAAATCAAAGAATTTGGATTTATTCAACTTTTATGCATTAAAGTTTTATAATACCTTAAAAAAAATTCTAGCAAAAACTTCAAAGTTCAAACAAGTTAAAACTACATGACAGAATAATTAATATTCATTCTTCATAAGAAATGAGAAACAAAAAAATAGGTCCCACATTCAAACTTTCTTTGATCTTGTTTAAAACCAAAGCACAGTTAGGCTGAGCCCTAACAGAAAGATCGCCTAACTGTGCTTTGGTTTTAAATAGGATCAAGCTCGGTCCTTAACCGGGCTCAAGGCGAAACCAAGCTTTCGTTAAAATTTCAAGGCCAAAACAAAACCATCAAGCTCAAACAAACTTCAAATTGGTCCGTCCTGACCTAACTTCAAACTTTGTCTGTTTGTGCATCAATCTCACAAAACAACCGACATTTTTAAAGTTCAAAAAGCATGAAATTGTTATAATATGATATTTATGCTTGAAGGTACTTAATATAACACCTGAAAACTGTAAGCTAACTGTTCAAAAAAACAACAATGAACAGACAAAGTTTACCTGGCCTGCACCTAAGTCTATTACTGTATTAGTTTCAATATCTCTTGCTACTGAACTAACGACAGCTGCAAGAGCTTCTATCTGTAAATAAAAATTTTCAAAAGGAATAAAATTCAGCGTTTAGTGATATTAAATTGGTAATTAACCATAGCTAATAACAAATGAAATGTACGTTTGGCTTACTTCATGTCTTTTCTTCTGATTCATGCCTTGAGTTATAACACTATTAAGCAAAGCCACCTGCATATTTGGTAATAGCTGCAAGAAAAAAAGTGCATTACCATTTCTTTCAACCCAAATAGACTTTTAAGGGAAAGAAGGTAATTATGATACAAATACATTTAGAGGAATCTGATGGATAAACCTGCGAGTGTTAGTTCAATATTTCAGGGTTAATTCAATAGGAAATTTGCTTTTACTTATTTAAAAATTTATGTAAATTACTAAACGCTGAATGTTATTGCCTATTATATGTAACATACTTTCAGATTTTACCATTGTCCCCTTAGTTTCACAAAGCGTGAGGCGCTCCCCCAAACACCAAAGTGTGAGGCAAGAGCTCACATACGCAAGGCGTTGCTCTAAACACAACCAATTAAGCTTTATGCACAACTAAAAGTTGAGTCTCTCCCCTCTACTTTTTATGTTAGCCTTTTAATCGAACAAACCATTCATGATATCTCCATCCTTTTGATTTATTTTATATATCAACCTCTCCCAAGTTATGATTGTGTGCAAGTTACCTTCTATAGCTGGCAAATTGGTGACATGATATTGGTTTATTTGACGATGTGGTGATGAGCCACAACATTAGTTTACAAGCAATAGAAAGTTATTCATATAGAATAGTTAAAATAAAAGAAACATCAACAAAAAAGTGAGTATGAGTCGCATTTTACTGTAATAAACCAAACCACATTCTTCTATTACTTACATAACTAAATATAATACCTTCTTCAAATCCGCCTGCTCACGTGGAAATGCAAGAGAACTCAAGGTAGTAATAAACTTCTTCAAGGAACAAGGCCAGTGTTCCTGGTATCATATGCCGAAATAAAGCATAAATAAATTAATATCATAGTTTCTAAAATTCATTACAAGGTTGTCCATAAAACGCTGAAAATCACCGGGCAGCTCAAAATCAAAGCAAGTCAGTAGTTTGAGCTCCAAACGGTTCTGTTTTCGCGGTTTAGCGTGTGTAATGTCAATTTGAAAGTTGGAATCAACCGGGTAAAAGAACAGGTTGTTAAACCTTTATTATAATAATGAAACATGTTATTTTAAATTATAATGCCAATTAATGATTTTGATAATATGTAGTGCTTAAACCCTTCAAACCACAAAAACCGAATCGTTTTAAACCGCCAAAGATCCGATCAGCACACCCAAGCCTGCGGGTGTAGTTTATCGGTTCCCTCACGATGAACAAACTTAAACACCCTGATAAACCATACAACAAAAATTACCTGAACAAATCCAGAAGGAATTTGAATAAGATACTCCACCGGTTCATTGCAGAGGCAATCAATCCATTCTTCATCAACAGCTTCCCACAGCCTATGCTGTAATGTTAAACACCAATACACAAACATAAAACTACACTAACTAAACTGAAATTAACGTTTCAAATAACAAAAAAATGACTAGAGATTCAGAAACTGAGGTATCAGACATTGTTTCACACGAATAACATGTTATTGAGGTTCCATCATCCATGCGACTTGTTCTTGAGTAAATGATGAAATCGGAAAGTAATTGTAAAATAATTGGGGGAATTGTGTTACCGTGAGGAAATTAACGACATGAGACTCCCAGAAGAAGGTATAAGGTTTGATGAATTGAATAATGGCGCGAATCCATTCTAGGGTTTCAGTTGCAGTAGCGCATGAGTACTTGCAATCTCCCATTGAAGATGATCAGAGCGAGATAGCAGGGATGAATTAAAATTGAAGTAGGTATTGGGCTGAAATGGGCCCGTGGAACTCATTTGAATAGCCCAAACGATTGCTGATGTACCTAGTGACTATAAGCCGTGTTTGAATTGAAACCATTAGATGAAGGCCCACTTTGTGACATTTAATTTGAAAATGTATTTTTAATATTTATGTCAAGGCGTCACTTCAGCTAAACCGTTTTTTTTTAAAACCAGTTCGGGTTTTAAACTGAACGGTTTTTGTCATGTAGTTAAATCGGTTCTGGTTATAAATCGTTTTGGGTTATAAACCGGTTTGGCTCACTAAATACTCGAACCCCTCAAGTCAATTTGGAAAAGTTTTGAAACTGGTTTTTTCGATTTAATTGGTTTTTTATTTTTGAACCGGTTTTGAGTGTCGGGCTACTAAGCGGTATACAAACCGATAGTTCAGATCGGATTCAGAATTGATTTGGCTCAAATCGGTTTTTTCCCGAGCCGGTTTTTTTTACACCTCTAACATCAGCACATCATACTTTTCCTTTCACCGTCGTGGTTTCACAATCACACCACACCATTTGTCATACTAATAAAGAACAAATTTTTTTTTGACGGTGTATGGTGTGGGGACATGCACTTTAAATTGAGTGATGAAGCAAAGCGAGATTTCATTATGACACACCCTTTGTAACAACACAAATCACAAGGGTAGCGGAGTTGCCAGGATGCCACGCCATCCGCATCATCACCCCGTGACAATCGGTAAAGGATGGCTAATAAACGGCCTGTGAATCCATTAATGAGTCTTTTTATTGTGTAACATGATAGCTTTAACTTCATTAATTTAAGCTCTTCTTCCTATAATTAATTCCTTATAAATTCAACACTCCGCACTATAATATCTTTTACATACCTAGTCAGTTCTTTAAGATTTTAATTTGGGCGCTAAACTACCATAGCATAACAATATTTTTTCCAACACTATGAGGCGTATGTAAATTGTATAATAGTAATTAATAAGATATTAAAAACGGATATACGAAAAAATAAAAAAAAAAAGTTATATTATTATTTAACAAGTTAAGAGCTGTCCATGTAGTTTGATAAAAGTAACACATTCAAAATCTCGTTTTAAACCTGTAACTTCTAACACTAGTTTTCATTACATTTGTTTAAAACAAATATATTAAGAAAATTGTCGGAAACAGTTTTTTGTGAGACAACATATAGTTCAAGTGTTACAATTAAAAACATGTTTAGTTTAACAGCTTAAGAGTTGATTTAACAGCTGAAGAGTTACTGAATTAAATTGGGATAGATGTAAATATGGCAAATAGGCAGGTTGGATTGAGTTGGTTGTTAGGTTAGAATGGATTTGGGTCAGAATGGATTTGGGTCAGGATGAGTTTGGGTTAGGATGAGTCATTTAAAAAAAAGGTCAGGATGGGTTTGGGTTAGTATGGGTTCGGGTCTAGATGGGTTCGGATAAGGATGAATCATTTTAAAAAAAGGTCAATACTATTTTACTAGTTTTTTACAATCCAACAACACATATAGACATATGCATATACGAGCTCAAACAGATACATATACGACTTCATCTATAAAGGGTCGGTACCTTCAATAAATCGACGATGATGGTGCGATGGTGAAGCGGAGGCCCGACTGTAGGTGTGGTGGTAGTGAGCGATGAAACTCAACGGAGGTGGAGACTGATGTGGAGCGCGACTGTAGGTGCGGTGATGGTGCGGTCGTGGTGTGCTATGAAACTTGATGGAGGTGGGAGGTTGTAGGTGCGGTGGTGGTGCAGTGGATCGATAGTGACGTGGTGGACCGGTGATGATGTAGTGGACCTGTGATGATGCGGTGGTGGTACGGTGATGGTTCGGTGGTGGTACGGTGATGGTTCGGTGGTGTTTCGGTGGTGGTGTGGTGGTGGTGTGCAATGAAACTCGACGGAGGTGGGAGGCTGTAGGTGTGGTGGTGGTGTGGTGGACCGGTGATGTGGTGGACCGGTGGTGATGCGGTGGTGCCTTGTGCGATGGAGGCGATCAATTTGAGTGAAAGAAAACTTGACTTATTGTGACTTGTAGATCTAATTTTGAAACCCATTTTGACTTATGTTTCTTGTTTGTCAAAAAAGCTTTTAACCCATCTTTACCCACTTGTGTTTTTTATTTAATCCATTCTAACCTATGTTTATTTTTAAAACACCCATTATGACCTAAAATCACATCCTTGGACTTCTTTTGCCACCTCTAGATAGATGGATGAATTTTAGATTCTAATGTTCGTTTAACAGCTTAAGAGTTGATTTGTAGTGTTGGTTTATTGTTTGATGCTTATGGTACCTTATGCCTTCTAGCTACTTGCTAGTAAGGTTTCCAATGGAGTTTTTGTTTTTAAAAAAAAATCACATCCAACATGTGTCCGTGGACGACACCCGTGAGCCATGTGGAGCCGTTGGAAGCTCACGAAAACCGATGCGAAAGAAAGAGGTAGCGGATAAGGACGGTTGCGTCCGTTGGTGTCCATAGAGGAAGAAATCCAAGCAACAGGAGCAACGTCAAACATGATGAGAGATGAGACGGCTCTAAGCTTTATTAGAGATGCCTTAAAGGACGTAAAATTTGTAAAAAATCATATAGGATTTGAAAGATATAAATCTTTTAATCATTCGTATTTACCATTTTATACTTTTTTGTTGTCTTAGATTGGTCGGCATCGAATTTCTACTTAGTTATATGAATTAGTTACAAATCTAATAATTTAATGAACTGTTACAATGTTTATGCTGTGAAATATCTCAAGGGAGAACAGTTTACATTGGTGTATCCGTAATGCCTTAGTAATTATGAATTCGGAATAAGCGTTTGGTACCAAGTATAAATATTGTACATATATCGTACAGAATCAGTACCAACCAAATAAAAACAATCCGATACGTACTTGATTTTGCATAAGTATGGTATGACACTAAACGGTATTAGTACTGTGAATACCTAAAATTATCAATCCAATACAGAGTATCAAAAAAAAGTGATTTTTACTAATTTGATTTGATTTGATTTTTTGATTGTTTTCAATATATTCTATTCCAAGTTAAAAATTACCAATGTTATTAATATAATTTGGATATATTTTTCATGGTTTTGGTAATAGATATTCATAAACTAGTATTTTAGACTCACATAACAAATTATTTTTTAGAAAAAAGAACAAACAAAGAGGTACCAAATCGGTTAAGTGCCGAAAAAGCGATATCTATGTCAGTAAAGTACCATCATCAAACCAATAGATTTGACACGGTATTCGGTATTCACTTTTCCACAAAATCAGTATCGATTTTTCAGTATTGTTACTTGTATGATACCAATATGGTGCCAATCTCATCCCTAGTATGAGCATAAAGTGTCGCAACATAGACGTTACCTACACAAGACTTGTGTCCACACATACTACAAATGTATAATGGTTTAGTGAGTGTGACGTAGTAAAATAATTACCCGATAACTGACATTAATTAATTACGTACTTATATATTTGCAACATATCATTTTATTTATTTATATAGAAAAAACATTAAAAATAATTATGTAAATATAAAACGCACACTAATTTTTTAAATATTTTCCCCATTACTGTTATATATATCAATCACTATAGTGTTGATAAGAATGGTCAACTAAATCTACCTAGAGAGTATCATGCGTCTCTCTATCGCGTATTATTGTACGGTTGACTAGCTTCTAATGTTGGTTAAGCCGAACAATAGTCGAGTCCTCATGTTAATAATCTTGACATATCACTCGGTTTTCCTCCTCTGTATTAATGTTATGTAGAGTCAAAATAAGAGGATGATAGCAAATTCATTATATTGTAATGTAATTGTTTATATATATGTGTGTGGAAGATTGTGAAAGTAAAAGAAGTAAAAAAAAAATAGGTTAAATGAGTTTATATTTTTAGTGTAAATAAAAAAAATCTTTTTTTTATCAAAATAGTCATTACGACGGGCAGTCTCAAAAACATACGCACCTTCACCATAATCAACCTGGTCACAATGACACGCTCACACCTCTAGTTACGGAACACAATGCATATCACGTCTCATGACTAGATGACGCACGCCACCCCCAATCCCGCCCACAACACAATTATGCATGCCTTTACGTAAAGAAGAATGTTGTATGTAGGTGGTTTTCTGATCATATAAGATGATGGTTTAAGTTGTAAATCTTTTAGGTCTTAATTTTAAATTCTTATAATGACGAGTTACCTTTTTAATAATGTTTTTAAACGAGCCAGATTTGTGGCGTCAAAATCAACACTAATAGTTGACATCCGGTTCAAGAAAGCCTTGTTCGAGTATTGAAACTAATCCAAACGTCATTAAAAAGAACGAAGAAGATGGTTGTATAATGGTGATACGGTTGTCCTACATTCTCGTTAAAATAAAAAGGAAAACGAGGCACATGGTCGTTACACATTCCCAATGTCAAATCTATTCACCATCATCACCAAACTTTTTGTTTACTTTTCCCCATAAAGAATAAATCATTAATTAAGCACCCAAAACATTTGGCCTAATAATACCAATCAACGTTCGGTGAGTTCACGTTGATATACTTCCAACCAGAAAAATTGGTAATTTAAAACCTCTAACAGTACAAGTTGTGATAAAAGGAATTATTGTTAAAAAAAAAAGTTATCTTTCATAGTGTTCACTCTAAGAGATCACCGTGGGCAAGTGATATTAGAAGTAGGTTTAAAATGTGAGTGAAAATTGAATTCAAAATCCAGACAACGACTCAAATTCATTATTCAAATGTACTTCACTTTCAAAATATCTATAAAGTGGCCGTATATGAAATAATTTCATATTTATAACAATAGAATAATCTTTTTTAGTGATTTTTCCTTATGAAAAAAGATAACATAAATGCATTATTAAAAGATTTGCGTCAAAAGCTGTCTTCTAACAGTTGAAGACCATGGACTTGCGGTTACTACCTGCTTATTTTATTCAATGTCTCAACACTAATTTTTTTCACGATATAAATAATAACATGCAAACATCACAACGAAGCCTTGAAAATTTTAACACCGCTTCTCAATGCACAAGTTCGCGGTAGGCTGATTTTCACTAAGATTTTAATTATCTTTTAGCGATAGTTTAGTACAGTACTCCTCAAAAGAAATAAAAATAAAGTGTACGATTAATAATAATACTGCATCATCAGTCTAGTGCAGTGCATTGCAGAGCACAGACAATAGATAACATGCCACTGTCTCGTTACGTTCTTCCATATCATAAAAGATGCCAAAATCATTTGAATTTAGACCAGTCAAAAATAATATTACTAATAAAGTAGTTCATAGCGAATAACAGTTAGATTCATCATTAAAACCCTAGAATCATCTCTGATAACACAATCAAACCAAAACTAAGTACCACTAATGATGATTAATTAACAGTGTTGATTACAATGGAAAGATATTATTACCTGGATTGGATTAAGAAATTTAAGATCGATCTGTTTTGCTCTTGTTGTTCATCTGTTGATTCCTACTTCCTCCTCTGTTGTTGTTGCTGTTGCTGTTACTCGAACCTTCATGCTTTTGAGACGATGAAAATAGTGGAAAACCTCTGAGTGAATACACCGGAACGTTAAGCACCGGAGTGATTCTGACGTTGCCGGAATACGATCTCTCCATTCCTCTGTGTTTCGATCTGTGTCCGCCATTGAAGCTGCTCGGACTGCTGGAGCTTCGTTCCAAGCTGTGGAAGACGATTTTTCCCGATGAATTCATACGAGGACTCTCGGTGGAAACTGAACGCATTGATCCGTCAGATGATAGTGTTCTCGTTTTCACCAATTTCATCCTCGGAGGATTGTTAGGGTTAGAGTTAGGGTTTGTGTTCGTGTTCGCCTTCAATGTCTTCTCGGAATCAAGAGATAGACGAGGAAGTTCCTCCGGATCGTGACCGGAGGAAGATGAAGAAAGCGAGTGACGCGACGGCACCACCGGCGGTTCGTTATCGGTGTCGTTAAGCAACGGAAGGCTTACCGACGGATCGCTGGAGGATTTCGAGCTTCTGTAGAGAAAGTGTTTGATGGATTTGATAGCGGTGTTACCGGAAGCCGGTGACGACGCCGTCGCCGTCGCCGTCGCCGTCGCATTGCTGCTGTTTTGATACAGTTTCCTCAAACCGAGAAGCTCCTTCCACTTACTGGAGCACTTCGGCGCCTTCGAAGCGTACAAAAACGAATCAACGACCGCAACGCCGTTGATAATCCGACTACTCTCCGGCGGATCCGCAGCGGTAGACCTAACACCTATCGAATCCGATACCTCTACAGAACTAGAACTAGCTTCCTGAACAACAACAACCGGAAAATGCATCGGAAACAGCTTACCGTCGGAGAACAGTTGATCCGCCGGAAGCATGTCCACCGGCTGTTCAAGTCTGAACTCAAAGTCAACACCGTCGGAAGCGTCTGGATCCGGTTGTTCACTTAGATCTGAGATTTGTTCCGGAGTAGGAGTAGTATTATTGGTGGTGGTGGAGTCATGTTGTTGGTGGTGCATTTGGCCGGAGAGAGGTGTCGTCGGCGGAGTGAGGGCGGAGTACGACGGAGGAAGATGATGTAGGAATTTGTCCGGCGAGAAGGGGATGTGAGGGGTGTTGATGCAAGCGGAAGTCATCGGTAGAAGACGTAGAGAAAAGGGAATGACATATGTGGAATGATGCAATTCCCGGTGATGGGGTAGCAAAACGATGAAAAAATAAGAGATCACTCATCAGTGAGTGGATACCGGGATGGGGGTCCACCACGTCGTAGAATCATATTCTGATACATGCATATAACCATTGATTTCTCAAAATACGAAAATAACCATTTGACTTTGACCCTCGTCTTTGGTGAGGAAAAGTCATGAAACCTCGCTCACGTGGCAAAATTTTTCCTCACCCACGTTGCATTATCTCACCCACGTGTAAATTGCATTTTACTAATTGAAAAAAAAATAGTGAGGGACACATTACCCTAGGCGAGGGATTTGACCCAACCCTCGCCACATCAGCGAGAAGCGCGACTCCCCAGGCGAGGGATGTGATAGCCATCTCACTATGTTAGCTAGGGAGCGGTTACCGAGGGCGAGGGATCCGTCTAGTCAGCGAGGGAGCGGTAACCGACGGCGAGGGATCCGTCTAGTCAGTGAGGGATGTGACCCTGATCCCGCCGATTATAGGGTTAATGTTTAGAAGTAAATGACTGGAGGGAAAAAAATTTCAAATCGTTTTACGAGGAAAAAAATACGAAACAAATTTTTTTCAAATCTTTTTACACTTTAAGAATATATATCAAAAATTTAAATTTATGTGTTCTATTATTGCTATACAGTGGATAGTAAATTTACTATGAAGCGGCTAATGTCAAGGAACATGTATTAATTAAACACACATATATGTAGGCATGGTCTTGTAATGTAATGTATTAATTAAGAAAGTAAAAAAAAAAAATCATACTCTATTACCTTCTCTTTATTTAGATTAGAGGGGTTCTAAAGTAATATGGTACATCTGTGAGAACATTAATATGGTATCAAAGCATTCAAACGCTCTCTAGTTAATAATTCTTTTGGTTTTTCTATTTTTACAAATTACCTTGAATTAAAAAAAACAAAAAGAAAACAAAATGGAATAATGATCAACAATTTAAAATCAAATACTAACCTATGAGTTTAAAAACGTGAAGAAACAAAACAAATGCAACAAAAATCTGCAATGTAACACAACCGTAGAAGAAAAAAAGAAGACTGTAATGTAAAAGAATTTAGTAAAAACATAAACGAAGAAGAATGATAATCAAAGAACTAAACAATTAAGAAAAGAAAAGAAGAAAAAATATGTTCATTATAAATGTTAACAACAAGATCAATCACATTGAGAAAAGAAGAAAAAACACGTTCATTATAAATGTTAACAACAAGATCAATCACATTTTGAGTTCCATTTAAAAACCCAACTTATCATAGTGTTTCTACTTGCACTTATTTTGTTTCAAACTAAATATCAATTTATTAACCGATGTTTAGCTTGAGTGGGCAAAATGTCAAACAAGTATAGGACTTACTAGTTTCAATGCACATGATACCATCAAAATACGTACTCTTAATCAATGTTTATGGCAAAGTAAAAGGATGAGATATCGCACAGTCAAAACACAAAAATTGATAACTTTGTTAAGGGAAAAATTGTATTATATAGGTGAAAGATTTTATTATATAGGGGAAAATCAAATTAAACTAAAATTTTAAGTATTTAAAAACAATAAATGAAAAAGAAAATAAAAACTACCGACTTTTTGGTTAAACACATTTGAAAATTTTATTTAATTATGGGCGAGGGGTGGCAAATTAGTAATTATGGGCGAGGGATACCCATAATTCCTCGCTGAGTCAGCGAGGAATATGCCACGTCAGCGAGGGATTGGAAAAAAGAGACACGTGGGCGAGGGATTATGTATATTCCTCGCCTAGAATACCATGCCGACGAGGGATTAAGGATATTCCTCGCCACGTGGGCGAGGGAGGGACACTTGGCACGATTCAATTGGTTGTTTCTTTGATAAACTTAATTTTTGACTGGTTATTTTAATAATTTGATTTGGTCAAATGGTCATTTTCGTAAATTTCCCTATATAAAAACTATAAACTTTTTCCAATATCAAGTCAAATAATATCATGAGTAAATGGGAGTAAATGGCTCGTGGCTTTAACAGATTATCTTTTAATAGTTTATAATTTTTTAATAATTAAAAGTTAATTTTAATGTTAAATGTTTAAGAGTTAAAATTTTAATGGTACCTTTTAAACATTCAACAACGTTTGAAACAAAATTAAGAGGTAGCCCTTAATTACTATTAATGGTCTACCAAACAGCCCTTAAGTTTGAACCAGAATTTCTTTTTTTTTTTAAGCAAAACCTTTATTAAATAACCTAGTCTCATATTGGCAAACATCAAGTTTAGTTCAATTTTAATATTAGTATAGTATTACATAGTTGAATTTTTATTAGCTTTTTATAAAGTTAATTACATGAAAAGTTCATGTGTTTAAGTCTATTTTTACTTTCGATCTTCAAATTTGAAAAATTATAAAGTTTGTTCAGTGGCTTGTCAAAACATAATACAAATAATCTCTGCCATAGATGAAGGCTTAACTTTTCAATTAAATAGATATGAAGAAATCAAAATGTCCCTTTTATTAATATATTTATTAACTCTTTTAATAATAACAAAAATATAAAGAACCCACCATCACGGCATCACCCTTATTTTCTTCTCCCCTACGAACCAACCCTTACTGACCGCTTGACCACCATCGCCACCGGCCCACTGTCTCCACCAGACCATCTCACCGGCCGACATCGCCAACGGACCTTCTCACCATTGCCATAGACAACCTCACCATAGCCACCGGACCACGCTACCATTGCCACCAAAGACATGTTGATTCAATTGATAAGCCGTCAAAGACAACCACTGAACACTTGAAACGGGCCGATTCAATCTGTTTTTTGCAAGTTGATTCAATCACAAGATAAATAAGAAATACACATGAAAAGGGTCAAAATATAACAAGATCCTCGCAACATAAAATAAAAAATTTACATGAAAAGGGTCAAAAATAACAAGATACATATATAAATATTGTGAACTAAAATGGGAAAATTGTAAATTGAACTTATATTAGTCAAACGAGCCAAATATATTATGAACTAAAATGAACGGGTCAAACCATGAATGTTATAACATACATGAACATATTTAAATTGTAATAGAAGAATTTCTCACTTAGTGGGAGAACATTCTTTAAAAAAAAAAATTAATCTAACTTAGTACTCAATTCAAACGACATATGATATAAGTATAACACTGTAAAAAAAATTAATCTCTGATAATAGCTGGGGATTTTAGCCGGAGATAAAATACATGAACTTAAAATTTTTTTCAAACATCAAGCAAAAGAGATAGTATTTGAGTATAATAAAACTAAGTCAGCTTAAGAAAAATTGTAACAAATTGATTTTACTTTTCGGATTAATTATGGTTATTTAAATGTAAATACTTTAATAATCAAAATTTTTTACAAACACTCGAATATCTGATTATCACTGCATAATCACCAAACACTCCCTAAAAACCAAGTTACGGAAACTAAATGTGAAAATGGCTAGGTTGTGACGTCGAAGCAAATTCAGCATGTGTCTAGAACCTATTTTCATCAACAAAAGGTCCATTCCAATACACTTACACCTCTCCATCCTCTTAAATGGCTGCCGTGCCGAATGGTACTCGCCACATGAAACTTGAGTAATTTTTACAAGCTCAATGGCTTCATCAAAGAACTTAGCATATGCATTGTAGCCTAACTTATCACAATGAATAATAACTTTCACAATTACAATTTCAAATTAAGGGAATTAAAAACTAAAATTTCAAAGGTGTAAACATTTATACCCCAAGCTTGCAGTAGACTATCCTCTGATAGTGCCAAAACATGCACAACCCCAAATGACACTTGATGTATAACCTGAGTGGTTTAGAACATATAACAAAATGTATTTATGTTGTTTTAGTTAACATGATTTCACTTCTCCTCCGCAACCCGAAACTGCATGATCAAGTGAACTATGATGCTAAAAGATAATCAAATGCAATAATATGTTAGCTACATATCAGTCGAGTCAACAACAAACACGCCTACGTAATCAATACAACATAATTCTCTAGCAGGAATCAACAATCCAATCAAAGAAAACTTTAAATTTCAGAACCAAATCCAAAATTTACCTAAAAAGAGCGTAGAGCATTGAAGTTCTCATACCATTATAATTGTATGAGATTCAAAGACCTCAATTATTTATTATGTAAAAACATTAAAACAGCCTATCATGAAAAAAAAAAGCAACTTGAACAATGAAATCAAAGTATACTTATAGGAGAAAACATCCAAATTAACTATCAAAATAGACCACCCACTTCAAGTTTTAACTCCTTGACAAACTAGCAATCTTATATTAGATAGACATTATATTATATATCTTGGTATTTATTTAGGAGATAGAGATTGATTTGTTTTCCTTATTTATTGGGTTAGTTAGTTGGCAATCCATGTGTATATACATCAATCTTTGTACTCGATGGATTTCATGGAATGAGACCATAATACCATAAAGGTTTTTATGGTATCAGAGCCCCCTGTATTTTAACCTTTTCTTCCCCCCTTCGAAGCCCTCCTTTGTTTTTTCTTTTACCATGACCGACGACGCAGCCAAAGACAAAGCACCCGCCACGGCGGTGCCCTAAGCCAAACCTCACCTTCATCCTGCCTACTCCGTTGCCAATATTCAGAATAAAATACGCATCCTAGACGGTGAGAAAGTAACATACGCATCTTGGACAAAATTGTTCAAACTCCACGCTAAAGGCTACAAGGTGTCCAGGCACATTGATGGAACGCCACCCCCGGCAAAGACTGATGCGGATTACGACAGTTGGGTAGAGGTTGATGCCATCGTCCTTCAATGGATCTATGGTACAATCTCCGACTCGCTGTTAGTTCGTGTATTAAAAGACGATACGAAGGCGCAACAAGCATGGAACAAAATTCGTGATATCTTTCTAAACAACAAAGGATCACGAGCCGCTACTTTGGAACATCAATTCACCAACCTCACCCTCTCGGCTTGCTCCTCCTTCGAGGATTACTGTGTGAAACTAAAAGAAATAGCAGATCAACTTGAGGACGTGGAACAACCAGTCTCCGAATCACGCCTTGTTCTTCAGTTGGTCCGTGGGCTGCCAAGTGAGTACAATGTTGTCGCTGCCATGATTAATCAATCGCCAACCTCATGGGACGAAGCACGAAACCAAATCCAACTAGAGCTTCAACATAAAGGTTTTTAACTTATTCGAGAAAGACACAAAAATACATAATGAAACAAAACAGCTAACCAATATTTGCATTATAGAGAGAGGAAAATCACTATGAAGAAAGTAAACTAATAACCATTGGATCCAACGAAGATTATAAAAAAAAAAAAAAAAAAAAAAAAAAAAAAGGAGACTTACAGGCCAACAGAGTTAAGAAAACAGACTGAGTTAATGTACCTGTTTTGATTAATGTTGCTACATAGATTTTGATCCAGGGGATTAAGGTTAGGAAGCAGTGCAAAGATGAGGCTAATACTTGAGAGAGGGTTGAGAAATTGAAACCGAGCGAGAATAATGGTACCTGCAAGACCAAGAAAACACCGTGAGCCTGGCCACGGGCAGAAGGGATTTCTCCCCGTGACCACTTTCCGGTGTGAGAATAAGTATGTGAAATAATGAAAAGGTAAAGTGAGTTATTGAATAGATTATGGTTTTTGAATAGTAGTGAGGATGCCTTTACCTGATGCAAAACGAGGGTATTTATACTGGTTGTACTTATTGAGAATAAAAGAAAATATTGAGAATCTTTAATTCCGGTCAATCAAACGGATTCTTACCATATCTATGTTTAGTAAAATTGTATAGCTGTATATCCCTTTTAATTAGCTCCTAGTTTTATTCTTTTCCTTGGCATTCAGTGGCTATAAAAGGTCCACTACTGTAATGTTATTCGATGTACAAATATATACAAACATATCCATTAATTTTATATGGTATCAGAGCTTCCGATCAAGCTCTCCGGCGACCTTTAAATTCTTTCCCGCGATCCTAACAGCTTCTCCTCCCCTTCATCTCATTTTCTTATTTTTATTTTCAAAATGTCAAATGCCACACAGCCCCCACAAGATATCATTACTGTTAAGCCTGTGAATGTCAACGGGTCACAAACTACTGTGACAATGGTGACTTTCCCAGCAACTTTAAAGCTTACATCCACTAACTATCTCGGGTGGAAGACACAAATTGAGGCTCTCCTACACGGCCTTGATTTGTGCAAGTTTATCGATGGCACCCATCTCGCACCTTCTCCGGTTATTGATACGAATGGAACCTCCACAAAACACAAAGACTATGATGCTTGGTTCCGGCAAGACAAACTTCTCTTTGGAGCACTCGTTGGAAGCCTCTCCACCTCAATCATTCCTCTTGTTACGAATGCCTCTTCATCTCATGATGCATGGAAAATCCTTTCGAACACGTATGCCTCTCCATCGAGAGGTCATATAAAACAACTACAGTACCGGTTGAAGCAATGCACCAAGGCACCGAACCAAACTATCACGGATTATATGCAATCCATCAAGACAATTGTTGACGAGTTAGCTATACTCGGAAAAAGGATGGATACAGAAGACATCACCGATACCATTCTTGCGGGTTTAGATTCTACAAGCTACAAGCCTATCCTTGATGCTATGAATGCGCGAGACACTTCTATATCCTTTAATGAATTACATGAGAAACTCATCAATCATGAGCTTTCCTTGGCCCAATCTACTGCTTCACTCGGAATTCATCAACCCGCAACGGTTTTCGTCGCGCAGACCCAACAAAACCACAAACCGTGGGCAAACCGACAAACTACCAAAAATAAATCCACAACCGGTTTACTTCCCACCCCTACCTCATACCCAAGCAGTGGCTCTCGACCATTTCTTGGAAAGTGTCAATGGTGTCATACCAAGGGACATTCACTTACAAATTGTCCAATCTTTAAGAAGGTACATCCGCATGTTTCAATACCTTCCTTTAACCGCTATGTTTCACAACCGCAGGTTCATATGATGGGTGTATCGGATCAATCATCTTCAACAAAATGGCTCTTTGATAGTGGTGCTTCACACCATGTCACCAATGATCTTAATAATCTCTCTCTACATGCACCATACGATGGGACCGAAGAGCTAGTGATCGGAGATGGTTCGTCCTTGCCTATAACTCATATTGGTTCTCTTATAATTCCTACACCTACTACTCCTTTAATCTTAAAACAAGTATTATGTGTCCCTTCTTTATCTCGTAATATTATTTCTATCTCTCGTCTTTGTGAAGATAACAATTTTCTAATCGAATTCTTTTCTTATGTTTTTATAATCAAGGACCTCAACTCCAAGCTACCTCTTCTTAAGGGCATAGCAAGTCACGGAATATATGAATTGAGAACTACAAATCCTCCCGTCGTTTTCTCTATTCACAAGACAAATTCCAAGATATGGCATCACCGTTTGGGTCACCCACAAAATAAAACTTTCCGTCTTTTGTCGTCTTTTCTTAGTTTCAATTTTGTTTCTATTGATGATTGTAATTCTTGCAAAATCAATAAAAGTCACAAACTTCCTTTTCTTTCTCCACATTAACCTCAAATGCTCCATTAGATTTGATATTTTCCGATGTTTGGACCTCTCCTATCACTTCTAATGATGGTTATAAATATTATATTATATTTGTTGATCATTTTACTAAGTACATATGGCTTTACCCATTGAAACAAAAATCCGATTCTCTTTCTACTTTTATTCATTTTCAAAAACTAGTTGAAAACTATTTTAAATGCACTATTAAACAATTTTTCTCGGATAATGGTGGAGAATACATTAAACTTATTTCACATTTTAATACTTGTGGGATATCTCATCTTACCTCACCACCTCATACTCCGGAACACAATGGTTACGCCGAACGACGTCACCGTCACATAGTGGAAACCGGTCTTGCACTCTTATCCCATGCTAAACTTCCTCTTGTTTTTTGGCCCTATGCTTTCACAACAGCAGCATATCTAATTAATCGTATGCCCACAACCACTCTCCAAAATCAATCGCCATTTTTCCGTCTATTTAATAAACAACCAAACTATAACAAACTTAGAAGTTTTGGTTGTTTATGTTATCCATGGCTTCGACCTTACTCTCCACATAAACTTCATCCGCTTTCTATACCTTGCATTTTTATTGGATACTCATCTACTCAAAGTGCTTATTATGCACTAGATCCACTCACACAAAGGGTCTATACTTCACGTCATGTCCAGTTCGTTGAACATATATTCCCTTTTGAAAAGCTTACCAACACAACCACTTCTACTCTTCCTCCTCTGAAAATTGGTATACTCTTAATTTACCACTTATCTCTACTACTTCACCTACTGAACCTAATCTACCCATAGATTCCTCAACTCCTTCTACTACCAACATTATTAATTCACCTCCACCTACCTTACCCATGCAACAAAATTCGCTGCCACCTTCTGACTTAATTTGTTCCCCACCAAATTCACACAATATAGTTGAAAAATCACCTTCAACTGCACATACATCACTATCCACAATAGTTGATGAATCCAACACCGAAACTTTTCAACGGCAAACCCGTCTCAACCCAAAACCTAACACAAAATATCACAATAATGACTTTGTTGTTTACACAGCTTCTACCACCCCTCTCACCGAACCCTCCACTGCTCTTCAAGCGTTAAAACACCCTCTTTGGCGTAATGCTATGTTAGAAGAGTTTGATGCTCTTAAACGAAACAACACCTGGACTTTAGTTCCTTCCTCTTCAGCTCCTAATGTAATTGGGTCAAAATGGGTATTTCGAATAAAATACCAACCCGACGGCACTGTTGATCGCCTCAAAGCCCGACTCGTGGCAAAAGGTTTCAATCAACGACCTGGCATTGATTATGTTGATACGTTTAGCCCGGTACTTAAGCCGGCTACTCTTCGCCTCCTGTTATCTCTTGCTGTCTCTCATAACTGGTCTTTACATCAATTAGACATAAACAATGCTTTCCTCCAAGGAACACTACATGAGGATGTCTACATGGCTCAACCCGTTGGTTTCATTGATCCCTCGTATCCCTCTCACGTTTGTAAACTTAATCGAGCTATATACGGACTTAAACAAGCTTCTCGTGCTTGGTATGATGAGCTCAAATCCTATCTATTATCTCTCGGATTCAAACCCACCATCTCTGATTCCTCTCTATTCTACCAACCTCATAGCTCAAACCCTATCTACATTCTTGTTTATGTAGATGACATAATTGTCACAGGACCTTCGACTCATACTATTTCCACGTTCATAACTACTCTTGCTGCCAAGTTTTCTCTTAAGGACCTTGGAAATCTTTCTTATTTCTTAGGAGTTGAAGTTATTCCACACCCTCATGGTCTTATTCTATCTCAATCCAAGTACATTCTTGATATTCTTTCTCGAGCTAAGATGAGTGATTGTGCACCGATATCCACACCGATCACATGCTCCGAACATCTAACCACATGTAGTGGCCACTCACTTTCCACACCAACTGATTATCGAGCATTGGTAGGATCCTTACAATATCTCTCTTTAACAAGACCAGATATAGCTTTTACAGTAAACAAACTTTCCCAATTTATGCACTCACCCTCAACCGCCCATTGGAAAGCACTAAAACGATTATTACGGTATCTACATGGTTCCTTACACCAGGGTCTATTGCTTCGTAAAGACTCACCAATTAATCTTCATGCCTTTACGGACGCCGATTGGGCCGGTGATAAAGATACCTATCGGAGTACAATGGGTTACATAGTTTACCTCGGATCTAATCCAATTTCATGGAGTTCTAAACGCCAAACAACCTTGGCGCGTTCGTCAACAGAAGCTGAGTTTAGAGCCGTGGCCTCCACAACAACCGAAGTTCAATGGATCAATTCTCTTATGTCTGAACTTGGTTTTCAATCTATTACTACTCCAACCATTTACTGTGACAATCTTAGTGCAACACATTACTCCGCAAACCCAGTTTTTCATTCACGAATGAAACATCTTGCACTAGATTTTCACTTTGTTAGAGAAAGAGTTCAAACCGGATGTCTTCGAGTTACACATATTAATGGTGATGATCAGTTAGCGGACATTCTAACCAAACCACTCCTTCGTCCAAGGCATCATCTATTATCTACCAAGATTGGACTGCTCAACCGACCGTCCATCTTGCGGGGGAATATTAAGAATAAAAGAAAATATTGAGAATCTTTAATTCCGGTCAATCAAACGGATTCTTACCATATCTATGTTTAGTAAAATTGTATAGCTGTATATCCCTTTTAATTAGCTCCTAATTTAGCTCCTAGTTTTATTCTTTTCCTTGGCATTCAGTGGCTATAAAAGGTCCACTACTGTAATGTTATTCGATGTACAAATATATACAAATATATCCATTAATTTTATAGTACTACTGAACTCCTTGGGTGAGAATTCTATCTTAAGTAATCTTCTGCTCATTTCTTCGACAGATCCTCCTCGGCCAGAGGGTTTCATACTTATTTGGTACAAAGGGTTTTTGCCTGTCTTAAATACTTATTGTTTTCTGTAGTTGACCCTTCTTCTGTTTGTGGTAGACTCTACCCTAGCCGCGGTCGTGAGTGGACACCTTCCCCGTGGTCGGGTCTTCCTTTGCCTTGATAGCTGTTGTACTTTGGGTGCAGGGTGGCCTCGGATGACGTTATCGCAAGTCACGGCAGGGCACAACCTAGTCTAAGCCGCGGCTGGTGACTTTGGTTCACGGGATACAGTATTATTTTGTGTTCGGGTGATACCTAGTGATGGGCAAAAAAACCGGTTCCCGGACCGGTTCGGCCGGAAAAACCGGAACCGGTTTCAAAGAAAAACCGGTTTGGCCCAAACTGGTTCCGAACCTACCCAAACCGCCGGTTTCTATACCGGTTTGGTAGCCCCGAACTCAAAACCGGTTTATAAACCGGTTTAAAAGTTAAAAACCGGTTAAACCGGTAAGAAAAACCGGTTTCAAACCGGTCCGAATCGGTTTGACATGTTCGAGTATTCGGTGAGCCAAACCGGTTTGTAACCCGAACCGGTTTGAAGAAAAACCGGTTTGACTCTACCTCAAAAAAACCGGTCCGGTTTTGAACCCGAACCGGTTTGGCCGGAAAAACCGGTTTGAACACTCTAGTGATACCCCTACAATTAACGAATAAAAATGTCAACGAACCGTTCGTACCTGTTAAACATAAAACTTCCGAGGGATCATTAAAATGACATCATGTGCATCATAATTTAATGTTTTTTAAATCACAACTTCTTGTATCCGTTTATTTACTTCTCCAAAAAACCGTTGAAAAGAGGATTCTATCCAATTTTGATAAGATGATGCTCTTCGATGTAAATGAATTTTATCAAACGGCCAAGTTTCATGTTAAGTAATTGTAGATTTGGGGTTTTATTACCCAATTTGTTGATTCAGGAAAAAAAGTTTCTCAAGTTTGTTCATGATTATTAGGTTTGCAGATCAACTGAAAGCGAGAATTCTTTTTTTTTTTTGCTAACTAAGAAAGAAGACTGTCAATCACTTGTTAAATATTTTAATATAATTGGATTGACTAGACAACCAATAAAATCATAATATTTATCAAAATAGTTTAGAACTGCGGGGTGCATGCTACTTTAAGTTTATTATGATTCTCGATATTATAACCTCAATTGTTATTAGGGATGAAGCCCTTAAATTTTGGGGGTTCTAAGGGTTTAATTCCCATAGGAGCGGGGTCCATGGATGGCAGCCTCTGACGAGGTTTAAAGTTTCACATGTGAAACTAGGAACAAAAATTGGCTTCATTTTAATGTATTTTAAATTTAAAACAAAACTATCACAAATTGAATTGTATATAAGAAAAAAAAAAATTTTGTTTGAAAAATATATATAGTTCTCGAAAAGAATTTTCAAAGCAACTTTTAGATTTTCAAACTTATAAGAGACCAACTTGTACAAGTAACATTTGAAAAGTAAAACCACGAGCAAAGAAATTAGTGTTGAATTTGATTAAGTATTTTAATAATTTTAATTATCAATTGTATTACTTTTTGTGATCATAAATATCTCAAAATCATGTTGTAGCTCTTACTATATTGGTTGTAACAAGTTATTTTTATTTATGTTATCTGACCCTAAGCAAAAATCTAGATGTCAAATTAAAAAACATCCGAGCGTTAGAAGACCTAACCCTAATAGTTCACTAGGGATGAGCATTTGGTACCCAGTACCCGTACCGGTACCCAATTGGTACCGAAAATATGTATAAGGTACCGGTACCGGTACTTGATTTTCTTATATTTCGGGATCGGTACCCACCGGTACCTGTACCGGTATTTTACCCAAAAGTTTCGTATAGTCTCGCTAGTACCCGAATACAAATATATTATTTTGAAATATTTTGTTTTGTAATATTTTTCACCCCGTCAACTAGTATTCTATTTTAACTTTTGAAGGTAATTATTATTATTTTTTTAATATCATTCTTTTTACTTCACTAAAATGTCAAGAGATATATTATTTATGATTTTAATAGAAATGAATGGTGGACTAGTTTATGAATTGAGTTAGAAGAAAATGAGAAAAGTAAATAAACTATCATTTTATTTGAATACTTTTTTGATATTTTACTTTGTTTAGATATTATAAACTTTTTGAGCTATCGGATACCAAACATATACTAGGTAACAGGTATAAAAACAGGTACTAGGTACTGTAACCAAACATACACCATGTAGTAAGCCTAAAAAATAATATTGTGTAGGAAACGGGTACCAAAGAGGTACTGGGTACCGAAATACCGGTACCGTACCGGTACCTGTACCCATATACCAAATTCGGTACCGGTACCGGTACTCGTTTTTTATAAAATTCGGGACCGGGTATTTTCGGTAACGGTACCGGTTCGGTACGGGTACAGTACCGAGCTCATCCCTAAGTTCACAATTGGTTTTTGTTTTTTATTCACCCTAAACACGCATCAACATCTTATCATTTCGAATGATGACCCAAGGTTGAATATATACTGATTTTTGAATTTTGAATATATTATATATGTGTGTGTTTCTAGTAGTTTTGAAAAGTAAAAGTTCGACGGCTATCACATATGAACTAGACTAGGAGGAAAATTATTCTTTAGAATTATTATATAATAATTAGCTAAAATGGAGAGAAAAACTTGGGGATCAAGATTATTAATAGAGTATATGTGAAGATCAAAATGCTCTCCACAAGGGGAGAAAATAATAAGACAGGCCGTCAGGGGTACAAGTCTAGAAAGCAGATAGTACCACCCATGTAAGCTCAATTAAAAAGGTAAGTCTTATCCGTTTTAGAATCGTGTGTATTTTTGAAAGTAATTAGTAGGAAGTTTAGAAATTAAAAAGAGCATACATATATTTTCTTGAATTTTAAAATCTAGATATAATTACAGTGAGAAGCCTTGTTATGTTATGAAGTGATCTGTTTTGTGAAATAATCTTGTTGTGGAAGTATGGGAATTGAGAAGGCGGGTTGGACTTCATGATCTGGGCTTGCCTGATCTTCGAATCCAATGATGGTTTTCCCGTACTCCAGCATAGATGTTAGCGAGCCGATCTTCACGTGTTTGGCTTTTGACGTATTACGAACCGGATCTAGCTTTTCCGGAACTTTCTATAGACCTGCCACAAAAAGAAACTAACTAGAAGGGGTCTCGTGAGCCTCAGGAACCACCCTCTGATACTCAACATTAATATTGTACGCCGGTATATATATATGAATGGTATATGTGTGTATAAGTAACAATTTATGTGTGTATTAAAGATAAAGTAGTGTAGAGATAGACTTGTGTAGTTGAATAGAAAGTAAGGATCTTAGTTAGAGCACTCACATTAGAATCTCTATTCACATCTCCATCTTAAAAATTTTGAAAATTTATATAATAAATATAGTCTTATTTTTTAAACTTTAGTTTCTCTATCCTTAAACTTATTTTTTAAATTTGAGGAAAAAAAATATTGATTCTCTAAATATAAAGATTTACTATTCAATCACTTCTTATATTTCTCATGTTATTTGTTAGTGTGTGCAAGTAGTTATTTGTTATTGTGTGCAAGTAGAAGAAAGAAAAATATAACTAATTGATTTAAGAATAAAAAAATATTATTTAATTAAAATAATGATAGATTTATTAATGAGATGTCAAAATTTTTCTAAAGTTAGAACAAATTTTAAAAATAAATATGTCGTTTAATTAAATTATAATTATAGTGATGATGAAGTGATGAACTATTCTGAATGCTCTCAGGGATTGCAAATAGTCCAGACTCCAGACCCCTCAGGCCTCATCGTGGGCTTTTGACAGTTATAGGCCCATTATCTTAATCTGGGCCAAAGAGAGTCAATAAACCCATACCAATTGTTAAGCCCACACAAAACTCCAATCATTAATTGTAATTTTCTTATACTAATAAAAAAATAACTAACGAAAACACTTGGTAATATTACTTACATTATCACCCAAATTTTATCGTTTTCCTGTTCTAATATATGACTACATTAATTACTAATAAACTATTTATTTTTTATATTAAAAATAGTTTTAAAACAATTTTAAAAAGAATCTTTTTATTAATGTTATTTCTAAATAAACAAATTATTATAAAATAAGTAACTTTTCCAAATCATCAAAATTTTTTAAAAATAAAAAATATTTTAAATTGGTGTTTTTAAAAAGTAAAATTTTTATAAACCAAAAATATTTTAAATTGGGAGTTATAATAAGGAAGTTTTATAAAAATGTCATTTTTTATAAATGTTTTATAGATAAACAAATTGTTTAATTTTTTTTTAAAAAGCAAAAAAAAAATTAAAACAAAAGTTTAAAAAGTTAATATCAATGTTTATTACTTATAGTTTTTATGCATACGTAATTTAATCATATCATTTCTTAGAATATCGTTTTATAATTAATAAAATTTTATCTTATTTATTCGACCCGTATAATACACGAGTTTACTAAAGCTAGTCTAAATATAAAATGTTATATATTTGTTCAGTGATTTATAGTTCATAAAGTATAGATATGGCATGAGATGTTACAATGTATTTTTTACTTACCAAATTGATTAATACAATAAGAGACTTCAAATATGTTTATTTTTACAGCTTTATACTTAAAATTTAAGGTTTACGATAAAAAAATGTCTTGTAACAAATTCCGTATGTGTTGTATATGTTAAAAGTTGTTCACATGTGTTTGTATTTATGTATATTCGTTCCCGTCACATGTAAAATGATAGAATGTTTTTTACATATGTTTTTATTTATAATAGATATTGTGTGTTCTCTACTTCTCCGTATGTTTTTTATTTATACGAATATGCACGCACAAATATTTATTGACTTTTTTTTTTTTTTTAATTTCTAGCGTCACAAATCTACTTTATAGATCATGCAAATATATTTTGGTATCTTTAATATTCGTCTATACTAAACTTAAAAACATATTTCATGACAAAGATGACTTAAAGTTATAAAATTACAAAATTAAGTTTTGGTTGGCCTATCATTTTTTTGAACGGCTAATGAATCACTACTCTCTAAATATGTGTGGTTGTATATATACATAGGAGTATGAATCAAATGAAAATTATAACACAGTTATGATAAGAGATTCAAACCGATGTTTTTCTGTTGAAACTATTGCATCGAAATCGAAGAAATTGTAGGGGTGCAAACGAGCCAAGTCAAGCCCCAGCTCGTTTAGGCTCGAGCTTGGCTTGTTATGACTCAAGAGAGCTCAAGCTCGAGCTCAGTTTATTTGAACATTTCAAGATCGAGCTCAGCTTGGGCTCGGTTTGTTTATTCTTTAATTAATATTATTTAAATAATTTTATATGTGCTTTTAATTATATATTTTATATATAACATTATACATATTATTTAATTGTTTTATCATAATTTTATATATAATAATAATGATTTATATACTATATAATTAACACAATAAATAAAAAATATATAGATAAAAAGCTCATTTAGGCTCACGAGCCGGCCGGCTCGAGCTCAAGCTTAATAATTTAATGAGATTTTTTATAGGCTTGGGTTTGACTCGTTTCGAGCTTTTTATCGATTTGATCTCGAGTAGCTTGTGAGTAATAGTTTAGCTAGATTTCAAAACTTTTGCATCAACATATCATATGTTTACTCTTTTTGCATCAACACAAGTCAGTGGCGTTTCTTCGTTGATCAATTCTGTTTGTATTATGTTCTTACTAACATATTATATATGTTTACTCTTTTTCTTGCCAGCAACTTTGGAGTATAGTTTGTTGGTGATAAAGAACACTTGGCAAAATGGTAATTTCATTTGATTTCAATTTCTTATCTTTGTTTTCCAATTGTTTTCAGAACTTATACCAATTACAACACCGATCTCGTTTAATACTTTTTAACGGCTTTCATATTGAATTTACACTGATTGGCTATGTGTTAAACCTGTTGAACCAGCCAATAGACCTTTTATTTTATTTTTATATTTTTTTTTTCAAAATCTCAGTTATTGTCTTCATTATACTTTTGGATATATGTTTTGTTTAATGCAAAAGTAATTTCATATTTTTTTATAAATATATTACACACACATGTGTGTGTATATTAACTTTGAATAATAATTTATAACGTCATTTGATTTTTTAAACTGATCAAACATCTCCGGCCAGTGAACAAGTAAAACAGCCGACCGTAATCACAACGTAAAACAATAAATTCGGTTATAAAAACATTGATTTTACGTACCATGAAACTCTAAAACTTTCATGTCCGCACAGGTGAAGTTCACAGCTGAAGAGCTTCGTAGGATAATGGATTTCAAGCACAACATTCGTAATATGTCTGTAATAGCTCATGTTGATCATGGTAATCATATACTCTCATATACAATCCATCATATCTTCCACTTTCATTTAGCAAACTTTAATTAGTTCCTTACCATTCATTATGTATTTAGGCAAATCCACCTTGACCGATTCTCTGGTGGCCGCCGCGGGTATCATCGCCCAAGAAGTCGCCGGAGACGTGCGTATGACGGACACGCGATCCGACGAGGCGGAGCGTGGAATAACCATCAAGTCCACTGGTATCTCCCTTTACTACGAAATGACCGATGAAGCTCTCAAAAGCTTCAAAGGAGAACGCCACGGGAACGAATACCTCATCAACTTGATCGACTCACCTGGCCATGTGGACTTCTCGTCTGAAGTAACCGCGGCTCTACGTATCACCGACGGAGCGCTAGTGGTCGTAGATTGCATCGAAGGCGTGTGCGTGCAAACGGAAACTGTCCTTCGACAAGCCTTAGGTGAAAGAATCCGACCCGTGCTTACTGTCAACAAAATGGACCGGTGTTTTCTTGAGCTCCAGGTAGACGGTGAAGAAGCTTACCAAACGTTCCAACGGGTCATCGAAAACGCTAATGTGATCATCGCTACATACGAAGACCCACTGCTTGGTGACGCCATGGTGTACCCCGAAAAAGGGACTGTTGCATTTTCAGCCGGTTTGCATGGTTGGGCTTTTACGTTGACCAGTTTTGCAAAAATGTATGCGTCCAAATTTGGCGTTGACGAGTCGAAGATGATGGAAAGGCTTTGGGGGGAGCATTATTTCGACCCGAAAACGAAAAAATGGACTGAAAAGAACACGGGTTCGGGTACTTGTAAACGGGGTTTTGTTCAGTTTTGTTATGACCCGATTAAACAGATTATAAGCACATGCATGAATGACCAGAAAGATAAACTGTGGCCCATGTTGGCTAAACTTGGTGTTAGTATCAAAGCTGAAGAAAAAGAGTTAATGGGCAAGGCTTTGATGAAGCGTGTGATGCAGAATTGGTTACCTGCTGCAACTGCTTTACTAGAAATGATGATCTTTCATCTTCCTTCGCCTCACACGGCTCAACGTTATCGGGTCGAGAATCTGTATGAGGGCCCGTTGGATGATGCATACGCGAATGCGATTAGAAATTGTGATCCTGATGGCCCGCTTATGCTTTATGTATCAAAGATGATTCCGGCCTCTGATAAGGGTCGATTTTTTGCTTTCGGTCGGGTGTTTGCTGGGCGGGTTTCGACTGGTATGAAGGTTAGAATCATGGGCCCGAATTATGTACCAGGTGAGAAAAAGGATCTTTATGTGAAGGGTGTTCAGAGGACTGTGATCTGGATGGGTAAAAAGCAAGAAACAGTTGAGGATGTCCCTTGTGGGAATACGGTTGCTCTAGTCGGGTTAGACCAGTTCATCACGAAAAACGCGACCTTAACGAATGAAAAGGAAGTTGACGCGCACCCTATTCGAGCCATGAAGTTTTCGGTGTCGCCAGTGGTGCGTGTGGCGGTTCAGTGTAAGATGGCGTCTGACCTACCTAAGCTAGTCGAGGGTCTAAAACGACTAGCCAAGTCGGACCCGATGGTGGTTTGTACAATCGAGGAGTCGGGTGAACACATCATCGCGGGTGCGGGTGAGCTCCATCTTGAAATTTGTTTAAAAGATCTTCAAGAAGATTTCATGGGTGGGGCCGAGATTGTGGTTGCAGACCCGGTTGTGTCGTTTCGTGAAACGGTCCTCGAGAAATCGTGTCGAACGGTTATGAGCAAATCACCTAACAAACACAACCGTTTGTACATGGAAGCTAGACCTTTAGAAGAAGGTTTACCCGAGGCAATTGATGATGGGCGGATCGGGCCACGAGACGACCCGAAGGTCCGTTCCAAAATCTTGGCTGAGGAGTTTAACTGGGATAAGGATTTAGCAAAAAAGATATGGTGTTTCGGCCCGGAAACCACGGGACCCAACATGGTTGTTGACATGTGTAAAGGAGTGCAGTACTTGAATGAAATCAAAGACTCAGTTGTAGCAGGGTTCCAATGGGCATCAAAAGAAGGTGCATTAGCAGAAGAAAACATGAGAGGCATTTGTTTTGAAGTATGTGATGTTGTACTTCATGCTGATGCAATCCATCGTGGTGGTGGTCAGGTTATTCCGACCGCTAGGAGAGTCATATATGCCGCCCAGCTAACTGCGAAGCCTCGACTACTCGAACCGGTCTATCTGGTTGAGATTCAGGCACCGGAACAAGCCCTTGGTGGGATCTACAGCGTGTTGAACCAAAGACGTGGGCATGTGTTTGAAGAAATGCAGAGGCCTGGTACACCATTGTACAACATTAAAGCTTACTTACCCGTTGTTGAGTCATTTGGGTTTTCGGGTGCATTGAGGGCGGCTACTTCGGGTCAAGCCTTCCCACAGTCAGTGTTTGATCATTGGGAAATGATGTCTTCAGACCCACTCGAACCGGGGTCACAGGCTAGTACACTTGTGGCTAACATTCGTAAGAGAAAAGGGTTAAAGGAGCAGATCACACCACTCTCTGAGTTTGAGGACAAGCTGTAAGTTGGTTGTCATTAATAAATAAAATAATAAAACTTGTGTGGGCTTTATAAGCTAGTCTATTTAAAAATGTTTAGTCGGAAATGCAGCTTTGGTCCAACTTACAAGCTCTCAACCTCCATGTATTATTGTCTGTAATGTTTGTTTAATTACTACATTGAGTTTGTGTTAAAGTGTTCACTTTGGTGTTGTTTTTGTTAATCTTTGTGGATTTCTACAAGTCGTTTTAAGCACCCAAGTAGAGGTGAACATTGAAACAGCTTAAACTAGCCTAAACCAGTATAAATAAAACATGCCTAAAACTTAAAATGATTTGTTTATAGTGTGCATCTTGCTTAAAAAGCCCTCACCTTTTAAGCGTCTTGCACCTTGACCCATCACCCAAGGCTCACCCTTTGCGCCTTGAGTGACCTAGTGCTCGCGACCACCTAGACGATTACATGTTGTAAAGATAACCAGCTACATGTTCAGCTGTCTTTTTCTCATTCTTTTTTTCCAGTGTCATGATGTGTGACAAACTCACATGGTAGTTTAATTCTATGTTGTGCTTAACTACTTCCATATTGATAATTTTTCCTTTTTGTAAAGTTGTGAATTTTATCTAGTGTTCCTTTTAAGTTTAAAACTTATCTCCAAAGGTTTGCAAATGAAACACCTATTTGGGAGCGTCACTGAAAGAGCGAAAGGCGAAGCAACTCATGAACCCACAAGAGTTTTAAAGCCATCATACCTATATCCATTGCCCCCTGCTATCAAACCCATACCCATAGTGACTACCAGCAACAAACCAAATGCCACCTAACTTAAAAAAATATAGTGATTTAGTGTTAAATTACATTATTCACTACTTTTACCCATTTTTATTAACATAACCTACGTACAGAAGTCAATGTGTGTGAATTTTCAAACAATCATATATATATATATATATATATGCTATCATGACAGTCAAGGACCAGATGCATATCCTAATTGAGAGGTCGATTGTTTGAATTTCATGGGCAACAAGAATACATAATATGTAATCTAACAGGAAGTTAGAATGAGAATTATTATTTCTCATAAACATGAATCAATCACGCTAAGATAAAATCCAGACATTTTACCTAATGATGCTTCCTTTGAATCGAGGTTCTGAATACGATTCACAGACGTCAGTGGATTATATTCTTCTTCTCGCAACTTGATAGACAATTAACGCAATTGAAATCGTATAATTCGTCGATTTCATAAACCCTAACGCTCAGTTTTCGGGGAGGGAGGGAGGAAGGAAAGAAGAACAACTGCAACGAATGGTTTGGGAAAAAAATTAGGCTTAATTGGGCGGTATTATTATCAAGTCTGAAACTTAATTTATATGGTGTTTATTTCTCTTAAAAAAGGAATGCACAGGCTTTTATAAAATTAGGCTTAATTAGGCTTTTATGAGAACGGATCTAAGTCGAAGGGTTCTCCTACTTCACACCACCACCTAGCCCATATTTAGAGGGTGTTTGTTTTTCTGAAAAATATCTGCGCAGGCTCTTTTGTCTGCGCCGCGCATACCACGCTCAGACATTGCCATCTGCAGACTGTTTGTTTTTTCGAAAACATTTCATTAAAAAACTTCTGCGCGACCTCTTTTTGGTGCAGACTTGGTCCAGCCACATCTAATATCTGCAGAACTCTTCTTAAACACCAACACCAACTAACACCCACCACCACCACCACCGGCCGCTGCCACCACCGTCCACCTCCGCCACCGGCCACCGCCACCACCACCGTCCACCGCCACCCCCACCCCCATCCACCTCCGCCACCAGCCAGCGTCTGCCACCACCACCGTCCGCCGCCACCCCCATCCACCTCCGCCACCAGCCACCGTCTGCCACCACCACCGTCCTCCGCCACCCCCATCTACCTCCGCCACCAGCCACCGTATGCCACCACCACCGTCCGCTGCCGTCACCAGCCACCGTCCGCCACCACCCAGCACCACCACCACCCACCACTACCATCCAGCGCCGCCGTCCATCACCACCATCCGTATACCACCACTAGTTTATTTTAATAATCTGCAGACGTTAAAAACCAAACAGCATTCTTCTTGTAGACTACAGAGGTTTGGTCCACCTCTTCTGTCACAGATGTTTGCAGATCTGGTCCGCAGACTGCAGACATTTTACCTCTTCAAAAACAAACACCACCTTAGTGTTTGTGTATACTATGGAGTGGACAAGGTCTTTGACTATAGGCCGTATGTGACGCATGGAGCCCATTTTCTCGCTTATTTATCTTCTTAAATAATTACATTAATTACTAATAATGTTATTTAACTTTTTTTTAGATTAGAAATATTTTTTTAATAAGTTAAGAAATAGATCTTTTGATTTATGTTATTTCTAGAAAGATAAATTTTTATAAAATAAGAATTCAATATAAAATATTATAAAATTGGTGTTTTTAAAAAGTAATTTTTTATAAACTAAAAATAATTAAAATTAGGAGTTATTATAAGAAACTTTTAAGAAAATGACATTTTTAATACATTTTGTTTTGAAACAAAATGCTTAATATTTTTTTGTAAAAAGTTTAAAAATAAAAGTTTAAAAACTTGTTATTATTGTTTTATTACTTATAGTTCTTACTCATACATAATTTCAATCATATTTTATCTTAAAATATCATTTTATTTACTTAATAAATTTTTATTATATTTAATTTTTTTATTCAACCCGTGTAATACACGGATTTACTAAAGCCAGTTAGGTATATATAAATTTGAGTAAATAATTTTAAAAAAGCCGCATAAGTGTTGCATTGTGTTCAGTTTACATAACATCTTTCGTCCAAAAGATGAGTGCATATATATATATACTAGTTTTAGTAAACCAGTGTATTACACTGGTTGATCAAATAAAATATTTTATAGAATTAAAATTTATTAGTTATAAAACTATATTATAATATGAGATATTATTAAGTACTATAAGTAATAAAATAATTATATTAACTTTTTAAACTTTTGTTTGTTTTTTCCCAAAAATAAATTAGACATTTTGTTTCAAAACAAACCGTTATAAAAAATAAAGTTAATTACGCAAATGGTCCCTGTGGTTTATACAAAATAACAGGTTTGGGTACTAAGGGTTTTTTGTAACAGGTTAGGGTATTGTGTTTTAAATTTTGTAACAATAATGAGTATTAAGACTAACAGCCGTTAACTTTTCTGTTAGTTTTAAATAAAATGACTAATATACCCTTTAAGGGACTACTTTTGTAAATTTATGTCTCTCTTTGATTCAAGGACCATTTGTGTACTTATCTACAACTTAAAAAATCCAACCCCCACTGCTCTTAGCCACCATCATTTCCGACCACCACCGCTAAATCCGCCGCACCGCCCACTATTTCAGCCCTTTGGGGAGTAATATCGTCACCGCCACCACCATTGGACACAATCATAGACGATTGAACCACCACACAAAACCCAAAATTTGTCAAAAGGGTAAACCACCACCACCTAGCCACAACCATCAGCCACCATCACCACCATTTTGTCCAACTACACCCATCCGATTTCACCTCCAAATCAATACTAAACACACCGCCTGAAAATCATTGCCCACAACATCCCCCCCCCCTATTTTTCAGCTTTTTCTAAAAACCCTAAAACCTAAATCAAGCATTACCTTTTGGGCATGCTTGACTTTAAGGTTTGTAGGCAGCAACGGATGATGATGGCGTTGATAGTCTTGATATTTGAATAGAGATGAAGCAGAAGTGGATGGTGCAACGGAGGTGATGATGCGATGATGATGATGGTGAACTGGTGGTGGTGATGGTCGGAAGATGATGGCGTTGATGATCGGAAGCTGAACAAGATGGTGGTGATGAGGTGGTGCGCTGACGATGGGGGTTGTGGTAGCCGACGGCGGGGATGTGGTAGCCGGCGGTGGGGGCGGCGGGGATTTGGCAGCCGATGGTGGGGGCGGCGGGGATGTGGTAGCCGGCGGCAGGGGGGCGACGGGGGGGGGGCGAGGATGTGGAAGCCGGCGGTGGGGGCGGCGAGGATGTGGTAGCCGGCGGTGGGGAAGTGAAATTGGATCTGTCTGTATGTGTGTCTATGCATTTATATATGTGTATATATATATATAATTACACAAATAGTCCTTCTTATGTATTAAATGACATAAATAGTTCCTGTAAGGTAAAAAGATGGAAATGCCCTTAAATTTAACAGAATAGTTAACTTCCGTTAGTGTTAATACCTTAACTTGTTACAAATTGAAAACACAATACCCATACCTGTTATAAAAAAACTCTTAGTACCCAAACCTGTTATTTTCAATAAACCACAGGGACTATTTGCGTAATTAACTCTAAAAAATATATTTAAAAAAAGTTTGGTGTTTTTGAAAAATTTCTTATTTTATAAAATTTATTTCCTTAGAAATAACACTAATAAAAAGATATATTTCTTTATTTACATATAAAATTATTTTAGATCTAAAATAATTAAATAATATTATAAGTAATTAATGTAAATATTTAATAGGAGAGAGAAGCAAAAATTTTTTGATAACAATGAATATGATGATACCAATTGTCACTTATAGGTAACTTTTTATTACAGTAAAAAGATTTAGATCTAAAATAATTAAATAATATTATTAGTAATTAATATAAATATTTAATAAAAGAGAGAAACGGGAAAAATTTTGATAACAATAAATGTGGTGATACCAAGTGTTACTTATAGATACTTTTTTATTAGACCCTGCGTAATGGGCGTTAAGACCCATTCTTCACGCCAGAACACGCCCTGGCCACCACCCCGCGGGCGTTATGCTAGCGTTATGGTCTACCAGCGTTGCCACAAAAAAACCATTTTGGAGAGAGAAGCTTCAACCGATTTCTGCAATTTCATAGAGAGAAAATCTTCAACCACCGCCCGCGCCGCCATCCATGCTTGTTGTTCGAATCGCTGTTGTACGAATCGCCGGTGAAGGCTCCGACGAGTGCTGGATATATCATCGTTGTTCGAATTGCCGCAAAAGGTTGACGAGTGCCGGAAATCGCTGATGAAATCGTCGTTGTTCAATCACCGCCCGCACCACTGTTAATGGTCGTTGTTCGATACATGCTCATTTTTAATTCGTGCGTCTTTTTAGCACCAGCGTTTGATCTCCTTCCAAATTGGTCAGCAACTTTAATTATTGTCTTTTAGGTTTTCTCTTTTTTAATTTTATTTGAAAATAATAGGATGAAAAAAATAGTAAAATAAAAATAATTATTGCATAATGATTGAAGAGGCATTAACCATTACATATGTTTTTAATTAAAAAATTAATGTTGAGTTAGCGCTGATGTGACAAAAAATGCCCCTTAAAAAGCATTAACCATTACACATGGTATTAGAGTATTACATTTAGTAAACCTATGTATTACAAGGGTTGATACTAAAAAAATATTTTATAGAATAAAAATTTATTAGTTATAAAACTATATTCTAATACAAAATATGATTAAGGACTATAAGTAATAAAATAATTATATTAACTTTTTAAACTTTTATTTTTTTCCCAAAAATAAATTAGATATTTTGTTTCAAAACAAACCGTTATAAAAAATATATATTTAAAAAAATTTGATGTTTTTGAAAAGTTTTTTATTTTATAAAATCTATTTCTTTAGGAATAACATAATAAAAAGATCTATTTATTAATTTACTTATAATACTAATTTAGATCTAAAATTATTAAATAATATTATTAGTAATTAATATAAATATTTAATAGGAGAGATAAACAAAGAAATTTTAATAAGAATAAATATAATGATGTCATGTACTATCATAGATGTTTTTTATTAGAGTGAAAAGATATTATAATTACTTGTGCGTCCTTATTTGCACAAATCTAAATGTCAACAAATGCCATCATGGCTGGTCGAATTTTATCATATAAAAATATCAAGGTTATCAAAATGGAATATTATTAATACATGCAAGCCTGCATTACATAAAGAAAACCGGCCGATCAGAAGATGCAAACTCCACAACAGATCTTAAATCATCCCAATCTCCAATATTAGTGATATCATTCACATCTTGATCCGAAAAACAAGAACTAGATGCAGATGGAGCTTGATCTGATGCAACTGAAGTAGCGGTAAACTGATTTGTAAGGTGATTGTTATGTTGGTGCAGCTCGTGATGATAATCATGTAATGGATTGTTCATATGGTTTAGCTGGATTGTAGAAGTTTGGAATCTAATGTAACTCTGTGTATCGCGATTGGAGTCTCGAATGTGTGTTATTGAAGTTGCATCACCCGAGAAATTGATTTTAGTAGATAGTTTTCTCAAATCCGGTAAGGGTTTTTTGTGACACGCATTTTTCTTGAGGATTCTACATAGAGTCCAGACTTCCTGCACAACAACTATATATTAGTAATCAGACCATGTGTGGATATGATCTCGCGCAGATGCGTGATGTTGGTAAATCTCGAGTTATAATTTTAATTAACAACTAGACAAGAATTAAAACCCTTTTTATTTCTAGATTACGGTTTTGGTGACGTTGCGTGAGATTCGTAAATCTTATTAACGGATGTGATACTTTTATTTTTTTAATTCTATACCACATCCGTTAATGACTTGCAACTCATATAAAGACATCCAAATCAGTTTTTGAAACCGAACGTAAGCATTTCAAATAAGTTTTTGTTAGAAACCAATTAAAAATAAGAAAGAGTGAATACTTGTAACATATTTTTGTGGAATCATAGCCTCTCTTTTGATTACTCATTAACATTTTAAAGCATTTCAAATAAATTTGTATTAATTAAATTAAAAGGCATGCTATGGTTCCCATTTTGAAGCATGCTTAAAATAAGGGAAAATCGTTTAATTAATACTCATTTAATTTGATTAAACATAGTCACTGATCAATTTAAATGACATCCAATAGAAAATGACTTGACCTAAATTATAGCAAGTTTTGCACCAAGCACTCAAGCAGAAAACAAGATATAAAAAGTTTTACATCAGCTATGACATATCAATGTGGTATTGGATGCCCGTAGTGTCTAATCAGTATTAAGTGACTAAGTTCTTCGTTAAAATGATCCCCAGTATTATTTGTGTTCATTAAATTAAACATTGATAAAATTTTAAGAATATGTCAATGTCTCTTATGATAATATATTCAAGTAAATCCACTTAAGAACACAAATTCTTTGATGAAAACAAGTTTCTCGTCTTATTCTCCATCTTGTTCTTAGTTTCGTCTTACACCACTTTCAATATTTTAAAATTATATAACACTACATATAATAAGCTTTTTTTTGTTTATCCCTTAATTAAACTATTTTGCATTAAAATCTTGAAAAGTAGAAGGTGCAAAAATCAGTATGGGGAATATTTGATGTTTTGAATACTAGTTTTCCGTTATTATTAGCCATTATACTTAAATTTGGTTCTGTATTAAACGTGATATAGTAAACGTTATTCCAAACACACTCATAACTAAGTATGCATATGTAAGTTTTGTTCTTACTTACAGCTTCTTGAGAGATAAATTGATCATCCATTTGCTTGACGCTTTTGGTATGATCAACGTGTGTGTGAGACGACGGGGGAAGACGAAACTCATGCATCATCCACTCGGTTTTGGTGCCTTTACCAGCACTACCGCGGTAATAAACAAGCGATTTCTTGAGGCCGATGCACACAGATCCAGCACCAGAATATATGGGCCGATCGATGCCTGTCGCCTTCCAGAAACCCGAACCGGCGACTCTGTTGGGCCTTATGCTATTCCTGTACTTCCTCCCTCTTCTGCAAAAGAAATACCATTCCTTGTCCCCCACACCACCGCCTACTGCAAATCATATGCATATATATAAGCACACATTGATTGTAAGTCTGTCTTTCATTTTTACTCAACGTTCTTTCTTGCATTTTTAATTTGTATTGATCAATAAAGATAAAATAAACGTACCAACTAATATCACACTACTTATACAAATTAGGGCTAATTTATATCGTTTGTAAGTTGGCAACTTGGCATATATACTTATTCATGACTATCCAAATGCTTCTCTACAGGATATAAACAAAAAAACAATCGTTTTAGGTCCCCAGATAATTTTAAGGGCCCCCAAATTAAAAAAAAAAATAAGTTTATATATTTTTAAGCTGAAATATATATATTATAATCTAATCAATATTTGTGATTTTAGAGATAAAGAAATGATAACAAAATAATTGAAGGTTTATCAAGGCAGACTTACGAAATTTGGTTTATTGAGTTCAACTTATGAAATTGATTTCTAAAAAACTTATCAACTGTTCATGGCTGATAGTTCTTTTAGGTTAATCAACTCTAAACTATCTTTTACAATCCATCACCGAATCTACTATTATTGTTTTTTGATCTTGATTTATGCTCAATTATTTTAATTTACTATTGTTCTTTTGTCAGTTTAATATATTGTTGTCTATTTTGGTTTTAATTTACAATTGCAGTTGATTTTTCTCTTTGTTTTAATATATTGTTGCATGTTTATCACTTAATCTGGCAATAAGTTGTTTTCTACCAAACTATAAACAAATTTCTTTACGTCGCCGGTCAAAAGCAAAGATGTTTAAGAACAATATATAGACGAAGGCCTCAAACTTTTATTTCGCTTTAGGCCCCAGAATCGTTGACCTGATGAGCAAACCAACAAAAGTGAAAGAAATATATATAGTGAACCACATATATTATATCAATATATAGTCAATATATAACATCAATGTACCTCTAAAGTACAAAGGCTATTCATAATTTTGTCTAGGAAAATGAGGATATTGGCTTCTGAAAAACATAATATAATCCAAAAGTGTGGTAAAAGTTTAATTTACAAACGTTTTCGTACTTGAAGGATTAACATTTGCGTGAAATTATCACGCAGTGTGAAATTATACCTTCTTGCGTGTTAATTTCAACATTGTGTAATAATTTCACGCAAGTTTTAATTGTTCTTGCAAGTAAAACTTTGTACCCGTGTACAAAAACAACTTTATACAATAAAATTTCTCTAGATGTGTGAGTGTATGTGTGTGTGAGATTTACAGAACACTAAATCATTCCAAGAACAAAAAGTAAAACTTAATTTTGTGCTCCTATATATAAAACGTGTATGTTAGGTATATAAAACCATAAACCAAATTATTTCATATGTAGTTTTTATTATTAAATGTTTACTTGATTAGACATGTGTAGGTTATGTATAGGTATTATATAACCTATACATGATTTATACGTCTGAAGGTTGTATATATCAATGAAATTTGTTTATATTCTTTTTTGAAATTCAAAAGATATTAAATTTCACATCTCAACCATTAATCCTATAATTTACAACTTAAGATTGGAAAAATAAATAAGTTATATCGCTTTGAGTACGTCTCTATAAATATATGAGTTATGTTTATACATAAGTTATACAATTTATAGTTTTGTGAGTAAAATTTATTCAAATTGAAGTTAAATTAAATGAGATATTAACACTCCAAATTGTAAGAATGGTATAAAACTTGATAGAACAAGAATTGGGTGATACCTGTCCAATAGCTAGGTTAGTGAACGTATTAACAATGAATGATGTATAACTAAGAAACCAACATATATCACTACAAAATTTTTGACCATTAGTGACGACAATTGTCGCCGCTATTAATGGCCAAAATCGCCGCTAAAAGTATTAGCGGTGATTTGTCGCCGCTAATAAGTCGTCGCTATTAGTTTGTCGCTATTGATTAATTTTTCGCCGCTAATGATGTTGCCGCTAATAGAGTCATTTGCGGCGACAGTGTCGCCGCTATTTGGTTAAATAAAAAAATTCATGGGAGACTATCATTAGCGGCGACATGTCGCCGCTAATTAGTCCCCGCTAATAGTGTCGCCGCTATTGGCCCTTGTAGCCGCTAATAGTAACATTTCTTGTAATGATATATGTTTACCAAGCTTCTTTAGTTGTGTTTTACTCTGAGTTTTACGCATATATGCCCAAGTGCGTTCTAAAATATGATTTGAAAGACCTAAAATCTTTGAACTTGTGCATACATAGTACCTGAATGACGAACAATTTTCGCTCCAAATCGTAATTTGTTGAACTTTTTTCTACCTGATCTTTGATCTAAATTTTCAATTAGAGATGTTTTAAACTGAGTTAATTACTGTGATACTAATTAAACACACTAATATACCATGTTCTTGTGAGAAATATTTATTGATTTAAAATGGAACCCTAATTATTAACTATAAGCATATGGCCATATATATATGTTTTCTCGATCTGTTTGTTCTTTATACCTTTAATCATAATTTTATTAATTAGCTATTATTATAATATCAAACCTTAAATTAAAATTTTGATGAATAAAGATATCATACTAAAATAAGAAGAAAGCATATACTTGGAAGATCCCATGGATCATATTTGTAGATGTCGATCTGTTTGATGATGTCGATATGGGGCAGTTTCTTGTCCACCTTTCGACGAAGATAAAACCCGACAAGCTCTTCATCCGTAGGGTGAAACCGAAAACCTGGAAGTGGTATATCTTCTTCTTCATCAACTCGTCTTCTTCCGATCACCTGCATCTTTTCACTATCCATTAGTGGAGTTTCTTAAGGTGTATATATGATTAACTAATTAACTGTCAGTCATGTATGTATATGTATCTATGCAAGTGCAATTAGGGTTGTTCCTGTAAGCTATATCTAAGAGGTGTGAAGAGGGTTTGAGTTTAAAGGATCTAATAATATGCAGCTTACTTGGTCAAAGTCACGAGTGTTGACTCAGTGGATGTCAAAATCAGATGAAAAGGTCCAAGTCAACAAGTTATAATTGAGGGCAAAAGTTAATTGGAAACATTCAAATCTAACATACTACACAGTACCCAATATTAGAAGTGATCATGCATAGAATATTATCATGAGACAATGTTATTGGTAAATTTGGCATGCATGCAATCTGTGCCTAGTATGTTTCTTCTAGAACAAACAGAAAAACTTATATTTATTTTTATTTTTATTTTTGCTATAAATAAAATTTTAATCACATGTAAATATGTAGCTTAACAACCATGATCATTAGCCTATTAGGCCGTTCAAAAAATACATATTTTGGTAACCAAAAAATAAAAGTGATTAATGTTGATGAGCCATCATGTGGTTTCGTATAACAACCATGACACAACATGACACGAGTGATACGGGTGTAAGACATGAAATAACAAACCTGTTATTACTTGATTAATATCACATGTTTAGTGACGTACATGACATGTCACGATACATTTAACGTACACGATTAACAAATAACAAAATAAAAGAAAGATAAACAAAAATTAAAATTTATGATAGCATTATCCTTCAAAGACAATTGTTAAAATTTTGAAACAAAAGTCGGTAAATGTTTCAACTAATAATATGTAACATTAAAAAGATAGGTCATAAAATCCATATAGGGGCGGCAAGCAGCGTTAGCAGCTAGGTTAGGAAAAACCAAAAAGGACATATTTTATTATTTTAAAGATAGATAAAATGTAAGAGGTTCAAACATGTCATAAACATGCATGTTAAGACTGTCCACAACGCTAAACAGCGCCCTTCCCACAAGCAGTCTCAGTCAGCATGTCACATCAGCTTTCCACTAACGTTCATCCATTCTTCCAACAGTCAACTTTTACCCCCAACACCATCCTTCCCACAAACAATCATTAAAAATTCATAAAAAAACAAAACAACACACATTTTGTGGCGTGGGCCCCACAAAATGCATCCATTGAATGCCCTTGGGGAAGGGCGGGTGAAGGATAGATGGGTCTGCACAACACAACCCTTCCGAAAGGCAACATGGGCTGGGCTAAGAGCGAGGCTAAGGGCGGTGCGTTGGGGAGAGTCTAAGTAGGTGTTTAACTTGTTTAGACGTGAAATTAATAACGTTTAAACATGTATACTTTTTTAAGCATGAAGCTTGTTAAGCGCTCAAACTCAAACTTATTTAATTTCGTGTCGTGTTAACATGTATGTATTAGAAATTATCTTCCCTATTTTTGGGTCGTGGTCAATTAAATGGACCAATACGTAATCAACTAGACATTTCATAATATTTAATCATATTTGATAATAACAAGTCAATTTATAATGTCTCCTTGTGCACAATTTACTGAGAGATAATCCTAACATTTATGAAGGAAAAGTGGTAATTAACAATCAAACATATCTGCTCCACCGTTTAGGTTGTAACTTTACCCTTGTTTTATAATTAAAAGTATATTATGTTTTTTCAAAAGTTGTAACTTTACCCTTATTTTTTATAATTAAAACTATATTATGTTTTTTTCAAAAGAACGGATAGTTGAACTGATCAACATCTTTACATGCCTTTTTTGAAAGAAAATTAAAGAACCATAAAGATGCTTAATAGCACCGAAACAAACAAGCTTTTAAAAGTCAATTAAATATACGAGTGTCACGCTCGGTATTGTAGTTACATGCGGAAAAGAAGAAAAACAAATCTAGCTTTTATTATAATTTGGTTAAGGAGTCTTTAAAAGTTGATAAATTCCGTACTTAACCAAATTCAAAGTTCCAAAATTGAACCGAAAAACGAATTCTATTCACTTCGGTTTTGTTATTTTTCAAACTAAAAAACCCAATCTAAAAAACCCATATTTAAACGAATTCTAATTCCAATAATTTGCAGTGTAGGTACCTTGGTTTTAGCTTTACTGAGTTTCCTAGAACCGAAAATAGATTACCGAATTTGGCTTTGGTATAAGACCGCAGAGAAAACAGTTTATGTGATTCCGTGAATTTTAAATAGTTTTACTTTAGTCTGGTTTTTTATTTAATCGGTTTGAAACCGAATATCGATTTTCATTTTAATCCGTTTGGAACCTAATATTATTTAAACCGTTAAATAATTAACGTATGTTTTTTATTTTTATTTTATTCTTTTTAATTTAAAAATTAAATTTTTGTTTTTACTTTATAACTTTTTTATATATGATGGTTTATGTTATCTTAATATGGCAGAACTTGAAACCTATCATGTAGGAAGATACACCATCTAATCTATCTAGGCACCGATAAGTGAAGACGTTTTGGTGATTGCAAACCTAATTACACCATAGAAAACACCCACCGAACTTTCTCTATTTACATATTGCTCCTAAATTACTTAATTACGTATTGTGCGTATTGCATGTTTAATATACTTTTGCAAAGAATAAGGTTTATGAACATGAATATTAGCAACTATTCATTTATCAATTTTAGTCTAACTTCTAATTAAATTTCAAAGGGTAGTATCTTTAGAGTATAGCACTATTAATTAACCCACACATATGTATGTATACTTTGTGACTATATAATATTTATAGGTATCACTACAAGAAAAAGACCATATTGCTACTAGACCTATGACGACGACATGATGTAGACACTATAAGTCACCCTGAGGCGACGACATGGCGTCACCATAAGTCTAGAATAGCTAAAAACCAAATTGATCCTATGGCGACGGTAACACGTATAGCGACAAAAAAATGTTATCGAAATGTCGTCGCTATAGGTCTGTTTTTTTATATTTTGATTTATTTAAATAATGCTGAAAATTTAAAAATTATGTGTAACCCTAAAGCGACAACTCGTCGGGCCATAGGTAAAAGCTTTTGTCCTTTTTTTTTTTCTCTAAAATAATAGGAGGAAAATAATCCCGCCATTATGAAAACTCTATAGCGACAACATGTCATCGCCTTCGGGTTTTATGATTTAAAAAAAATATTATTAACAAATATCATAATTATAACAATAATAATAATAATAATAATTATTATTATTATTATTAATTTATTTACATGTTATTGTTATTATTATTATTATTGTTATTATTATTATTATTATTATTATTATTATTATTATTATTATTAGTAATAATAATAATAATACTATTATTAGCTATAATTATAAATAAATTAGTGTCAATTATGATCAAATATGTTCGATTACAATAATTAGGTTACATATGTCAAAGTCTAGCTATGATTGAATCTTATCATCGATGATAAATAATACATATTGATGGTAATTTACGAGAATTTATGCTTATTAAGGGTAAGTTAACTTTGCTTATGCTTAATTGTCATCAATGTGTGTCAAACAAGTTCAAATATGTCTGGTTATGATAATTAGGGTCGATTATATACGTTAAAGGTTAGCTATAATCGAATTATGATTATTGGTGTTAAATTAGACACTTTGATGGTAATATATGGAAAATTATGCTTATTAATGGTAAATTAATTTTGTGCTTTTATTTTAAATAGGTCAAAAACATTCAAACACACGTTAGGCTAAAAGTTGGATGTTATTACTTGCATTATTAGTTTATTAAAACTTTTAAAATTTTTATCTTTTATTACTTATGATTTAAAAGGATGGTTTTTCCATTTTAATTTTTTATTTTGTTATTTAATAATGCAGGAAAAATTTGGAAATCAATACGCCCATCAGTGGGTATTGAAAGAAATATGTTAAATGCAAGAACAAATGTATAAATTTGAAAAAAGTAAATCAAATCCTAATAACGTTAAAGATGATCACGATGAAGACAATAAGAAAGTTAATTTGTTTGGTTTGTAAAATTAAACGATGTTTACATTGGTAGTTTCGTTTGTATGTAACTTGAATCTTATTAACTTTCTTTTGGGTATTCATGATATTAGCTTTCGTTTTGGTGTATAAATCTTTTTCCAAAACCATAGGGCTTTCCATTTTTATTTTTATTTTTATTTATAATTTTATTATAAAAGATATAAATATGCAGGACCTATGGCGAAGACGGCATGTCCTCGCCATAGATTGAAAATTAAATTTATTTTTAGTTAAAATATAACATGGAAAATTTTTTGCCGACAACTCTATGGCAGGGAAAAAGAAATTTTTCTGACAACTCTATGGCAAGGACTTGTCGTCGGGATAGACTTTTGTGACGACAAAGGTTTTGGCGACGACTAATAAATGAGCTATAGCGACAAGTCTGTGACGACTAGGTCTGTGCCGACGACAAATTGACCCTATCGTGACGACAAATAATATTGTCGCCATACCCCTAGTTTCTTGTAGTGTATATGTATTTGTATATGTAGCATTTCGAACTTTTGATCTAGTGGACGACTCAAATTAAGCTGAATGAGATATCTTTGATATTTGAATTTGAATGAGATATATTTGGTGTTTTGTTAGCAACATGAATACGGTCAACTTAAGAAAGGCACATTTCAACAAATCCAACTGAATTGTCTAGAAGCGTTATTTTTCAAGTGGGGTGCTACAAATCCAAAGGTTGTTTCTTCAAAGTCATCTTTGGTGGACCAAATGCCATGTAAAATTCAACATCAATCTTATTGATTGATGAATGATAGGTTTAGAAACTACTTTTAGACTTCCACTACAAGAATTTTATCCTATCGCGATGGCAGCTATAGCGGTGGCAAATGTCGCCGGTATTGTTGACCCTATGAGGACGACTTATCACTGCAATAGGTGTTCTCTGAAATTTGACCACCCAAAGCTTTTTGCGACGAAATCTTGTTGCTATGAAGGTTGGCAAGGTGGTCGGAAAAAGGGCGTTATAATGAAAATATGTGTCACGCGATTACATGTCGTTTGCATAGAGAAATTTCCTTTTAAATTTCTTTTTTTCCAATTATAGGAAACACAGTTGGTGTATAAAATGGAGACACTATGCTGCCGTCATGATTTCATTTGTTTATATAAAGTTTTTAATATTATCAATAATCTCGTCGACAACATACGGGTTTACATCTACTAGCTAGTTATATCCAAAATCAACCTCTATATTTGCATTTATAATTTAACAATTTAAACCATAAAATAAATATACAATCATCAAAAGATGAATATAAATTATATTGAAATTTTATGACGTTAATATATATTTTGTAAAAAATGTAAAATTGGATACGAGTTTGGTTTGGACCATGAGAGTATGAGGCTCTATGTCTGCACTAGGACATGTGTGCATTGCCATTGGGCTACGCGAAGTGGATACTGGATAGCCCAAATATGTAATTTTTTTCAAAACAACAAAAATTTATAAACAGAAAAAAGAAATGAATTAAGAGCTGAATAATATTGGTAACCCTACTAAGTTTATTTATAGCCATTTTGTTATAAACTTAATGAGAAAAATAGTTACTGTTTTTTAAATAGGATAAGAGATGTCTCATTAGAAACTTTCTCGGTGTAGAATCGAATTATAAATGAGAAGAAGACGTACAAATATACTATTTATTTTTTTCTTCCTTTAATGATTATTAACTAAGCTCTTTTACTCAACACATCCTAGTTTTATGACTTGATTTTTCAAAATGTTGAGATAGGAAGTGGCGGTGGCAATTCCTAACATGATGATACAAACAACAAGAAAACGTGAAGATAATCAGGTTTTATGTTCACGTGTTTTACAAATTTAACAAACGAGTCACATGCACATTGAGTGTTTAACCAATAGATCAATCTACCAATTTGTTGCTTAAATCAGTCAACTTGCTAACTCCTTTATTATGTTCCTCCAACGTACTTAGCTGGTTTAATGTATTGAATCGTATTTCGGCTCAAAGCCATTACAAAACGGAGCTGTGTAATGGGCCGTAATTGAGTGTCTTTGACCTACATTGGCATATAATTATCGTTGTATGTTTAAAAGAGAAAGCTTTTATGAATCCAAAAAATGACCTTTAAAAGAATATGATTAATGAAAGGGATAAGACATATCAAAAAGACGAAACGTCCTCACTCCCCAACCCAAAAATTATGTTAATAAGTAATTGTTTTATTCTTCTTCTGCCTTGCCATTGCCAACCCCACCTTTGCGGTTTCTTTATATTATTAGCTTTTAGCAAAACATAAATATCAAAGGTATTTAGTTTCATGGTACAAAAGTGTTGTGGTGTTACTATCAAGTGTGAGGTTTCAAGTCTTGTAGTGAACATTTGATGTAATTTCAAAGTAGATTAGTCGGTTTGTGAGCACTTATAAAAACCAACAAAGCATATATAAATCATCGTTGCATTACAAATCCTATATATAAGCATGATTAATAACTAATTTAGGGTTGTTATAGAAAAACATAGTTGATAACCATAACTTAATTATTAAACATACTCATAAAATTGAAGTTTGAATGTATGATAAAAGGTTTTTCGAAAAGTTATCACAAGTTTAATAAATTCATTTAATCCTCGTTAGTGCATAATGTTGTCATATCCACAATATATACATTACTTTCGGGTCTCAACTATGTTGCGCACCTTGTCACATCTGTGTACGTTTTGTTTTGATATTAATATGTTTAATTAATTATATTATTAGTTGTATGTAAAAACATATAAAGAGATTCATACGAGGTATTAATTTGTAAGACATTATATACATGAGAAAAGTATTTACAAATAATTTTCATCACATCTTTATGTTCGTGTGTGTCGAGAGAGATAAAAGATCACTTCGCAAAGACGAATGAATTTTAAACATTTTTTTATAAAATTAAAATTATTTATAAAATAAAATTTAAAATTTTGAACAAAGTTTTTAATTTCGAACAAAGTCCTAAAACAAAAATGTTCTCTTAGTTTTGTTGTCACAATAGTTCATAAAACGGCATGCATCAACACATAAGTGCCGAGTCAAGATTTGTAATCTTATGTATATTTATACTAGGTTACAATCCCGTGTAATACACCGTCTAAATAAATTTACTGTTACATAATTAATAATATAAAAAGTTATGTATTAAATATTGTGTATTATACGTATTGAATAAAACCATGTATTACACATTTGAAATTTTGAATTTAACATATTCGAAATTTTAATTATGGATAGTTATTAATTGATGAATAGCTATTATGACATTCATAATTAAGAGGAGAGAGAAGCGGGAAAACCAATTATTAGATGTCTTATAATGGTGACAAGTGTCCAGATTTATTTTGATTTATTAGTATAGAGATGTTTTAATTTAATCCTAAAATTTATATTATAATATTTGCTAACTTTTAGATACAATACACGACGAACATACAAAATGATATCCAAAATTTGTAAAAGACTTCTTTGGATTGATTGGGGCGTCACATTCCGCGCCATATATCTACTATAATATCCACAAATTCACTTTTTAGTTACTTAAATAAAGTAGCTTTAATGATACCAATCTTATCATCAACCTTTTATTCCCATTTAGTGTTTCTTTTTGTTTATTGCAACTATTAAAGCGTGATCTTTTGTCTTTGTGTTTGATGATGCTTGCAATATTTGATTTTCTATATAACACATATAATAAAGTACCTTAATTCTGACCATAACAAAGTGTTTTTGAACTTTTTTTAACGAAATCACACACACTAAAATGCTATTAAATATGTGTTATATGTTTATAATAAGACTTGAAGCCTCAACACTCAAGAGGGGCACAAACATCTTAATATGATTGGTGTAGAAGCCTTTGGTGCCACGGTGTGTTAAATAATGTGCGTCTCCAAAAGGTTAATGATTCATGTCTTATGATCTAGCAGTGTTGTAAATTTAGATGTGAGTTTATAACAAAAACTCGCAAATTTTACCATGAAGTCTTTGGCCTAGTAGTTGTAGTCCTGTGGCTAAGTCTCGTCTGGAACAATATTTGAATAAGTCAATAGGTTTTCTCAGTTATAGATTTCATCTAGATAGTATGAGCTGGTCCTTTGACATAAAGGATAATTCATTTGCGAGATGATCTGGGTGTTCAGGTCTTTGCTGTTCAAAAAAAAAATAAATCAAATGTTATTAAAGATAAAGTAGGAATGATAATAGTACCTGCCAAGTACGCCTACTGTACTTTACCCTCTTTCTTTGTCTTCTTATTCTTTATATTATTATCATCAACATATAAATACTCACTCATCACCCCGACATTCTTTAGCTATCACCACCATGATCAACAAGCTCATACGCCGCCTCTCCCGCTGCTCCCTCCACCGTCCCTCCGCCCTCGGTGGCTCCTCCGCCACCGTACCCGAGGGCCACCTCCCCTTTTACGTCGGAGAAGAGATGGAACGCTTCGTCGTAAACGCTGATCTATTGAACCACCCTCTCTTCATAAACTTGCTAAACATATCGGCTCAGGAATACGGCTATGGGCAAAAAGGCGTCCTCCGTATCGCCTGCCATGTCATCCTTTTTCGGCGATTGCTCGAGGCTTTGGAGGAGGGGGAAGAAGCTTCATGTCATGTTCAACATCTTCTCTCTCAACATAATGACCATATGTCATGATATATATGTTCGTATATATGTACGTACATCATTTCATTTCAGTATAATATCAGATTCTGGATTCATACACCACTGATTAGGTATTCTACACCACTGATCTAGTAAACTTTTGTTTACATTAAGTAAATTGCAGTTTACAAGATGTAAATGACCGTTTACAATACAAGTGATGTATCTGACCTAGATCTCATATGCACATATATACACATATATATATATATATGTGTATGTATGTTTTGAACTTGTATAGAGTCAGTTTAATTATATGCCAGTGTTCAATTTTACAATCCTTTTGTTTTTGTTTTCAACGTTTATGTACTTTACTAGGAAATTGTTAAACGGTCCATATATGCGGATTTTGGCTCGACCCGAGGAAGGTATTTTTCGCCATACACGACAAATACTAACAGGCGATCCAAGGGCACCCGCACGCGCTATGAATTGTAATCGCAGGGTTCTGTCTAAATATTATAGCCTGTTGGTTTATGGTTATAACTATCCACATCTTGGATGTTTTGATGTATGAAGTCTATATAGAATAATGAAAAGCCTCATAAAGTATAAAGTATTATGTATTATTGATGATTGTTTAAAATAGCATAATATGGTCATTTACCCTTTAGTTTCATATTCTTTCCCACAAGTTGCACCGGAAAGTGATGACATTTTTATTTATTTGCAAGTGTCGTATATGTTGATAAAACAATAAAGAAAGTGTGTTACATGAAAAATGTTATTTGGGTGGATTTAACGCATGAATATGGGATGGACAAAGGACATGATGTTGAAGGTGACAAGTGTGGAGGGTAAGTCACGTGAGTAGTGGTGGAAATGGAGATTTTGTGAAAAAATAATCTTGGGATTTGTCGATTAAGTGAAAAGACTTGTCTTGTTACAACTGTATAAACGAATATGTCTATTTATTTTACTTTGATACATAAATTGGTTACGCAAAAACATAAATGTCTTTTATATTTTATTCATAGTCCCAATAGATTTTGTCAGTACAATGTACAAATATTTTATAAACTAAATCTATTTTCACACAACTCATAACTATTGTAGTTGTTTACGTTTGATGAAGCAAAACAACACTAATTATATATCCGTAAACTATTAATTGATGGTTGGTAATATGTTCACCAAAATAATGATATCACGTATGTGTCAGTATTATTACTGTATATTTGTGGATTTATACGAACTTTTAGTGTATAAATGTGATGTGATTTTAAGCACAGATTAGCATTGAATCTACGCACCCATATGTATCTTATAAGGTGGTAATAATATTGTAATCGGAGTGAATGGAAGGGCCACACAAAGAGTGAGCTCGAGCTACTCAAATTTTTGGTTTGACACTAACCCTAACAAATTTAATAGCTCATGAAGGTCGAAGGATACATTTGTATTAACCGATTGAGGGTAGACATAGAATATGATCCGATAGGTTTCGATAAAATTCTAGAATAAATCGTTAACTACGATTGTAATAAATGCAAATAAAACTAGTAGTTAAAAGCGGTATGAGTAATAAAAAATAGTGAAAATTATTTGGACGGTCCTAGTAGTTTTGACAGTTCAACAAAAACTACGGATTTGATTCCTAAACCTGATATTTTATGCACTTTGTTACAATTACGGAGCAATTACAGAGTTTGAAAGATGGTTCCTATGTGCATCGGTGTGTTAAAACGAGTTAAACATTATTTTGAAAGCAAAAATGCAATAATAATGCAACCTGAGGTTTAGGGCACAGGAACCACCTGTGTAATTCATTCTAAAAAATCATATTGCTCTCGTTGAGAGTCGAACTCAAGACCTCCCGCTTACTAAACGGGTGCTCTAACCAACTGAGCTACGAGAGCTGCTTATTGCGATTTGAATACTTTACGATTTATACCTATTGTATTTGTCAATAAACCGAGTTCTCTTTGTTCGTTATCTAATTTATGATTACAGACCGCCATTTGTAGGTCACCATTCGCCGGAGACGCACCGCCGATTAGAAGCAAGATGATGTTACGATGTTATCCAGCTTTTAGCAAGTTCAAATTCAACCACAAAGCTGTTGGATTATGGTGCAATCGTTCGTCTATACCCTTTATTTGTTCGATTTCTTCGAACCATCATAATCTTGCTTTCCACTCGAAACCAATCGAAGGCACCGACGACTCTCCTCTATCTGGTATTGGTTGTTTCTGTTTGTTTTCTTGATTTTAAGCTGTTCATAGACATACCCATATGATTGAATATCTGTAAATCAATCTAATAATTGGTGTTTAAATTCGTTTATATAGGTTTGGAGTGTGTGATGATGGATTATATGTTCGGAAAGAGAAAAGCCACAGAAGTTGCTCACTCGTAGGTACTTCATTGCTCAAATGCTCATTGTTGTAATGCCTTTTATGTGTAACGCATCTGCATTTGTTTCTTGTAACTGTGTACCTTAATGACCCTTTAACATATAGGAATCAAGATTAATGTGGATTTCGAAAGACAAGATGAAATGCATATTAGGGGGTGTGTGGGATTTTGCTTATTTAAACGGTTAATGCGGTTTTATAAGTAGATAAGCACTTTTGGGTGTTTTGAATGAAGAAAAGTGTGTATGTGTATCTGCTTATTTTGGGATGATATAAGTTGCTTTTGGTCACTAGTTTGAGATCGTTATTTTAAACCGACTGTTCTAGGCAGGGCGTCTCTATTGTTTTAGAAAAAAGGTTCTCGCTTTAGGTCCCCATACTTAAAGGCACTCTAAAAGAAAATTAGGGATTAGGATTCTCATCAAGAGTGGCATTGATATTTGGCTTCACTTCTTCAATTTGTGTACATGAAGTGTTATAATGTAACTAGACTCATTGACTTTGATAAACATCAGGTGCAGATTCTTGGTTAAATTTAGAGTTTATGAAGAATATACCTATAAATATACTATGAACGTATGCAGCAGAAGTGGCTTTCTCATATACATGCAAAAGATATATATGTAACTAGATTCATTGACTTTGAGAAACATCAGGTGCAGATTCTTGGTTGAATTTAGGGTTTATAAAGAATATACCTATAAACATACATGTTTGGTCAAGAACCCAATATTTTATAAATATTAATTTGATTTGCAACATTCATGTGATTTTTTCTTAATAAAACTTGCATTAATTGTTCTCAATAATTTGCTACAAAGCAAAATATGGTGAATCTAGTGCAATGAGTTTTTTGTGGTTTATGCTCGTGTTAATTCCAATAATGATGGTAAGTAATAGGATTGTTAGCAAAATAATTACATTTATTACAAAAGACCCCAATTTTAGGATTTGCTTCTGGTCTCGAAAAAGGTTGAACCACCCTGATTCTTGGTTTCAAAAGGAGAAATTTTCATAAGCATAAGATGTTTAAATAATTAATCCCAAACACCCCCTAAATGATGTTGAATTGAGTTGAACTATATTTTGAAACATAAAGATTCAGCAAAATGTACAATTTCCTGTTACAATTTATGTATAAAACCACAAGGGAAAATGCATATCATATGTCAGTTTCTACCTATTTGTGTAAATACAGGATCTGGAAACATGTTGTACAGAAAGGGGATGCAGTTGTGGATGCCACTTGTGGAAATGGTTATGATACATTGGCAATGGTGAATATGGTGGCTGATGAATCATGTAGTGGCCGTGTCTATTCAATGGATATTCAAGAAACTGCATTACAAAATACCGTTTGTTTATTGGATAAATCACTTGACCCTCATAAGGTGCCAGTTTTAATTTAACATTATTCAGTATAACCAATTAATGCAATATGATTGAACAAGTTTTGTTGTTTTAATTCTTGCTAGAAAGAAATGGTAGAGCTGTTTGCCACCTGTCACAGCAAAATGGAAGAAGTTGTTCCAAGGGGCGTCACAGTGCGGTATATAGTGCAACTCACAATCCTTTATATATAAGTTAATGTACATAATACTTTGGCATTGTGTTTTGAAAGTGATTATCTGCCTCCAATTAAAAGATAATCAGTTTCTGATGCTTGGAAATAGCGAAAATGATTCTGATTATTTCCTGCAGCCCCTTTTGTTATAATAACTTTTAACAATATAAGAACATCCTAACACTAATTCCTGCAGCTGATTTTGTTACATCTGATTATCTCATTTTAGTTACTTCATATCATATAGACACTTTCAAAACGCAATGCCAAACACCCAACCGCGTATGTTAACATAAACACCAACTTCTTGGTAGCAGACTAGTTGCATTCAACTTGGGATATCTTCCGGGAAGTGACAAAACAGTTATTACTAAATCCGAAACAACCCTATTGGGAATGAAAGCTGCAAGCCGGATTCTAGCATCTGGAGGTCTTATCAGTATGCTGGTTTATGTGGGCCATCCTGGTGGGATGTAATTATACTCTTTTCTTGCACTTGATGCTTTTCATCTTGTTATTAAAATTATAACCTTTGCAGCTGAAAAGCAAAGTTAATGTGGTATTTGGGATTGCTTATAACAAGTTAAAACTGCTTATTGCTTTTCTGTATGATATAAGCTACTTCAGTCCTTTATTCATCACTGCCAAAGACCCTTAAAATAGCTTATTACTTTGTCACAGGGTTAAAATCATAAGAAGCAACCAAGTTTCAATTTTTTTTCCAAGAAAGTCACCCGTACCGTTTCTAACTATAAAACCACTCAAGTTCCAATATTGTTTTATTGTTAGTGAAATTTTTCATAATTGTATTAATTGAATGATCTAGATGGAACAATTATGAAAGTTGGTTATTATTTACTTTATTTTTTAAAATCACAATCACCTTCTACTTCTGGTCATACTTGAAAAGAATAATCACTAAATAGTAACAAAGTTTCATATTTGTTTCGTTTAGGTCAGGTTGAACATTCACAACAAAGACAAAAAGTCACGACGACACACTATTATAACTTGAGTGGTTTTGTGTTTAGAAAAAAGTTGGAGTTACCATGATGGAACACGATAGAAACCTGGTAACTATTAGGTCACATGTTTCCCTTTAAGATGTCAAATGCAACATGCAGATAAGCAGTTTTAACAAGCAATCCCAAAACACTGATTTCTAGATCTGATAAGTGACTAAAATATTAACTTTTTGATGAACAACGGGCGAGATTTGATGAATATCTGATGGTAGCAGGGAAGAATATGAAATGGTGGAAGGATTTGCATCTGGATTGCCAGTTGATGAGTGGATATGCTGCAAGCTCCAAATGTTGAACAGACCACTGGCTCCCATACTTGTTCTCATATGCAAGAGGTAGCAGAAGATATCATTAATCCTGGAAAAAGTATCAAAATTTATATGTTTCAGATGTTATTCTTTTGTTGTACTTCTTGAATCCCTGTAATCGCGAACGAGTTGAGTTGGTTGAATGAACACAGAAAACAAGTGCAGATTCTTCTCATTGTCTCTTTTAGTGTCTTGTGATCATCCAAACATTATTCACCTAATGTCAAAGAACTCATCAACCGCGCTATTTTTATAGAAAAGAACAAAGACAAATTTCATTGAGCATTTAGTTTCTTTTCCATAAAAATTTAACGTCGGAGATATCTTCAATTGGTGGTGTTGATGATATACAGGAATATCAAAGAGAAAACAAATATAACAAATACTGACAGCAAAAATGGTAAAAAAAATGAATAAAACGATCACGGTGGGACTCGAACCCACAATCTCCCGCTCCGGAGGCGAGCGCCTTATCCATTAGGCCACGCGACCTTGGCTTTTTGTTAACTTCCATTAAATTTATTTGTTTGGTTATGTTCAAAACAAAAACCCCCATGTATGTTTTATCCTTTCCAGATTTCGAGTAAAGCTCGTAAACGAGTCTGTCATAGTGTCATGTTATGTTAAAAGAAATCATTACTTACAACACATATTTAACATTACTAGTAAACTCAAGCACGTGTTAGTTTCTTAGTCATTAACACCGCATGTTTAATAAGCATATTACAGGACATGACACGTTAAATTTTGATTAACATGAAATGTTTAACATGGTTAGATATAAGGGCCTTAGTAACATGAATATGAAGATAAATTTAATATGGTTTACTAAACAAGGTTAAGATATGATAAAGACAAGATTAACACCATAATATAAATGTCAACAAAAATCTACGAATTCATATATAGTTGTGACATACGTGTTTAATTATTAAACTAAAAAACAACGCAATTTTAAAAACAAGTTTATAAAAGTGTTAGGTCGACCTATTATGTCTTTACTTGGTAAGTTAAAAGTGTTACGAAGATAAAGTTGAAATTTTTATAAACATGTAAAAGGAGTTAGACTTGTTTAGACATGTTTTTATTTGTGTCATTAACATGTCACCCTATCTACTACCAGCATGGTTTATTTCAAGCACTAACCTTTCTAACTTCGTGTCGAGTTATGACATGTCAGTAAGTTTGTGTTATAATATGATGCTTACTAAAGCATTACTATACACTAAAAAAAGGAAGCGTGTTACAAAACTTAACGACCAAATCCTGTCTCTTTACAATTTGAAAACTCCAAGCATGTTATAATGTATATGAATACCTGTTATATGTCTATGCATACTCTTTATATATGTCTAAAATTATAAATATATATTAGATTACGTACATACAAGTAGTAAAATCTTTGAGGTTCTAAGCTCAATTTATTAAGCCCAAGCTCAAATTTATTTGTTTAATAAATGAGCTTTTATTTAGACCAACTCAATCCCGCTTTAACTACTCGATTCAACCTTTGTTAGCGATCCCATATGGTACAAACACTACTAGTTTTAACACCTTATTTTTAAGAGGAAGTGGTCCAGAATAATAATTAAAACCACATGATAGTTACACAAAACTATGCAACAAAGATTTACTGCCAAATTCAAAAACACTCATCACATGCTCTCAACTCAAAAGCTAGCCATACAATGGCTCTAATAACCACTTATTAATTGCAAGTTTGAACCAAGACCCTTGGCCAACAACTCAGTTCCATACTAACATACAGTAGCTCAAGCATCATCCAGTGCAAGCACACCGGGAAGTGGCTTACCTTCAAGAAGCTCCAAACTAGCACCACCACCAGTCGATATGTGACTCATCTTGTCAGCAAGCCCAACTTTCTCAACCGCTGCAACTGAGTCACCGCCTCCAATAATGGTTGTCACCCCCTTTCCGCTAAGCTCCGCCAATTTCTTTGCTATAGCCTGAATTCACATGTAAATTTGGGTCAAATTTCAGTCATTTTGTGGTTACAGCATAACAAAATGTAACACGGCGTCTTCTTAGATAGAACTCATAAAAAAGATAACACTTCCCTTTTAGGGTACGCGAGTTACATATTGTTCCATTGTGAAATGTTACAACTGGTTAAATCAAGCACCCTAAATGAAACAATTATGAAACCTACTTACTATTTAGTCTTTTTTTATTATGTTCACCAAAAATCAATTACTTTAGACTGAACACGCTTTAACCTGTTGTGAAAATTGACAAGAATCAATGATATGAAACTTGATGACTTGAATGGAATGGTTATGGAAGTTGGTTACTGTTTAGTATTTGAACGGAGCAGAAAAAATCATCATGGTCTAATTACCATAAATCAAAAATTTTGAAAGTACGTTAGCTTTTAAAACCCACAAATATCTGAAAGGTTTTGATTGTAAGTACCTCTGTGCCCACAGCGAATTTATCAAACTCAAACACGCCCATGGGTCCATTCCATATGACGGTTTTGGTGGTATCCAAAGTCTCACTAAATGACTTGATGGAGTCTGGTCCAATATCCAATCCCATCCATCCATCTGGAATGCTAGATGCTGGAACAACCTGTAAATATATTCAACGAATTAACAGATGGTTACAATATTCTTTCCACTGTAGCCCATTTACTTATGGAAGGGTCTATTTGGGTTATGTTTTAATCTTTAATCCATAGTGGGTCAAATAGTATAAATAGATAAAGATTAGCTTCACAGGAAACAGGTCAAATAGCCTACATATTTGATGTTTCTCAAAGCTTATTAATAAAGCATAAAACAATAGGATTTGCAATGGTTGAAAACAGGACCAGACCTAACCAAACTGAACCCGGAGGCCCAGACCGAACTTGGAACTCTTGGTCTGGTAATTAAAAACTACTGGCCAACACAATGACATTTCGTTCAAAAAATGGAAAACTGACTCTGGGCCAGACAAGACTGAAATCAAATTAGGAGTTGAACTAATCTGCAAACTGAACTTTTTTCATACATATACCAAGAAACAGATCGTACATATGTGGACCGTTTGTGGTTTCAACAGGCTTGGATCAATTTTGGGACAACACCTCATTCTTTTGAACAACCTATTAATACCTTTTTCAAGAAAATATAAATTATTACAGAAACAAAACAATTTCTATAATCATGACAATTTTAACTATTTGAAGCAAAACAAGAAAAGTCTTGAATGAAAAGTATTCCAGGTTAACCCAACCCCTCTAAACCAATAACTAAAATACCTGTTTTGACCAGTTAACAACCCCCCGGCCAGCCAAATTTACCAATACTTGAAAACAAAAGGGACAAATTGAAGCTAAGAAGCTAACCTTGCTGTTTGCATCTGCAGCAAACTTGTCAGCAATGACAACATCAGAGGGGAGTAAAAGAGACACTCCCTTAGACTTTGCTTTTTCAAGAAGGCTTGTTGCAAGATCAAGCTTGTCTTCTTCCACTAGTGAAGAACCAACAGGGTATCCTTGGGCTTTATAGAAGGTAAATATCATTCCTCCACCAAGCACAAGGATGTCAACCTTCTCTAATAGTGACTCGATGACACCAATTTTACTAGACACCTTTGATCCACCAACTATTGCAGCGAATGGCTTCTTAGGGTTTGATACAGCTCCAACTAGGTAGTCAAGCTCCTGAAAACAGTACAAGGAAAAAGAAAAGAATTTAGCTGGTGTTGGTTTGCAATCAGTAATCACTACAGACAAGTATGATAGCATGGTATATGAAGATGGAAATGGAATGAAAATCAAATATTATAATTTAATTCCTAAATTTAAGAAATCAATCCTTCAAACCAAACACAAACACCTTCTATCATTTCCATTTCCATTTCCATTCCCAAACCCTCACTGCAGAAAACTTCTTGTTAAATAGACAAAATACTTTCTGATATTTATAAAGCTACAAGACCAAACCTTTTGCATAAGGAAACCAGCAACAGAAGGCTTCAAATGCTTTGCAACACCCTCAGTTGAGGCATGGGCTCTATGTGCAGTGCCAAATGCATCATTGACATACAGGTCAGCAAGTGATGCCAATTTCTTTGCAAATTCTGGGTCATTCTTCTCTTCTTCTTTATAGAACCTCACGTTTTCAAGAAGTAACACACCCCCCTCTGGGATTTGAGCAACCAGTTTCTCAACCTCTGGTCCAATGCAATCATCTGCCATCTTGACCTGTTGATGGTACAATCAAAGGCTCAGAGAGGAAAATTTTAAGCAACAATTGCGATGACATAAAAACAAGAAATTTATAAGTTGAAATGCACAAATGAACAAACCTCGATTCCTAGGAGTTCTGAGAGTCTTGGCAATAGTGGTTTCAGGCTGAACTTTGGTGTGACACCCTTTGGACGTCCCTATAAACAACAAATAGAGAAAAATACTAAGGAAGTCTTTGGGGTGTTCAGGATTGCTTATAATCTGCTTTTAAAACATCCACTGATGTTTGAATAATTTAAAACAAAATCATAACAACATTATGAAATCATATGCGTTACACTTCAAAAGATCTAACAAAGTATCACAAGCTACGTAAAGATGCAGTAGTAATCGCCATTGTACAACTTCAAAGGTTTAGCCTGTTTTAAAGATCTGAAAGTTGAAAAGGTGCAATGTTACAATTAACCTTCAAAAAATCACTCAAAGATCAAGAAAATGAATACTACAAAATCCAAACCCAATCAGTCTAAGGATCCAGTAGTGATCTCCGTTGTATAACTTTATAAGGTTTAGTCAATATTTAAGATCTGAATATTTAAATAGTGTAAACTTACAATTAACCATCTAGAAAACATCTTGAGATCAAGAAAACATATACTGAAGAAATTGAAATCCAAAGCAATATAAGGATGCAGTGTAGTGATATCCATTGTACAAATAACATGTTTCTGGTGTATATTAATGATCTGAAACTTGAAACTATAGAAGAGTACACAGCCACAGTCAACTATCTAAAATCACCAGTGATTAGATCAGAAAAATAAATACAAACAAAATCAAATCCACAGTGAGATGCACCGATCAGATATCAAGTAACGCCATGAGAAACAATTGCTTGTGAAGAAAGAAGAAAATATACCAGATGAGAAGAAAGGATGACTCTAGCGCCTTTAGACATCAAGTACTTGATCGTAGGAACAGCAGCACGGATGCGAGTATCATCGGTGATTCTAAAGCTATCATCCAACGGTACGTTGAGATCAACCCTAACGAACACTCTCTTCCCCTTGAGATCTCCTTCGGTTAAACTACTGACACTCCTCTTCGTCGCCATTTTGATCTAGTAACAACAACAATAACTTGATTTCAGATTCACTACTACAGCAGAAACACAAATAGAAATTAAGATCAGAAACAGTAATCAGATCAACTTAAGCAATTGAAATCATATGGTGATACATAGAAATAGTAATGAATGATCGAAGAGATTGAAGATGAACTTACGATAGAGCGGAAAGATCGAGAACGTAACCCTAGCGGTCGGTAGCCGTAGTGTTGCCTTTAGTAGAGATAAGAGTGCCTTTGTCTGCACGACACGGTGGGCTTGTTTTTTATCAGCCCACAAGAAATAAACCGTTAGTTTTTTTCAGTCAAACCGACCGGCCGGTTTATTTCTATTTAAACCTCTGTTTACACTTGCGGGATTACAATTTACATGATATGAACAAGTCAAGCTGCTCGTGAGCTACTCAATATCCGCGTAAGATCATCTCGTGGTAAACCTGAATCGAACTGGCTTTTAGGTTTTAACAAGCCAGATTCGAAAAGATTAAAAAAATGTAATTATTATATATAATGTATATATGTGTGTGTTTGTTTTTTTTTTTTTTTTCATAACGACTAACTAATACACCTTTTAATTTTACTTTTAAGATTACACATTTGACATTTATGAACAAGAGTTTTTTATCAACCAATTAAAAATGAACATTTTTATATAGCATATCGATACTACTAGGTTAAAAATATAATTCTTCAAGTTGACTCTATAATAATATGATGAGTTAAATCTTATTTAACATGTATATGTAAAAATTAAAATATATTCAACTTTAGAATTTTACTTTATAGAAAACCAAAAATCAGTAACTTGATTCAAAATATGAATTTTGATTTATGTTTGCTAAGATTCGAAGCTGAAAATAATTAATTATCAAATGGAACCTTTTAGATCAACAAACATGGCAAGGTGCATGCGCTTGATATTCAAGCTAAACAATAAGAATATTCGTTGTCTGTTGGTATATCCTCGGTTTACAATTTTATTAGGTTTATTATTTATAGTTATGATAGGCTCGTTTATTACACGGTTAAAATAAATAAAATATTAAAATAAAATAAAATTTAATAATAATAAAATAATATTTTAAAAGAATATATTGTTGAAATCTTGCTTATTATTGATAGACCAAAAATTTTGTTTCAAAATAAACGTTTTAAAAGAATGACATTTTAATAAACTTTATTGTTATAACTTTAAATTTTAATTATTTTTTAATAAAAATTTACTTTTTAAAAACATTAATATTAACATATTTCATATTTAAAAAAAAAAAGATTGATGTTTTAATTTTTTTTAATTCTTATTTTATACAAATTTGTTTCTTTAGAAATAACATAATAAAAGATATAATTCTAATTTATTAAAAGTTGTTTTAATTTAAAAAAATAAATAATATTATTATTAATTAATATGATTATTTAATATGAGAGAAAACCGAAAAAAAAATTTGATGAAGATGAATGTTGTGTTATCACATGTCCCCCTTAACTAACTTTTTTTATTAGAAATATAAAAATAAAATGATAAAATTAATTAACAGCCATTAAAAAATTAAAAAAAGTAGAATGTCAAGTTTTGTAAGTACAGATTGCTCAATTATTATTATTATTATTACTCTATATTTAAAAACAAACTCAATGAATAGTAATTTTGTACATCTGAGCCACTATTTTTTTTATCAATTGTGGAGGAGGCTTTTATGTTTCTTGGCTGGCGTGTGGTCTGGGCTATCTTTCGTGACATCTTGCATGCATAAAGTAAAAATATAGCATGATATGGGACGTGTATATCAAATGTCCAACTGAAAAAATAGTCACAGCCTTTTACTTAAAGCTAATAGTTAGGTTACGTTTGATGGTTTCACTGTACAATCACTCACAATGATGATAACATAAATCGAAAAGTAGTAATAGATAACGTTAAACCATTGAAACATTGAACAAGTGCCGTGGAATTTCACGAATTGCCTTGAACAAAGAAAGGGCCATAATAGTATGGTGGTTTCTGTTTGATGTGGTGACAGTGGTGTTATGGCTACACTAGACAGGGGTGCAGCATACCCACTACAAATAGCCTTAGAGTTATAATTTATATAAAAGTAGGGATAACAATGATACGAGTTTGAAATGTTTATTGGTATCTTAGTGTCATAGCCGGTTGTAAACTTGTGTCTCATACCTAACCTAACACCCACTGAATATTTGTTGGGTAATTACTCATAGGGTATCAAACCTACGGGTATCAAATATACCTATTAGTTTGTTAAAAGTTTACTTTCGATAACTCTAAAAACATTTATTTTATTATCATTATAGTTTTAAAATCTTTCTACTCTAAAAATATATATATGGGGGACACTTGCATCACCACATACATTCTTATCAAAATTTTCCCGCTTCTCTCTCCTATTAAATATTTACATGAATTACTAATAATATTATTTAATTATTTTAGATCTAAATTAGTTTTATAAGTAAATTAAGAAATAGATCTTTTTATTAGTGTTATTTCTAAGGAAATAAATTTTATAAAATAAGAAACTTTTAAAAAATACCAAACTTTTTTAAATATATTTTTATAACGGTTTGTTTTGAAACAAAATGTTTAATTTATTTTTGGGGAAAAAAACAAATAAAGGTTTTAAAATAAAAGTTTAAAAAGTTAATATAATTTTTTTTATTACTTATAGTCCTTAACCATATCTTATATTAGAATATAAATTTATAATTAATAAATTTTTATATTATAAAATATTTTATTTGATCAACCCGTGTAATACACGGGTTTACTAAAACTAGTAAATTTATATTGTAACAATTACCTAAATCAAAATATGCTCAATTACTTACATATTGTTGGATATAGGATGTGTGACTGTTAATTAAAGTTAAAGTCAACATTAACTAACTCGGTACTTCGAAGAATTTAAGTTCATGCTTATACAAAAATGATTATTTAATAATTAATTGTTGATTATAATTTAATAGGTGGATTGCTATTCGTGAAATAATAATAAAGGAGAATTTATTATAATATTAAAAATAATTATTATTATTAATAAAGTTTTAATTAAAGTTAAATTAATAAACTTGAGGGCTAATAATAAAAGAGTTTACTATTAAAAGGGGAATACTAGTTCAATAAGATAAGAACTAGAGTGTAATAATTGTTATTATAAATATAAAATTAACTAGTTTTAGTAAAATCATGTCTACAAAGGTTGAATAAATAAAATATTAAATAAAATAATTTTTTTTAAATATTAAACGATATTCTAAAAATAAGATATAATTGAAATTACGTATTTGTGATGACTATAAGTAATAAAATAATGATATCAGTTCTTTAAATTTTTATTTTTAAACTAATTTGGGTTTTTTTAAAAAGATAATTTGTTTCAAAATAAACCGTTTTAAAAAAAGTATTTTTAAAATTTCCTTATATAACTCCAAATTTAATTGTTTTTAGTTTATAAGTTTTTTTTTAAACATAAATTATAAAATAATTTATATTTTTAAAAAAATTTAATGTTTTAAAATTTTTTTTAACTGTTTTCCGCAAGCAATTATCACATTCCTATAGCTGTATCCAATACTTGCTCAGCCAAATGCAAGATTTAGATCCTCTTGAATCTTTCTGGATAGAGCAATAATTATAAATTAGCAAAAGAGCATAGAGTTTTCATGATTTATACACTTAAGTAATACTTAAAAATTTGTTTCTCTAAAAATCACATTAATAAAAATATCTATTTTATAATTTATTATAAATCTACTTTTAATCTAAATAAAATTAAATTATATTATTAATAATTAATATATTTATTTAATATGAGAGAAGCAGAAAAATTTTAATGATGAGAAATGTATTATGCCATGTGTCTTCATACTTACTATTTTATTAGAGTAAAAAAAATGTTAAACCCTAGAGACATAATTATTATTTCTTGAAAAAAGAAACCAACTAATCTCTCTCCCTCTCCTCCCTGTGCTGCGTTCTGAAAGGTGCCACCTTGGAACCGCCGCCGTCCACCGCAGCCGCTATCAAGAAACTGTACCGTGTGATGATTTGGTTTTGGACACCATGAACAAGCCTACTAACAAAGATTTTTTTGTAACACGTGTGTTACAAAAATTTCATCGAAGTATAACCCTAAAACACCTAATGGTCGTGTTTTACATGTTTATACGCGTTTAGCCTGTTATCCTAATTAAAAGTAGGTTTATTTATTTAGAATTAATAAACTATAGTTTCAATAAGATTAAAACTCTAAAGCTAATAAATTATGATTTTATTATTCAATGTGAATATCACTTCCGCACACATAAATTATTTACCGCAGCCGCTATCGAAGTATTGTATTTAAATTATAATAGTTAATCGAGTTAACTCACAATGGTTTAAACGTTAAAACTGGTCCAAGTTTTCCAACACATATCAGCATCACCGTAATATGTTTTAAGTTACATAAGATATGTATATTTATTGACGTTATAGATATTAAAGGTATATTCATATATCATACATAAAAAATATAAATAAGTTTATCAAATATAAATACTAAAATAAAAAAATATTTTCACATAGTTAACCTAATAGAATCCTAATAGAATGAATCACGACAATAGCTAATAGAAAATAAGAACTAAGAACTAATTTGTCTCAAGTATATGGTTCAACTAAACACATATGGTTTCAAGTGTTTGGTAATTATTGGTAAAAAAAAGGGAGGAACTTAGCATCAAATGTTTGAATCTTTGGTAAAGTTTATTAAACGAGGAGGAACCTTAGCATCAGATCTTTAGTAATCTTTAGTAAACAAATAAATTGAAGGTCTATAAAAAATGTCGATCAAAAGCTTTTTTTTTCTTGTCACACCACATAGCTAGACCAAAATGGGACAGAGCTAGTGTGCCGGAGCCCCTAAAGAACAACGTGTTGTATCCAAATTTCCAACAACCCATTGAAACTAATTTTGGGTTATAAAACCGACCGAACCAAAAACCAAACAGAACTAAAAAATCGTTTAAAACCGAACCAAATTATATATTCAGTTTTAACTAAGATTTAGAATGATGTTCAACCGTCCAAGATTTTGAATTCAGGCTAATCCCAGAAAATCATACAGGCTTAAATTATATTTGATCCAAGAAATATAGAATAATGAATGGGCTTAAATCATATCATAAGTTATTCATATTTTAGTTAGCCAAAAAGTCCAATAGTTGAAAGCAATCAACCCATATCACTTGACCCATAAGAATCAACAAAAGTCAAACAGTCAATCGTTCAAACATAACTTCACGAAAGTGAGAAACCCTAACTCTGAACTCAATCGGTCGATCACTCACCGCCGCCCGTTCGCCGCCCGTTTTGCCGCCCGTTTGCCGCCGGTGGCTCCGGGCCTCCTTCTGTGGACACTCGAAAGTCGAATCTGTAGTTTCTCTCTTTACTTTCACGCAACTTAAACGCAGAGAGTTCCCGAAGCAATTTCAGGCACTGCAAACGGCCACCGGAATCACGATTTCAGGTATAAGCTTCTGTGAACGATTTTGTGATTAAGCTGATTACTACTGCAAATTACATACATTTAGTGGACTGTGGAGAATGGAGATAGACCATTACCGTAAACCTAAGTGCACATTGACAATTACTAGCTCTTGATTACAAGTAAGCAAAACCTACAGCACTACTTTGAAACATTTATGTGAAAATTAATGCCTAAACTTCTAAGTTATGCTTCACAATCTAATGAATTTGTTAATACTTGATTTATCATGATATAGTTTCATATGCTGGATTTAAGCAGTTATAGTTTGTCAGCACCACAGAATACCTCATCAGAGTTGGTTTCATGGATTGTTATGAATTATTTAAGTTGCTGAGTCAGGTTTTATGGTTTGAACTGAGCACAGAATCGAATTTGAATTCGGTTTTTGGTTCGGTTTTGCACTATCTGAATTCGGTTTTGGTTTAGGAAATTAAAACCTAGGAATCCTAGGGAACTGAAAACCCAACCGATGAACACCATTAAATTTGTTTGTTGCTTTTTCATTACAGCCGCTGTGAGCGACAATGGCTGAACAAGAAGCTCTGATTGATGAGAACTTCCCTTTATTTTCTCGGAAACCGTCTTCAAAGCCCGCTGCCATCACAACCACTGTTTCTGATAATCCTAGCTCTGACCAGCCCCAATTCGTCAAAGACACCTCATCTAACGCCAACAGCACTCGTCTCACGTTCGCTGACCTAGGGCTTTCAGACTGGGCACTCCAAACCTGCAAAGAGCTAGGCATGAAAAAACCAACTCCTGTTCAACAACATTGCATCCCCCGTATCCTTGCTGGTGAAGACGTGTTAGGGTTAGCCCAAACTGGCAGTGGTAAAACAGCAGCATTCGCCTTGCCTGTTCTCCATCGTCTCGCTGAGGATCCGTATGGTGTGTTTTGCCTGGTGGTCACTCCAACTCGTGAGCTTGCATACCAGCTGGCGGAACAGTTTAAGGCACTTGGGTCATGCTTAAATTTGAGATGTGCAGTGATAGTCGGTGGTATGGATATGATTAACCAAGCGCAGACGTTGATGCAACGTCCTCATGTTGTGATTGCTACTCCTGGTAGAATTAAAGTTCTTATTGACCAGAATCCTGATATTCCTGCTGTATTTTCCAACACCAAGGTATCAGTTGTGGAACTTTTTGTTTATCTATTGGATAATGTATCTTTAGTTGTCACCCGAGTATTCACAGACATTCAATGTGTCAATCTGGTTTTGTTTATGTCAATGGAAAACTGTAAGATGATAGCTTTTGCCACATCAGATCTGTAACATAAAAAATTGTCCGTGAATTTAACTCTAGACGGATTGGCAAACAAGTACTAGGTTCAGTTTATGCTAACTAAGGGCAAAAGCTTGCAGAAATACGTTAAAAATGATAAAAATACAAATATAACCAAGCTTTAGTCACATCTACAGTTCAGAGGGTTCTACTTTAGACGGATTGCCAAAATATTATTGTGTAGATTGAAGAGTGTTTTGCCGTTTTTGTTGTTTTACAACTTTAGACTAGCAAAAAATATAAAGCTAGGGGCAAGTTATTATTTTACTGTCATGCGTCATGTTTTTGGCCGAAACTTGTGTTAACAAACCAGATTGATGACTGTATGACATGTTTAATGTTTGGGTTGTCAAAAGAGAATTTGAGTAAAACAAGGGGCAGGTTTTTCATTTCAGAATTTTAGAGGTGCCAACCACTGTAAAGGTAGGGACATATTAGTCATTTCATAACTTCTCTGCAAGTTGTAGCTGGAGTTTGCATACACATATCCAAATTGAGTATTAGGTGGTCTATATAGGCATAAACCTGTTTTATTATATGGTTGGTTTTACTGTAAACTTTTGGGTGGCCTGTGTATACATTATTGCTTTGTTTATTTGTTGATTGTTTACTAACCCTGATATGATCTTTCAGTTCTTAGTGTTGGACGAAGCCGATAGAGTTCTAGATGTTAGTTTTGAAGAAGAATTAAGGGTGGTATTTAATAGTTTACCTAAAAACCGGCAAACATTATTATTTTCTGCAACAATGACAGACAATCTCCAATCACTACTTGAGGTTTCTGCAAATAAAGCATACTTTTATGAAGCTTATGAAGGCTTTCAAACAGTTGACACTCTCAAACAGCAATATGTATTTATTCCCAAAACTGTGAAGGATGTTTATCTGGTTCATATATTATCACGAATGGAAGACATGGGCATTCGGTCTGCCATAATTTTTGTTTCCAAATGCAGGTAAATTTTCAAGAGTTCAATCCCTATTAACTATGTATCATGGGATGATGAATACATAGGCCACCCAAGTCTTATAAACGTCTTTATTAAGGCCAGCTAACTATTAAAATATATTTAGAGATCAAGTCTCAATCTGGTTTTGCAGTTATGGCTGAAAAGATTACTGGAAATTGTAAGATGACAAAAATGCCCCTAAATCTAAAATTTTTCTCACTTGTTTAGTTAATAGTTGGGTGGCCTCAACGGAAATTCTTAAAACTTAGGTGGATTATGTATACGTTATCCCATGTTTTATCAACTTAGATGTGTGCAATATATGAACTTTTTATATCATTATACTAGAGTATTTTTTATCAGATTAATTTATTAATGAGCAGGACTTGTCATCTTTTGGGATTATTAATGGAAGAACTCGACCATGATGTAGCAGAACTGCATTCGCATAAATCACAATCTTTAAGGCTATCCGCTCTTCATAAATTCAAATCTGGAAAGGTCTCTATTTTGCTTGCAACTGATGTTGCTAGTCGGGGTTTGGATATTCCTACAGTTGATCTTGTGATTAATTATGATATACCAAGGTAAAATTTATAAGGATCTGCTTAATTCACATTTAGTAGTTTAGTAGTAAATAACCTACTATCCAGTTATCATTGGTGTAAACTATCTTTTCAGATATCCAAGGGATTATGTTCATCGAGTTGGACGTACAGCTAGAGCTGGAAGAGGTGGATTAGCAATAAGCTTAATCACACAGGTTAGAAAGTTTCTTATGCAATTTCTTTAACACATTATATTATCTAATTCTAATTGTGATTCTATAGGGGCTGTTTTGGGTTTCTTCTTTAAACAACTTATGTGTTTATTGTGTTTGTCCTTTTAAAAGCAGATGAACACTTTTGAGTGTTTGAACAATGGACATTCAATGTTGTCTATGCTTATCTGCTTATCAACAAGTTGTTTTTAATAAGCAATTCAAGATTGCTTGTTTTAAACTGATTATTCTTGATACATTTAGAATTATAATTTATAGGCGTATGCTTATGTTGGAATAAGTTGTTTTCAGTTAATGCTGCTTCTGTATACTGTTTAAGTAAGCAATCCAAACACCCATTTAACATCACACACTCACTTTCAGAATACACATCCGAACACTATCCAGTTATTTTGGCATTTTTCAGCTAATATATTAAAAACGGTAATCTTATCAGGTAAAATTGTATTTTCTTTTCTTTTTCTTTTTGTGTGTGCTATTGCATATAGTCATGAACCGATGTAAACTTTATTGCTCTTCTGATTAGACTTTAGCAGAAGAAAGTAAATTATATACACGATTCAGATTTAGACTTTTGAAAAATAGGGTGGAATTTGCAAACAATTTTACAAATAAATTACCTTTTATTGCTCATGTTGCCTGCTTATATTTGAAGTAACTTTTTTGGCAGAATGAAGTAGAACTCATACATGACATAGAAAAGGAAATTGGGAAACAATTGGAAGAGTTTGAATGTAAAGAGAATGAGGTGCTTGAAAATATTACACAGGTAAGCTTTTATTGTTATATTTTGAACAGCATCTAATTGTTTTAGTTACAAAATTTTGAGATTCTTATGTTTTAATAGAATTACACAATAATACTAAAATGAGATGCATTCAGGTTTTCAACGCTAGACGTGTGGCCAACATGAAGTTCAGTGATGGTGGTTTTGATGAGATAGAGAAAACAAGAAAAGCACAGAAGATGAAAAGCTTGGAAGAAAAAGGATTATTGAAGAAGAAGAACAAGAAACGAAAAAGAAAAACTGTTGTAAACAAGTTAGCGGTTGAGTAGCTTCAAATTATATGCCTGCTATGGTGTTTCTGATCATGGTTATGTAATGGTAATGACACCACATTTCTTTCTCCATGTATATGAATTTTGTTCAATTATGAATGCTGTTCGATTCAGTTTACAAGCATTAGCAATTAAGTGGTTCATAATTCCATAATACATTAAACCAGGTGTTTGGAGTTGTGTTAAAACGGTTGTTATATTTGACAACAAAAATCAGAAAGAGTTGCAGTTAATAATGTTTTGAAACGCATCTTTTGTTTGAAGTTGTGTTAACAAGATAATTAGACACGACACAAAACTAACATAAAAATAATCAAGTTTTAAGCTGTGTTTAAATGCGTTAGGGTGATAATAAACATGAGTACCCGCCTAACCGTGTTGTGTTTTGGCAGGGTTGTAAATAACAACGGTTGTGAGATGACGTTGTGAGATGACTCGTTAAAATTAGAAGTAAAACAATATAAAATCTATAACATGCCAACATGTTTACGAGTTTCTTACAACCTTATTAAGCAAATGATTTTTTTTCCATATTTACAAGTCATCGACATGTTTTACAGACAATTGCATTACCATTTTCTTAACATATTTAGCATCTTGTTTGTTTGTTATAAGTAGTATAAACATATAGCTTTTGCTATAAGTGGCATTTACTGGATACTTGGTATCTACCATCTTGTTTCTATCCTACGTGAGATTTAAACATAATACTGCATCATGTCAAATACTGACTAAAGTGCATATGTATCATATCGTTATGATTAAAAGATTTTGATAGATTAATACCAGGGTGAAAGTGCTTAATCAATGGAAGACATTGTTCGGTAATACTTATTATAGTTCATTAATTTCCATATTAGCCTCCTCTACTTAGGAAACTTCAAGATATCGGTTTCATAACTCGGTTGAAAAGGAAACATATTAGATGTCGCGCTCGCAGCAGGATGATCAAAGTGTTGGGAAGATGAAGGAACATGTAGTGAAGGATCATTACATGCTCGTTGTTGATTCTGATGATCAAAAGTAAACCCAGGGTGATGTTGGTTTGAAGCTAGAAGCTTATCCAAGAAAGACCAATCTGAGGTCATGTTACTTGCAGTCGCTAAAAGTGGTTTTTCTTGTGACTGATGTCCGCTACTACAATCACAACCACCCTGACTCATTGACATTAACGTCAACAAGTTCTTCGAACAATCCATGTCATTTGCCATCATGATACCAGTCTCGTTGTTGTTGTTGTTGTTATTGTTGTTGTTGACCAGTTGATACTGGCTTTGATGTTGTGCTAGATAATATGGAGGGTGCTCGTGAGGAGAAGTCAACAACTGAGGAAGATGCATGGAACCATCGAATAATGTTGTATTACTGTAGTTATGTAGTCCTTGCATACTGTTCACATGCTTGTTCATATCTTGATCGTCTAGCTGATGATGATCGTCTTCAACATCATGAGTATGGTTATGATGATCGTCTGCCTGAAATGGGCCTCGATGATAGTTCCTTTTCTTGAATACTCGACACACGACCCAACCATCTTCCTGTTTAGATGAAAAATCTTCAATTACCTATGATTAGATAAAAAAATTAAAAAAATTATAATATAACGTGTCAAACTATACCTGGACCTCTGATGGTGTGGTGGCATTGGTGTATTGATCATCTAGGCGATATTCGTGCATGATCCAATCTGTTTTCTGCCCATGAGGGGCACGACCGGTGTAAAATACAAGGGTCTTTCGCATCCCGATTCTCTTGGAATTGCTATTGAGATGAATGGCCTTGTCCCTCCCGGTTGCCTTCCAAAATCCGGCAGCTGTGGCTCTGTTTGTTCTTGTTCCGGTTGGATACTTTTTATCCTTGTGACTAAAGAAGTACCATTCATTTTGCGGACCCGACCCGACTCTACACTTATCTACATTCAAGCGTATATGTCAAACACTAATTATTAGTTATATGTAAGATAACTATATTATTACAAAACAAAATATCAAAGTCTACCATGGATTTGCAACCACTGCCTAAAACTAGTATTATTTTTAATAGGAGAATATAGTTTTTTTCAGGAGGACATATTTTAAATATTATTATTATTATTATTATTATTATTATTATTATTATTATTATTATTATTATTATTAGAGTTAATTACACACCTTTTGATTTGGATGTAAAAAAACAGATGGAGTACTAACTTTTAATAACTTTTAACATGTAACGAGTTTAGGTATTCAAACTATTTTTTTTATCTTACTTTAACAGAAGAGTCGATAAAAGCAACATGTTTGTGTACTAAAATTGCTCTAAGTTGACATAAAAGTTGAACAAAAGTTGGTCCTAATTAATACACGAACTCATTACAGAAACGTTAATGAAAAAGAAGTTCGATGGCAAAAACAATAAGGTTACAAAATCAGTTGCATGCAAATCGGTTCGGTTGCAAAAGCGGTAGCATAAATGTCCGATGGGTTACAATAAGGTACCGTTGTAAAATTGGCCGCTAATGGGTTTCGTTGCAAAACTGGTAGCAAAAATGTTAGATTGCAAAATTGGTTGAAAAAAAGTTTGGTTGCAAACATATTCCAGGAGCAAAGAGAAAAATGTCGCACTTGTCAGTTGCGACCAGGTTTTAAGCAACCATCAAAGCGGTCGCAAAACGACCAAAAAAAAAAGCATTTGCGACCGTTTTGACATCCAGAAACTGATGGTCATTTTTCCAGTAGTTTGTTAAAATAAACGATTCTAGTTACTTATAGAAATTAAAAGGGTTAAATATAGTTAACCTTTTAGGTCCCATGGCTCGAGTCTGTTGAGATCCACTTCTCTAATAACATCAAGGTCAATGGGCTCGTACGATACCTTCTTCCGCAAGTAATAGTAGAGCAACTCCTCGTCGGTCGGGTGGAACCTGAACCCCGGCGGCACTGACAGTTCACCGCTTCCTGTATTCATCATCTTCTTTATACGTACCTTGCAACCTACATGTTAATAAATATTCAAACTCACTGAAATCAATTGCATTTTCAGTTAATATATCATCATGCATGCATGTTAGTGTGATGATATATAATAAAAGAAAACCTGATAACTCTGATGGTTAATATGTTATCATTAGAGTGATGGTGACTTGATGTGATTGATTTTATCTTATAGGCAATTAACGACTAGCTAGCTAAACATATGTGGAAAACAAAAGCTATAGAATATCAGCAATTTTACCTTAATTAGTTGATCATTTGATGATGTTAATTTCTTCCTTTGGTCGGTCACAAGGTATTCACTGCTTCAAGTTTTCTTCTCTTTCTAATCTTTATAAACTTTGCCAACTTGTTTTTGTTCTTTCTTTCTGTCAACTTATTCTTTTTAAATTGTTCTTTGACTCACTTAATTACATACTCCTAGCCCCCTAGTGTGAGTATAACTATTAATATATATATTAATAAGATGCGTTAATTACAGAACCACTTATACGGTTATACATATTTAGAATTGTAAAAATCATATACTGTATATATACTTATACATAGTGTTTAACAGGTTTAATGGGAGAAAGTATTATGTATCATAATTAAAACAAAAGAAACAATTCTTTTTATTGTTTTTATAGTTCTATAGTTAGTTTTTTACTATCGTCCCTCCGCATTCGTAAATGGTAATGTTTAAAGGGGCGTTTATCGTATGTCACATTTCAAAATTACAAAACTACACATTTTCTCAAATTATGCATGAAAACACATTAAACATTATACATTGAAAACTTATGTTTAAAAAAAATACGTAATTCTTCGAGTTAAAAAAATATATGTAATTCCCCATTGCGTGACACAATGTGATATAATATAACCGAAAGCTTATTATTTCCTTCTTTGTAGTGTGTTTTATGCATCAACCCAATTCATCTTTGGTAAAAGAATTTTTTTTTGGTTTAAATCGTTATTAAAATGAGGTGAATGTCCATAAAGTTGGTCAAATAAATATAAAAAAATGGTAAGTTAAAAACTAAAATAATATATAACTATATGTCTTACTCAATTCCTTGATAAGCGGGACCATGTTTAAAGAAGAAAATTAAGTGAGCATTAGCACGTGAATTGGGATGACTGAAGAAAGCAAAATCCTGAAAGTCCGTCGGATCTACGTTGCTATCTATTCTTATTTTTATGCTATAATAATAATAACATTAATAAAGCTTAGTATTACATGCAGGCTGCAGATAAAGTGAACTATTTTTCAAGGCACGGCGTTACACATTTAAAAATTAGAAAAACAACCAATCATTCACACCCATCTCTCTCACACACAAATCTCCACTTTCTCTTTTTCTTTTTTTTTTTATCTATAGAAGATGGAAGGAGTATATGTAATTACTGTTGGAATAACAAATTGGATCAACCTGAAAATATATGTAAACACACATATTTGAAGTAACATATTTTAACTATTTTTTTATTATTAAACTCGACAAATAAAACTAAATAAATAACCCTATATTTATACTAGACATAAACATATTTTAACTCAACTCAAATACTATTTAAATAATCAACTAGATCAACTAATAATTATCTATTCCAAATAACTAGATAATTCCTAAGTATTTAAATCAAACTTTTGGTTTCACTCCTTAACTTCTTTTACTTTGTTCAAATTAAACCTTCAATTATAAACATATCAAGATTATATCCTTCAATTACGTATGAGATTAATAATTAAATTTGTTGGGTTTGGGACGAGTATGATATTAACTGATATTTGCTTAAATAATTTTTTGTTTTTTCTATGAAGTGATTTCTTGATTAAAAGAATAAAAAAGAAAGTTCGAAATCAGTTTGATAGACTGATATTCTTTATCCTGAATCAAGATCCAATGTATTAATAATATTATATAATCATAAAAAAATAATTAAGAATATTTTAAAATTGTTTGAAGCTTAAAATTATTAATTTTATATAATTATAATAAATGTAGTCGAAGTCATGTTGAAGCTGAGTTAATGAGTTTCGTAGTCTATAGTTGCCTTGTATATGTTTTAAGCTAACTGAATATACTAAGTTTTAATAATTTAACCCGAAATAAATTGGTGATTAACAATGATATATAACAAATTTCACTCATTTAATTAATTATAATGAGATTATCCAATTTTTTTTTATTGGGTTAAATCGATCAAATAAAAGAAATCGGCAAAAATCATTCAAATAAGTTCCATGTCCAAACTTACCCAAAATATATAAACTAATTCATACAATTTAGAATTTTATTAAACGTTTATTAAAAGAATTATATTATTTTTCAATACTCTGTTGTAATTTGTTAATTACAGTCAACACACTAATTTATTAAAAAATAATTAATCTATTTTCTTGGAAAAATTTACCAGATTTCATTCCATTTCATGGATCTCGTGTTCATCAATCATTATATCATGGCAATTATATATGACATTACTGCAATCTCAAAGTGAGTACTAGAATTGAACTCCGTGTTAGATGAGTAGTTAATATAATAATATAAAAAATAATTAATACCACCCCCCAAACACATGACTCAGAGTTATATGCGTGTATTGGCGACGGTTGGAGGACCGTCACAAATGAGACTTTAGATGACATTCGTTGAATGAGAGAATTGGATAATAATGGATATACACACATACGTACACACACGATACTGTACTCAAAACTGAGTAACCAAGTCTCATCTCTATGTTTTTGTTTATGAATATAATAAATTGGAGTTATCAAAACAAATATAATCTAATGGTATTAAGATGTTTAAATGTTATTTTAGGAGTGTATTTAGTTGGGTATGTATAATGTATTAGCTGTTCCAAAATAAAGTTTTTTATTTGCTGTAAGTTTTTAATTTTTTAGTTTCTATTAGATTTTCAATTTCATGCTTTGACATTGAAACTTTTCGTTATTGTAATTATATTGTTTGAATGACTTTAAATTTACCGATGTAAGGCTAACCCACTTTAAATCTACATAGTTTTAAATATAGTTGTGAGCTCTTAAATGATTCTAAAGAATCACTACTACAGAAAAATGTATTTGTTACGGTCAAATCCGTAACCGTAACGAATCCATAGCAAAACAGTCTTTGCTATGAATTTGATTACTAGATGATACTTTCGTCGGTAATTTGTCTTGCTACGGACTCATATTTGCTACGGCTTTAGCTACAAACATTGGTGTCACTAATTTAGCTACGCATTTGGCTACGAATATTTGCTATTGAGTTTGCTACGGAGTATTGTTTTATTTTGGTTATGAAATTTTTGCTACGGTGTTGCTATGGATTTTACCTATGGTTTTGCTATGGAGGATTTATCTAGTGTTTTGCTATAAATATTTACTATAAAATTTAGTTATAGATTTGCTACATTTTGGCTATAAACTTTTACTAAGAATTTTGCTATGAGTTTTGTTATACTTTTGTTACCAATCTTGTTATGGGTTTGCCAATTTTTTACTACGGATTTTATAAAATTATTGCTACAGATTTAACTAAAAATTTTTATCTAAATTTTTTTAAAGATTTCCTTTTTATAATGTTATTCAACATTTTTTTGTAAATGATATATATCACAACTTTGATAAAATATACAATCTTAATCAAATGTTAATCCAAACAAAATAGCATAAGATATGCAATTGCAATACATTAAATATCCAAAACATTCAAAAACGTCAGAGATTGATCCAAACCAAATAACATAAAATATTCAAATCATCAAAAAGCATCACAGTTAATGTAAAAATTGTGATTGTTACTAGCATAAACTCAAAATATAAATTTCGTCAATAGTAACTTTTTTTCTTCTTCTTTGTATGTAGTTGTTTTTTTTTTTAAACAGCTAAACCTATACTAATTAATCCACCAAATCATTTGTTAGGTAATGAACTGATTTTATAGAAAAACAATTGCTTCTTAACATCCTGCTAGAGCCTCGGTGGCATCTATCTAATTGTCATTCGTTTATGTAAATATGGTTATTTAGTATATCTTAAAACTCTAATTACACGTTCTCAATGCATGGTATACAACTCACTCTATGCATGGTGTATAACTCAACATGCACGACACGCATTGCATTTGATTTGTGCTTTTCGGTTTCAAAGTTATATAATTATATGTTAGTATCTCGTGTATTACACGGTTAATAACTATTAAATAGTTAGTAACAAAAATTTATGAATTATAAAACAATATCTTGAGATATGATATTATTAAAATTACATACGAGTAATTACTTTAAATAATAAAACAATGATATCATTTTTTAAACTTTCATTTTAAATTTTTTGAAAGTATTTTTGTTTCAAAACAAAACGTTTTTAACAATGGTATTTTTAAAAATTTTCTTATAAAAAGTTTGAGTTTTAATCATTTTTGTTTCATAAAAATTTATTTTTTAAAGACACAATTTTAAAATATTTCAAATTTTTAAAGATGTTTAATCTTTTAGTAAATTTTTTTTATTTTATAAAAAGTTGTTTATTTAGAAATTATATTTATATAGGTAATACAAAAGTCTTTTTAAAAATATTGATTTTACAAAGGGAAAATATGAAAAGTTTTAAAATTAATTTTCTAGAGGGAAGGGGGGTATGACAAATAGAAAAAGGGGGTATGTATAGCCTAACCTTAAAATTATTAGTTGTTTTTACAATTATTAATTAGAAGAGAGAAGCGGGAAATAAGATTTAGAATCTTTTTAATTGCGTCACATACTAAAAACAATTTTTTATTAGTATTGATAGATTTTATTATTAAAATTAGTTATTATTTATTTTTTCTTATGATACCCTTAAAAAAAGTTAACTCTATTAGGAAAGTGGGGGCGTCAGGCGTGACCCCTTAAGCCATTACTATAACAATTTTGGACAATAAATGTAAACTATATGTTCACTCATGAGTCATGACCCGGCATAAGCCCAATAATTTCTCTTTTTCTTTGATCCACTTCTCGCAGCCCATATCCTTGCGCTTTTTACACCTCTAGGCCCACATCAGAAACGGTAAATCCATTTTACTTGGTAGATTTTCTATCTCTACGAGAAAATGTTATTCGGACTTTGTCTCAATTTGTATCAATCTTAAACTAAGCTAATAATTCACTCATGTTTTAGTCACAAATGGATTAGATATAGCGTCTAGACTTGGGCCTTCTTATGTTAGGCCCATTCGGCCTCATTTAGCTCAACTGCACTGGATTACAAAGGAAGGACATCAACGCACATTTGGGGCATGTAAATGAGGAGGAGATTCAGGTATTGGGCCAGTGCAGATTGTCGCTGACAATTCATGTAAAATTTTGATACGGTTTGGTGATGGGCTACCAAACCAGTATACAAATCGGCTTTTAGAATCAGATTGGAACCGCTTTGGCTCAAACTTGTTTTTTGGCTGATTTTTTTTACCCGAATCGGGTTTTTGCCCACCTCTAGTTACAAACCCACATAATTTTTTAAAACTAACCTCATACCTGGTTTCACATCAATACTCACCCTAAATGTTTTAGACTTCATGTTTTTCATGTGTCTGAGTTCACGGGCAGATATATTAAACGGGCAGCGGTAGCCGGGGCTACCCCTGAGCTTTTGTTCCGAAGTGTAATTTTTTTAACCATTGTATGTATCGAGATACCGTTAACCAACATTTGGATACCCCTCAAATACAAAAAAAAAAAAAAAAAAAAAAAAAAAAAAACTCAAATTAATATAAGATTAAAAGCCCAAATAAAAAATAAGGTTAACATCTCATTCAACTGAAAACTTAATTCCCATCAGTTATATTGCCAATTTATATAAAAATAATTTTTTAGCTATGATAAATTTGTTTATTTTTTAAGTTAGTTCACTAAGTTTTATTTCTTTATAATTTAAACACCTTTATTATAAACAAATAAGAATAGTATATATATATATATATATATATATATATATGTACATATATATATATATATAATACTATAACAATTTATAAAATTTGTGAATTGGTAAAAAAGTAGAAAAGGACCAATCTATGAACATCTATTGAATTCTTTTTGACGTTTAAAGTGTTACAAAAGTATTTTATTTTTATAATTATTTTTGTCATAATTTGTTTTTCTCCTATATAATGTTATTTAAAGATCCGAATATATTGTTGTAACATGTTTATTTTTATCTACGTGTAGGTATAAGTTTCGTTCGTACCAATCAGGGTCAAATATGATAAATTTAGAGTTTTTTCTCCACATTCTAATGTTTTCAAAATTTCAATATACCGTTACGACGCGTTATAACTTCTAAGCACGTTTCTATATAATATTCAATATACCGTTACACCACTAAAGCCATATCTTATTTCTATGTTTTTTTGTTTTATATTTATATTTTCTGCCCTCATAATATATATTGTACACTTTTAACCCATTTGAATTTTTAATAGTTTTATTTATGTGCAATAACTTTCGTTTGTTATTATTTATAAAAAAAAACGCATTTATTGTAAGTTTTTTAAAACGTTTCGATATAAATTTGTATGAAAACGAAGCAGCATTTTATTAAAAAACAGAATACGCATTTATCGTTAGTTTTTTAAAACGTTTCGATATAAATTTGTATGAAAACGAAGTTGCATTTAAAAAAAAATATTTTTTAGCGTCGTATGCTAAAATCTTTACTATTTTGGTAACAATATCGAGTGATCATATCTTATACGACGGGGGACGTTTTGAGGTTTTACGTGGGAGTATAGCTGTCGAGGCATGTTTTGCCACTGCGTATTTTATATTTGGAATCCTGGCAGGATCTCGACGCAACGTGTGTAGATGAAAACTTAGTTAAAATTAAATGCATCGCAAAGTAAAAAAAAAATTCATTATTGTATGAATGTATCACAATTTTTTTATTGAATTAATTTACCGCAAAAACTTTTTTTTATTTTTTAATTTTTTTATTTTTTTTATTTTTTATTTTTATGGCTGTAATTTTTTAGGTTAGGTTAGATCCGCGAGTGTCTATTTTATTTTTCATCTCTAACGATCCAGAGATTTGTGAATGTTTATTGTGCATGTGGACCGTCGACCCAATTACAAATTACATCCCTTCCTCTTCTATCATAAAATAAAACCCTAACCCTAATTACATCCCCCACCATCGACCATCGACCATCGACCGTCGACCCAAGCCCCTTACGGCCTTAACCCCTCGAAGCTTCACTCGGGAATCGCTACTCGCTCCTGCCCTCCGTCGTCGCTTGCTCGGCTTCTCCGGCCTTTGGCCACCTGCTGTCGCATTTTGCCACCTGCGGCCTCCCCCTGCTGCCATGGATTTTGTTTGCACTTGTTAGATTTTGGTGTTTTCTAAGAATCTAAATTGAATCTTGAAAGGTTAGTTTTCTAAATTGTTTATTTAAATTTCAAACCCTTTAGTGCTTTCGTTGTTAGACTTGATTTATTTCACTTATTTGTTAGTTAATTTGTTTGTTTGTTTGTTGATTTTGCTTTTTAGAAATCTAGTATATAGTTAATTTGTGTAGCTATTAAAGAGCCCCAAATCAAAACATTTGATTTTCCACCCCGGTTTCTCTTCGACACAACCATTTTTTCTCTCAAATTGATTTGGATTTCCATTGTTACAAATTTACTCGGTCTATTGACAGAATGGAGTTTGATCGGCATCCATCATGTTCTATAAACATCTTATTTTTTAGGGGAAAGTAAACTCTAAGAGACTGCATATAGTTTAGAAGCCTTGTTTTAATTGGTGCTTGTTGATTTTAATGTATGAAACTAATGAGGTATTCTAAAAAAAGATGCAAACCTTTGATTCTGTATAGGAATCCTTTATTTTCAATGGTACTGTGCTTATGTTTTAGTAACTTATATGAATTTGTTTGAGATTTTTGTTGAATATGAATCTGTATATAATGGAAGAACTTTAGACAATAACTGCATAAAACATCATATGATGATATTAGATTTTTCCTATATGTTTAATAGATGTACCTTTACTTACAACCTAATTTTAACTTGTTTGTTTAATTTTTTTAGAAAACAGAGACACTAACTTCATTTGTGATTCTTATTAAAGACATTGCAACTCTTCGGGTATGTTTTTCGTTGCTAAAACCTATAGATTTTTTATAATATATATGAAATCTGTGTGGGTAGTTTTTAATTTTGATGTTACACTAGTTTATTACATAAATTATCAATTTGAAAATTACCACAAAAACTCTTTAGAACAATTGACATCACTTATAAAATCACCTTAACACAATTAAAATTACCTTCAAAACCAATACGAACCAAATCAAATCATCCGAAGCAAGTTTTTTTTATATATGACCCAACTCGATTCCACAAAAAACATTTTGGTGACCCGACCCGATGAAATACTTTGATGTAAACAAAAGTATATCAAAAAACTGTGACCCCAGTGAAATAAATTCCTGGTTCTGCCACTGCTCTCAATTGTAGATATAAATGTGTGGTTGTTCATAAAACTATGAATAATCACTTCAATTTGCTGAATGTTATGTTTGCTTAGCAGGGTGAGGGATGGGTCGTCATCTTGTAAGCTCTGTAACGGAGCTGAAGAAGAAAGAGAAGAGAGATAAAAAGGCTAAATCCGGTGGGTTTGAATCGTTGAATTTGAGCTCCAATGTGTTCAGAGGGGTTAAACGTAAAGGGTATAGAGTACCAACGCCGATACAGCGTAAAACGATGCCTATTATTCTCTCTGGTGCGGATGTAGTCGCTATGGCACGAACAGGCTCCGGTAAAACTGCAGCATTTTTGATTCCTATGCTTGAGAGGCTGCAGCAACATGTCTCCCACTCTGGTGTTAGAGCCCTAATTTTGTCCCCCACACGTGATCTTGCTCTTCAGACGCTTAAGTTTACCCAAGAGCTTGGCAGATTTACAGGTAAAAGCATAACATGTATATCGGGTGTTTCTTTTAATTTTTTGCTATGGAGGTCGCTGCAAAATTAACTAACATTATTATTCTTTATTGATGTAACATCCATCTTTTTTACGTTAGCTCTGCATTCTAATGGAGTTATATTCCTGCTTTTGCAATTGTAGACTTGTCTGGTGCTTTTATGCTACAGTTTTCCGTGATTGTTGTTATGCAAAATCACTCTTGTTTATAGTTAGACTTGCTTTAGTTTGTTACTGAAATCAAGCTGACACTGTACTTCTTTACATGTTTGACTCTAAAGATGCTATATGTTCTTATTTTTGTAGATATTGAGTTTTGTTTGTGGATCAAGGTTAAATGCTAGAAGTTTGTACAAGTGTAAATTTGCTTTTACTGGGAGGGAAGGTTTTGAATGCTTGGAAAAAATGCTATACGAATAGTTTTTTTTTTTTTTTTTTTTTTTTTTTTTTTTTTTATAAATTTTATTTTATTTTATTATTATCTACATTAGCTTCCTTGTATTCATTCTTTTATGCACATATTGACAAAGTTGATTGCTTTTTTCTTTTGTTCTTCAACTTTACATACTATGACATGTTAATATTCTTATCTGTTTCTGTTTTTTAAAATCTTACAGACCTGCGGGTTAGTTTATTGGTTGGTGGTGATAGCATGGAAAGCCAATTTGAAGAATTGTCACAGAATCCTGATATCATAATTGCAACTCCGGGTAGGCTGATGCATCATCTGGAAGAGGTGGAGGATATGTCATTGCGATCAGTTGAATATGTGGTGTTTGATGAAGCTGACAGTCTCTTTAGCATGGGGTTTGCTGAGCAGTTGCACAGGATTCTTATGCAGCTCAGTGACAACAGGCAGACTTTGCTTTTTAGTGCAACTTTACCTAGTGCGCTTGCGGAGTTTGCTAAAGCAGGTCTTCGGGACCCTCAACTTGTGCGCCTTGATTTGGAGACCAAAATCAGCCCCGATTTGAAACTTACCTTTTTCACTTTAAGGCAGGAAGAAAAGTTAGCTGCTTTGCTGTATTTGATTAGGGAGCATATCAGAACTGATGAGCAATCAATTATATTTGTCTCCACAAAACATCATGTTCAGTTTCTTGACCATCTGATTAGAGAAGAGGGTATAGAGCCTTCTGTTTGTTATGGTGATATGGATCAAGATGATCGCAAGATCAACGTCTCACGGTTTAGATCAAGGAAGACCATGCTTTTAATTGTGACCGATGTTGCAGCTAGAGGGATAGACATTCCACTGCTTGACAATGTTATCAATTGGGATTTTCCTCCTAAGCCAAAACTTTTTGTGCATCGGGTTGGTAGGGCTGCAAGAGCTGGTCGGACTGGTACTGCATTTTCTTTTGTCACATCTGAAGACATGGCTTATCTTCTGGATCTACATCTTTTTCTCTCTAGACCAATTAGGCCTGCACCCACTGAGGAAGAGGTTTTGCGTGATATGATGGGGGTTATGTCAGATATTGATCAGGCAATGGCCAATGGTGAAACTGTGTATGGCCGTTTTCCCCAAACAGCCATTGATCTTGTTGCAGACAGAGTTCGTGAAATACTTGATTTGTCCACAGAGTTGGACTGCTTGGTGAGGCCTTGTGAGAGAGCATTCCGTTTGTATACCAAAACAAAAGAGAAGCCTTCTAGGGAGTCTATTAAAAGGGCTAAAAATTTGCCTCGTGAGGGTCTGCATCCAATGTTTATGAAAGTACTGGGGAGCAATGATTTATCGGCACTAGCTTTTTCTGAGAGCTTAAAAGCATACAGGTAAATGCGGTTTTTAAAAGAGATGTATCCTTTCCTTAGTACTTTCTCTAGATATAAATATCTTAGGTTTCAACATATGCTGGCTATTTATTATCAGAGCAAAGCAAACTGTCCTGGAATCTGAAGGTCACGCCGCCAAAGCAAAGCATCTGCAGGTAAGAACAATTACACTCTTTGTCAGTCTGTCTTCTATACTTCTGATTAGTGTAATTTGTTGCTGTTTCCAATTAGCCAATACATGACAACTCCCATCTGGATTTAGACTAGTGATGATGATAGTAGAAAAGTGATGTTATCCTTTTTTTGTTTTCTTTTTTGTAACCCTAGTGAAAGGTAAGAGGGAAAGAGCAGAAAGTATAGAATTTTTCTTGCGTTAGTAAAACAAGAATAAGAATGAAAAGGAAGGAGAATGAGTGAAATGAAGCAAGACGAGCTCATCAATAATCAAGTTTTAAGTTCAAAGTAATTTCAACATTTTTAACTAACAAGATCTTGGGATATAGCACATATCATTTGGAACTATGATGATGAGTATATATGAATGGATGTAATGCTAGTTGAAAAGCATTACCTGAGGTTTTGGTAATCTTTGAGTTCTTGTATATTGTTTTATATCACGGCTTCCAATTCTCCATTGTGTAAAACCAGGCACAATCAGCTTATGGTGAGTAAAGAAGGGGTTAAATAATCATATAATTTTTTAATATTGTTTTGTTTTGCAAGTACAAGCTTTATCTGATGAAGTTTTTGAGCACTGCATATATACTCATTATTGCTCAACTTAAAATATGAAGATGAGAACAAAGCTCAAACAACAATGTGTTTTTGTTTACCTTTATTCTTGTTCTCTTGTATCAACACAATACTATTCTCAGGGACCTGCTAGCCAATGGGTTGATGTAATGAAGATGAAACGAGCTATTCATGAGGGGGTCATAAATAAAGTAAAGCAGCAGCAGTCTAGCAATCTTTTAGCAAAGGTGAAGTCATGAATTCCATGTGGGTTTCTTTCCATCGGAATAAATTCAGCTAATCATGCTTAGTACCAATCATTGATTACATGCTATTTTATTTTCAGTAGTACTTTTTGTTAAGGGACATTTCTCCCAATACATAGAATTAATATGATTACTTAATGATGTATCTCAACTTCACAATGACATAATTCATCCTGAATAGTCTAGGATTTCTATGACTAATAATTTATTCTTTTTGAAGAGTGACGTCTCATGCTTCTATCAAGCAACCATCTTTCACTTGATATGGACATGTGTCATACTTGTTAGACTAGTTATGTAAGTAGCTGTAATCATCAGTCTGAAACATATCTACATGTAATATTAAACGCTATATATGGAGTCCTTATGTAACTCTGCCATACACACAATCAATACATTTTCTTTATGCTTCAACTATACTCAGCGGTTAGCTTCTAGAAGCTCATTAGTTTGGATCTTTTCCACTGAACAATATTGAAATTTTAGGCTTGAAATGACTTGTGTAGTGTCTCGTGAAATATATAAAGCCCTCTGTCCTTAAGCTCTTGAAACATTAATGGAGCTTATGTTATAATTCCAAGTATATTGTGATGTCTTATATTAATATATTTGTCATAGGGATTATACATCCTTCATTGTTTCTTGAATTACACCTGTGTTGGTTTTTGTGTTGGTGTTTGGGTGGCTGCTCAAAAGTTGAATTATCTCAGGTTGACTGCACCAACTTGGTTAGGGGGTATGATATAGATGTCAATGTACCATGCATTTAAAATGAGAATGAAGCTCCTTTTGAGTTATGTTGGGCTCACATATAAGTTGGAGTTATTCTCACATGCCTTCAAAGATCTGCATGTTTTCTGATAGAATGGGCAATTGGGCATATATATATTTATTCATTTTATTTATGTCCCACTTTTGGTTCTTAAGTTCAAGAATATTTTTCTATTTCATCAAGTCGTATCTGGTCTATCTGTGTAATAGTTTGGCCCATTAGTGCTCTTTATTCATTTACCTGACACATGAAATGGCTTTATGCTTTGCAGGAAGTTGACGCTACAGACAGTACCTCAACCACCACAGGAAAGAAAGGTTTGTGATTTAACTGCCCCTAAGTCATTTGCTAGTTTAATATGATTAATTTACTTTCATATCTGTATTTTGCTGGGAATAATGCTATATCCTACTAAACTTTTTTGTACTTATCCTACTAAAGGATACTTGGCCAGAATCCACACATCTATAAATTCAACATCACACACAGTTTTTATCTAGTGTTCATCAGGAGGATTTGAATGCAGAAGCTTAGGAGGAAATATAATTACTCGTTTTTCTAGAAAAGTGTGTGCATGTATTACACACAAATGTATACATATACTAACTTTTTCATCTTTGAATTTCTTCTTTTGTTTTGGCTATTAATTGTAGATCAGTGATTGTTCCTATAAATCTAAGTATTAATAAAAGAGTTGATCTTGATAAAGTAAATGATGGTGAGAATTATTGGCTGTAATTAAAATTTTTAGCTAGAGCTGTAGATTAAAAAACCATAAAGGAATTGGAAACTTTGGTATGGTTTAATGTGAAGGACCACCATGTAGTTTCGATGAAAAGCTGTTGTTATTTCTTTACGTGTGTTTGTATTATGTATATGTATACTTGTGCATGGTGGGTAAAATTTTCATCAAATTTTGGCAGTTTCTGGTAGTAAAAGGAAGGCACGGAGCTTCAAAGATGAGGAGTTTTTTATAAGTTCAGTGCCAACAAATCAAGTAGGTTATCATTCTCTCACGCTGTGAAAATTAAATTCAAAACTTGCATGCCTAGCAAGGCAGCAAGCTGGGAAATTGCAATATTACAGGATCATTTTACTGTCTAATCATCTCAAAGCAATTCTAGTTGTAATTTCCTTTACAACTACCAACTTTCTTTGGCAACAAGCATGTTCTATTTCATTGTTCGATTCCTATCTGATAATTATATGGATTTTGATATGTCTTAATGTCAGCATTTTGAGGCGGGCCTGGCAGTCAGAAATAACAAAGGCGGCTTCTCTTCCAACAGGTAAAGGCCAACGAATGCTGATTTTATACTTGTGGTTAACCATTTCTTGTATGTCCAATGGATGCTAATCGTTATTATCTGGCTCTAATGTCTTATATACCTCAAAGTTGGTTCAAACTGCAAAGTTAGGATATTAAATGACTAGTTGTGATAGTGCGTTGATCTTTCATTTGAGATGCACGTTCTTTTGAAAAGCTTGCAAAGACTTCAGTTTTTGCTTGTGTTGTTAGTTGGCGCTTGTATCCTTTTGGTAGTTAATTCTAACTCGCAAAAGGTACTTTTAGAGGGTAACTGCAAACACATAGAATTCATATAATAAGTTAACGCATGTTGCGTATTTTGATTTGAGCTTCGAAGATGAGGCTTGACTTGGGATGCTTGTGTTGACCAATAATTAGGTTGGAGTCCGCTGTCCTCGATCTAGCTGCAGATGATAGTGGGGGATTACAAAAACAGAAGGCTTCATATCATTGGGATAAGGTTGGACTTTTGATAATTTTTAGTGATTACCAATAATTCTTGACCTAAATCTCATCCTTCAACCACCAATTTATCTGATGGCAGAGAAGTAAAAAGTATGTCAAGTTGAACAATGGTGATCGTGTCACGGCTAGTGGAAAGGTACGTCACTTGCACCCTATGAACATTAATATTGTATGAAGAAATGATTGATATAAAGACCAGTGTCTACTTGTGATGGTTTACAGATAATAACAGAGAGTGGTTCAAAAGCGAAGGCGAATAAAACTGGATTATATAAAAGGTGGAAAGAAAAATCTCATAGTAAGATATCTTTCCAGGGAACAAATAATGAAGGCAGCAGTGCAATGGATTCCACAAGTCTCAGAGGTATGCATGCAGTTAACTATCAAATTTTGTATTTCTTTCTTTTTGATTGTTTTCCCGGTGATTGCATCAATTTGGTTTTGACTATTATTGTGGTTTAAGCAGGAGGGCGCAAAATGCGAGGTGGATTTAGAGGCGGGAACAAGAGTCGTTTGATTCCTAACGCTCATGTGCGCTCAGAAGTGAAAAATCTTGAACAAGTTCGGAAAGAACGGCAGACGAAAGCAACTAAAGCCGCTTTGATGAAGAACAACCCCAAGAAGAAGTTTGGGAAAAATGCCAATAAAAGGGGAAAGGGAAGGAAATAACAATGCTAATTTCCAGATATGATACTCTTTAATACATTTGCCTTTTGTTACTTTAGTTTTAGAAATTATTAATCATATCATTGCAGCTAATATATTTTGTCAAATAGTTGTGATTTCTAGTTTATGAAGGGATCTAAAGCTAAGAACTCTAGTGAATATCGTGTTAAATATTATGTATCATTAATTAACTTTATAAAATTCTATACATCTAAGAGTTACGAAAAATAAAACATAAAAAAACCATTATACTATGAAATATAATTTATGGTTTCACACACTCCCACCTGACCAAGTAGTTATTGTTAAATGATGTTGTTTTAATATGCCATATATGTAAAAGTATTAAATAATTAAAAAGTATCTATTGTTATTGTTTTCTTTAACCTTGTTGGATAAGAAAAAACTACAACTTTCTGCAAATCAATAGTTGGTATATGTAGAATTTTTATTGATTACCAATATCAAACACACAATTTCAATACTTTGAATATAAATAAAATACTTGAAATTCTTTAAACTAATTTTCACTTGATTATATTAGAATTTCAAAGAATTTTTCACTCGATACAATAGTGTAACAACAAAACAAGTGTGCAAAACAATTAACCTTAAAACTATACATATGCAAGGATATTTATACTATAAAAACTAAACACTATTAGTAATTTTTGATAGCCTATTATAGGTTTAGGATTAATAGCATGTTACAACCATTGATCTGTACATAATAACATACCACGAATGTGTAATACCGTTAGTTTTAAAAAAACTATAAAACATAGATAAGAAATAAGAAAAGTAGATATTTGATAGTTGTAGTATCATTTTATTCCACAACTTTTCAACACTGACATCTAGTTTACAAAAACAGTGATTCAACATATACAAATGGTAGTTGGCATAGACTGTGTATCTATTGATTCACAGTTGGTCACTAGATGGCTCGATAGATGAAGTCTTCAGCAGACAGTCTTCACCATACGTTTTGACGTATTAAATTTCTATATATAGCATCACATCTATCTTTTTTATTTTATTCGTTACACATAGATATTCCTACTTTAATAAAAGAATAACTAGGGGGATACGTAACAAAATTACATTCTTCCTCATCAAAGTTTAGCCACTTCCCTCTCCTATTTAATAACTAAATTAATTAAAAATAAGTTTTTTTATCAATGTTTATATTAAAGAAATAAATTTTATAAGATAATAAAATTTTCTTAACACATCAAACTTTTTTAAAGATAGGAAATGTATTAAAGTTGATGTTTATAAAAAGTAAATTTTTATAAACCAAAAATAATTAAAATTAAGAGTTACAATAACGAAATTTTTTTTACAATAGTTTGTTTGAAACAAAGTGTTTAGTGTTTTTCCTGGAAAAATCAAAAAAAAATTTAAAAAATTGATATCATTATTTTATTACTTATAATCATTACTTATACGTAATTTTGATCATTATTTTCATTGTGATTTGTGTGGTTGTCTATTATTTTATACTGTTGTTAATTATTTATATGTTTACAAAAGGATAATAGAAATATGTTGAAATAATGAAATGCTACAACTTATATCACACATTATTGGTCCAACATCCCATAATTCAAAAACAATTATTAATGAATAATATGCTTACATGTAATTCTTGTAAACCACGGTTTAACAAACAGAATTTCCTTAATGCAAATTGCATATGTTTAAGGTTTGTTGACCCTATATATGAAGGTGTTGGCACATGACAACTAGTTAAATACTTGTGCTGGAGTTTGTGTGCCTCTTTTCTTAATTCCAATTTTTGTGGCTTTTCATCCCATTTTGGCATTTTATATAACTACATACATGAACCTTCTTCTGTCTCATTCTTTATGATCTTTTGCTAAAACACTAAATAAAGTATCAAAGTTCATATTAGGATCCGGTGATCCACAATGTTAACTTGTAAAACAAGTTAAATGACATATCAAAACGAAATCTTTTATTCCATGTGAAATGTTTGATTGATCCGACAATACATATTTTAGAGGTACAAATCCTTATGTTAGTTTAGATTCAAATTGTATTACAATTTCTAACACATAGTTTAAACTAAATGATCCAATATGTTGTAGTCGTACGCCTAAATACACTTGAAATAACTTTCAACAAGTGTTATCCAATTGATTGATCGTCTCAATAAAACTTCTAATCATGTAATGAGCGTAACAAAAATGGTTCCAACACATTATGTTTCTTAGCACATGAGTTGAAATTATCACGTGAAACATGTTTTCTTAACTATAAGATAGTTTTTAGCTACATTTTTTTCCAACATCGTCTACAAATATTTTTAACTAGTAACCCAAAAAAATTATAAAAAGGGCTTGAACTCATGAATCTCCAAGAAATGTTAAATCTTCATAAGTCATAACCATCTTTTTTAAGGAAAGCCATATAATGTACATACAAAAAACATCATATATAGTGTTTTGTCAAATGGCTTTAAATTAAAAAGACCAAAAGAGAACCTATTACTTTTTTTGAGTTTCTTCTTTAGACCATAAAAGTATTATACATCTTTTTAACATTAAAATGGCCGGTACAAATAGTAAATCATGTCCAGTTATATTTTATATAAAAAATTTATTAGAATGTGAATCTTAATTAGTTGTAGTTGACTAGTTGAACAAGAACAATGCTAACTGTAATTTACAATAGAAACAAAAGCATATTGATAGTTATTATCAAGGAGATGTAGCTTAAGAAAATAATGCTCTGAAACGCATGCATGTAACATTGTAACCCTTTGTTTCTTCTATCCAACAAACATAGTTATTTCCGCCCTTCCAATCATTTCATTCTCTCTAATTTAATACTAAAATAATTAATTAAGATAGAAATTAAGTATCAAAGTTTAATAATGAACAACCTTATATTCAAACAAAATAAACGCACCACCGATAGGGATGTTTACAAGGAAGGAGTCTAGCTTAGTCATCTCATGCTTGAAAATACACTAGTCAGCTCGAAATCTCTCTTACAATCTGAAATTTGATGACAAACTAAGCTTGTTTACAACTCGAATCAACTCTACAAAGTAGAAACTTTATAGAAATGTTGGAACTTTATATATATTTTTATAGTAAGCTCACTTAGCTCCAAGTCAATATATGTAACATCCCCGAGTTTTTGGTTCAGATTTGATAGTTAAAACACAATAATATGAACTTCACATTTCATATATTATCATACGAGTAAGTAACGAGTAGAATACCTATTCAAAATTTGAAGTTTCTACATAAAATTTTTAGTGTTATAAGATATCGTTTAAATATAATTATAATAATATATTATATTTGAACTTGCTCCATTTTTAATGAAACATAGGTCGACTCGTAAAGAAAAATAAGATCGTCTCAACGGCATATTTGAAATTTTACAAGACGTAGATAGTTTTAAGGTATGTTTTCGCTTAAGATTATGTCAAGTTATTTATTATTTGTTTTAGTACTATTATTAAGAATAGTATTAGTATTATTATTATTTTTAGGCATTAGGTTATTGTTAGGGGTAGGTATTGGGTAGCCTAGTCTTAGTTAGGCATGGACTGATCACCCATGCTTAAACAAGGCAGCGTAAACCAATAACTAACCATGACAATAACTAGTTAGTTGTGCCATTACCTAACTTAAGATTATTTAAACTGTATCAGAACCCTGAGATATTACCCGATTGTACTAGGAACGATTATCAACTATTGGACAGCTGTTAAACAAGTGAGTTTCTTTAAACTGTTTTCTAAAATGGGATGTGATGTTCGATAACTGGTAATAATTGAAGAGTTGACTATCAATAGCATCTGTGATATGTGGCAATGCTTGATAGGATGCTTAAGGGCTGCTTGTATGATTCTGCTTTAGCCAGTGAATTTTTTATACATAGCCTGGTTATGTGAATTTATAATGTGCTTACTCTGTTGCTATCTGTTTGCCATGGCTGTATCTGTTTGATGCAATAGTCAATACTAATATGTTTTGAATCTTGAAGAATGCTATGTTCATGAACTCACAAGCTTTATGCTGAGTCCCAAATGTTTTATTTTATGAACACACATCCTAGATGCCAAGTGATTGCAGATATTGGAGATTACAGACTAGTTTATGAGGAAGTAAAGGTCTAGCTCGGTACTGAAGATTTGGAAATCTAGCATAGTTAAATTGATGTAATGGTATTATCTAGTATGAGAAATGAACTGTATCTTTTGATGTATAATCAAAGTTAGACTTTCGCTGAGAACTCTAGAATTACTATGTATTCTGTATTTCGATGCGTAACGCTCTCCGGGTTTAGCCTTGGGAGGCGGGCGTTACAAGTTGGTATCAGAGCCATAGTTTAAGTGAATTAGGCATTATAAGTTAATGTCTAAAATTAAACTAAGTTGGGAAGACTAAGCATATTGCCAAACGAATCAAAGTAGCGTGATGATAGAGGAGTTGACATGGGGCTATCATATTTCAAAAGCTCCACCTTCCATATCTTAATTTCACCTTCAAAGCTCCCACTAAAAACCTTAATTGCATGAGTAGCAGATTTTGCTTCTACTGCAACCTCTGAATATTCATCTGCCACCAACGATCTCACCGGCTGTTTGTGACCATCCAACACCGCCAAACAGCAAAACTTTCTTACCACCCCACGCTGCCAGATTCTAACCGTCTGATCAGCCGATTCCCTGAACAGCAAACCGGAGACGTTGAGCATACACAGTATCGCCTTCGAATAGCCCCGTAGTGCCCTGGTCACCGCCATGCGTTCACTGTCGATTTGTGCTTTTCCAATGTTGCCATGAGTGTGTGTTTGTTTACTCCCATCGGTTTCCCCCACACTTTGATCCGGCGATCGGCGGATCCGGTGTAGATCGTCCCGTCCTCCGCTACCACCACGGCGTTGATCGCATCGTCGTATGCTGAGACATAAACACGCTTCCGTTATGAAACGCAACGGACTTAACGGTTCCGGATGACGGATCGTTGGCGCTGAAGATGTCTGTTAGGGTGAAGGAGGTGGTGCCGAATATGTTTTTAGTTGTTGTTCTCGGCACATATCTTTCAAAAAGTATAGTTCAGTCACTACAAAAAAGAAAAAATCAAAAGCATAGTATAGTATAGTAATAGTAATTACTTAAATAAAAAAACATATTAAAATTTGAATAAAGGATAGATTACTAACAAACATGTTTCCGGTTTAACAAATCCTCTTGTTGTTTCAACCAAAATCTGCAACGTTGATAGTTGTGGCCCATCATTATTTTCAACTGGATAGTTTGATGAAATATAGTCATGCTGCAAGAGTAAAATTCAATTATGATTATCATTTATCAAGGATTTATATAAGAATTCTTTGTAAAATACACGCAATAAACCAATCGTATACTTGAAGGTATGACAATGAATAAGCATAGGATTTATGGTAGCCTCATCCGATTCAATAAAAAACTTCATTTTAAAAGTTAATATTGGTTGTGAAGTTTCTTCTTTAATTTGATCCTTTGATGACCTAAATAATGCTAAGACATCTTCGATACGCTTGTTCTCATTTAACAATATAAACTCTCTTGAAAAAGCTCACAAGTCAACTCGGCTCGGATTGTTTATAAACCAAGCCAGACTCCTCTCGGCTCATTTATAAACCGACCCCGCTAGGTTCAACTCGTTTACAAACTAATCCAAGTCAAATCAAACACTAGCTCGGCTCGTGAACAACCAGCGCCATGGACGCTCTCCCCTAAACACTAGCCTAGGCTTTGTTTCTCATCACATGTAGTATATCATGAGAATTATTTAAAAATAAAAAAAATAAAAAAAAATAAATAAAAACAAGTAGCGTTTTACTTAACTTTATTAGTTAGGATGATATTATTGTTTTCCCCGTAACTTTATCCATGACAGGCCACACATTTATCTAAAAAGAATTATTAAAATGCAAATATTAATCTACACTAGAAAAATTAATAAATAGAACATGTATGCGTGCCGACTATTTAATAAAACTTCAAATTTGTTGTGCGCTGTATTTAATAAAACCTTGATAATTCTAAATAGAACACCGATCGAGTGCAATTCCTTTTCATTTATGATTTATCACTATCTTAAAACTATTTAGATGCTCATATTCCTATTCACATCTAAAAAGAACCGCCGAAGTCTACTTCACGAGCCTTCATTGCCATGTTCTGTAACTTACATCATTTAATCCGTCCACGAGGCTGTTTCAAAAAGAGCTTTCTAGATTCAAGAGCAAAAATGATCTTCACCTCTCTCAAACCGAGAATAGATCAATATTCCTTAACCTTAGGGCAACCCACTCAATATGCCTCGACTACTCGATCAGTATGCATGAATAACAACATAAGCCGAATGGTAAAATCAAATGGTAAAATCAAAGATTTGAGTCGATAAAGAACATGATATCCCTACATTTATATAATACACTATCTTTGCGTTAAGTAACACGTTTCTAATCGATAAAACATCGTTTAGAGATAGGAAAGTTTGAAATAAGCAACTATAATGGTATAACCCTAGACCACTATTAACTAGGTTAAGTTCTTATATGTTACGCTGGCATATTGAATAAAAACTTACATTTCAATGTATCAAGAGTTCTTATTTTAACAACAAATGATGAAACCAAATAAAGTGGCAATCAAATTGTTTAAATTTTTTGTATTCAAAAAAAGTTTCATAACCGAGAGAGTCTACAAATGAAATTCAATCTTAATAACTTAGTTTTTTTAAGAAAAGCCACCATTAACCACGAGATAATACTTAAAAGGGATTTATGATCAAAGCAAAAAAAAAAAAAGGATAAAATCAAACAAAGATAAATACTAAAAGTAAATACTTATTTAATAGTTAATATTAAGGTGTTGACAATATTGTAAATAATAGCCGTTACTAATGACTGAAAGGACAAAAAAGTAATCGAACCTCCATTGTTAACTTCCTTTTGGAATCTAGATTTATAAATCTTTTAGACATAAGTAGATTTTATACAGTGGCGGAGCTTGAACTCATTCGTAAGGGGGGCGGGGGCGAATTTAATTCTTTTAGGGGAGGCGAACTCGATATTTATATAAAAATTTATACTACCTGGCTAAAAATTTACACTATTGGACTAAAATATAACACTACTGGCGAAAAAAACAGGGGGCCGCCCCCTACTTAAGCTTCGCCCTTGATTTTATACACTTTACTTTTTCTTATAATCAGCTACACTATAAAACCGATGACTTTGTTTCTTTATTTTAGCACGGTATTGCAATATGTTTCTAAATAACGTAACTTCATTTTAAATTGGATGCATAACAACACGTCTATTTGTTACAATGATACGTTTAAGTTGTCCAATTACAACAACCCACGTCTAAATTATACTAATAGTTCATCTACACCCATTACAATAGTGTGTCTAGCATTACCATGACACATCCAACTATCCAAGTTTGTCCATGTACAAAGCATGAACAAAATATGAGATTATAATAATATGTCCAAACCACTACAATAATACGTTTAAACCCGACATCCTATATAGTAACTGGTGTTTTTTCTTTTTTTTTTTTTTGGTTCTAAGTGGAGTAGCAGGCCAAAATCTTCATGGTTTCTCGACAGAAAAATAAAATGAATTATGTGTTTAGGTTATCCGTTAGCTGAACTAGTCGATGTAGCAAGATCCGTTCATGGCATAATTAAGTGGACGTGGTATTGTGTTTCACTTGAGTTTTAATTTTAATTTTAAGAATTAATTTTGGATTAAAAAAACAAGTGTTGTTAGTCTTATAAACTTGTAAATTATTACCCTAATAATTAATTTCATATATAATTTGATTTTCTCTATAACTTGTTATATTAATTTTTTTCAAAAAAAAATACCTAAATTCACCGTTTTGTTTACTGTTTTTGGATATTCCATAAATATTTTGTAAAAACCAAGTAGGATTAAAAAAAAAGCGTTATTAGGATATAAAAAATATATTTTTGCGAACTCCTTTGGTTTTTAACAAAAACTATATGGAAATTAAAAATAATAATAATAAACAAAATCGTGTTTTGGATTTTTTTTTTTTTGAAAATTGTAAGGGAAAAATAAAATTATATATGAAAATAAAAATTAGAATAAAAATTTAAAAAGTGAAATTAATGATTTTGGCCACATCCACTCATTTAAATAGTGGATCTTACCCCATCTGGTAGTTTAAGTGGCATATCGATCTCCTAGAAACCAAATGCACTTTAAAATTTACCAATTAAAACACTAAATTGTTCTCATTAAAAAAAAGATTTTTTTTAATTTAATAGAAGCATGTTCAACATTTTAAATACATGTGTGATGTGTCATAATATTTTGTAAGTACACGCCTCAAGTTCGAAAACTAAAGCTGTTGATGAGTGAAGTCAAATTAAAGGTTCTTTTCTATAGTTTTATATTGTTTTTAAAGAGATCACAGTGTAGGGGGTTGATTTGTAAATGCTGATAGTTTGTGCTGCTTATGTCAATTTAAGTGCTTAGTTTGTTAATTACAGCAAAGCTGAGTCCAATAAACCTAATAGTTTGTTCTTGTTAAGGGTGTAAACTGTAAACGAGTCAAGCCGTCTCGCAAGCTACTCAAGATCGGCTCGAAAAAAGCTCAAATCGTGCCAAGCTTAAACAAGCTCAAGCCCGAGCTCAAGCCCGAGCTCAAGCTCACATTATGGCTCGTGTACCAAACAAGCTCGAGCTCCGGATATCGAGCTCAAAACGACTTGCGAGCCTAAACGAGTTTTTTGCTTGTATTAATTTGTAATTACATATTAAATATATATGGCTTGAGCTCGAGCTCACATTATTGCTCGCGTACCAAACAAGCTCGAGCTCCGGATATCAAGCTCAAGACGACTTGCGAGCCTAAACGAGTTTTTTGCTTGTATAAATTTGTAATTACATATTAAATATATATAAATATATATTTACATAAATCATATTATTATATATATTATTATTATAAAAATAATTAAATGATATATAAAAAGTGTGATTGTAAATAAATATAACATCAATTAAAAAATAAAAATTTAATAATTTAACGATAAACAAGCCGAGCTCGAGCCGAGCCCGAACTTTAGAAATAAAACTACAAACGAGTCGAGCTCGAGTTTTCTAAAACCAAAACGAGCCGAGCTCGAGCCTAAACGAGCTCGGGCTCGACTCGGCTCGCTTACACCCCTAGTTATTGTTCTAACTTCTGAGTTCGTTGTAATACAATTGATCAACAAAGCAACAATCATTCTTGATTGTTCTTGTTTTGAATTCGTTTTTGAGGTTTCTTTTGTGTTGATTTCTCAACAAAAGCCAACATTTGTAAGAAACTATTTATTAAATCTCCTTTTCTTGTTTTTAATAAACTAGGTTTTTTATCTGTAATGTGTTGCAACAACTTGTACGCTGTGTGATCACTACTGGAAAAATGAGCTTAATGTAACTTTTTAGAAGCGTCTTTTTAAAAAAGATTACATTTGCCAACATAAAAGTTGCATTTGTCATAAAAAAAGGTTGTATTATCTACAAAAAAAAGTTGTTTTAGCTGAAATGCAACTGCACCTAATACAACTTTTAGCAAAATGATTGCTTTAGGATAATACAACATTTATAAGGTCTAATGTAATTTAAGATCTAATGTAACATATCGCAACTATTGTATTAACTTCATTTTGTTGTAGTGGATAAAGTGCCTCTAAACTAAATTTACGCCAACACGCAGATTGACTGAATTTATTCCGTTTAATGAAAGCTTATTATATTTGACCTGATATTTTTTCAAACAAAATTTATGTCAAAACTTAAGGGGTCAAAGTAATATTTTATAAAATTTTTAAAAAGTAACATTAGCATGTAAAAGTGAGAGGGGAAGAAAAACCGGTAAAAAACCCCCACCTACCTTATTTTTTAAGGTACACTAACGGTTAATTAGGTGATTATTGTTTGGTTTGGCCCACCCATTCCTAGTCCTCCACTTTATTCCCTTTGAGATGAGTTCAATCACACCTCAACACATATCCATTGCATCTTTTCAGGATATGTACACCACGTTATATACTCACAGTCACCTTAACATTTGTCTATATATACACACACACACATACACATATAATCTTATATTTGTATATCTATCTCCATCTCTCTCTTGAAAATGAGCATGCTACACTGGTTAACAAGAACAAGAACAGGTGGTGGTGGTTTTTTTATCAAAAGGATCTTATGCAGTAACCTGACATCAATCACTTATCAAACAACTGCTTCTACTTCATCTCCATCACTTGTTAGTAATTCGAGTGATCGAAAAGGGATATTCGGTTATTCGTATTCATGGCGCTCGACATATGCTACCTTTTCGGGGGCTCGCGATTACAGCTCCACGAAAGCTGAGGAACAAATCTTATCTGAAGAAGATGATGATGAAGAAGAAGAAGAAGATCAGGTAAATTTTATGAAAATATGTTTTTAGTTATTTTCTACATAAGTCAAGGAGTGTGTAAGCTATTAATATGCTGACGTGTGGAATATTCATCTTCTTAATATGAAGGTTAAAGCAAATTTAGCATTTACATATATATTTTTTTGTTTTCTTTTTTGTCATGATAGTGTTATTTACAGAACTACATATAATATGAAAACCAGTAATATTTATGGTTCTGTAAAAAAAACCCTTGGGTTGTTATACATGGATATGTTTGTATTATCATATTTAGATTTATAGGTATTAGAAAAATTAATAGGCATTTTATCATATAATCCGTAATTATCTAAAATTGTTTGGAACAAAATTAACTATATAAGTTTTCCGTCTCTAATCATTTGAAGGTCACATGTCCAATACAAGCTGTATTTTACTTCAATCTATTGGTTTGCAGGGTATCACCGGGTTCTCACTGTTGAAAAATAAACAAATTATTGGTTGGGGTTGGGGGGGGGGGGGGGTTGTTTATTAAAATATTTTTTCTACCTATGTAATAATAATGGCATGCTTATTAAAAGGGACCCGGTTTATGTATACATCTAACCACTTCTTCATGCTAATTATGAGATTTAGGCTCTTTAACTCGACTGAAAACAACCTAACACGCATTTCATTTTATTGATATTTATTAAACAATGACCTATCACTTTCTACATGTAGGTGTTAAAAAAAATTCTACGCCCTTTTAATTAAATGTATAAGTGGACCAAAACAATTTAATGAAAATGGGATTATAATTATTATCGTTGGAGACAGGGTTTTGATTTTCCTGGTGGCAAGATCGCGTATACAACTAAAATGAACTTTCTTCCGGGTTCGTATGAGAAGAGGGTGCAATGTTATCGAGTACTTGATGAGGATGGATACCAGATGTCATCTAACATGTTACAACTAGTAATGATCTTTCTACTAATCGGCTTGTTTTTTATTAACTAGGGGGAATTAATTATATGGATGCATTTATATTGTTCATTAGGTGAATAAAGAACTTGCAATGAAAGTGTATAGTGGCATGGTAACACTTAATACTATGGATAAATTCTTCTATGAGGCACAAAGGCAAGGAAGATTGTCATTCTACTTGACTTCATTCGGTGAAGAAGCTATCAACCTAGCATCAGCCGCTGCGCTCAACCTCGACGACGTAGTATTGGCTCAGGTTTGACTAACTAATTATTTGCGTCACGTTAATATTTTTATAAAGTTTAACCACTCGAGTTTCAATATTGTTTTATGATATTTTGATTTTAGTTGTGAAAGTAGGAAAGTAGCTAATGTTGCTTAATTCTCAATCACATAAACTTGGAAAAAAATAGTTAGTGGGATGTCATGTCACAATCTTGTACGGATGTGACACATCATTCATTTGTAATATTGGGGCATTACACATGGTGTGTTACACTACACGTGTCAAATTGTGTCATGTTGATTTAACCATTTTGGTGGGCTCAGGTTTCTAGGTTTGTGATTGAAGTTAATGAAATGATCATGACCCGTACATTCACTTGTATCATACACATCAAACTAATTGATACACTTAAAATTATTTAGCCACAATGTATAACATATGTAACTTATTTATTTATATAGGTCAAACGGGTTAATGCTTTGCAGATATGTGGTAATCAAGTTGCAAAAAGTTGGCACTTACAAGATATATTCTAATTTTTTTTTTCTAATTTTAAATTAGTTGAATTGCAAAGTCCAGCTATTTAATTGTATTACAACTTGAACACGACCAGTTTAATTAGGTGGTGTTTGTTTTTTAAAAGCTAAAATGTCTGTAGTCTGCGGACCAGATCTGCAGACATCTGTAGCAGAAGAGGTGGACCAAACCTCAGCAGAAGAGGTGGACCAAACCTCTGCAGTCTGCAAAAAGAAGACTGTTTGTTTTTTAACGTCTGTAGATTATTAAAATAAACTAGTGGTGGTGTACGGATGATGGTGATGGTGGTGGACGGCGTCGCTGGATGGCGATGGTGGGTGGTGGCGGTGGTGGGTGGTGGCGGACGGTGGGTGGTGGCAGAGGTGGACGGTGGCGGCGGCGGACGGTGATGGTGGCGGATGGTGGCTGGTGGCGGAGGTGGACGGTGTTGGCGACCGGTGGTGGTGGTGGTGGTGGTGGTGGTGGTGGTGGTGGTGGTGGTGGTGGTGGTGGTGGTGGTGGTGGTGGTGGGTGTTGGTGGGTGGTGGTGTTTAAGAAGAGTTATGCATATCTTAGAAGTGGCTGGACCAAATCTGCACCAAAAAAAGCTCACGCAGATGTTTTTTAATAAAATGTATTCGAAAAAACAAACAGTCTGCAGATGACAATGTCTGCGCGTGGTCTACGCGGCGCAGACAAAAGAGCCTGCGCGGATATTATTCAGAAAAACAAACACCCCCTTAAACAATCTAAAGATATTCTTATTCTAGAGATTTTTTTACAATGTTAGGAATTTGTCACGTGCGATTATTATTTCATGATTTTGTCCTCGTATATACTGCAGTACAGAGAGCCGGGAGTTTTGTTATGGCGTGGTTTCACAATGCAAGACTTTGCGAACCAATGCTTTGGAAACAACGCGGGCCATGGAAAAGGCAGACAAATGCCAATTCATTACGGATCAAAGAACCTCAATTTTATTACGATCTCATCACCCTTGACGTATGTCATTTTTAATCATGACTTTACTTGATTCTTTTGATGACATACTGCTAAGAAAACGTAACACACTTATGAAACGCGTAACTAATTTGAGTAAAGTTTAGAAAATATATGGGTTTCGGTTATCCGGTTCAGTTCTGATCTGGGCCGGTTTGGTTTTTACGTTTGGGCCATATTATTTGTGCTTGAAAAATATTTGACCCAAAAAACTGAATTTGGATCAAAACTTTTCTTAATCATCTATTAATGAATTTGGGCCCGAATCATAAATCATTTGGTCAAAATGATGAATTTGGGTCATAACTCTAATAACAAACATCGAACTAAAGAGGCACAACTAAACCGATTTGGAACCGGAACGAATTTTTAAACCAAAACATAACAATTTTAAAATTCGGCTGGGACCTTAACTGAATCTTGGGTTTGAATTCGGTTTGTAATCCTATCCGTTGAAACCGGTTAAAAATCAAACCAGATCTGAAACCTAGTTTTAAACCTGTTTGGTCCAGTTTGATTTTGGAGTTTGATTTAGGTCAAGTTTGGAATGAGTTATAATCAAAGCCAAACAATAATTTTGAGTTTTCAAATACAATAACTGAATTGCCCATTATTTAGGTGTGATTTTGTTCTATATCGGTTTCGTTTAATCAGTTTTTTTCTCGTACGTAATTATTAAATGACATAATATAAGTGCAATAAGTTACCATAGCATTCTTTTAATCATTAAAAGGAACATAAATTTGTTTTTGAGATAATGTTTATGGATATCAACCAAGTATTCAAATTTTTTGTTGACATAAGATACATATTAAAACTATTATATATATAAGTTACTCTTGTATTATACTACCATATGTCACCCTAGTATGATTATAATATAATATCTTGGAAAAACATGTAAAATGAGAAAATACTGTTACGAATTTTAAGAAGACGACATAGTTAACATGTATCAACTCCTCATCAAAGACGGTTTGAAACTTTACAAAACTTAAGTTCATATTCCTATATTTGACACGGTTTTTTTTTTTTTTTCCATTAAAATTTTATAAGTGACACAATATACATATTTGGTGACCTTATTGAAATACATGCACACATTAACTGAAAAAGTTAAATAATAATTTAAGAAGTTGAGAACCATAAGGGTAAATAGAACAGTACACCAAAGAGACAACTCGTGTAATTAAAGGCTGTTTTTCTGTTTTACAATATTGTATTAAACTATTAAGAAACCTGACTGAAGAAAACATAGTTTTTGAATCATTCGATATTTTTCTGAAACTTACTCATTAAAAAGTTTAATGAACTATGTGTTTTTTAAATAAACTAAACACATTCTACCTCTTACCGATTCAGATATAATTTTTTTTCCTTTCAGCACGCAACTCCCACAAGCAGTTGGTATGGCGTATTCTCTAAAAATGGATAAAAAGGATTCGTGTGTAGTGGCGTTTTTCGGAGATGGTAGCACCAGTGAGGTAGTATGAATATATGTTTTCCATTCGTCACATAATGTTTTTGTGACGATATCTTTTGACGATTGACGGATTTGTTATTTTACAAAGGGCGATTTTCATGCTGCTTTGAATTTTGCTGCGGTTATGGATGCTCCAGTTGTGTTCTTTTGTCGCAACAATGGATGGGCTATTAGTACTCCTGTCACCGAGCAATTTCGGAGTAAGCTTAATTTCGACCACTTGAAAACTTTTAGCGGCGCTTTTAGTTCGTCACGTTGTCGGTAACTTTCTTTGAAATGGTTTGCGTATGGCAGGCGATGGAATCGTTGTAAAAGGCCAAGCCTATGGAATTCCAAGTATAAGGGTAGATGGAAACGATGCTCTAGCAGTTTATAATGCTGTACGTAGTGCTCGTCAGATAGCCATCAGTGAACAACGACCGATACTTCTCGAGGTTGATATACTTACAATTACTTATAATCATATTTGCTCATCAGTTTATTCATTTTACTTTTAAACATTACTGGAAAACTAGGTATATACGGTTAAATTAGATTTTTATCTAGTTTTTTCACAATTTTACTACTTGTTTTAGACCAGATTGACGATAGTCGCTACTTTTGCGACCGGTTTGATTCGGTCACAAAATTACCTAACATTTTTTGTCGCAATTTTTGGTAAAATGTGCGCGTTAGTGTAGTATTACCGGTTTATGACCTGCATTTAAAGTTTAATTTCAGTTTATTGTTACATTTAATTTAACTTTAATTTTAATTTACTTTTTTTCCCACAAGATCGGTTTGCATCTTCGCAACCAAATATATTAAATTTATTAATTAACTTTTCATATAAAAAATCGTTACGTCACAGAATATATATTATCACAAATTTAGGAATAAACTATAAAGCGGATGCTTTCACTAGTTTTAGCGACTTTTTTGATTTTGGTCGCTAAATTTGTGACCTCTTTCCTTAGCATATAATACCTATTTGTGTAGCAGTAAAAGTGAAGTGTTTTTGACTTGTTATATCTTTCATGATGAAACACAAGGCCATGACATATAGAGTAAGTCACCACTCTACATCTGACGATTCCACAAAGTATCGATCTGTAGATGAAATCGAAAACTGGAAAACAAGGCATTCTCCTATAACAAGATTCCGAAAATGGATCGAGAGAAAAGGCTGGTGGAGCGATAAAGAAGAAGCCGAGCTTCAACTTGAAGCAAAGAAACAGGTAAATCGATATTAATAATTTCGGGAATGCCAGTTCATCTCATCACAGACAATATCTTCATATATATTTTCATGCTTTAGAGAACTAAAATTTAGTGTTTTGACACGAGTTTTTTTATGTTTGTAGGTTAAACAAGCGATCGATGAAGCCGAAAAGAAAGAAATGCCACCACTTAGAGACATGTTCACTGATGTATATGATGAACTACCTTCAAATTTAGTGCAACAGGAAGCAGTGCTTAGAGAAACAATCCAAAGGCATCCAAAGGACTTTCCTAACAATATACCACTATGAAATCTTTTAAAGTAAATAAATTAGTTACTTTTAATAATTAGTATCTTTTAAGCCAAATATATTTGCTACTTTTAATAAACAAATATATAGTAGCTTGATCTGATGTGTGACTGTTTATATCTATAACATATAAGCATTTAGATCCTATTAAACCGAGTTAACTTATTTGTAATAAAAATAAAACTATATACATGTATGATGTATCCCCTTTATTCGTTTAGAAAATACAAACATTTCCAATGAGATCGAGATCTCCCCCCTCTATCTAAGACGTCAATGGTTAAAATCCTTCAAGATGTAGGTATAAATGGTTAAGAGAAGTATATTAAGAGTTATCCTAAAACAATTAAATATATAAACCTTCCTGAATATTAGTTGACACATAAAAGTGCTTATATGGGCGTATCAAGATCGATCAAGACAGGCAATACAAGCATAAACAAGTGCTTATACTTACGAAAAACATTTTTAAAAGAAATCAGAATCAACCAAATTAACGTATGACATGATATACGAGGGTAAATTTAACCAATGCCTTTTCAATTTCATTTTTCTATACTTTGTGCACGATCCTTAAGTTCTAGTTCATAAGAATAATAAATAATTAAAGCAGGGCGACTCAAGTTTTTTTAGGGGCATAAATTGAATACTAAATTTGATGCCATTTCGTACAAAAAAAAGTTATTTGCCTTCAAACCGAATTTTGTCCATAAATTCTAGAAAAAGAAAACTTCAAAAAATACTAAGCAAGTTTTGCAATTAAGTTACTTATATTTTTATTTGTTTTAATTAGATCATTAATATTTTTATTTATTTCAATCAGTTCACTAAAGTATTAGAAGTGTTGCAATTAAGTCACTCATATAATTTTTTTTAAACAATTAATTTTTTTAAATAATTTGGTTTTTTTAGATACTGTTAGTTTTTTTTTTATTTTTTAAAAAATATTTTGCAATTCATGAATGACATAATTAAAATAATACTGAAACTTTGGTAATCTGATTGGGATAAAAAAAACATATAAGTAACCTGATTAAGACAAAAAAATTTATAAGTAACCTAATTAGAACAATATCATTTTACAAAATTATCCCTTCTAAAAAAACTAAAAGTATCACCAACTAACGGCTAACATCCAATCTTTATGTTTAACTTTATATGTCGAAACTTACATCATACTATTCACAGCCTCAACTCTCAAGTATTGATAACTTTAACTAGGATTACAATTTACTATAAATCTTGTAGGAAAGAAATTAATAAGCTCAAAAACCTAAAAACTAAAATAGCACTTCTAAATGCAAAATGAATTAATCTGAAACCCTATGTAAACCAATTAACCAAGAAACTACGAGAATAACTAGCGAAGTAGGAGGCAATTACACAATATAAGCATTTATGGTGTTTAAGTTGTTTCTACCGCTCAAACGAAACAAAGAAGTCACATAACTCGCAGTAGAAGTATAAAAAAACCGGTTCAAAAAAACCGGTAAAAAAACCGAACCCATTCGAAAGAAAACCGGTTTGAGCCAACTTACAAAGTTCACAGAGTTCACGGGCTACACAGCATGCAGCCCAAACTTACAAAGAAATAGGCCCAGTTATAAAATATTTTTGAAAAAGGTTTTATAAAATGGAGCCCTAACAATCAGAGACATAAAGCAATTGTTTTTGTTGTTTAGCCCATTGAGCCGGCCCTGATTGAGGTATTTAAACAAAATCTTCACGAAACTTGTATAACATGTCACTAGCATATTTAGTCATACCACTACAAGGAGAACACCTATAACAACGACCAAAACTAGGGTATTGCCGATGGCAAGACGTCGTTGACGTTTTGTCACTATAAGTGGCGTGGCTATAGAGAAGTGGTAATAGATCTACAATGTCATTGGTATAGGGTTCTTTGTAGCAATGAAATATGATCCCTATAGGCGTGGAAGTAAATAAATTGATAATTTTAAAAAATAATTTGTTTTTCTTCTCTATGAAGATATATTCTTGTGTTTCTAGAAATAGTTTAATTTAATTAAATAACACTCTATAACCACGACATGTAACCGTTATAGGCTTACTAGCGTAGTCTACGATGTCTCTATTCTGCTCTAGCCAGCTAATACCTCCTTTTTTGTTAAGACCTATGATTAAACGTGTTGTCCCTATAGGTTGGTTTATACATTTTATGGGTAGGCATAAAATTATAAACACTTACAAACTCAAATTATAAACATTAAATAAATTCCATACCTCAATAGCATACTAGAATGTTGGAGAAGGTGAAACACCGTAAACCCTTGAATCTTACCTTAAAAAAAGAAAGAATAAAATATTATTTCTGTCCCTGACGTTTTGTTAAATTTGACATTTCAATCCCAATTTTTTTTTTTTTTTTTTTTGTCATTTCAGTCAATGTAGTTTAACAAATTAAGGCTCGTCCAAATATTTTGGATGCTCTGTACGACAAGTAAAAATAAAATCTAAAATAAAATAGGATTTCAATTTTTTCAAAACTAAATTTGTGGAGTATTTGGGTTAATCGGCCCTCTTTTAGAATACATCATTGAGTTTTAAAGTGTTTATAATTAATTTATTGGACCCCTATAAATATTGACCCCAGGTAACTAAACAAAATTTTTTAAGGTTTTTGAAAGTTTAGCCCATGAGAGGTCGTTCATCTTACACACCCTAGGGTCAGTCTCGTAATTATTATAATAATATTTAATAAAACTAAAATTAAAAGTTTTTTGTTTGAACAAAATCTAAATAAAAAATAAAATTCCAAACAAAATCAAAATATAATCTTATGACAGAAAATGTAGACTCTCAATAATAAATTTTAATCACATGAGACAAAAAAATACTTAACTTTTCTAATTTTTATAATATACTGATCTGTCTGTCGCGCGCAAGAAGTGCATTCTAGTCTAGTTAATAGTAAGATCTTCTGAAAGCTTATGAGTAATAAATATTATATATCTACAAAACACAAAGTTTATACAATGTGTGTTTATTTGAAAAGTTTTCAATATGAAAAATATAAAAGAATCATATCCTTAGTGGGCTTGTTAAGGTCAAATCATTTGTCTCCTACGATTTGAAATTGGCATTGTTTGAATGCCCCACAGACATAAGCGGTTTTGAGCTTTTGACTACAGTGGAGTCACTTTTCCCGGAATTCCTCACTGTTTTAGTGTGGAGCGAATAAATTATTAAATGACTTTTTATTTGTGGATGATATAGAAAAAGTCGACTATATTTATAGTAACCTTTTTAACCAAAGGAAGAAATATATTAAATTACTTTTGTTTAGATTTCAAGTCATAATTTATATTTTTAAATACCTGGCTCTTATAACAACAGAGCTATTCTCCTATCATAAAACTTAATTCCCAACTATATGTGGACAGACATATTTGCTACATAAGTTAAATAATTGGTTTTCTAAATAATAATATCCTTTTAACATTTATAATGAAACATATACTAATTTTTATAATCTTAATTATAAACTAAATTATTTTATCCTTGTTCATATAAGTGTAATTACTTAAAAGCATGTGTGATGCACATACAATCTAAACTAAAACTATATTTATTATGTACTTAAAGTAATAACATGTTAAAACTATATTACATTTAGATATAACATATGCTAAACTTATATGCCAATAATTCTGGTGAAAATTTTATTAATGCCACAGTGTCACGACATGATAGATTACATAATTTTTCCTATTAGAATATTTTTCATTTAACACAGATTGTGAACTGTAAAAAGTATCATTCTATAAGTCCCGTTAACAATCTTTTGGTGGTTGAGTTTAATGATTAATTCATTTAGAATTAGAGGTTATAGATCAATCCCCTTATAAAAATTTGTCAGTTCAAGGGATATTCATAAATATTATATTTCAATTATTTGTGATATAAAACACAATATATATATATATATATATATATATATATATATATATATGTTGATAGTAGTTCTCGTAGTTTTAAAGATATTTGTGAGTTGTCAAGTGATTTTAACTCTATAAAAAATCTTAATGTAAGCATTCCTCCCTCACATGCATTTGCAACAGATTCTTATAATGTATTTAATTTTATCTACATTTAGATATAAGTTTTATTCAACTTAAAATATGTCAAAATTAGTTTTCTTTTATAACTTTTATGTATAGTGCTTTATTATTTCTAAATATCTTGTTAGGACACTTTTATGTAATCCACGTTTTAATATAAATTTTATCTAAAATCAAACCGAGTCAAATATCGGTGCTTTTTATAATTTTGGTATATAATTCTACTAATACTTAAAAGCAAAAGTCGGTGCCCAATCGGATTGGGCCACTCGACTTTGCTTTTAACAAATATAGCTCCGTTTTCATTTATGTATCAATTGTATGGTTGGCATAGTTGGTTAGGTTCATTGGCTATTAATTGGGAGGTGCTTGGTTCAATTTTCATTTTAATTCTTCATTTTAATTTCTTCCTCCCAACTTTAAAAACAATTAATTAATTTCTACCATCCAACTCCCAAAAATATTTAATTAATTTAAAAGGTAATTATCTATCTATTTAAAAAGCAATGTAAATGAACAGGGATGTATTGTGTTTAAAGCAACAAGTATAAGTCTTTTGAGCATACATTGGAGTGACCTGTGGGTGAAAAACGGCCCAATCAGATGGTTGCTCAATGCCTTTTGTGTGTATACGTGTGATGTTATTGTTAAAGAAACTAAAATCCAGAAAGAGAGGGGTGAGGGTCATGGAGAGAGAAATTAAGTAAGGTTGGGGAGTTGGGAGAAGAGAGCGATCACCTGTCTCCAGCTCACCGTCTCAAGCGCCGTCTCCTGCAACGCTTTGAGTGAGTGGCGACGGACACGGTGACGGCTTTGGCTGCCGTTTTCGGCAGACGCGACGTCTGATGTCGTTTTTCGGTGGTTCCTCTTTGATGTGTCGTGGGTTGGTCGTTTCCGCTTTCGTAAGATGATGGTGACATAGGACGCCACCGTTTTATTCCACCAACTTCGATTCCTCTGATTACAATCCGGCCATCAAATGTGATTGTAGTTTCGCCAATTCCACTTGCCATATATATCACTCGACTGTAAGTGATGCTTTTGGTTCTTTCTCCTGTAATTACTATTCCATATGAAGTTTAATTAGAACTGTCGTTTACTACTTCAATTGTCACTTATTCTTTGTTTTCGGCAATTGTTGAAATGATTTCTGTGGGCGTGATCCCAGAAGGACTCTGCATGCCGCTATTTTTTCACTATTTGAATTATGCAAAGTTATTTACCAAAATTAATATGATTAAATAAAGAAAGTCATTGATGAAACTAGCATGTACTGTTAAATCAAGAAAGTCATTAATCTCATTCAAACAAAACAAGTTGTTGATTGATGACAGGTAAACATAAAGCAGAAAAATATATACTGCGATCTAAGGTGAGAAAGCAGTCCCAGCTCCGGTGGAAGCTCCCCAACCAAAGCATTGATGCCCATATTCCAAAGGATAAATTCAAAATCAGTATCATAACCTCAGCTTTATTCTAAAAGATGTTTAGTATACAAATAATCACCATGTTATGAGTTTGATAAGAACAGGCTTACAGCCACTATAAATCTTTATGACAAATACTTGATTATCTAGCAGAATACAAACATATCTACTCATGAGAATGGATGTATATGTGTTTATACACAAACATATAGATTTATAGGCTCTAACTTCCAATAGTTACAGAAAGTAGTTGATAATAATTTGGCTAACATAAAACAAAATAAAATGTCACGGTCAAATTCTAAGCATAGTACTTGTAGTTCAATGAACATCCTTTTGGTATGTTTTAGTAAAATTTTCTTCTTTTTGATCAGTTGAGAAATTTGAGTTTTCACTTTTTTGCTAACTTTCTTGGATAACCATTGATGTTTCTATGCAATCTTGATGCTTAATAAACCAAAAGCAGAGGACTGCTGTTTATGATCAGGTTTCAATCGTTCGTTGAAAAAAGTCATTGTTCTTATTTTCTGAATAATAATTTAACATTGAGTTTGGATAATTTGATGTTAATGATTTCCATTGGCGTCAAAGGCGCAACGCGCCGGTGGTTATTATCCTAGTTCACAATTATAATTTTTTTTATCATAAAAAGAAAGGTTCAACTTTCACCCCTTAACTTTTGAATTTTACATTCTTAACTATTCAACTTTTATGAGTTTACAAAATGTTACTTTGACTTTAAAAAGCTTCGGGATTACCTTCTGTATATTTTTACATAGAAAAAAATTATCGCGTTCTTATTTTTATATACGTGTCAGTATTGTCTATGTTTTTATGTAAAAAAATTTTGGAAAACAAGTGAGAGGAATATAAATTATGAGATAGTTTACGTTTCGATGTAAGTTTTGGCTAAAAACAAGTCAGGTCAAATATGATACGTTAACATAAATTTGATTACTGTACGTTCCGACACAAATTTAGTTTGAAAACGAGTAAGGACGATTGTGGTCTATAATTTATCACTCCACATACGACGTCGACGCACATGCTAATTTTTATTTATGTTTACTACGTTATCATTTGACGATATAAATTCGAATTACTATACGTTTCGATGTACAATTAGTTCAGAAATGAGTGGGGTCGATTGTAATTTATACTTTATCACGACGTGTACAACATTACCGCAACGCGCGACGGGTAAAGAAACTAGTTATTTATATAAAACTGAATATAATACATACTTTTTTAAAACTGATTCGTGTTAACGTTCAAAGATTCCCAGATCTTCTCTTATCTATTTCAGAAAGGAAACGACGTCGCGTAAGAGATTCTATAACCTTCAACAACAGTAAAAGGCATTATAATTGGACCACAAATCTTCCCTCGAAACACCCACAATCTTCCCTTCTTACACGTGGATTTGTGTCTCATTCTTTCTCCCTCCATAAAACCCTCATTCGTCTTCCATTGCTGATAATCACTCATCAACGCACTTTCTTTAATCTTTCTTGGTATGTATGCACCCTTAATCTACACTCTTTTGCTCTTTAATTTGTCCTCTTTAATGTAAAAATCACACAACCCTCATCTCGATTTTGATTCTACTTTCGATTTAAGTGATAAAGATCCCAAATTTGATTTGGGTATTTGTTAAATTTCTTTTCTTGATGCCGATTCTGTTGTTTTTTAATCTATTTTGAACCCTAATCTTGTGGTGGCAGTGGTATGAAAGGCGGTGAACTGGTGGTCGGAGGTGGTGTGATGGATGTCGGGAGGGTGATTTCCGACTGGAGTGAGATTCCGATGGAGCTTTTGTTGCGAATCGTTTCTTTGTTGGATGATCGGATGGTGATCGTTGCTTCTGGTGTTTGTTGTGGATGGAGAGATGCTATATGTTGGGGGCTTACTCGTGTTTCATTTTCTTGGTATGTTCTTTCTTCCTATAATCTATGATTTTGTTGATCGTATGCTTGTGACTGTTTTTTTGGTTGATTTGGAGATTATAATATGTTATTTGTTGTTCCTTAGTTTATTGGGAATATGCATACAAAGATATATTAGGTTGATGAACGGGTCGAAACGGGCTGGGTTAGAAAGTGTAGATTTTAGGACGGATCAGAACGGGTTGGGTTGGAAGATCTAGACTTTAAGGTCAAAACCTGATGGGATGGGTCAAAACGGGTTGAGTTAGAATTTCAAGATTTTTGAGATGGGTCAAAATAGGTCGGGTTAGAACGTGTAGACTTTTAGGTGAAAGCTCCTAGGATGGTCCAAACGTTTTGAGCTAGAAACTGTAGATTTTTACAGAACGTTTTGAGCTAGAAACTGTAGATTTTTACAGCGGGTGAAAACGGGTTGGGTTAGAAGCTCTAGACTTTTACCACTAGCGTTGATGGTCTAGTGGCAAAGGTAAAGGCTCTAGGTCTCAGGTTATTAGCTAGTGTAAATATATGTTTATAGCTACACTCTAAAGCATAGGTTCCTTATATTTATGTGTGTTTCTTAAATTTTAAGGAATGATTGTGAGTGAAGGAGCGAGAACAATTATTGTTCAATTTGTATATTTGTAAAATCACTGTTGAACTCTTATAAATTTTTTAATATTTTTGAAAGTGACTGTGAGTAGAGGAGAGAGAAAGGTAATGATAAAAGTATAAAAAAGTTATGTTTTTTTAGTGTAATTATAAGGATAAAAATAGAAAACCTAATGCTTTTATGCATTATCTTTTGTGGAAACTATTTGGTATTGTTGTTATGTCTTTTTCTTTCTTGTCACGTTCTTTATTAGAATGTCCTTATTCTATATTTGGTTAGAGAATGCAAATATAATCAAGATAAAGCTATGATATAACATGACAACAAAAAGATGGAAAAGTGCGTCTACGTAACCATCTGCCATTTGATTCGGCAATAATAGAGATAGTTGGATAATTAAAAGATATTTCTTTTGTCCTAGTTGCGTCCGGTTTGCATCTATTATTAAACATCCTTTTCATCAAACCAAACTTGCAAAAGGAGGTAGTTTTTATTAATTTCTTTAGTCTCCTCTTACAGTATACTTTTTAAAGTGAATCAATGTATTATAATAAAGATTTGTCATATGGGTGTGTAACTTGGTGGAACTTATGCTTTAAGTTGATACATCCATAAAAAACCTAGAATTTCTTTTGGACCTTATGTCGTAGAATAACAACGTGCTTAGGTTGGTGGTCTATTTTGGTTATTATACTTAATAATTATAATGTCTCGACCTGTAAAAAAGACGACGAGAATAACGATCTAATTAAACGTTTGAATTGTTATAGTTTGGTATTCTTACTGTCTTGAAATGGACTAGTTTGGCATCTTAACGATTAGCCATCTATTTGGAATAAATGTCACATAAGCAAGAAACCATTCAACAGGTGATTAAAGTAGAATAATACAAAAACATTATAGTTATCTTAGAATAATTTTGTTTTTTCTATAGTTTTCACTACGTACTCGGTTTTGTGTAGGTGTAAAAACAACATGAACAACTTGGTACTTTCTCTGGCTCCTAAGTTTAGAAGTTTAAGGGGTTTAGTCCTACGCCAAGATAAACCGCAACTAGTTGATAATGTGGTTGAAGCCATTGCAAATAGTTGCCATGATCTAGAAGATCTTGACCTCAGCAAGAGCTTTAAGCTTAGTGATCGGTCGTTATATGCTTTGGCGCACGGTTGCCAAAAGCTTATTAAGCTCAACATCAGTGGTTGCTCTTCGTTTGGCGACAACGCTCTTGCGTATTTAAGTAGTTGCTGCAGAAAACTGAAAATCTTGAATCTTTGTGGATGTGTAAAAGCCGCATCTGATAAGGCGTTGAAGGTATAATTTTTATTAATGAAAAAATTCAATTTTTATTATCATTTTCGACATACACTAATTATTTACAGGAACATAAAGTTTTGGACAAAACTGTGTCGGGTCAAATCCAAACTGACCCGTTTCGGCTCTAAAAAAATCACTCTTTTTGACCTGTTAACCAGCCTTGCTTTGACAGGCGATCGGATACAACTGTTGTCAACTTCAATCACTGAACCTAGGCTGGTGTGAGGAAGTCGGTGATGCTGGAGTGATGAGTTTAGCGTACGGCTGTCACGATCTACGCGCGCTCGACTTATGCGGTTGTGTTCTCATAACAGGTAAACAGTTAACATCCATCCATTCAGTTATTTACTACAAATATTAAAATTCATATTTCTATCAATCAATCTGTGTGCAGATGAGAGTGTGATAGCCCTAGCAAACAACTGCCTGCATCTAAGATCTTTGGGTCTCTACTTCTGTCAAAACATCACGGACCGAGCCATGTATGCATTGGCACAAAGTCGCTTGAAAAACAAGCACCAGATGTGGGGTGGGGTTAAAACCGAGGATGAAGAAGGGCTCATGAGCCTCAACATCAGTCAATGCACCGCTCTAACACCGCCAGCGGTTCAGGCTCTATGTGATTCATTTCCGGCACTTCATACCTGCCCGGGCAGGCATTCACTCATTATAAGTGGTTGTTTGAATCTAACCTCGGTTCATTGTGCGTGTGCTTTCCATGCACATCGTGCAGCCAACACACTAACCCACCATGCATATTGAACTTGGTGTGCGGTTCAACTGGTTCAATTGGTTCAACGGGTTTGTTCTTGTTGTTTTCGGTTATAAGTTATTGTACATATGTTAGAGTTTTCTAGTTATTAATGTTTTGGACATTGATCTAACAACTTAACAAGGGAGGTGTGTGAATTCTCCCTTAGGTTTTACTCTTTTTAATATCGATTATAGTTTTGATAAGTTTCGCTTCTATGCTTGCATGTGTGACAATTTTATATTCAGTTATTGCTTATCGTGTGACCCATGAGATCTAAAAGTAATTTGGTAAATTAAATTAAACTATGATAATTTACACATTCTCTGCTGGAGGGCAGATAAGAGAGAATAGAAGAGTGAGAATGGAATATGATTTTCTTATCTGTTCTAGAAATATTTATACATCATTTTAAAAAATAGATACATTCATAAAATCAATCATATTTATTTTTAATCGTGTATGATATTTTTTTTATATTTTGAAAATAAAAAAGTTTTGTTGAACTGTGATGCAATGCGTGTAATAAGGGTTCAGGATTGGTAAATTTTACAGTTGAACAGAGAAAATCTAACGCATTTACCCCTTGGTTCAGGACATGTGACGTCTCTTGGCTGTTTCACATGTTTCTTTGAAATTTCACTTTTAAAATAACAATACAAATAAACATACCCAGTAAGTTACACTCATAATAAATATAACCAATAAGTTATCACAAAGGTGTGTTTGATAAATAACTAGCTTTTGTATAGAATCACATAAGCAACTGTACTTTATGCTAACCACATATAATTAGAGAGAAAGAAAAACATATATGAGGTTAGAGTTAAGGGCACGTCTACAAAACCTGAGTATAGGAAACATTGAGTTGTTGACATGTGTATATGAGTGGGTGATGGTTTCATCCCATATTCTGAATCATCGTAGGCCAATGATAATGTTTCATTTCATAATGTTTCATATGAAGTTATGAATGTCTGCATTTTCAACAAAATAAAATTCTAATTAATGTTAGCCAACACTTACTGATATATTGGTCTACATTTTCAAAGACATATAACATATATGTGAAGAGTGAACTTGATATTTTCAATCATTAATGGTTGTATACAAACAAAACCACCTAACCACTTGTGAGCTGCTGAAGAGCAGCTCACAGATAAGCTACATTCGTAAGCTTTTCACTGACAAACTACATTCATAAGCTATTGAAGGCCGGCTCACTAATAAGCTAAGTTTAAATGGTGTCGAGCTTGATAATAAAATTAAGCTCATTTAACAAATGAGTTTAATCTTGCATAGCTATGTTATCCTAAAGAGCCTATTTTTTATATGTATAAATGATACATACAAAAATTATGATAAGAGTACTAACAGAATATATATAGATAGCATATTCAAAATTGTAATAATATATACATATTAATGTGTATAAATAAAATAATAAAAAATACACATAAAATAATAAATGCGCAAGGCTCGAGCTTTAGACGTGAAGCTTAACTTTACTACAAAGCGGAGGCTTTTTTGTGGCTCACACACAAGGGATAAGCTACGAAAAACATCAAATCTGAAAATAGCACGATCTAATTAAAAAATTTTACCTCACTGAGCGTGTCTATCATATATTTTTGACAACAACAAGATCACTATAACCAACTCCATTGATTTCACCACCTTACTTAACTTTTTTGACAATAACAATATCATTATAACCGATTCTATTGAATATGTGGCGTTATGGGAGTGTACAAATCATAGTGTTCCTTGAAATGCAAATCAAGCGAGTCCAGGGTTCAATTCAGTAGGTGGGTATGGATGGATCAGCCTTGACTGCATAAGCATGGATTCCCCCAGCAATGTTATATATTTTTCTAAAACCCTGCCATACACATATATCAATATTAGTAGACATAAAATAATCTTATTTATCGCAACCAACATATATAGTTCTTGTATACCAAACAATCAACCCTAACCAACAAATATGCAGGTCTATAGATCAAAGGGAAGCTGCTTCTTTGATGTAGTATATACACATAAAGGTGAACCGCACTATAGCACATTACCTGTGTCTGCAACCATCTGGCTACTTGCAGCGACCGCATTCCATGGTGACACTGAAAAACAAACATAACCTCTCATATGTTATAAAGAGACAAATGGGAGTGAAAACAAGGTTTACATTTCCTGATATACTATAGACACTATTTACATCCAAAATCATATTTTCATGCATATACCCTTGACAAAACGTTATCTACAAAAATTAGCCAAGAATGGAAGTGTGTCAAATAGGTTGAAAGTTGCCCAGAGGCTATTTAAGTGACTATATTTTTAGAAAAAAAGATGGCTTTTAATTATATATAAAACTAAATAAAGATCGACAAAAAGAGTGTTGGCCGACCCATCCATATTTTCACCTCTATACCAAATGACTCAATGGGTGGTAGCTTCTACCTAGCAAGATAAGTAGAGTTAGGCACATCTCTATAGGTGGTGTGATACTGGACATGCAAACCGGCCCACCCCAGGCATTGTATACTGAAAATAACGGATTTGTGTGAGAGAAGATGGTTGTACCAGAACATAAGTATCCTTCTGTGGATCTAACTTTGTAGTGATATCAGGTCCCCAGCTTCCAAACTGTTGCAGTGGGAGAACCTGAAATCCTGATAAAGAAGCTTTCTCCCTGTTCAACAACACATATATTTACTGTTATAAATTTATATATACCGGTTCCATTATATCTTGTAGAATCAACTGACCTCATTTTAATAAACAAAGAATTGAACATAGCTTTCAGTTTAAAAATAGAAGAAATCTGAAACAGATATCACTACAGACATACACTTCATGTGGCTCTCGAACATCAATAAATTGGGCCTCTTCACGGAAATCAGGATCTTGCAACTTTGTGTGAAGTTCTTCAGGTTGAATGTCTGCAAGTACTGATTCTTCCCTGAAATCCAGTTATGTAAAGTACTTAAAAATAAGCTCAGATAGAAATATTGATATACGAAAAAGGGGATAATAGTGCGTACCTTTCTGATAAAACTTGCAATAAATGCCATCCAAATTGAGTTTTACATTTAACAACTTTGTTTAGTGGGGCAGTAAATGCAGCTTCCTCAAACTCTGGCACCTTCAATGGTTCACCATAAAGGCATAAACCGATAAGAGGACAAGATTTTATACTAACTATAGACCGTAATGTGCCACTAGTAGATTAAATAATATTATGGAAGCGGGAATTTCAAACCATATATATTTTAAAAATGGATCAATCCGAAACGTTTCAAAGAATTAGATTATTATTATTGTTGAGGACAAAAAACTGTTGGTGGGTCAACCCAACTCAGACCTGAACGTACTTAAAATAACCCGGCTTGATCGTTACCCAACCCAGTCATTTCACCAGCTTTAAAATATTTAACGCCCAGCCACATATGACACACGAAGGTGGAAGGTTCATACCATTTGCCCCTTTCTCACCCAACCAAGCATACCACCTTCCTCTTTGGACGGACAAATTGAATATTCCACCGCCAAATCACTTAAATCCTCCCCTGTAGATAACAAAAGAAAAAAAAATATACAAAGTTCAATGCTGTAGAGCCGCATCCAAACACTCCAAGATTTAAAAAAGAAAAAAGGACAAATGGTTTCTAGACTAATGAAATGAAGATATAGTTAAACAATATCAGTATCGAAGCAAAATAAAGAAAGAATACAGCTCAGACCACCAACCTCGTACAAGTCTTTTCTGCAGCTCAAACAAAAGATCTTTATCCTCTTCTTTCACGAGCAAGTGCTGCACCAACAGTTCTCTACCAGCATCATGACTACTCCCCGTACTATATGATGCTGCTAAAAGAATATACAGGGTAAAACAATTTGTTGGAAGTAAAAACTTAAAAAGTTAGATTATCAGAAAGACAATAATAGGACTGTTATTATGTACTAAAAGTAGCATATCATAATACCAGTATGGTCAGAAATTAGTAAGAAATGTTTAGGAACTTTATACTAGACTAAGGTAACATGTATGGTCAGAAAATCATAGAAAATACCAGTTATGGATATGTGATCAAACACGTAGAGATGCAACACAAAACTAAAAATGAATGAAAAAATAAAGAAAACATGATTTCACTTGGTTCAGTCAAAAGGGTAATGACCGAGTCCACGGCCACACTATACTTGATCTCTTATTATAGTTCACAATTTCACACAAGTTGCATTTATAGACAGTGTCCATACTGGTGGGGCCAGTAATTCTAATTCTAGATGCACACAAGTTGTTGGTAGTTCACTAGAGAATAACCATCCTTTTGGAGAAACACTGATTGTTGAACACGAAAAACACGAGTAGAGGCACTTGTTGGATGCAAACCTAACCCCGCATTGGTAAGAGAGAGATATAGATTCTTACATACAAGCTTGATGAACTACTCCACGACAATTGATTATAGAATGGAAAGGCATATGGGGTTATGTTGTGCAGTGGGCTTTATGTAGTCTGGGTTAAGTGGCTATCAGAACTACAACTTAGCCCGGTTGTTGATGCCCGCTTGACGTTCGTTCACTCAGTTAGAAGCAGCCAGATCGCCTTGTGGAAATGATGCACATCACCTCCCCATATGCGTTTTACCCGCAGCCTCAATCGCCTCCCACATCAGGCAAGGTGTTACTCTTAAAACAAAAGCTAGCACTTCAATAGAAATGTCTTTATCCTAGATGTAACAACCTATTCCACCTTTTTAAGCCACCTTAACACCACCAGCAATGCTAATAGGCATTCATTCCCCAAACATTTGAAACATCAAAAGAAAACTTTTCCTCCAGATGTTTTGTTGCAATAAGTTTCGTATTCACATGTTTGTTGTTTCATATAACAAAAATTGACAACCTTCTTTCCAAATAACCCGTGTTATACATAAGAATATGCAATAAACAGAGTATAAGGCTTCTGAGTAAACTTGCTAAAAATCATATACAAGGTACAGAATCTCAGTTAGAAGCAAGTGAAGATACCTGAGGGTCTGAAAGATGGATGATGGTCCACCATGCGCAAGACTCTTTTGAAAGTAGATGGTGAAGAAATTAGGGTTTGTGGTAAAAGGGGAAGTAATTTGGTGGTTCTCGTGGAAGAAAGTGTGGGGCAAAGAGAAAGCCTGAGAGCGCAGATGCTGATTGCTGGTGATTGGAGATTCATACAACCTCTCAACATTCTAATTCTGATTTATTCACTTTCGATTTCGATTTGGATTTCAAAGATGCGGTTTTTGGGGAAGAGAGAGGGGAGAAGCTATTTCACGTTCGTTTGTTTCGAATCTTTTGGTTTTCTTTTCTAAATATACTACTATTAAATCTTCTGTCATTATTATTAGTCTCTTGAAAAAGATATCATTACAAATTTACAATACTTTAGTATTGTTAGGTTAGGTGCTCTATGGTGTTTGAAATTTTTAAGATCATTAGTAAACCAAAGTTTATTTGCAAAGATGCCAACGCCCACGGGTTTATTCAGTACAGTCGTATAGAACATGTTTCGTCTAAAAGCATAAGAAACAAGTCATTCATGTATATGAGTGGCTTAATCCGTAAAATGTTTGAATCTATTTATGTAAATGACTTTATATCACATATAACAGCAGCATGCATAATATATGTGCACCATGTGAATGGTATGATCCTACATTACACATTAAAACATTATTGTTTTACAAAAATATTATACTTATGTTAAAATAAAATAAAATTTTTGATTAAGAGAATTGCATAAATAGTCCTTGTGGTTTAACCAAATTACGTGTTTAGTCCCCAAACTTTAAAAATCGCAAAGATAGTCCAAACTTTTATGTAATCATTGCATGTTTGGTCCCTGACACTAAATTCATTTATTTTTTATGCATTTTATAAAAATTTAAATTAACTTTTAAATTTAATTTTAGAGACCAAAAGTGCAATGCCTGCATAAAAGTTTAGACTAACTTTGCATTTTTGTAAAACTTGATGACCAAATTTGCAATGAATACACAAAAGTTTGAACTAACTTTGTAATTTTAAAAGATTGGGGACCAATCATGCAATCTAATCAAACCACAAGGACTATTTATGCTATTTTCTCTTTTTGATTTTATGGTATAATTTTTAACAATAAAATAGATAGAAAGAACTCATATCTAATGAAAAAAAATTATGGGTTCGAATCGTGCAGAAAGTATGTATGTTGATTTTAAAAATAAAATAAGTGTAAATTAGAGAGTAAAAGGGTGTGTGTTTGCCGTTCAAAGAAAAATTAGGAGCGAAATCTCCTTTCAAATTAGTTATGAAATTGTCACCATACTAATCTTAACCATTTAATTAATTTGACCACAGGCTCATATTGTTTCCTACATCTTTTAGGTGAAATCTATTTTACAATTGTTCTATCCTCTAGGAATAAGCCATTAAATACATGTGTTTATTTGGTTCTTACTTATAATTAAAGTATTACCTCACCCTCATTGTTCAAACACAAAACACAGGTTTAATAATACTACATGGTGTATGCTCAAGGGATGCTAGATTACCAACAAAACCAAAAACATTTTTCCTGTTTTAAAAAAAAAAAGTATAAATGAACAACTTCATATGCTCAATTATATATCACTGTTGTATAAGAAACATTCCATAAAATATAACACACAATATTCAATTAAATCAAACGAAATCGCCTCTACATCCCGGATATTTGCATCATTAGTTTCCTCTGTGTTTGGGCTTTACATGAGCAATCAACAAGATCATAACATTAACAGCAATCATTTGTTGCTCTTGTAAACAATCTCGTCATCGTCATCATCCACGTCATATGCTGGATTACATAAGCATCTGAATAACCTACCGATTCCCTGTTATATTTTCACCAAAATACACAATCATATATAATACTTTCTGTATGTGACTCAAAATGTTATGATAAAGAGCAAACCTACCTGTGTGATCAAAGGGGCTCGATAGTTGAGTGTTCTTGGGGAATCTTCGTCATCACTACTATCAGAGCTGCTTGTATCTTCATGTATATCAGCAACAGTTTTCTTCTTTGATGTCCCAACAATTTGTGATTGTTTTTCTCTCTAAAGACAAGAAACATCAATATCAAATCAAGTTCTAAATAGATTAGTATTTAGAGGGTGTTTGAGATTGCTTTCTAAAACTGCTTATCTGCTTATTGTTTTTTAAAATATACAAATAAGCAACTTCAAAGTGCTTACTTTGTTCACAAATAAGGGGAAAAGCAGTATGGATAAGCAGTTCCAAACACTCTCGAAAGTGTTCATTACCATATTCAAAGCAGATAAAACATTTTGAATTTTAATAAGCAATCCGAAACACCCTCTAATCATGAAGACACAGCAGACATCCCACCTGAAATATTTTTCCCAAAAGTTTTAGAGCGGCTGCACGAGCTTTAAGTTCTTCCTTCTTTGCATTATTTTCATGGAGCACCTAAAAAGTAAATCAAATCCTCCATATTGAGAATATAAAAAGACTCACTTATTGCTAGCTGCAATAAAGAGGCTGCTCCTGATGAAACCATTGTTTCTTTATTCTTGTATATAGTATATACATGTGTGTATAAGCATAGGGACTCACATGTGATTTGCTTCATTATTTGTAATTATTTATACTATAGTGAAACACATGACAGTTTAGTCACAAAAATGGGGTTAAGTCTCTCAACTTTTCTTGTGATTGATTAGGTACTTGTGCTCTTCTTTTGGGTCGAACTTACATATTTTGGTTTAAACATAATTGGTTAGGTCCTCATATTTTGTCACTTCATTTTACATTTTATGTATGATTCCGGAAAAAAAAAACCATAAGAACTTAATCAATCGCACAAAAAAAAAAAAAAAAAAAAAAGAAAGGAGAGACTTAACCGCATTTTATCAAAGTATATATAGCTCACAACAAATTTCACTCACCATTTGACAAACATGTAAAAGGGTAACTTCGATATCAACAACGTTCAGTTTCCAGAGTGAGTTCATGAGTGTATCCTTGCTGGACTTCAGATGTGATTCACCGTCATTTATAGGTCCACTTCCATCCATTTTAAACTGGCGACTTGCGTCTTCTTGAAGTTGCAGCAATTGAAAAGCCCCTGGAATTATTTCTCACCAATAAGTAAGAATGGTAATTTGAAAGTATATGTACTTACCGACCATTTTTATGTTTATTTTATAAAAGAACATAACCAGTTTTGTTCAAACTTTAGAAATAAGACTGTTCATTATATCAACTTTTTTAAAAGTTTGATCTTGGACATGTCAAGTGATATAAAAAATTTGACCAAAGTTGGTTAATTTGTTTATTCTATTTGTGTTATTTATATTCCTTCTAGTTACCTTTTGCTGCAGTAATTTGGGATTTCCAGAAATGCCCTTTGTTCCGAACCCACTCGGCCATGAATGGTACCCCAAGGTAAATTGCTTTCTTTCCAAGCTCTTGTGCAGCTTGTCTTTCATATATGTACCCAATAGTGTTCAAGATATTTGCTCCAAAAGCTGTAGGAATTATAGTTGAAAAGGGACATATTTTCTTGGGGTAGGAATTATAGTTGAAAAGGGTCATATATTCTTAGGGTGCATATCCTTAAAGAATTGTTAATTTAAAAATAAATAAATAGAGATTTAATATTCTAGCACAGGAGAATTGCAATTCATTTATAGATAAATGGGTCAATTAAAGTTATCTAATCTTAAATGGGTAACGTTTGCACCCGTTTTGACCCAAACCATTTTGATCTGACCCGTTTTCCACACTATTCTAAGCTTAACCCTTTAGAAATGCGTTATTAGTAGTACATAACAATAACTACAACAATGAAGACATTAAGTACCTGCTTGTGAAAGTCGTTCTGCTTCTGATTCAGCTCGGTGTAAAAATCCTTCTTTATCACCTCGAACATATTGGTGAATAAATTTTTTCAAAATTCTAGCCAGTTTTTCTTCCCTTTCCCGCTGGATAGTCTACATTATATATAAAAAAAAATTTGGTCCATATAGAAAAATAATCATTCAATGGTACTTCTCCAATCTTTCATAAATTCATAACATATTACTTGCCTTCAATTTTTCATTCAAAATTTCAGGGGTGTCATTTTCACCAACTAATTCTGCGGAAGCCATTGTTGCGACAGCTAGGTGCCCTATGTAGTCTTCAAATAACTCACTTCCAAAAAGAAAAGCAAATACAGCAGTTGAATCAAGCATAGTGTCCCTGCAAAATGATCAATAATGTAAGAATATTTATATATGTTGTACATAATAAGATATTGTTACTAATCATTCATTCAATGCAAGGTCCACGAGTCTAGACGGTTTTGGTCCAACCATGGGGCCCTGATTCCATTAAAAGTAAAGCTGATAATTCTTACTTTGATATGGAGCCCTTTCCATTCCTATCATATGCATCTCTCTTAACAGGATCACTCAAAACTTGATAAGCTTCACCAAGCACCTGCTTATAAACAAGATTACTTACTCAACTTTTTCCCAACGTAATTCATCAAATTGTACACTGATACATCTAAATCTCTCTCTTTTTTTTTTTAATTAAGAAGAATTAATGAGAGTGAATTCACAGATTCCATAACAAAATTATGTTTAGTAATTTGCCCATTTGATGTGTTAAAACCATCAAGAAGCACGAATATTACTCAATACAACTTGCCTGAAATCTCTCAGCAGCCTGAGGATCATTCGGATTTTTATCAGGATGAACTTGGCGTGCCTGTTTCACAAACAACTCAATAGTTAGTAACAGTTTTTTCGACTCATTTCCTTAAAATGGGCGGCCAAATTAACTAAAAAGCAAAACGATCATACGCGTCAAAAGTGGCACAAAGTGTTTTCAAGCATCAGTACATACAAGTTACAATCTCCTAAAATTTATCAAGTCAATAAAATTATATTATTATTTCACATCATACTGACTTTACACACAGAGAGTCTCTCAGGGGAATTACAAATTTACAACAAACAGTTGGTGTCATCAAAATGAAGCTTCAAACTACTGATGTTTTTATTTTTTAAACAACATCCACAACACAATTTCGAAATCAGCTAACCAGATTCAAGCAATCATAACCAAAAACAACGAAAAATTGAAATTAATTGATGGGATTTCACTAATCAAAACGAACGCACCTTCAAATAGTAAGCTTTCCGAATACCATCATCAGATACAAGTGGGCTAACACCAAGAACGTCATAATACTCTGTTTCTTTCACCATTACAACAATCTTGAAGTTATCCCACCACACAAACACACTTCCGATCGCCCAAAAAGCCCTGAAATCAAGGGCACCGAATCAAATGAACAACAGAGTGTGTGAAAAGATGAGTAAGAGAGAGAAATGGGGGGAGATCATGAGGAGTGAGTGACTTTCCAGTTCTGAAGAGAATAAAGAAAGATGAAAAGTTAAAGAATGTATTTTTTTGCAATTTGTGAGAGCTTTTTCGCGGGAGAAAAACAGTATTTTAACGGTTGATATGTGGTGCTAATGATTCCATAGGGTACTACTGTTTGTGGGTTTTCAACTACTTTTTGAATGCCCATTACTTGCTTTTGCAGATGGTGGGTTGTGTGTTGTTGTAGGGTTTGTGCACCAACACCCACAGGGTGCGGATGGTTCAAGAAGTGGCACTATGATCCATGGGTTGGGCTCAATCATATATCAAAGATAAGTTGTAATTAAATAATTAATTGATGTATTGATGTATAAAGAAAAAGTTGAATTGTATGTTACATTAAATTTAAAAAAAATTCCTTGAAAGACTAGGATGCAACCTGGGTTTTAAAAAGCACGTCTAAGGGGTGTATAGGTGGCAGAGTGTAAAGGTGTGGGTTTTTTACCACTCAAGTTACATTCTGTACAAAAAGCTTACAAGATGCTCTTGAGGCGTTGAAATAAGATCTTGAGGTGTTAAAAATAAGCGTACCTCATGTGCATTGTAGGATTTTGTGCGTCAGGATGTTGTACATTTAGATTTTAAGGTTGTATTATTAGGTTATTTTTATTTATTTAATCTTATTTAGAGTTTATTTATAGGTAAATCTTGTGTACGAGGTGCTATAAACCTATGAGAAATATAAAAAGATTATATATAAATACATCGTGTCTAGCGTACGAAAAGTGATCCATTTTGCACCTTGCGCCTCGACACGAGACCCTATTGGTGCCCCTCGTGTTTTCAAAAAGGAAGGACGCAACTAAGTTTATTTTTAGTGTAACTAACTGTAAAGGATACTTTACTTTTAGGTCTAGTCTAGTTTCTAGTGGAATCCGGTTCACATTAGTTAAATTTATTAAGTTTGGCTCACTTGTTCACTATGTTGGGACTTGATCACATTATATTGAGGGTTCATGCTTATTCTCATTCTCTTGAATGATCTCTTGCATGTTGGCCTCACTTCATATCCATCTTACATATTTAGATACCTATCCTTGTGATGGGTGTATATACTTCTGGTATATGTAACTGACTTGATAGATAAAATGTCTATAGGGCTTTAGCATTGTACGCCTTCTAACGGGTTTATTGTGTTTACAACCTCTATTATGACTCAAGAAGATAAAGAATGATCATATATCACCACTGAGATGACTCCAAATCATAGGCGTATTGTTCTACATGTTTAAGCTCGAGTCCGAAGGCTGGATCTTCAGGTTTTTGTAGCAACACTAAACCTTATAAATTTTTTTGTAGCAACACTAAACCTTATAAATTAATCATCATTTTTGCATTATACAATCGTAACGGTGTAAGCTCTTGATCATATCATGGGTAACTTTAAACCCATATGAGTATATGAGTCGTTATGTATCAAATTCCTCATAATTGCGTTTCCCTTAGGTACCAATGTAACCCATCAATACTTATTATGTACAATGGCAAATCCGAATCTTATTGTTATTCATTATCTTGGTATGCTTTATTGTATATCAAAGCGTCTCAGTAGGCGAGGTGAAATGAAGTGAGTTGGCACGCTCAAATTTGTAGATCTGTCACGATATACGAAGGTCTAGTAGGAGTATGTATCCAGATAAGCATGGGTAAGTTTCTCTTTTGTTTTATAGTTTTTAACGTTGCATTCGTTTTCTTTCACAAAGAAGATGGAGAAAAAAAATATTATCAACAGGGAGACAGACGTTGCAAAATTCGAAACGCTTCGGGTCAAATTGAAAAAATCAAACTAGTAGACTAAAAGTATAAATTAAAACTTGGCTCTCATCTTCTTAGAGAGGAAATAACATTAAGCCTGCACTTAGCTTCTCAATTTCATTCATTCAGATCAACAAGCATTTATGTTACTAACTGCAAATCAAATCTGGTTTTTGGTTTGGTTATGATCCTGATTTCAGTGGCGGCAGTGTTAACCGAAAAAATGGCAGTTTTTAAGGGAACCAACTGCTTATAATTATTACTTATTTTTTAGGCTAAAAAACGTCAAATGAATGTATTCGGTTTACCTACAAAAATGTAGCTAAATAAACCAACACCCCTACAGTAAATGAATATATAACATGAAATTGTATTAACCTTATAACAACTCAATTTAAACTGCTTATCATCAATAAATATTAATATGATGACTTTAAAGATTTTACTTCTTCACAAACGTAGTCCTTTAAATGAACATGTGCTTGTACTTGCCTGGAAACCAGAAGAAGCATCCATCAAGATGAAATTTACAGCTTCTTTATGAACAATGCCTATATACAATTTTATAAACTAAAAAAATTAAAAAAAGAAAATCTTTACCAAATAATAGGTATTGCATAATATATATCACCTTTAGCAACAGGCACTGGTTGATGCATCTGAAGCTGGCTTCTGTCTAAATATGTTTCTCTTGACAGCTGTTGATCCCTCAGAAGTTAGACTAGGTGTATCCAAAATCTGCATATATACATTTATACTGTTTTAAGAGATAATACGCTTTAATCCATTCTTCTAAGAATATGTTAATTCACATTATATTTTACAGTTAACTGGGTCAAGTGGGTAAATTTTAGAAGTTGGGGTAAAAATTAAATAGGCGAGTCAGAAAGTTGCCCAAAGAGTATTTGAAAGCACACAACCTCATAAATCGCTTCTTATACAAAACAGATTATTGTTTTAATATAAATACTACAAGACATGAGTAAAATTTAGTTGATCGTACATGATATAAATATCAGGAAAACAATATATATTTTTGAATTAAGAAAATTTTTTGAGGGCTTGATCAATCACAACAAAAGAAAAGGTTGAGGGACTAAACAATATTTTCAATGAAAGTATGAAGCGTTTTTGAAGGTAAAACGCTTAAAATAGAATCTTATTTTCGTAGTATAGTTTTTGTAATCATACTTACTGTTAAAGTCTTGACGGGTCAACCCACCTGGCCTAAGCACCTAACTAGCATTGAAAATACCCATTTTTGACAGATTACCCAACTTATCGTTGTGACCCATACTTTACACTTTTACCCCTTTTCACAAAATAGATGAACCAATCATGCAGATGGCAGTTGTTTTTGGAGTGATGTTAAAAAGAAGATCAACCTTTTTTAATATGGTATATGAAATCTAAGCACACAGGGTCTAATTTTTGTGGATTGGGTATGGCTATAGAAGGTGAATTCAAACAATTGATTTAAAATAGATCTATTTGGATTATATTTCATGGATAAAAGGTCAATAGAGTTAAAAAAAACTAGCTAAAAAAGAAAATGGATCAAACGGTAAAATATTCTTCAAGACCCTAAACAATTTATTCAAAATAATAGGTCACTTTTTTTTAACAAAACTGCCATAATAATCCATTTAAGACATTTGTTATTAATAGAAAATGTAGATTTGCAACCAAAACATACCTTCAAAACAAGTTCTTCAAAACACTGCTCCACATTGATCCGAGTTTTTGCACTACATTCAATAAAAAGACATCCATACTCCCTTGCAAACTCGATTCCTTCTTTTTTTGTGACTACCCTATCGCTTTCCTGCATAATTTATATTACTCCTTCAAATAACAAAAATAAAATTTAGCATGTAGTTAATTACCACATCTAAATGTATGTATCAACTCATCAAGAAATAACTTTTTTTGTTTTATCGATTTAACATCAAACGTGTAAATCAACATAGTTATACGCATACATAATTCATAATTGCATCCCCATATGCTTACAACATAGATATGAAAGAATATATAATAAATCACTTATTATCTAATATAATATTTACCTTATCAACTTTATTGCCAACAAGCATCTTGATTAAATCTTGATTTGTTGAGTGCATTTCAATTTCTTTTGCCCATACATCTGACAAATTAGTGAATGTTTCTCTTCGTGTTACATCATAAACTGTTTAGATTTAGCAGATGAAGCAATTAGTGAATATTATTCAACTACAAAATATATTACCCAGCAAAAAGGTTAGTATCAATCTACAGACATATATTGTAGATATAGAAACAAAAACAACAATACTTGTTCGCCAATTTGCATTCTTTATGTAAAAGAATGAAAGCACAAACATCCGTCAACTTACCATTTTAAAAAGTTATAAGTTGACACAATGAGATCATAATTGAAGATCCTTTCTCAAGTAAAGAAATCAAAATGGAACTCACATACCCATTATAACTCCTTGGGCTCCTCTGTAATATGAACTAGTTAGAGTTCTGAATCTTTCCTGACCAGCTGTAAAATAATCTGTTAGATACACTTTTATTTGATGATATATAATTTATTTCAAGAACATAAGAACCCATTACACAATCAGTGAAGAACAAGATACAAAATTAGTTCCTTTTATCATTTGATCTACGAAATTTCAATCTCAATTACATGAACAAATGAATTCAGAGCATAGTTTGTAATAAAACAAGTTACCAGTATCCCATATAGCAAGCTTCAACTTCTTCCCACCAATGGTGACATATTTTACCTTAAAATCCACACCTGCAACAATAAATAGTGATCAAATCGAAGAACCCTGCAACTCAATTCCACAAACTGTTCTATAATATTCAGCATTATAGCTTCATATTCTAATGTCAATCAACAATGGCAATCAACAGGACTAACAAATTGTACAACATCAAACAAAATGCAATTGAAGAACTGAAGAAATAGAAAGGATACCAATTGTAGGAGAAAGCTCTTCAATGGCGTTATCAGAAGTAAAACTCAATAGAAGAGAACTTTTACCAACCCCTGAATCCCCAATCAACAACAGCTTGAACAAGTAATCAAAATCCGAACCCGAAGATTGATCCATTGACAAACGAGAATCAATCACAAACCCTAGAAAACGAAATTGATGTCATAATGTTTCAGAACCCAAAATTAAACGCATAAAAGATCATTAATGGCTTGTGTAAACAATCGGGAGAGAGAGAATACCTGTATACTGAGGTTAATGTTCGATTCAAACGAAAAACTGATATGTTTGAAACAAATTTGGCGATCTAGATCGATGAACAGCTTTAATGGGAATCTTGAAGATGAAGCTATTACGAAATTGATCGATAGGTGAATCTTGAATGTAAAGTTAATCGAGTACGTGATGATTATAAGCAAGATTCATTTGATTCAAGAAACTATACATACAATTATACAAATGCCATTAATTGTTGATCTGTTTACGCCTGATTTGTAGTGCAAAAGAGATTTTTCTATTAACTTGCAAACAACAATTAACAAAACTTTGACATAAGGTGTTATTTTGATTGAAAAATATTTTTGATAAAAATAATTTATTAACTTATGATTTTTTAAAATAAGTTTAAAAAAAATGTTTGGATTAGTTTATAAACTAAAATATAATAAAATAACTAAAAGAGATAAACTTTTAAAATGAAGGTAGTTAATAGAAGGTAGTAGAGGGGTATAATAGGAAATTAAACTAAAAATATCTTCAAAAGTTAATAAGTAACTCATTACTTACTTTCAAAACATCCTTTTTACCCTATATGAAAAGTCTGAAAAGTCCTTTTGGGTTTGACAAACATTTTTTTTTTACTTAATAAATCAAAAGTTAGTTGCAAACAAGCAATCCTAGACACCCACATAGGAAACTAAAATAGAAACTTAAACTTGCAATTGGTTATCATTGCAATAGAGAACTAAAAAAATAAAGATGTAAATTTATCAAGCATGCCATGAATTAATAAGATATGTTTTTATTCATAGACAACAAAACTTTTTTAAAGATAAATATTCGTTTAATATTTGTGATGATTGTGTATAGTACAAACATTGTTTGTTAGCCCGTAAAGTGTTTTACGCGTATGATCATAACAAGGGGATCAATAAGCTGGTTGTGACCTGTGGGTATGATCATGATACGATGATCAATGAATGGTTGTGGGTACGATCATGATGTAAGGACCAATTAGACAACAGTTGTGCATTTGTGGTACATCATACCTTGAGGTTGTATATATGAATGTGGATGTGGTAGTTATTTGCTAGAGCAGGCACGTTAGTACTTATAACTAGTTTGTACCTTAAGGCTGTTTATATGTTATCTACTTATCGATGTTAAATTGCCCTTTGAGTGTGAGCTTAATGTGTGAAAGTTTTGAAGGTCAATTTTTCTATGAAGGTCATCTTTGATGGGTTTTCAGAGTTTATTTTGTTATTAAAAGAATTTTTTAAAGGTTATTTGTTTGCTTTAAAAAGCAACGTATTTCTAATGTTTTTTTTACTTAAAAAATATACGAATAAATAAATGATCTCATGATTTAAAACAACTTCAAACAAACAAAGTTGGTTAAATTTTAGTAGTTAAGATAGACCTCAAAGTATAAGATAGACCTACAAAAATAAAAGAGAAAAAGAATGTTATAGGAGCCGGGATTGTTTCGAGACCATCCTTCAACAGTCAAGTTAGTACTCTTTATTTATAACCAAATGCGTGTGTAAGTAAAAATAGTGGCCTAGATAATAATATATGAAAGTTATTGACTTAAATAATAATCTATTATAGTGACTTTATATTGTTTAATAAACATCTATATTAGTTGTATCAATACCCTCCTACGATCATGACAAAAACCACTGTTCGTTTTGTTCTTTTGCATTATTGAAGAATATATGTTAGCCAATTTTATGAAATCAAATGTAATTGCAAAATTCGTATGTCGGTGCATGTTATAGCAAACCGCCAACTTAGTACTTTAGTCTTTACTTATTCATTTGGTTAATTCACATGTCACAACCACTTGTTAGTCAAACGTTAATCAATATTTTAAGAAGATGTCGAACTTGTTATTACTTTGACGTGGACCCTACCTTAATCATCAATTCGAATTTCTCTCTTTGCAATCTCATCTATTCCGTTTCTTTCTCCCCCGAATCGCATTTCGAATCAATTCTTAAACAACACTTGTATAGAGTAATAGGTTTAGTAAACCCGTGTATTACACGGGTTGAACAAATAAAATATTAAATATAATAAAAATTATCAAGTATAAAACGATATTTTACGATAAAATATAATTGAAATTACGTAAAGTAAGAACAATATATAATAAAACAATTATATCAACTTTTTAAACTTTTGGTTTAAAACTTTTTTTTCCAAAAAAAATAATAAATATTTTTTTCAAAACAAATCGTATTAAAAAATATCATTTTTAAAAATTTTCTTATTATAAATTTCAATTTTGAATTATTTTTTGTTTATAAAAAATTAACTTTTTAAAAACACTAATTTTAAAAAAGTTTGATGTTTTGTAAAAATTTCTGATTCTATAAAAATTATTTTTAAAAATAACATAGATCTTTTTTTTAAATTTATTAAAAAAACTATTTTTGTTATAAAAAAGTTAAATAATATTATTGATAATTAAGGTAATTATTATTTAATATGAGAGAGAAGCGGGAAAATTTTGATGAGAATGAATGTGGTGCCGCCACGTGTCACCTCAAGATACTTTTTTATTAGAGTAGAAAGATTGTTATACACTTTGTAGTATACCCATAATTGATGCTTTAAAAATATGAAAATTTGAAAGTAGAAATAGCGAGAGGGGTTCCGAAATCTTGTTGACGAGGTGGGCAAGTTCATAGAAACCGGGTTGTCGCGAATCGGCGCCACAACTTCCATTCTCTAAGAAATAGTTAGCCATCGCTACCAAGCCATGTATTCCGGAAGCCTTCTTGCATCTGGTACAATGCTTACAAGGCAAAATGTAAAACATCAGGCTGTTTTTATAGCATTTTTTTTTGCGGTTACAGCCTGTAAAACCACCCCGATTTTTAGAGTGCTGAAACCACCATACAGTTTTTTGACTGCTAAAATCTAGGTATGAAACCACTCAAAACTGCCATAAAAAAACCGTTTGAAATCACCTTGAAACCTTCGTAACCGCCTAATTTAAAATGTCAGGGTTGGATTTCAGCCATTTTAAACGATCATGATCAATCCTATCAACGGTTAGCCTCACCGCTGGTAATATAATATATAATTCTTCTAAAAAGCATCTTTGAAACAAACTCGACTGTACGCGGCTGTTAAGCTCAATCAACACAACATAAGCTTTCATTAAGAAAAGTTAAAACAAGTAATCAAGCTTAATTACGAAAAACAAAATAGCTAACAAAGTACAACCATAAATGCACAAGGTATACACATATCACACCTACAACCCATTTAGATTTCATAATCCCTCACACTACCCGAAGTAGCATGAAAACTCGACACGTTCCACCATCAAAGTACAACAAAACATGCACAACATACAAGTCAACAAAGCGTGTCACACCTCTTGAGCCGGAGGTTGTGCCTGAGGTCTCCCGAGCTGAATCTCCTCACCGGACTTCGGATACACCACCGTCTCCTCCGTATAAGCACTCAAAAACGTCGATAAACTCAGCTTATCAATGGCTTCACGATGATACGACTTACATACCAGATAAAGCACCGTTTGAACGACGATAAACAGCAAGAACAACATCATTAACACAAACCCACATAATATCCCGATCAAAACCCTCCAAATCATCGCTAATTCTGCAATTTCACCCCCAAATTCGACGAATAATTGGTATACAAGAATTAACCCGAGGAAAATCACGTATAATACGAACCCAATCCCCATCCCCACCTTCTTCTTCCCGTTAGCAAGATTCTTCCCCTTCTTCATCGCTTTAAACCCATGGAGATTCTCCAAAACAGTAACAACACTAGCTAATTGCCACACTAAGCTCAAATACAACAGCCCTATAACGTATAGAATCAATAAGATGAGCAGAAGAACAGACCCGAAAACAGAGTATCCAACAATTGATCTGATGATGAACATGATTACACCGCTGATTACGTTGTAGAAGAAGAGAGCGAAGTATATGAACACGAAGGTGATGCAGAGTTTCTTCCAGACCTTAGGGACGACTTTGGTGACAAGCTGCCGGAAAATGACGTCACGGCCGGAGTAGACGGAGGCGATGGTGAAGACGACGGCGGCGGTGGAGAGGAGGGAGAAGAGGGTGAGGAAGGTGAAGTAGAGGATCTTGAAGAGCCAGTAGTGGACCCAATCGGTGGCGGTGATGTTCCGATTGGTGGGATCGTAGGGTATGTAGTTGTCCTCGATGGTTTGGAAGAAGTGGTGGGAGATCTCCATGTGAGCGATGAAGATGATGGTGAGAGGGAGGATGAAGGTGAGGGTGATTTGGGTGAAGAGCTTCTTTGATTGGATGATTGTTTTGAAGGATTGGGTGAAGATGCCGAAGAAGCCGATGAATCTCATGTCTTCTTCTGTTCGATCCATGGTGGATTGATGGCTTGATGATGATTATGGTGGTGTTAAATTGTTGAAGGTGAAAGTTGATGATGGGTTGTGGGTGATTCGATGTAGGTGTGTAGTGGGGTTTTTATTGGGACGGTGTAGCCCCTGACATGTTGCAGAAATTACGACAACACCTGTGGGTATCTTTTTTTTCTGGTCCCGATTTCTTTTTTCTTAATTGTTTGATTTATTGAATAATATTATTTTTTGTGAGGAAAATGGAAATCACCGAATCGTTCACTGTAGTGATGGTTGAAGTTTAAAATTTTTAAGGTGTTTGGTGTAGTCAAAATTAGTCAATTTGAGAGGTCAAATGGGTGATGTTTTTAGTTGAGTTGGAAGTTGAACCTAATTGTTTTACTGGTTGGATAAATTGGTCGTGGTTTAAAAACGGATGGTTATAAATAATCTAAAAATTAAACATATTAATAGTACGTACAAAATTTAAAATAAAATGTAATAATACATGACTTTGAAAATATCTAAAATATTTCACGATCCGATTGTGTCACATGTTCAAATATATCTCTGTGGCGATACCAATGCATGTGATATGCTAAACTTTTACTGACCAACAATATCAATATATGTGATATTACCAGGGTATCGCTGAAAAAAATACATGTATCGCTAATCAACTATACAACATGCATATGTATCGCTCAGAATAAATATTAAAAAAAAATAGCTGTATCTCCTATCAGCAATGCACATGTAAAAACCCACACAATACCGACCCTGAGTAGTGATCGGTTGGAAAAGGGTGGTTCAGTTTGATCTCAAGGGATGGTTTGCAAGAGATCTAAAGTTTAGGGTAAGAAGTGTCAAATAATAATTAAGTTTGTTTAATTTTTTTTATGATGTTTATCTACTATGTTTAGATAAGTTTAGTTTGTTTTTAAATTTTCTCATTAGAGTTTGAGTAGGAATTAGGATAAGGATTTTGTTTAGTATTTAAAGTGTGGTACGGTTATTAATCTTTGTATCTCAGCTCTCAAGGAGTGGATTATTTGTTGGTGTTTATGCGTTCTTGACGTCCAAGTTTAACAACACATACCTCTGTGTATTGTCGAAAAAAAAAAAATATATATGTCAATATTATTATTTTAACTAATTAATAACAAATTTTTTCATAATAAATTTAAAAAATTGTAATGAATTATTATAAATACTTTTTATTATTAATGACTAATATCTATCATAATTAATGAATATTATATTGTCTATAAGTTCATCTAAAATTCTTTCAAAATTTCATCTAAAGTTCTTTTAATTTAAAAACGTTTATTAATGAAGTCAAAGAGTATTTGATAATACTTTTGTAAAGATTGAAGAGTATTTATATGCGAAATGAAAATTGTTAATACCTTTATGAATAAAAACATAATAAAAACATAAATTAAAATACAGAGATATGTCAGCGATACGCTTATTTTCGAGGAGACATGTCAGTGATATGAGTTGACGCACATATCGCTGACGCGTCTAAATATTATTGGTTTCACTATTTTCAATAAAAGAAAGACATTTCTGATTTGACATAAATAAGCGATACGTTAGAGATACGCGTTTGTTTACGAGACAATACATCATGGTTGGTGTGGTGTATCGCCAAACATAAAATAAAAAATAAGAAAAGAAATCACGTGGACAATACCACATAAATTGATATCATCAAGTGGCGATATGATGTCTAGATTACAAAATTTATTGGTTAACGGCTATTATTGTAAACCGATTTGGTCAATTGGCTATTTTTGTAATTCTTTTTTTTATAATATTAATAAAATATGAAACCTTAAATAAAAAATTGACCTAAAAGAAATAGCTGGATCATTGAATTGTATTTTGAAAGATTAAATAAAAATGAATTAAATCGATCTGATGTGTAGTTGACAAGTTGCTGGACTTAAACGAAAACAATTAACTATAAACAATCAGGGGTGCGTGTTTGGAAGAAGGGAGAAAGTTCACTTACGTAAACCAAGAAAAGGGCGTGTGAATGTACAAGATGCCAAGAAATGTAGGTGAAATTTCATGTTTTAAATCAAGAAAACTTTTAAAGTGACTACCAGTATCAAGCCTAAGAATGTGTTAATTTTTAAGTGGTTATTATTTTAAGCTTCGTAATAATAAATCTGCTAATTTAAAAGCGGAATTTGAGAGTTAGATTAAGAAAAACTTGAAGTAATTATTTTCTTTATTATTTTAGTGTTTATACTTGATTTTTTTTTATATTAGAGAGAGAATAGAAAATAAAATTATGGCAAGAAACAAATGCTTTGAAATAACATATTAATATGTGGACAAATTAATGATTACAGAAGTCAAACCCAGACTAAAATAAGATCTATCGATTGTCTTGAGATTATATACTTTGTTGTATGTTGACAATTAAGTAAATTTTTTTAATTAAAAAGTAAAGATAAAAAATAATAATATTTAATATAATTATAAAGATGTGAATCGGAGACGAATAGTGAATGCTCATTACTCTTTAATTTATCATTTCCTTACCATGAGATTAACCACTTGAGAAATATTTCAATCCAACACCTAGATTTATACGATCTAATTTCAACTAATCTCATGAGATTTTAACACCGACTCCTATGAAATTTTAAGACCGACCCAAATAAAGTTATAATATTGACCCTAAAAATATTTACTTTTAAGTTTAAAATGTGTAATAAGACATACATATTATAAATAAATTAAGAAATATAAAGCAATTAATTTGAAAAATTCAAGCCTATTTTAAATAAACTAGTTTGTATGACCCAACTCGACCACACCCGAATCAGAACATAAAATATCAATACCTAGATATAGTTAATGACCCTCAATATTTTCCAACCCTCATTAAAAAAGTTTTCAGGTCTGTCACTAAGTAATTTGATGATACGTACATAAAAAGTTTAAAATTTAAGATGTTACAAATATCATATATTATAACTTAAGAGTATATTATATATTTTGGTTCTATTACTTGGATCTGATATTTATTTGATCCTTGGATCATGATATGTACAAGTTCAATTTTTCTATGCACCCTTTGTTTTCAAAGATAGTTCCTTAGTCTAGCAACATTAATTTAGTTAATACTTAAGTTAAACTATTTTGATCATTTTTCAGAGATGTGTTAGTGATATGTCAGCGATACGCTTATTTTCGAGGAAATATGTCAGCGATACGAGCTGACCCACATATCACTGACGTGTCTGAATATTATTGGTTTCACTATTTTTAATAAAGTAAAGAAATCTCTGATTTGACATAAAAGAGCGATACGTTAGAGATACACGCTTGTTTATGAGACGTCATAGGGGTGTTGATCGGGTTAGTTAATCGGTTTTCGGGTTAATTGGTTCGGGTTGTTCGGGTTTTTTAATGTTGAAAATCTACCCGAAACCCGACCCGAATAACAATCGGTTTAATCGGTTTTGGGTTGTTCGGGTAACGGGTTGTTCGGGTATTAAACAATAGACTTAATTTAGTTTATTTTAGTGAGTTTTCATTTGAAATTTTATAAAATTAGTGGACTTAAATTAGTTTACTTCTATAAGTTATGAAATGTGTTTAAATATATATTTGTATACTAACAATTTGATCAATTTGAACAATCTAAACAAATGTATACATACAATTTACTTAATTATAATATGGGTTGATTGGGTTATTCGGATTTCGGGTTAATCGGTTCGGGTTATTCGGGTTTTGAGGTTTGAAAGTCTATCCGCAACCCGACCCGAATAAGAATCGGTTTAATCGGTTTTCGGGTTCTTCGGGTAACGGGTTGTTTGGGTCGGGTTTCTTCGGGTAAGGGTGAGGTCGGTTCGGGCGGGTTAATCGGGTACGGATTAAATCGACGGGCCTATGAGACGATACACCATGGTTGGTGTATCTTCGGTGTATTGCCGAACATAAATAAAAATATAAAAAGCCCCGTGGGCGATACCACATGAATTAACATCAACACGTGGGAATATGATGGTTATATTACAAAATTCATTAGTCAACGGTTATTAGTGTAAACTGATTTGATCAATTGGTTATTTTTGTAATTCTTTCTTTATAATAATATTAATAAAGTATGAAACCTTAAATAAAAATTTACCTAAAAGAAATAGCTGGATCACTGAATTGTATTTTGAAAGATTAAATAAAAATGAATTTAATCGGTCTGATGTGTAGTTGACTAGTTGCTGGACTTAAACGAAAACAATCAACTATAAACGATCAGGGGTGTGTGTTTGGAAGAAGGGAGAAAGTTCACTTCCGTTAAACAAGAAAAGGGTGTGTGAATGTACAAGATGCCAAGAAATGTAGATGAAATTTCATGTTTTTAAATCAAGAAAACTTTTAAAATGACTACGAGTATCAAGCCTAGAAATGTGTTAATTTTTAAGTGGTTATAATTAGGGCTGGCATAACAAATCAAACACGACACGATAAGACACGAACACGATAAGACACGAACACGATAAGTGCTAACACGAACAAGACACGATAACTAATCGTGTCATTTTTTCCAGACACGAACACGAACCTGTTTAGAAACAGGTTACACGATAAGACCTGTTAAGAGACACGATAAAAATCACACGTTTAGTGAAACAAAAATTGACTGAAATCTATCAAAATTCTAAATATACCATAATATTTAGCATGATAATTCTTGGCATTTTTGAAACAAAAGTCAATAAAAAAGTTTATTTTAACCGATAAAATAGTTTAATAAGGTAATATACGGAATACGAAGAGGGCTCAAGTGCAGGCCGGAGACTCGGTCCGCGGTACTATGATAGTTGTATTCGATTGAAGCGGTTGGGCAAGGTACAAGATTTTTAAATTAAACATGAAAAATAATGACATATATCATAAATATATATATTAACTATTTTAATAAGCTAAAAATATAAACAGGTCTTAACATGTGCGTTAACAGGTTAACAGGTATCTGATCTGTTAAGACACGATTTTTATCGTGTCTTTAACGTGTCAACCTGTTAACGACACGAAACCTGTTAAGCTCAAACACGAAACCTGTTAATTTCGTGTCGTGTCGTGTTAACAGGTTCGTGTCAGAAATTGCCAGCCCTAGTTATAATTGTAAGCTTCATAAGAATAAATTTGTTAATTTAAAAGTGGAATTTGAGAGTGTGAGTAAGAAAAACTTAAACTAATTATTTTCTCTATTATTTTGGTGTTTATACTCGATATTTCTTTTATATTAGAGAGAGACTAGAAAATAAAATTATAATAAGAAAACAAATGTTTTGAAATAACATATTTATAGACAAAATTACTGAAAAATCCTTTAAATTTATATAAAGTTACAGGTATCAACTTTTATCTTTAAAAAATAATATAAATATCTTTTATGTTAACATTTTGTAACAGATTTCATTCTTTAAACTAACTGTTGTTAAGTTTTTCTGTTAAATTAAAAGCAATTTGGTCTTTGTTCTTGTAAAAGACTATTAATATAACTTTTTTCAAACATACATGATGTTTTCTGTAACTTTTTTAAATCTTTTTATTACAATAATACATATACATATGATTTTTTCATATAACATAATATATATTATTTAATTATTTTTCTCCTTGTATTATATATGAATATAAATTATATTATTTAATTATTTATATACTTTATATAATTTAAATTACATGGACAAATTAACGACCACATAAGTCAAACCTAGACTAAACTAAGATCTATGGATTGTCTTGAGATTATAAACTTTGTTGTATGTTGACAATCTAAGTACACTTTTTAATAGTTTTTATAGCACATCACGGTCAATTACACTCCATTTATGTGACAGGTGTAAATTATTATAATCCAAGTTGATTAGGGTAAAAAAGTCGTTAAAAAAGTAATCTTTAACGGTGAACCTACCTATTAAGATTACTCTTTAATTTATCATTTCCTCACCAAGAGATTAACCACTTGAGAAATATTCCAATCCAAGACCTAGATTTATACGATCTAATTTCGACTAACCTCATAAAATTTTAACAGCGGCTCCTATAAAATTTTAAGACTAACCCAAATAAATTTATAACATTGACCCTAAAAAAATTTACTTTTAAGTTTAAAATGTGTAATAAGACATACATATTATAAATAAATTAATAAATATAAAACAATTAATTTGAAAAATTCAAGCCTGTTTTAAATAAACTAGTTTGTATGACCCGACTCGATCACACCCGAATCAGATTGTAAAATATTAATACCTAGATATAGTTAATGACCCTCAACATTTTCCAACCAAAAAGTTCTTGGGTCTGCCACTAAGTAATTTGATGATACATACAAAAAAAGTTTAAAATTTAAGATGTTACAAATATCATATATTACATATTTTGGTCCTGTTACTTGGATCAGATTATTTATTTGATCCTTGAATCATGATATTTACAAGTTCAATCTTTCTATACACTCTTTGTTTTCAAAGATAGTTCCTTAGTCTAACAACATTAATTTAGTTAATACTTAAGTTAAAACCATTTTGATCATTTTAGATATTAGCAAATTATAACATGATTTTAAGTAGAATCGATGAACCTTGGTTTGCATAAACATCGTGTGGTAGTTTCGTGGTGATTTCTGGTGATACCGCGGTGGTGTCGAAACATCCATCACCCCTTTTGGTCCCACATGCCACATGGGTAAGTTGAAAATCGTATTATCAGCAATTACTACAATTTAGGTAGTGATTTAATAGCAGTTATGTTACCTTAATACTTCAAGAACCAAAAAATGAATCTTTTTTGTCATTAATTTCTTTTTGAAGAAATCGTGATTACAAGATATAACATTTTTCGTCATATGTTCTTTAACGAGTATGCAGCGATGGTTTAATCCAAATTGAGACAAACACATTAAAAGCAAGGCAGAAATTATTTCTTTAACATTGAAAGATTTTGCATGAAGATCTGAACACCATAAGCCCGGTCTAAGACTCTAAGGAGAGGGGTTGGGTTTTAGTTCTTTTCTGGTAAATAACGCGAAGTTGAATATGGCACGAGATAAAAAAACCGTGTTGCATAAAAACATGAATATATCACGTGTATTCAAGAGTTGATTCAACAACTCTTGATTATATCTGCAAGAAAAATTTATTTAATTTTCTTTGTTACATATTATTTTCATTTTTAAGCAATTATTTTTAAACTATACCAATTTAATTTTTAAATTTTAACTTTGCTGTAAAAATACCCAAATAGTTTTAAGTTACTATGCAAAACATATTTAAGATAACTTAGCCTGTAAACCCGCAAACTCGACACATGACAAGAATACGACCCGTCTTAAACGTGTTTACGGGTTTCTAAACGTATAGACCATATTCAAACATGTGAATGCCTTGTTAAATACATGTTCGGTTTTTGTGCAGTACTAGAAATTTACACTCTATATAAAAATATAAATGTTAAACAATTTAAATGATTAAAGAGTAAGTTTTTTATGGTAAAATAGTAATTTCATCTAATTATATATTATAAACTATCTTTAGTAAACCTGTGTATTACACGGGTTGAAAAAATAAAATATTAAATATAATAAAAATTTATTAATTATAAAATAATATTATAAGATAAGATATAATTAAAATTACATATAAGTAAAGACTTTTGTTTTTAAAGTTATTTTTGTTTTCTCAAAAAATTTAACATTTTGTTTCAAAAAATCTGTTTTAAAAAGAATGTCATTTTATAAATTTTTATTTATTATAACTCTAGTTTTAATTATTTTTGGTTTATAAATAATTTACTTTTGAAAAACATCAATTTTAAAATATATTGTATTTTAAAAAAATTGATGTTTTATACAAAAATTTTATTTTGTAAAATTTATTCCTTTAGAATTAACATTATTCAAAAGACTTTTCTTAATTTATTAATAAAATATTTTTAATCTAAAAAGAGTTAAATAATATAATTAGTAATTAATGTAATTATTTAATAAGAGAGAGAAGCGAAAAAATTTTGATGAGAAGTAATATGATGACGACCTGTGTCATGCATAGTTACCATTTTATTAAAATAGATAGATTAGATGTGCACATGAGATTAGCATAATTGTGAACTCTTGTCACATCTACTACATTTTTTCACGTGTTTTAATTGGATTTTCAATGTCGGGACACATTTATTTCTAGTTGAAGTCCAAAAATGAGTTTCTAATCGTTTTATTTGGTTGAAATGAAAATAAAAATAGAAGAGCATAGACATCTTAGAGGTTGTTTGGGAGCTTATTAATGGTCATTAAAAAACTAAATTTTAATGGTTTATAACCTTTTAATGGTTATGAGGTAACCTCAATACTGAATGATTAAGAAGTATCATTAATATTTAACCTTTTAACCATTTAGCATTAGGGTTACCTCTTAACTATTAACAGGTTATGAATTATTAAAAGTCTACCAAAACAGATTCTTAAACCATATTTCCTTCCATTGACTTCACAACCATGTTTTAAAATTTGAAAGGCAAAGATAACCGAAAACTAAAAAGGTTTGGCATTTTACTAAAATAGATTAAAGACAAACTTGCTTTGAAGAAAGTTTGTGAAATTGGTTAAAATTTTACGATTACTAAGTTAATAAGAGAATTTATTTTAAAGTTTGTGACATGTGGTGTTTGTCGGGTTTACTTTTGGTTTTTGATGGGATAGGATACTAAATAAGTTCAATTCGTGGTTTGAAGTCGCTTAATTTGTTTTGGGTTCTGGTTGTTTTCTTTTTTATATTTTCGATAGTTTCTTGCTAGTTGAGGTTTCATTTTAATACAAATTTTGCTGTTAAAAAACATGAAGGTAATAGTGTATATTTATGCATCTTAGGGTTTCAGCTTATTCACATTTGGCGCTCGAGAAATAATGATGTATTAGTTTGAAGTGTAATAGTAATGATGCAGAGACGACTCAAAAGCTAAATTTGTTATTAAACTTAAAGATAATCTAGAGTTTAAATAATATTTGTTTCTTTTATTATCTTTTTATTTAGTTTATCTTTTATTTTAACTTATTATTATCTTTTAAGTTGTTAGGGTTTAGCATAAATATTAGGGTTTTCTGAAGTTTTGTTAATTAAAATTGAATTAAAGAACATAAGTTCTTGGAACATTTTGGTTCAATTTATAATCTTCCATCACCTATCGTTCATAAGCCATTTTAGTGTCAAATAGTGTATTAAAGTTAAAAATTGATGGAAGATTTTATCTTTCATCTTTTTTCCTTTTAAACCTTATCCATACTTATGAATTCCCATTTTTAGGCAAAAGGATCAAAAACCTATTTAGAAGGGCACAAAACTAGATTTCAGTCAAACTAGATTTCTTTTAAATCACTTCTTATCAAGTTAAAGAAAGTCAAATTTTTATAACATTACAAAATAGCGGTTTTAAATCCAAACCAATCGTTCTTAAACAAGCCCAATCGCTGAATAAATAAAGTCTATTAAACTGGTTTGATTTGGCTAAGAAAATAAACTGGTTTGATTTGGCTAAGAAAAAAAATGTTTTTGATTTGAGAACTTATTTTCTTAAGCAAGTTAGCTAATTGGGTGTCCCATTACGGCATTACGTGTGTAAAGCGTGGGATTCACACGGTTAACATCTTTTTACGACTTCTCTAGACTTTCAAAAGTATATAATACACAATTGAATCCACAAACTAGTGGCATACCAAATCCAACTTGATATTTATTTAAATATTTATGAGTTTTTATTAAAAAATAACTATCATTTGTCTTTTTAGGTCCATCTTCATAAAAAATATGTATTTCAACTTTTTAAGTTGAAAATTGGTGAGATATATCTTTAAAGTAGGAACATATAAAGATGGTCACACACTCACATACATCATCTTCATCTTCACCTTCAACGATAGATCTGAAATCATCAAATCGCCATGGATCGAACAGAAGAAGATATGAAATTCGTCGGATTCTTCGGCATATTCAGCCAATCATTCAAAGCAATCTTCTCACAGAAGAAGACCTTCACGCTAATCACTCTCGCATTCATCCTTCCCCTGACAATCATCTTCATAGGTCACATGGAGATCTCATATCACCACTTCAGAAGAATCGATAACAACTCATTACCATACGACGCAAACGATTCACGAGAAGCAACCGCCAAGGAGTGGATCTACTACCTGCTATTCACATTCGCCTACTTCATCTTCCTCACCGTCTTCTCCGTCCTCTCCACCGCCGCCGTCGTCTTCACCGTCGCCTCCGTCTACACCGGCCGTGACGTCACTTTCCGTAACGTATTAACAATCGTTCCGAAGGTATGGAAAGGCCTCTGCATCACGTTCGCCTTCATCTACATAGTGCAATTCATCTACGATGCGTTCGTCAGCATCGTTATGGCGATTTTGCGAACGTTATTCGGTTTCATGAGCTTCAGCTTAGTGCTTATGATCATAATCCTGATTCTGTTGGTCCTAGGGTTTCTATACTTAAGCGTTGTGTGTCAATTAGCTAGTGTTGTTACTGTACTCGAAGACATCCAAGGATTCAAAGCCCTAACGAAAGGTAAACATCTCGCAACTGGAAAAAAGCCCGTCGGAATCGGAATTGCGTTCGTGTTGTACGGATTTCTGGTAGGTTTGGTGATTGTGTACCTACTGTTCGTGAGATACGGTGATGAAGTTTTCGGATGGGCGGTGATATTTAGGGTTTTGATGGGAATATTGTGTGTAATTGTGCTGTTGATGTTGTTTTTGGTGCTTATTGTGAGTCAAACGGTGCTGTATCTGGTGTGTAAGTCGTATCACCGTGAAGGGATTGATAAGATGAGGTTATCGACGTTTTTGGGGGCGTATATGGGGGAGACGGTGGTGTATCCGAGGTCCGGCGAGGTGATTCAGCTCCGACGACCGCAACCTCCGGCGGAGCAGGTTTGAAATGCTTTTGTGTTGTACTTTTTGCATTTGTTGTTGTACACTGGTGGTGTTATGAGTTTTGGTGGAATGATTTTAAATTGATTATTGTTTGTACATTTATGCGGAAATGTTTTTTTTTTCTTTAATGAATGTTTTGAAAAATTCTCAACTACTAGCAAGGAAGCAACTGCACGCCCCTTGCAAATCAATTCAATCACATGCGGCAGATCTAAGTCCTATTCATTGCTGTTGGCTTGTATGTATATTTTTTTTAACGCGAAATGTACAATCATGTTTTGGAGTATTGGTGTGCGGGACTGCACCCAAACTTTTTTAGGAGAAAATTTTCGACCGAAAAAATTCTCTGATTTAATATTAAGTATTTTTTTTGCTTAAAGAGAAACTTGAACTAAAGATATCTTTATATTTATATGTTTTAGATAACTTACTTTAATCAATTGAGTTAATAATCATGGGTGACTGCATATCTTTTATTAATGTTTTTATAAACCGGATGCAACGGATTAGCCGTCTTAGCAATCTGTTGTAGGGATTGCTATATTGGGTTTAAAAATCGAATGACGTAATAAATAGCAAAACATTATGAATATTTATAAATCCAAGTTAGAACATAACATAAAAACACTATATGTTTTGATCTGGAATTTTAATTTTAGTAAAATATGAATTACTTAAACAATTGAAATAGGAATCATGAAATACTAAATTAATAATAATATAAATAGATTTTTACATATTTTCCCTTCCTAAAACCACTAATTACATATTTTCATCTGCCACAAAATCAATTACATATTTTCCTTTCCTAAAACATGTACATTACATATATATATCCATTTCATAAAAATAAAATCATTTAATGATAATTTTACCCTTATTTTTACTTTGAAATTTTTATATAATTTTTTAGTATTGTAATTGTTTTAAATTTTGATAATAATTTTTTGTATACAGAGATGTAACATTGATTATCGGTGATTGTTGTTTTAAAATAAAGTTTTAAACTTTTGAAATCGGAGATGTAATTTTAATGTTTTTATTTGCACAGAGGGCTCGTAATATGTAATTGGTAGTTGTAGCAAATGATGTATCTAAAAATATTATATTAAAAATAAAAATAAATAGTCTTTCAATAAGTTAATTTTAGTGAATGGTTAAATATGTAATATATATGTTTTAGGAAGGGAAAATATGTAATTAAATTTTTATCTTGGGAAAATACATAATTAATGATCTTATGAGGGAGAAATATGTAAATGACCCTAAAATAAAATTCTACAATTAAAAAAACTTGAAATCTGGTTCGACTACATATCATATTTTTACTTGCACGTTTTATTAAAAACAGTCAAAATAAGCATAACCGAATCAGTTCTTGGTTCGACCGACTAGTTCGGTCCAATTCAAAAAACATTTGAATTTATCAACGTGCTAATAGAAACTCCGTCACATTATTAGACGAGTCAGCTGATTGCTCATTTATGAGTCTAGCCTGTTATCCAGTGGCAGATGTAGACAAAAAATTTAGGGGAATTCTAATTTTTTTTTTTTTTTTTGTAGTACATTCATTTACTATAAAAAAATTTTTGCCGTACATTAATTCAATAATAAAAATAAAATTTTTTTGTTGTACATTCATTTAATATGAATTTTTTTACGATACATTTATCCTATAATAAAAAATTGTAAATAAGAACATGTTTGGAATGAAATTTTATTTTCCAAATTTCAAATCCCTTAATTTTATAATAAAGTGGAAACTATAATCAATTATACATTTACACAAATACACAATAACAATTAACAAATTTAATATTCATGAGTAAAAACTAAAGTCTAACCTAAAATCCAATTTCATCTAAACAAAAAAAAAATATATTAATAGATTACAAACCCTACAAATCAAAAATCAAATTCAAAACTAAACAATCAATACAATAAGTAATTACCTAAAGTTCAATTTCATTTAAACAAAAAGAAAATTACATTTGATAAATAACAAACCCTAATAGTCTAGAATCAAAATCATAACTAAACTATCAAAACAGGATTCGAAAATCAAAATCAAAACTAAACAATCATAAAGTTTAAAAATATTAGTAAATGTAATTACCCATGAAGGGATGCACTGCAAGTGGTGGCGGCAGCCGTTAGCCGTCGGAGGGTGGTCGGCGGAGCAGCAGCTAACCAGCGAACAACACTACAAGAGTCCAGCGGCAGCTTGTGGTTGATAGTTTCAATTGCCATGGTTTTCAAATATTAGTTGATTGGGTTTTTAGTTAATATATTAATTATATTAAACTAATTGAGATTTTAACTATTTAATTGGGATTTGGGTTAAGCTATTAAATATATTTTGGGCTTCTAACTAAACTCAATTTCAGCTTTTAACTACATTTTGGCCTATTAAATTGAGGGATATCATAGTTTTCATCCAGATGTATCCCGATACATGTAACCGTAAAAAGAAAATACTTCGGGACGAAAATTGAGGGGTAGCCCGCGCTACCCCAGCCTCCTATGTAAATCCGACCATGTTGTTATCCACAACATGACTTGCTAGTTGTTTATAGTCATGAGGTATGCTATATGTGTGGTAGGCTGTTATGTCATATATTTCATCGTTACATGATATTTTACATAATAAGAAAAGTATTAGTAAAGGTCGGTTCCAAGTGGGTTGTGGCTAGTTTCGTTCACAATAACCTTGTTTGATAAAACAATCCACTTTAATTTGCAAGCCGTTATTGCTAGCAACTTTATCCTATATCTTACATATATTATATTTGTTTCGTTTTAAAAATTTTTATTTCATTACTTCTCGCTAGTAGAAAATTAAACTTTTTGAGTAGTTGATTTTTTAGTTTTTTGGATGGTCTAGGGGCAAAACCGCCTGAAAAAATAAACCCTAAAAATTTCACAACAAAAGTTTTGCAGCTAAAACGCAATTGCAAAACAATTCCGTCAAGGAATTAGCAACGTAAGGTAGTCAACACTCGCTAATATATGTCTCAAAAGGTTAATGATGAAACTATTTGAGAAGATTTCAGTCAAACATAGGAAGTTATGTGGAAGTGATGTATGTGTATGTAAAAAAACTAGATTAGAAACTCATGTATTACAAGTGTAGAAAAATCCAGCATATTAAAATCATTATGCTATATTTATAGTTTGTATGTTACATGTCATTAGCAACTAATGAAAGAATAAATATGAAAAATTAAAATATTATTAATAACAAATAATAAAAATAAAAAATTATAAAATTATATTTTAAGATAAAAAACAATAGAAATGTTATAATTTAGTATGCTTAATAATTTATTAAAATTAAAAGATTTATGTTTTGGTTATTTATTTATTAAGTTTACTTATTTAAAATCAATTTAATTTAATAGGAAAGAGAGAAACGAAAAACAAAAATTAAAGCTTCATGAGAGTTATCACTTTTCTCTTCAAAATTTTTTTTATTAGATAGTATAAATTATATAATTTTTCATACTAAATCTATAATTAAATCCACCATTGTTGTCTATTCTCACAAGCAAAAGGCCACTCAGTTTGCGTGTTGACTACAAGAGTAAGTGGGTTAGAAAGGTGTTTGAACACCCAGAAAAGGATAATGAACGTACATTTCATAAGCTGTAACAAATCAAGTGAGAAAGTTTTTGTAGTTAAATAATTGGTTTACATATCTTCTTATAGGCCAGTAAATGAACCGAACATTCATGAACAGTTCATGAACTGTTCGGCGGGAAGTTCGTTTATGTTCGTTTATTTAGTAAATGAACGAACATGAACAAAAAGTTTGTGTTCGTTTAGTTAAACGAACAAACATGAACACATGTTTTGTTCGTTCATTTACGTTCATGAATGTTCGTTTATGTTTCTTCATTTACGTTCGTTTATGTTCGTTCATTTATGCTCGTTTATTTATATATATTAATTAATATATTAATAAAATGGTATTATGTGTTAATATGTGAAACATAAGTGTATTATGTTATATTAGAAAACTATAAGTTTAGTAAGATTTCAATTTCCACTAATACAACTAAAAGTTCCAAAATAGTCATTTAACATTGTTTTTTTGTGTTCGGTTATGTTTGTTTATTATTGTTCATTTATGTTCGTTTATTATTGTTCATTTGTGTTCGTTTATGTTCGTGAAGTGTTCATTTAGCTTTTTAACGAACGAACATGAACAAACACGAACATTTTTATTTTCTTAATAAACGAACATGAACAAAAAATCATGTTCGATTATGTGTTCGTGTTCGTGTTCGGTAAAAGTTAAATGAACGTGTTCGTTCGGTTCATTTACAGGCCTATCTTCTTATCTTCTTACAATAAAGTTTGTTTATTAACATGGCCGGCCCTGAGGAGGGGCGAGATGGACGCCCGTCCAGGGCCCACTCGCTCAGGGGGCACAAAATTTTTTTAAATTATTTTTTATATTATATATATTTTTATAAAAAATAGTTATAAACTATAATTCAATCATAAAAATTAACCTAATTATATGTTAAACCCAATTTAATATTTTAGGCCTATTTTATTAACTTAATTACTCAACTAAAGCCTTTTTTTTTAAATAAAATATTTAAATCTCATGTGTCATAGTTTATTATTACTTGTTTAATTATTTAGATGGTTAATTGAGCAGCCAAAAAATAAATGATTTTGTTATATTTATTGTAATACCTGAACCTCTTGAGTTATCGGTGAACAATTACGCTATTTCATTGTAATACTATGATTTTGTTATGTTTATTTCTAAAAAAACATTTGTTTTTATTAAAAAATTAGTTTATATAATTCAATTCGTTAGGGCCAAAATGTCTTTTTTTTTTCAGGCTCGTCCTGGGCACTAAAATCTTTAGGACCGGCCTGTTTATTAAATGCCTAGAATCATAGCAGAAGATTTAAAGTTGGTAGATTTTTTAAAACATTTATTCATATATTCTCTAAAATAAACTTTTAAATCTTTACCGATATCCAGTGAGACTATAATCATCAATCATTAGAAAAACGAACGGTGAGGTGAATCCCCCTCTCCTCTTCCTCTCTTATCTTTCTCTATTCTCTTTACTCCATGCTTCTTAGATAACTCGTTCGCATTTGTCTAGAAATCTGGATGTCTCAACGCATCTCTATTTCATTTCACCCATCTATCTCCTACCTCTGGTCCTTACATCAAACTAGATGTCAATTTCAGAAAAGGGGCGAGAGATGTTTCAATTATATAAATAAGAGTAAATTACACGGACAGTCCCTGGGGTTTGCACGTATTGTAACTTTAGTTTCCACTTTCAAAAAATTACAAATGCGGTCTGAACTATGCTTGTTTTGTTCACTCGTAGTCCCTAACACTAACAAAAGTTAACTTAATCAGTTAAGTCTATATAAAATGACTAAAGTACCTTTATTATTAAAATAAAATTACTCAAAATCATATTAAATAGTGAGACCCACATAATTTAAAATAAAAAAAATAAAAACAAATTTTAACAATTACCACAACCATCCTTTTCTCCCTCTATAACTATTCTGGTAGCCCCACTACCACCTCTGACGACTATTACGGCAGCCCCACCGCCACCTCCAACGATAGCCCGACAACCGCCACCATCATCTTCATCTCTACACATCATCATCACACCATCGCACTCTAAACTCTTTTTCCTCCAACCACCACCAACACCAACCCATCCAATCTTTGTGCGTGAAACCAGCACAAATTTCCACCGGAAGAACATGAAACCAACCACCCTGTGAACCCCCCTTAAATCAGCATCACAATCATCGCAGATCCCTTCGATCCGATCTAAAATTGATAGATCTGAAACGAAAAGTCTCCATTACGTGAATCTCCTGTTTCTGACGCTAAAAGCGGGTTTCGTTTTGGCGATGATTAAGACCAGCGGTGGTGGTGATAACGACCGGTTGTGGTGGTTGTGACGAGTGGTGGTGGTCGATTTCTTAGGTGGTGATGGAGTTCAGTGATGAAAATGAAGAAGATTAAGGGAGGGGGTGAGGTGGGTGGGTAGGGGTGGGTAAATTAAGTTTTATTTAAGATTTAATATCATTTGTTTTTTTTTTTTAAAGTTTAGGGATGCTTTGGTAATTTCACATTGATTTAATAGAAAAACTTAACATTTGTTAGCGTCAGGAACGGTCAACGTGCAGTTTTTACATAGTTTAGGCCCAAATCTTTAATTTTAAAAAGTAAAAACTAAAGTTACAATACATACAAACTCCAGAGACTGTCCGTGTAACTTACTCATAAATAACAATTGCCAAACTTTTTATGTGAGCAGATTTACTCTTCATAGTGTAAAATAAAATCTGACGAGTAATTTAAGTGCATGGTACGAGTGATACGAACTTGAGGTTTTTAAGTGATTAAATGTCGAATTAAAGTTAAAATTTAACCTTCTCAAAGTATAGTTTAGGCCCGTCAAGTTTTGCTATGCATGGCCCTCTCACATTTTCTTTTCACTTGTAAGTTTTAAAAATTAATATTTTATACGACTTCAAATATATTTTTACGACGTGCTTATGTTTATCTATGTTTCAATGTAAATTACATTTAAAACATAGTTCTGCTCATATCCACAAGTAATTGAAGCATTATCGTACAAATAGTACAAACTGCGTCAAAGTTCCAACTTTTAAATATACTGGTTTATAAAATTTGAGTTTACCACCGCTACATTTTTATTTTTATCAACGTTTCAATATGAATTTTATTAGTGATATCATTTTTCATTGCTATAGCATACTTGTTTTTAGAAATCTAAATCTGCCACTACTTAACGTTTTTCATTTTAATTTTTTATTTTTATCAACGTTTAGATATGAATTTTATTAGTGATATCGTTTTTCATTGCTATAGCATGTTTTTTAATATCTAAATCTGCCATTACTTAACTTTTTTAAGCTTTTTCATTTGGTACTTATATTAAACCATTTTTGTCAACTAACATCAACTGAATCAAGTATCCTTTTTACAGTGCTTTCTTCTTTATCTTTATATTGATCTACTTATCATGTATTAAGTTCGAATGAAACCAGATATTAAACAGGACGTCTTACGTGTTTACTATTAAATAAATTTTATGTTTTATTTATTCAACCCGTATAATATACGGATTTACTAAAATTAGTATATAAATATAATTGTATATTTGTATATTGTGAGTCAAATCTAATAAATTGTTATGTATAAACCTATAACTATAATTGTATTGTATATTTTTATATATGTGTATAACTAGGCGTTTTACCCGTCGCGCATTGCCGCGACATTATACGCGACGTGATAAAATATAGAATACAATCAATCCGACTCTTTTCGAATCAGAATTACGTCAATACGTAGAGTAAATTGATTTTATACCATTGAATAAAACATATTATATTTGACCCAACCCTATTCCAAACAAAATTTATGTCGAAACATAAACTTACAACCGCTCCAACTCGTTTTCAAACTAAATTTATGACAATATGTAGAGTAAATGATAACGTATTATATTTGACCAAACACATTTTCAAATAAAACTTATGTCGAAACGTAGATCTGCTCCAAGCGTACATAAAAATTAGCATACACACATTTTATATTTGACCTAACTCATTTCTGAAAAAAATTTACATCAAAACGTAAACGGATGTTAAAACGTAGACAGTCTTAAAGTGTAAATTAAAATAGTCACGGAAATATTTTATATTTGACCCGAATCATTTCTGATTACGTACAAGCGTATACACACTCGAATTTATAACGACGCATATACAAAAATATGAAAGTAAGAAATTAATATTAATATATATATATAGGTAAAATAGAAAAAGGAAAATAAAATAACAAATGTTGTTGGTGGGAGTCAAACCCACGACCACAAAGTCAAAAAACAAATCACTTACCACTCCAACTAAAGCCACTTTATAGTAACATTTATAAATGTGTATATATAACCACAATTTTGATAGAATAAAAAATAAAAAACCCACCGACCTTTGCAAATGTGTATATATACAATTATATATAAAAATTAACTAAAACACAATTCGAAGTCAAAACGAGCCAGAGAGACATTTGCTCATGCTTGGCTTATTTACAAACCAAACCAAACTGATCATCTCGTTTAATACCGAGCTGAAAATCAACCAAACATTTTCTGATTGAACGTCAAGTGAACATCTAGCTTCAAACGATTGGACAATGAAATGTAAAACCCAAGGGAATGTTTCACCTCAAATTTCCTTGGTTGTGGGATTTCAAATTCCCTCTCTAGGTGGAAGGATTTTAAAATTCCACAACCAAGGGAATTTAAGGTGAAACATTCCCTTGGGTTTACTTTTAATTGCTCACTCAAACACAATTTTACTTGAAAATTATACTAGTTTCTCAATTTCATTCCATTCTATTCCCTTCCTTCCAACCAAACGTCCCTTTAAAGTATTAATCAAATATCTTAGAAGGAATCTGACTAGATTGCCTGGGCCCACCCTTACTTCCCAACAAACTCCTCAGCGTCAAACTCAGATATCATAAACAACGATTTGAGCACCCACCCATGACCCAACAAACACCGCATAACTTAATTTGTGACGCCTATTTCGCATTTCAATTAAATCAAATAAAATAAACCTTTTACGTTTAAACAGAGAACGAGTGAAAATCGAATTTGAAGCTGAGAATTGCTGAAGTTAGCATTCTGCATCCCTATGATGATAAACATACTTTTTTCCAAGGAAAAATAAAGTAGATGTACAAATTTAAATTGAATGTGCCAACAAACAACTAACATATAATTAAATGAAATAAAATGTTGATAATCTATATATATTTAAAATGTCTTTAGTCATACACCAATATAAAGCACATGCATAAAACGTTTACAAATCATAGTGGTAATTAGAATGATTACCCGCGCTATGGGTTTTGTTAAACTTTAAACCAAAAAATGGATTAAAAATAGAAAAAGAACCCAAAAAATTTGTTTGAGAAAAAGAAAATCCTCCCCTAGGATCGAAACCAGGTGGATGGAGTACATTGCATGCTTCTACTACTACACTAGTGAGTCATTCGGATTTAATCCCTCTAATTAACTTCTTTATTAACACATGCAAATCAAGAGAAAAAAATATTAAAAGTTTTAAGTATAATCACAACATTGCAGTGTTTAGAATTTAGATGTCCAATCACCACTCACCAAATATACAAACGTATGATCCTATTCATAAAAGTCTTGAATCTATCATATGGATATAATATGTTTCACTCTATTAGAATGATAAAACTTCAAACAATGGAATATGAAATAAAGTAGATTAATTCTAAATATCTATTATCTATATATATATTTTAAACGGAAGATTAGTGGTTAGTATATCAACTTAGTAATTATCCGTCAATGTCAACAATTAAACATTGAACTTTCAAGATAGACAAAATCTTCCACCTCCTCCCCGTACTAGAAAAATTATCATTATATATAAACAAAAAAAGTAATCAATATCATGGTTTTCTTAAAACTTAAAAGCTATCATTAAACCATTTTTCATATAATTTTATCCAATAAAAAACACTTAATCTAACCATTAAACCTTTAAACCTCCATTAAACCTGAGGCACCGGTAGACTCTGAGGTCTTCCGAGCTGAATATCTTCACCGGACCTCACCACCGGCCGTGAATCGCTCAAATAAGCACTCAAATACGTCGACAAACCCACCGTATCAACAGCTTCCCGATGATACGATTTACAGACCAAATAAACCACCGTTTCACTCACCATCATCACCAACAACACCATCACCATCACAACAAAACACACGATTCCGATCATCCACCGCCACACCGCCATCAACGCCGCCGCGTCGTACAGAATCAACGACATGTATACACACACCACGGCTGCTAGAAACTGATACGATATGAACGATATCGCTAATGCGGTTTTCGTTTTTCCGGTCATCAGATCTGTTGATTTGTTCATCGATTTGATCCCGTAGGAAGGTTCTAGAACTGAGATTACGGTAGCGATCTGCCATGTGATGGTTAAATGGAGGAATCCGTAGATGTAGGCGATGACGATCGCTAACAGCATGAGATTGCGGATCGGTGAGAGTTGAAGAACGTTGTTGCAGATGAAGAATACGACGGAGGTGAGTAGGCTGTAGGAGAATAACGTTAGGAGCATACAGAGGAACGTGACGGTGAGTCGTTTGTAGACCTTTGGTACGATTTTGATTGATTTACGGAACGTGACGTCACGGCCGGTGTAAACAGATGCGACGGTGAAGACGACGGTGGCGGTGGACGGAATAACGACGGCGGTGACGGTGGCGATGGTGATTGTTTTGAAGATGAGGTAGTTTCGCCAGTCGGAAGTGGTGGCGATGGTGTTGTAGTACGATTGGTAACTGTCGAAGAAGCTTACGAGCAATTGGTAGGGGTTTCGTTCAATTTGATAGAAGAATCGATTGGAGATCTCCATGTGAGCGATGAGGATGAATGCGAGAGGGAGGATGAAGGCGAGGGTGATTTGGGCGAAGATCTTCTTCCATGTGAAGATTGTTTTGAAGGATTGGGAGATAATGCCTGAGAATCCGATGAATTTTAGCTCCTCCATTGTTAGATTCATGGTGGAATTTGGGAGTTGCAGAGACTGAATAGAGGTGAATGTGAAGAAGATGAAGATGAGTGAATTTGATTGTGGATATATACAAGTGATTCTTGGAAAAGTGGACTTGCTTGAAATTTGTTCAACAAATTAACCCTGGTCAGGTATATTTCCAACACTTTGTTCAAAAACTATATGTTTTTGTCTATACTATGGTTAAGAAGTATTAAATAAATTAGTTAATAGTTAATTATGTGTTTTTTTTTTAACATTTAAAAATTAAAAAAAAAGATGAATAAGTTTCAATATAGAATAATGATGTAAAGTAAGGATGTTAAGTTTAATACAAAATGAATTTTGATGAAAGAGGTGATGTTTTATACAAAACAGTATAGACATTTTAATACGGAGTTAATCTATGAGTAAGATGACTTATACTTGAACCAGTTGTATAAAAATAATCAAGCAAGAAAATGATACAACTTAGAAAAGAGCACAATTTAAGGTGTGTTTGGATTTGTTTTATGAGGTCATAAGTAATAGACGGATTGTAGAAATATCTCAACATGACAGATCAGATAAAAAATAACATACACTCTTAGTTGTAATTTTTGGATCTAAATTATATTCTATGGAGCCTCAATTTTAGAGTTAAAATCTTTTTCCTTTATTTTTTACTTTCTTAAAAAGTTTTCATAAGAGATCATAGATACAGTATCCATCGATTGTTATTGAAAAGCTAGTGATGATTCAATGGAGGAATATTATATTATCTTATTGTAAAAAGATGACATACAAGACAGATGTATTATACATGAAATATATAGGAATATGAAAGACCAAAGGACTCATAACATCTTATCTAATAAATGATGAATATGAAAGACCAAATGATGCTTTTATTATGCCCCCGGAAGCTAAACGGTGGAAGCAACGTGAAGCTTGGAGCGTAGGGTAGCGAACCGGGTTGCTGATAAGCCTTTCGTGAGAAGATCAGCAAGCTGTAACGCAGTAGTAACATAGCGTATACAGAGCATATGTGAGAGAACATATATGTAAATAATGATAAAACGATGAGGATGTATCAATAACCCAAATGGATGACCAAATAACCAAAACTTTTCATAATTTGACAATCATTTTTAATTTTTAAAAATTAAACTTGAAATGTCAATATAGATTAACTTTATTAAAGAGAGCTTTATATAACAAAACATTCAATGAATCATATATCATTTATTTTTCAAAAGTACTCGGGTTATTATTTCTACTTGCGGCATTCGTCATGCTTACATCTGTCTTTAATTTTCACTACATATAATTATTTTCTAAACAACGTTTAAAAGTATATATGTTTCTTAATTGATTTTGGATTAAACAGGTCACTTTTGGAGCAGGTAACTTTTTTTTCTTTTTTTTTTTTTATATGAGTTTTGATTTTTTTCTTACGTGAAAACATATGTATAATTACAGTTTTTACTAGAAAGTTTTCATAATCACACAATCGTTTTTCATTTCTAAAAAGTTATCTCGACGTGTCAATTTAGATTTACTTTATTAAAGAGAGCTTGATATAATAAAGTATTCATTGAATCATATATCAACTTTTTCCTAAAGTGTATATGGGTTATTGTTTCTACTTATGGTATTTGTCACACTTAAATCTCTCTCTATTTCTCACTACACATAATTATATTTTATGCACCATATAATAATATATACATCTGTCATCATTTATTCATTTATAATTAATTTTGTATTAAACGCGTCGCTCGTATCACAACTCCATGTTTTGGTAAAATATAAATTTAAAAAGTTGATAAAGGATGATTTATCTCCTTAAACTTAAAATATAAAAAAATCGTGTTACATATATTGATGTTTTACAACAAATACCCAACCACATTACTTAACACCTATGCACTTGGTTTCACCTTTTCTATATTTAGTCAATATTCTTATACACGATTTTTTGTTGGCTTTAGGACCGCCAAAGTGAGTGACGGTGGAAACCACGAAATGTTTTTACTAATTTTGACAATAAGCATCCTTCCTTAATTAAATAGCTTTTCTATTTTGTAACATGCATTATCATCATCTTTTAATTTAAACACAATTAAACTAAAAAGAATCATATCAATAGAAGTGTAAAGTTATCAACTAAAAAAATTATCGAACAACTCGATTGAAACTATATGTCATCAAATATAACCATGCAGTGATAAAAGTAAAAGTTTCTATCTGTATGGTACGTATTGTTTTGCCTTCTACAAAAGTCAGAATTTGAGCTTGTTATGTATAATTATAAAAATATCATATCTAGTTCTTGACGTATCTCTTGTTTTGCGCAGGGCTGGTGTTGAGCTTTGAATTCAACAGGGATGAACCAACACCTTGGACTAGGATGACGTGATGGAACTGGGAGAGTGGAACGTACAAGAATGGGCCCTTTCAATCCTGCATGAGAAAACACCGTTAGTTTTGTCACAGAACGAACCCAGAGATCGTCTCTAGGACCAGTCTTTGGCGTGAGAATAAGTACCTTTCCTAGCAATGAAGATTAAGTTTATGAAGGTTTTGTGTTTTTACTCGATACCTCTTTATGCTAAAAAGCTGAGCTATTTAATGAGGAGACACGGTATTCACCTCATGGGTAAGATGATCTCCTACTTTTTGAGGGGTTGTGGGGTAACCACCTACGTGTAGATGATTAGACCCTGTCAACCACCCAGATCCAGCTAAAACAGGTCAGATTATTCTTTATGTCGACGGGTCATGTAACCGGGCATCGGCCCTATCCTCAGCTAGGAGAAGCTAGATTGCTTCATGATCTGATGTGTACAATCTTACCATACACTTTGTGCTAAAAGTTGTTTTCCACGACTTAAACTCATGACCTTAAGATCACAAAACGGCAATCTTAATTGTTTCACAGACCACTATCTTGTTATGTTAAAATATATAGTGTACAAATTCAATTTTAATTCATCTAAGTACACTCTGAATATTAACACTCACCTTTTTCACTAAAGTTTGATATATTTTTTTCATGAGACAACAATACAAAAGCATGAACTTATATAAGAAAACCCTAAGAAAAACCTATTAAAAAATGATGTACTCTTTAACTGCATGTTTACTTGTTCAAATCCTTCAAATCGAGTAGATGTGAAAATATTAAGATTAAAGTAGTGTAGAGTAAATTAAAAAACCTTTTTGCTAATAATAGAAACCCCTATTTTTGTATGTAACATACCATGAATAATTTTAGCATACTGAAGACCGGTGGAAGCCATATAACCCTTCTTTGCTACGAACATTTTTCCAAATTAAGGAGAATTTTTAATTTTTCTATAGACGAAAAGGCAAAAGAGACTCCTTAACCAATTTACCTTATATTTATTGAGTGAGATAAAAATGGTCAGTAACACTTAAGTAACATATAGCTATAAATGTTAACCTATTCTAGCCGTTCTTTTCGCTTTGTAATCTTTTAGACAAAACTTATCGTGTGGGATGCAACTATCGAAATTGCTTTATTAATATTTCTATTACGATACCTTAAGATAGCTCTACAAAATACAAAAAGAATAAGTTTTCGTGAGCGGAAGGAGTCTCAACGACATGGTGTTTGTTGCAATCCTTACAGTGGATATCGAAGTAGGTTTGTAAAATAGATTGTAATAATTTATTTTTAAATTAGCTCTGGTGTTCGTTAACACTTATTTTCATAATAATGTGACGTTCTCTTAGAATCCAAACATACACTTGCTACATACTTATCTACGTTTATAGATCGATCAAGATCATTGGATTAAAACTAGCTCCGGCGTGTGTTACCAACACTTATTTTCACAACAACATAATGTTATCTGAAGATCCTTAACTTACTACTATACGAGTTTAATTTTATTCAAAATCGACCTGTTGTAGAGTGCGGGTAACTATTCACTAGTTTGTTTTACTAATATAAACAATAATGGTACGTTATATATGTCTGGGTTAAAGATTATAGATTATCATGTGCTTTAAATAAATTTTTACATACGTTTGTTAACCAATGTGCTATACTTATATTTTTTTTAAACGGTAAATATACGAACATATTTCGGAGAATAGATGTTATTTTAATGGGGTTCATATATATGTTTTTCAGACAAGATCACACCTCTAACCCTCTCAAAACAGAACCAGCAACTTAAATAACTCTCTGGCTCAACACAAAACATTTTTGTTCTTAGTGAAACTCGCACCCAATATCTTTTTATTTTTATTGTCTTGATTATCTCATCTCAACCACTTAAGCTATCAAACATTGGTTGAACCTATCTCACCAAGGCTAGAGAAGGGCATTATCGTATTATCTATGCGCATGACTAGATTTTATTGATTATTTTTTATTTATGCACATGTCACAAATATATTACATGAAAAACAAATATATATTTGCATTTGATTGTGATCAACTGCATTCAACCTAGTTATACATTAAAAAGAAAAACTAAAAAATTTAAAACTCTACTATGGTTTAAAATTTCCATTCAAAGAAGTTAAATCATCTGTTATTATCATTTCGATACGAGTAGACGACTATAAAACAAGCTATCTATCTTAATGCACACAGAAAACAACACAAAACAACATACGCATGAAATATTTATAGGAGCAAGATGACTTCTAGATGTTATATCAAGCTAAAGCATAAGTCTATAACTACCGCTGTAGCTATTGTATATTTGTAACATGAGAGACAACTTATACAGACGTGTTTATTAGTGTTAATTAATATATGGCCTCTAACATCTTTCCTCTTCTTTTGTTTTTAGTTTTTATTTATTTTCCCAGTACTTGCTCTTTGAAGTTTAACCGATATGTCCTTTTGTGCTGTTACCAATATCTTACGCGATAATATCCAATGTACGTATAAGCTTACACGAGTATCTACTACAAAAAGAATTGACAATAGAATGATAGATGGAGTAATCCGTTATGAGACATGAATTTACATCCAACAATCATCCCTCGAACCAGAGTCATTCATAGACTTAGGGGCTGTTTGATAATATCTGAATGATTAAGTGCTGAACCAATAAGAGGTCTGAACCATTAAGTGATGAACCATTAAGAGCTAGTATATCGCTTAACTATTTAAAGGCAAATGTCTGACCAATTCATATAAGAGTTCTTAATCATTCAGCATTAGTATAATGCTTAACCATTCAGATGCAAATGTCTGAACCATTTAGATGCAAATGTCTGAACCATTCAGACATTTGCTCGCGAAACAAACAGTCTAAACCATTAAGTGCTGAATTATTCAGACATTTTAACCATTAAGAGGCTGATTAAAAGGTTGCCAAACAGCCCCTTATATGTATACAGAATTAACCATTTCATTTTCGCGGCCCGACATAGGTATCAATCCTTATGACTTCTTGCTACAAAACAGAATAACGTCACAAATCAGAATATAGTATTATAGTAATTGGTTAAAATAAAAAACATGTCATTTGTTAATAAAGACATGTTAGGTGTTTGTGGAGAAGCTCGATCAATACGTCACCGTTCTGTTTAACAAATGGGCAAAAGGTGATAATGATAGCCAACTAAACTAATTAGAAAGAAAAAAAAATTAATTGTACTTATAAAAATAATATAATATACTTAAAACTATACAATATATTAAAATGTAACGGAGGAACAATACGATATAAGTTTAGGTAGAACTAACTCATACATGATATTGTTCTAGTTGAACATCTTTCCCATTCAAAGGCTCGTAATCTCCGAGATAACTTTCGAGATGATCCAACAAATCTCCTTTATCGATGTTTTCGTGATGGTAGGATTTGCAAACGAGGTAGAATATCGTTTGGATCACGAGCCCGAAAAGAAACAAAGTTAAAAGTAGCACGAAACACAAAACACCAAACGTTACCCTCTTCCATGCCTCCAACAAGCCCCCTTCTACAACCAATGATTCAAATGAGAATTGTATGAGTATTAGCAACATATTCAACAAAAAGAAGATTGACATAGCGATAGCTCGGTTTCCCTTGATCAAACCCATGCTCTTTGTCATTGCTTTCATCCCATACGCGCTCTCTAGAACCGAGATCACGCTTGCTAGTTGCCAAATCACGGTTATGTAAACGAATCCCATAACATATATGATCAACACCAAGTATGTAACAAAGGCTCCAAACACGTTATAAGGTAAAATCACTAAACAGATTATCAGGGCCAATACGCCTAACAAGTTGCAAACCAAGAAAGCTAAAAACATGTACACGAAAGTGACCATGAGCCTTCTCCAAACCTTTGGAACAACGCTCATGACTTTCTTGAAAGTCAAGTCGCGTCCTGTGTAAACAGATGCAATTGTGTACACAATTGCGGCTGTTGATAGAAGGGATAAGATGAAAAGGATGGTGAAGTACACGGTCTTGAAGATCCAAAATGTTATCCATTCCGATGAAAGCGTGTTAGAGAGGTTGATGTATCTTTTGGTACCCGGACGTGTGAAATGCTTTTCCAATTCGGTATGCTCGATATCTTGAAATATCGAGTTTGAAATCTGGAGATGCGCGAGGAAAATGAAGGTTAGAGGAAGGATGAGGGTTAGGGTTATTTGAGTGAATATTTTTCTACATGAGATGATGATTTTGAAGCTTTGTTTGAAGATGCCAAAGAGGCCTAAGAATTGCATTTGCTCTTGTTCTTTATCCATTTTTTGAATGATTAATGAAAGTGGTGAGTGCAAATGATCAAAGTGGCCTTTAATAATGTAACTAAGGGGTTGAATTTTCACTTGACTCGTCTAATAACCAATATGCCCTTTGCTTTCATCATAATTACCACATGTGCCACTTCGTTATTTTGTTTTATTTAGTCTACCTATCGTGAGCCCGGTCTATTAAATTTAGGCCCATTTCTAATCGGCCCATTTTGGTTTTGACCCACTTGTCCGATTGTCTCCATATATGAAGAAGTTTAACCCCGACTTTGATCCTAACTTCCTTCTACTATACATCGTTAATATTTACATACATTTTGATGTAATATGGATCTTATATGCATATCTATACTGACTTGAGCTTTAGAGTGTCCACATTGTGAATCTTATAACAGGTTGTTGATGGTTGTCGTAGCTTTACTCCTTGTTCAAAAAGACGATAAAAAACATGATACCATCATTAAAACCTGTTGAACCGAAGAAGTATCACCATCCCACAACGTTGATAAGATCTAAGCCTAATTATACGATTTATAATGGTACTTGTTAAGGGGTGTTTGGTAATTTAATACAAATTACCAAATTTGTGTATTACTTTTTTACTATTATCTACTTAATTTTGAATCTATACTTAACAAACATATATGGGCACGTTATATACAGACACATATTTAAATATAAAATCACAAAAATCACATGACTATTTTTATGTAAAACTGATCAGATTTAATGACACAGAGAAAAAAAGAAAATTGTACGGCTACATATGAATTATGAAAGAAATAGAACCAAACTCACTTGATATTGCTCTAGTTGAACATCTTTCCCATTCAAAGGCTCGTATTCGCCTAGATAACTTTGAAGATGATCCGACAAATTTCCTTTATCGATGTTTTCGTGATGATACGACTTGCAAACGAGATACAATATCGTGTGGATTACAAGCCCAAAGAGGAAAACAAACAAAAGCAATATGCAACACAAAGCAGCAACCACTACCCTCATCCATACTTCCAACGAGCTTCCATGCACCACAAGAGACTCAAACAACAACTTGATGAGAAAGAAAGACGAACTCAACAATAAGGAACTCGAAAGAGCGACCACTTGGTTTCCCTTGATCAAATCCTTGCTCTTTGTCATAGCTTTAAACCCATAAGGACTCTCAAGAACCGAGACAACACTTGCTAGTTGCCAACAAACGGTCATATACACCAAACCGATCACATATATGATCAAGACCACGGAAAAAAGGACGACATTAAACACAGAAGGAAGAAGAAACAAAGAAGTGAACATGAGCAATACGGCTAAGAAGTTGTAAGCAAACAAAGTTGCAATTATGCATAATAAGGTGACAATGAGTTTTTTCCAGACTTTTGGGACGACGCTCATGACTTTCTTGAAAGTCAACTCACGTCCTGTGTAGACAGATGCAATCGTGTAGACAACTGCAGCTGTTGATAGGAGAGACAAGATGAGGAAGATAATGATGTATGCGACTGTGAAGAGCAAAAAGTTGATCCATTTGGATAAGAGCCTGTCAGAAAGATTGTTGTAACTTTTTGTATAGAGAGGTGTGACTTCTTGTTCGAATTCTGCATGTTTGATATCTTGAAATAGCATATTCGAAACCTCGATATTCGCAAGGAAGATGAGGGTTAGAGGAAGGATGAGTGTTAGGGTTATTTGAGTGAAGATTTTCCTCCATGAAATGATGATTTTGAAGCTTTCTTTGAATATACCAAAGAGGCCTAAATATTGCATATGTTCTTGTTCTCTATCCATTTTTTTGAATGATCAATGAAAGTGGGAGTGCAAAATGCAAATGATCCATTGGTCTTTAATAGTGTAAGACAGTTCACTTCTCACTTAGACACCAACTACTATACCTTCGGATTTTATCACAATTATTAATTACTATATATGTGCCACTTGATCCTTTATTCTCTCTAGAAAAACAAAAGTAGTATTAATATAATCATATTAAAAGAAAACGTTAAGAAATGGTGATGAAGAGATGAAATGATAAAAGTTAATACCAGACGCGTGGTTGACAAGGTCGTACTCGCCAACAACGCACAACGAAGCTACGAGTAAAATCATAAAATAATATGTTGACAACGTGTTTTAATTATTTTTATCAATAAATAAAATGCTTATATCGCATGTATTTTTTTATAATCATTTTGGCACACATTATTTCATAACAATTTAACCATTTAATTATTATTATATTAAATGCTTAAGATTATGATATTAAAAATATAATTTCTAAAATATAAAATATATTTTTTAATAAATTAAAACATTTTTTTAAATGTAATATTTTTAAAAAACAAAATTTTATGAAAATAAAGTTATTTTAGTACAAAATATTTTTTAAAAAAATAAATTGTTTTAAAAAATAGCTTTTTAGAAAAAAAAATAGAAAGTTTAAAAAACATGTTTTTTTTATAAAGCGAAAGTTTATTAAATACACGAGTTTGAAAATATATTGTTATTTTTTAATTAACTAAAGTAGCTAATTATACGTAATTTCAATCATATTTTATATGAAAATATTATTTTATAATTTTTAAATATTAATTAATAATTGTTAATATAATATTTTCATTAACCTACATAGTATATAGGTTGCTAAGCTAATCTTCTCTAATAATACAAAATAAGTTTTGCCACATGCGTTATTCTTACTTTCGTTTTGTCACATGTCATTATCTAATGAAGTCAATTATTTAATGATGTCATTAAATTTTTTTTTCTCAACAACAAGATGAAATTCCAATAAAACACTAGCCACTTAGCCGGGGGCTATAAAAACAATACAAACAATAAGGATCCAAAGAAGAAAAAAACTACATATTAGTGTTGAAAGGTCCTCAGCTGTTTCATTCCACCTTGATCTTATGAGAACCATTGGTGATCCATAAATAAGACATTGACTTGAACTCTACAATAATGATAACATTAAATACTAATGATACATATACTTTCTGAATTATAAAATAGTTTTTTTTAAAAACTAACAACATGTTTCTTTCTATTGCAAAACGTAATTTTTATTAAAACAAAATTTTATGAAATATAAAGTTTTTTAATATAATGAACTTAAAGAAATGGCATTGTTTAAAAAATAGTTCTTTTAAAAGAAATATAGAGTGTTTAAAAAACAACCTTTTTAAAGCATAATTTTTTAAAATAAAAGTTTCAAAAAATGTTATTATTAGTTTATTAAATAAAATAGTTAATGATGTAATTTCAATCGTATTTTATTTTAAAACATTATTTATAATTTTAAATATTATTTTAAATTATCAATTTAACATTTTTATACTACATGGTTTTCTAAACTTGTATATTATATAACTATGTTACAATCGCGTGTAATACATGGGTATCTAATTTACTATTACATGATCATTAATGTAAAAAATCATGTCTTAAATATTGTTTATTATACGAATTTAATAAACCAATGTATTACACATTTAGAAAATTTAAAGTTAACATATTTGAAACTTTAATTATGAATAATTATTAATTAATTAATAGTTATTATAGTAATTATAATTAAGAGAAGAAAGAATCAAAAAAATCAATTATTAGATATGCTAAAATAATAACAAGTGTCCAAATTTATTTTTATTTATTAATATAAATATAACAATAACAATATGAGTTTCAATAATTTCTTTGATATAGATAATACCTTGACCGACCCACGTGATTGACTTGTCGTATGCCACTATCCAATTTGTTTCACATGCATTTGTTTAGTTTATTTAAACAGTAGCCCACTATTCTATGTTTATCTTTATGCATATTTATATTAGTCTTATGGATTGTTTGGCAGCCTCTTAATGGTTCAGATGTCTGAATAATTCAGCATTTAATGGTTCTGACTATTTGTTTCGCGAGCAAATGTCTGAACTTAAGCATTATACTAATGCTGAATGGTTAAGAGGTCTAATGCTGAATGGTTAAAAACTTTTATATGAATTGGTCAGACATTTGGCTTTGAATAGTTAAACGATATACTAGCTCTTAATGGTTCAGACCTCTTAATGGTTCAGCACTTAATGGTTCAGACCTCATATTGATTCAGCACTTAATCATTCAGATATTACCAAACAGCCCCTTAATTCACATTTCCATTTGTAAGAATCGCATGGTTGTATTTAATTAAGCAACTCATTATTTATAACTTATAATACAAAAAAAAAAAAAAAAAAATTTGTTTACATGCTCTTTTACTAGTCTATTCATCTATACATCACGTAAACATTATCACATATCTTCATCTCTTATGCTTTTGAAATATTAACTTACTTCTCATATTTTTAGTATTCTTACACGTTTTAACATCTTCCAATAATATTATTATTACTAATAAATAGTTGATGTTTACTTTTAAATAGTTTCTATATTTTTAGAATTTTTTTAAAAGTGAATCATTTTCAAAATAACTTTTCAAAAATAGTAAACCTATATTTTATTTTTAAATTGATTTGCATGATTTTAATGATTTAAATTTCCTTCATCCTAATATATATAAGACTAGCTTTAGTAAACTCGTGTATTACACGGGTTGATCAAATAACATATTTAATAGAATAAAAAGTTATTAATTATAAAATTATATATTATAAAATTATATTCTAATATAATATATGATTAAGGATTATAAGTAATAAAAATTATATTAACTTTTCAAACTTTTATTTTAAACTTTTCTTTGTTTTTTCCAATAATAAATTAAATATTTTGTTTCAAAACAAGCCGTTATAAAAAAATATTTAAAAAAGTTTGATTTTGTTGAAAAGTTTCTTATATTATAAAATTTATTTATTTAGAAATAACACTAATAAAAAGATTTATTTCTTAATTTACTTATAAAACTATTTTAGATCTAAAAATAATTAAATAATGTCCTTCTTAGATATCTTTTTAGATCTAAAAGTAATTAATGTAAATATTTAATAGGAGAGAGAAGCGGGAAAATTCTGATGAGACTTAATGTGGTGATGACACATGTCCCCCTTAGATATTTTTTTATTAGAGTAGAAAGATTCGATCATTATTATAATAATGCTTTATATTTTTAACTCTATTTTAACATTTTTACTATGACAGACTTAAATGATAATACTATTATCAAAAGTTGGTTTATTTTTTAGGCAATCTAATTTCAAACATGATCAATTGTATGTTGTATTATCTAGAGTTAAAAATAGATAAAGACTAAAATTACTAATACTAGATAATGATAGAAAATTTACCTACCAAGCATCAAATGTTGTATATAAAAAAGTTTATGGATATACGTGAATAACTATTATCATTGTTTTCGTATATTGTTTATAATTTAATTATGTTTGACATATATAATATTTTATTGATGTATTATCTATAAAATATATTATAGTATACATATATAATATCTATAATATAGTTTTTCTATTTCAACGCATGTAATACATGAATATCTAATCTAAAAATATATATATATTATTAATTAGAGATGTTGGTGTGTTATGTAGGTAAATTGCTTTTTATTATCATTTATTTTTGTATTAAATAATTAAATTTGAGGACTGAACGAAATACAATGTTAGATGGTTTGCTTAAAGCTTTTGATGGGTACTAGCATCATTTTTTTTTACTTTTACACTAATTTTTTAATTGAATTACAATAATGGCGATCATGGTTTTTTGTGACGTTGGATAAGAAAAAAATGTCTTATTTATTGGGTTCTTGTTTAACAATTTATTATCAAACTTAATAATTTATTTGAGTTTTAATTAATATTAAAACCCAAACTTGTGATGCACAAGTTACATGTTTTAGCGCATGAAATAAAAAAAGTTTTATTTTAAACCTCTAAAAATTATATTCAGGATCTCTCAAGTTTAACTCTACGTACATTTAGACTTATAATTTTCTATTTGTTTTCTGACACACTCATTATTTATTTTGTTTTTTTCTTGATGTTCAGGTTTTGTATTTTCTATATTAAGTTACGTATGTTATCAACGGCTCTTTCAAAGTGCAGGTTTAAGGCGATGTTTCTACGTTAGTTTATTTTTTTGATTTTACGCCCCTAACTTAATGAGATGTTTTGTCTTTTTATATAAGGTTTTGAATGTTATAAATAATGTCCAAGATTTGTTTTCCTTTAATAAAGTTATGTATGCTATCAACCTCCAAGGCTCCAATTCAAAGCGACAACGCGTGAGTTCAAGGCAACACTTCGTCGTTAATCTTTTTCACATTTTTGTTCTCCTGTCGTAACACGATAGGTTTAATACTAGTTGTTAATGATAAAAACAAGAAAAAAATTGATGATAATGTTTGTGGTTGTTATTTTATTTTTGGAAGTATTTGCCTCTACAGAAGGCTAAAGTATTTAGAAAAACGGACGGATTTTTTGTAACTGCCATTTATTATTACTATAACTTTAAAATGCAAGTTAGTTAACTATATTTCTTAACTAGGTTAGTAACCCGTGTATTATACGGGTTAAATAAATAAAATATTAAATAAATAGTAGTAAAAAAATATTAATTATAAAATAATATTTTGAAATATGATATGATTGAAATTACATATGAGTAAATATTATAAGTAAAAAAACAATGATATTATTTTCTTTGAACTTTTGTTTTAAATTTTTTAAATCTAAAAAAAAATAAAAAATTCGTTCAAAATCAAAATGTTTTAAAAAATGTCATTTTCTAAAAATTTCTTATTGTAACTTTGAATTTTAATTTTTTTATGGTTCATAAAAAATTTAATTTCTAAAAACATTGATTTTAAATATTTTGTATTTTTAAAAAAGTTTGATATTTTAAAAAATTACTTATGTTATATAAAAGATTGTTTCTTTAAAAGTTACATTTATAAAAAGAACTCTTTATTAAATCATTAACAACTATTTTAATCTTAAAATAATTAAATAATATAATTAGTAGTTAATACAAATATTTAATATGAGAGAGAAACGAGAAAATTAGGCTTAGATGAACTAATAATATGATAAGTGGCAACTCAAAACCTTCTTTTATTATAATAGATAGATTCATTTTACTGGACTTTAAACGCTCTGTGCTCATCATCCCTCTTTGATTTCCGAAGATAATTGAGGGATATTTAAGAGAATATTTAGCATTTTTACCATATATGTCCCGTTAAAATAGATTTTCTAATTGACCACAAGAGCATATGAATATATAAATTGATCGAAAGAAGATATATAATCAGTGACAAAATATATTTGTTACAAGAACTACTTACAAGAGGAGAAAAACTTCATTACAAACTATGAATAGTTGTGTTATGAATATTATAAGAAGGCAAATGCAGCATGATCCTATATATGAAACCCAATTCAACTCACACTTGATATTGCTCTAGTTGAACATCTTTTCCACTCAACGGCTCGTACTCTCCGAGATAACTTTCAAGATGATCCGACAAATCTCCTTTATCGATCTTTTCGTTATGATACGATTTGCAAACGAGATACAATATCGTATGGATTACGAGCCCAAAGACGAAAACAAACAAAAGCAATATGGAACACAAAGCACCAACCCCTGCCCTCTTCCATACTTCCAACGAGCTTCCGTGCACCACAAGGGACTCAAAGAGTAGCTTGATCAGAAAGAAAGATGAACTTAACAATAAGGAAATCGAAAGAGCGACTATTTGGTTCCCTTTGATCAAATCCTTGCTCTTTGTCATAGCTTTAAACCCATAGGGACTCTCAAGAACCGAGACAACGCTTGCTAGTTGCCAACAAACGGTCATATACACCGACCCGATTACATATATGATCAAGACCACGAAAAAAAGGACGACGTTAAACACATAAGGAACAAGAGCCAAAGAAAGAAAAATGAGCAATATGGCTATGAAGTTGTAAACAAAAAAGGTTGCAATTATGCATAATAAGGTGACAACGAGTTTTTTCCAGACTTTTGGGACGACACTCATGACTTTCTTGAAAGTCAACTCGCGACCTGTGTAGATAGATGCAATCGTGTAGACGACTGCAGCTGTTGATAGGAGGGATAAGATGAGGAAGATAATGATGTATGCGACTGTGAAGACCGCAAAGGTGATCCATTCGGATGAGAGAGTGTCAGAGAGATTGTTGTACCTTTTTGTATAGCGAGGTGTGACTTCCTGTTCGAATTCTGTATGTTTGATATCTTGAAATAGTAAATTTGAAATCTCGAGATTCGCGAGGAAGATGAAAGTTAGAGGAAGGATAAGGGTTAGGGTTATTTGAGTGAAGATTTTTCTCCATGAGATGATGATTTTGTAGCTTTCTTTGAAGATGCCAAAGAGACCCAAAAATTGCATTTGTTCTTGTTCTCTATCCATTGTTTGAATGATCAATGAAAGTGGGGAGTGCAAAATGCAAATGATCCAATTGGTCTTTAATAATGTAAGGAAGTTGACTTTCGACTTTGAATTTTCACCATTCAATATACCTTTTGATTTTATCATAATTACTAGATGTGCCACTTGATCCCCTTATTTTCTGTAAAAAGATAATATTAATGATAAATCATATTAAGAAAACATTAATATATGATGAAAAAACATGAAATAATAAAATTTATGTCTTGGAAGAAGATGTTTTTGACTTATAAGATATTTCTTTTTTCTAATTAATGGATTTTTAATTTTGAGTTATATACTACGCGTGGTTGACAAGGTCGTAGTCCAACAACGCACAACGAAGCTTCGAATAAATATATCCTAATTAACTCTCCATCCCCCCAATACGTTGACAACTTGTTTTATTTTCATCAAATAAGAGTCTTAATTCTTGGTAGGCAATAATATGTAACAAAATCAGTTTTCGGTTTGAATATGTTTTTATTGAAAAATTCTGATGTGAGATGCATATAAAGTTACGACGACTCAATTTTGAATAAAGAAACGTATATAAACAAGAACGTTGTGACGGTATATTCAAGGAATAAGAAAAAGAAACTACGTGGCAAAATTTAACGTCAGGAAATAAGAGAGTGAATTTGTAGAAGAAATAAATAAAAAATATACCATATTGACTTAACTTAATTTTCATAATATTTATGTTGAAACGTAAATAAAAATAATCATATTTTAACTGTATATTCTAAGCTTAATATAACATTTTACATTAACAATTATGAAAAGGAAATGTTTAAAACAATTATATTGTTAAAATATCTTAGCAAAGGAATAAAAAGTCTATGCATCAACCTAGCTGAAACATGCAAAATGATAATGTAGTTGTCGTGTTTGATTGAGACAATGTTTTAAAATTATTGTAATTATCATAGTTATATAAGTTGTATATGTCATCAATTATGAATGATAAATTATTAACTAATAATTAAAACTTAAAAAAGTATTTAAAAATTACCACTTATTTGTGAAAAGAAAGAACCGGCCACCCTAAATATTTAAGGAACCATTGACTAAGAAAGAAATAGACAAAGTCAACCAATATCTGAATCTATGTTTAAACAAACATGAAACTAACCAAAGTGTGTGCAACAAATAGGTGCAATCTCTTCATGGTCAACTTCACTGATTGACCAAATTTAAAAGACTATACCCGGTTCAAGAACCGACAAACCGACCCGGATTGCACTGCAACCCTTCATATGATATTGCATGCTTTAGTTAATCATTTCTTCTTTTTTCTTTTTTTTTTCTTTTGGTACGGCAAATATACCACCTTGATCTATAGGATAAGTGTTATCTTGATTGCATCCACCTATTTGTTTCCTAGCCAGGATCGCACCCTCGACTTCCTCATGAGGTAGCCAAAAAAAAAAAAAAAAAAAATTCGCTCAACCCTTTAGTTAATCACTTAATTGGGTTTCCTTTCTTTAATTTTCTTTATGATATAGAGTTGATTCAAAAGCTAATGCACTCACGTTTGGATCAGTTGGATACTGAAAAATGGTGTAGAATATTGTCCTACTTGTAAAACCATATAACAAAAGCTTCTTATACAGTTAACGGGATATAAGCAATAAACGTAAACGTCTCAACGGGCCAAATGACCCTAATCATGTGAGCCTGAATTCAACCATCTCAGTTTTTCCCAAACACAAATTCCATCATATGAAAATTCAATTTCTATAAGAGTTTTTTTTCCTAATTTTGAGGTCCTAATGCGAGTGACCTCTCTATCCTCCATGATTAGACATAAAAAGAGTATCAAACTCGCTTGATGAATATTAACTTATTGCATTTATAAGCACAATGGATGTTTAAAATCCAAAATTCATACATATTGTTCAAATGATCTACAATAAGGCATTGCTTTATAGCAAAGATACTAATGAATACTATCAACTGTATGTAATCGCGTCTATACAACCCTGAATGAATCCGCTATTTTCTTCAGGTCCTGATTGTGCCTCTTCCACTGCAAACCTGCAAATATCAAAAAAACTCATGTTATAGTTCATAATTCATAACTTTATAATCATCTGCACAAATTTGAACAATCAAGGGTTCATTACCATTTGCAAGTACATTAAACAGGTAAAGGCGGTTTCCAGCAGCAGTCGCGGTGATCAAACAGTGTGGTGGTTCTAACTCAAACTGATAATACTTTCTTCCAGAATATTCTTTAACTTGGCTGTTGATCACTTTACCTTCTACATTCTCTCCAATTACCTCTGGCCCGAATGCGTTAATCACTTTTTCTGGAGGCCCAATTCGTTCTATACGGGCATCATCTTCTAGATCTGTTTATGACAAAATATGATGGGATCTTTAGTTGAATAACAGTTAACAAGAATCTTGAAATGTAGTTTCATTGAAGGATGTTAAACTCACAATCTGCAAATCTTAAAACAGGTGCAACAATGACAAATAGTCGGCCTTCACTCGCGTTACTAAATCTTAGATCAATCTCTGTTCCTCCAAGATCAGCTATTGACACTGGTGTCTGAAAGACATGTGGCATAATGTTGGTCAAAATGGTTTTGGATCAAAGCATGTAAATTTGTTAGTACTGGTCAAAAGGACATCAGGTCATCTTGAGCCTGATATATCAGAACTATAGAAACAAATGTGTTACATTGATTAAGAAAATTGTTTACTGCAACTCTCAAACCATTCTCCATAGCAAAATTGTTTACTTTACAATCTAATTAGTTAAAGGATAAAACTTTAAGCAAATAGGTTGAGAGTATAATCAAGTTTTGAAATAAATTACTACCTCTTCCCAGCCATCAGGTACTGAAAAGAAATATGGGATAATAGGACTCCATCCGACTCCATGTCCTCCTGATTTCTCATCTGGTCTCCTATAAGTCCTCCAACCTGTCTGATTATGTTTTTAACCTCGTGAACATGACGATTTAACATTAAAGATAAACCATATGCCATTGTTTTGTTAAGACTTTAAGGTATATTTAGGATTGTGAAGTTAAACAACTTCGCTGCCTATTGTTTTTCAGAAAAGCAGATAAATACTTTTGCAAAATGCATATCTGCTTATTGTTTTTCACAGAACAAACATGATATGTCTCTTATAAAGAAACTTTTAGTCCAAGTGTCCAACAATGGGAAACTTCATAAAAGAGTAAGCAAGTTTTAACAGTATTCTTTCACTCATATTTCTAAGAGTATTCCAATTAAGTCACTTGTATTTTTATAATTTTTTAAATAATTCATAAAAATTTTAAAATAATTTAGTTTTTTTTTAATATTGTTAATATTTTTAAACATTTCCAATTTTTTAAAAACTTTTTGCAACTTATGAATTACATAATTAAAACAATTTTGAAACTGAGTGATCTGATTGAGACAACAAATTTTATAAGTGACCTGATCGAGACAAAAAACTTTACGAGTAACTTAATTAGAAAAATCTTGAAACTTGATTACTATTTTATAAAGTTACCCCAAACAATTGACAAAAACATCCACTAACGTTGGGTTCTAAATAAACAAACAGAAAGGAACCAACCTTGTTCGTTAGGTTCAGATAGGCCCGGAATCCTACCAGCTAAAAGCCCTTGTTTGACGACAGCAAATCCCTCTTTCGGAAACCCTAACAACGTCGATGAAGAAGCCAATGAAACCCCAGAAACAATCGCACTTCTTCTTCCCAAAACCCTAACATTTTCCTCTGAATCTGCTGCATCAATCTTTGTTGCAGCAACAACAGTAGTGGTTGTTGCAGGAAGCTTTTGCTTTATGTGGTTTAAAGAAAACGCAAAATTGGCGAATCCGATTGTTCCCATTTTGTTTCTTAGGTCTTTAATGGCTGTTGATTGTAATGTTTGAGTGGGAAGATTGGAGGGTGTGTTTTAGCTGTATGAGTATTCTTTGCTGATTAAGGTACAATGTTTGGTGCGTAATGTACAAGTGGTTTGAATAATATGGTTTTGTTGTGTTTGCAGTTTTGGATGGTTGAAACTCTTTTATCTGATTGTGAGAATGATCTGGCTTGAAATTGGCCACGTGTTAGTTTTGGATTGGAGATTAGTAAGGAAAGAACAAGAATCTTCAGTTGATTTCGAATGAGTTTTAAAGAAAAAATTACAAAATCCATATATAGTATTTCAGAATTAACTGGCCACATCTAGTATTCTTTAAGTTATTACAAGAAAAAATTACAAAATCCATCTTCTTTTACGTTTACACCTGATTTCAGAATTAATCTTTAATTTTTAAATTTAAAAGATTACATCAAATATTATTTATTTTCAATTTTTGTAACAATTAATATTCTTTAAACTAATTTGGGTTAGATTCTTATGTTAAATTCTTGTCACATGCAAATTGAAGTTGATCATCCATCAATCTTTGTTTATGCAAACCGATCCTACTAAATCAAACTTAAGCATGACCTAATTTTGTATTCGTGAATGAACTGATGAGGGTAGCTACCAATCATTTAGTTGAGTGATAGCCTCATGACTTCTTTTAAGAGATGTTATAAGTTCGAGTCCTAACTGCAGTAAAATGATGTTGGTGGGCCGGGTTTTGCCGCAGTGGTTCCTTGGAAATGATAGTTAGTGGGTTTGAGCTATCCAACGCTATCTGTGCTTACGGACTTATGGGGTGCCTTTTCGCCATTGGGGGGCCTCGAGTAGCCGGGCTTTATTAGTTGGCCGTTTAAAAAAAAAGATGAGAGTATTGACTACCATGAATTAAATTGCACGCATACAATCGATTTTTTGGATTGATTTTTAATCTATTTAACTATTTAATCAAAGTTTTTAGTCTTATCTTGTATGAAGTTATCCAAGCCCCATGTAGCATGTTTGTCTTGCTAATGAATTTTCATTCATAATATTACTTTTATATTGAGAGTTTCATCTTTTGATATTTTAGCTTTGTATAATTTGAAGTTACTATTAGATAGTTATCTAAAACTTACATAAAATCTTCGAAGAAAAAAAAAAAAAAAACTCACCGAGTAATGAGCTGACTTGAGTTGCATAGCTTCCGGCTCGGATTGAGCTCAAGTCATAAAGTTATGGAGATTAAACCTAAGTTAATACTTAATACTAACTCAACTCCACTCCTTCAACCGTAATCCAACGGCCATTAGTCTTCTTGTTATTATGATACCGGAAACCAATAAATCCAACACTATACAATTGGTTTCTGAAATCAAATTTAGAAGTGGCAAAAATATTACAACATTTGTACTCTATGATTTATATCCATTAACAGAGCATTAATAACTAGAAAGCGAAGCATAATGTTAAGGTAAAGGCATCGGTGGTTTCCATTTATATAAATCAACCAAACCCCTATTAACAATGGATCCATTATGCAACCAAAATGTTTCTGGTGAATGATGAAATCGCCTTGTTTTCCTTTGTAATTCCCATAATATCGCGTTAAATGCAGAACAGGGTTCCGTATCTGGACCATAGACCCATAAGCATCGTAACCTTCTGCCACGAGCTATCATTTCCTCTATGCGTTTATCTGAACATATTATAACTAAAAGTGTTAATTGCCAACTCTGTTTGTGTTATCCATAAAAAAACCATGTACTTTCTAAACTTTTAATACGTGTAAGGACATGTCAGATCTAATTGGATTGATCTAAATCAATTTTTGTCCAAATTTTACGAACAAACAAACATACCCGGTAAGAATTTCACTCGTAGCAAAAATATTGTAGGATCCCAGGAGGGTGGGACGAGCTCAGGGTAAAATTTTCCACCATCCCATGAGATTAGAGGCTGCCTCCACTAAGACACCCCACCATTCAAAAACCTCTTTGTCCAAAACTTTAACCTTTTAATAAACTTTTCAATTTTTTTATAATTTATAATAAATAGTAATCCAACCTTTTGAGTAAAGTGAAGTGTTTTTAAAAGGTTGTATGCATTATAAATACACTCACAAGAAACTTTCTACCCGTTCACTTATACTAAAGAAATAATTCGACCAGTTGACCAGTTAGATAAAATACAATCCAAATGAACTTGTTCATGAGTAAACGGGTCAAAATTCACAGTCACTACAATTTGCAAGAACGGTGTTGGGGATAACATAAAGATGAAAACCAATTAACCTAAATGTTGGAAAACGAACCTGGTATGGACTCTAAATACTCCAAAAGTTGAGTACCAATTCTTGAAGATGGCCATTTAATTGATATCTGGGAATAATCAACAACATTCTGAAATGGTAACTCTGCATGATCTGATAAAAGCACGGGAACACACTCCTGTTTTGCATAAAATCTTGAATTAGTCAATGAAATGCCATTTTATGGATGTAATAGAAACACACACATACATAGGGGTGGGCTCAAAACTTCAAATATGTATATATAGCGCATTTACAAGTAAATATGTGAATGATCCTAATAATTGGTGGACCACCCTGTATATGGGTGGGTTCAAATGAGAAACACATAATGGTTAGGAACTAAAGGAGCCACTCTTTAGCCTTTGATCATGAAAAGACAAAAGGAGGAAATGGTTCCTTTGGTTTCTAATTATTTTACAATTCTCACATGAACCTCCTATGTATGCGTGTTTGTGTGTATAGAGTTATAGACAGAGAGAGAGAGAGAGAGAGACCACAAAAAAGGACTCATAAAAGCGAAGGGTCCAAGATGACTCTCCACGTGGAGCCAAACAGAATTTAGCATTGCGTAGGTGTAGAAAGTAATCAGTTCTCCCCAATTTGTCAGGGCCGCTAAACTTCAATTCTGGAGATTCCAACTGAAGATTAAATCAATATGCATATCGTTTGCAGGAACATAAAACATAAATAACATAAACACGTAACAGAATCATAAGTTTCATTTACTTCCTTTATTACATAACAAGTATAAGTTAAAAGCCAAGGTGGCGAAATGAGCCAGTAGGGTAACAAGCCAAAACGCATAATTTTAAATCTGTCTGGTTGAATCAGGAAGACCTGCCAACATTATGGTCCTTTTTTATTATATAACTAAATAAATTAATGTACTAGATAAGATGATAAAAAACATATCTTAAAAAAAACTAATTTTTTAAATTGAGTAATTTAGCTCGACTTTCTATTTGGCCTGGTTCTAACTTGAGTTTTAAATTTCCTCTTTTGACAACATGGCCACATCTAATAATCTAAATATGCATTGGGACAACAAATTTTATTTTTAATCTTTTTCTACAACAAAAGAAATTTTAGAAACTACACACCTTATCTGGGAATTGCTTAGCAAGATCTATTAATTGTAGACGCCCGGTCTTCCCTTGTGCACGACCCAAGTAATTGGCTAGATATTTCCTCCTTGATAAGGGCAAAGGCTCTACAAGCCTTACTCCATTAGTGGTCATACCATCATCAACATTCCCAGGGATAATTATGTCTTTCCATGTATTAAACGCACTCGTGTCACGTTTATCTGTTCGATCTCCCTGTAATTATCATGTATATGTAACAAGATATAACCGAAATCACACACATGTAAATCAAAAATAAATACTCACCTCAATTTCATATACACACTTAAGGTTCAAAATTTCACATATATTTTTCTTAATATCACATTGACCCTTTTAAAAGAGTCGTAACCCAAGTTGAGGGACAAAATCTGGTTGTGCTTGTTTGTGCTCTATCCAATTAAGTCCAACAATTTCTAGCATTTTATAATGATTAGATAGAGTCAGTTTTATTTTTTGTATGGGGTCTTTTAGATGGTATGTTTATTTTGAGAGGATATTGAGCCTAATTAGAATAGCTTGGTGATCAAGGCCTAAAGGGTCTAGTTTAGTATAAATAGGGGGGTTAATGGTGTCTTTGTAATTCATGGTTTTGATCTTAGTGATATTGAAAAGAGTCGTAATCCAAGTTGGGGGACAAGATCCGGTTGTGCTTGTTTGTGCACAATACAATTAAGTCCAATGATTTCTATTATGACAATATGAACTCATGAAATTTACAAAGATACATATAACTTTTGAACTTTTAGAAGGACGTGTATAAATTTTAACCGTGTGCAAGTGTTACTTTTCAAACTTGTGTATTTGGAGGGAAAGAACACTAACCTCAGGAGTTAGGATTATTGAACGATTTATATAAGTGGCCCATGATTTGAATAAGTGAGCCCCTGCGCCACTGCCATGTAGTAGAAGTTGTTAGTAATATAACAGGTAAGGCAAATTGGATTTTAATAATCCAAACTATTACCTATTGGCCGATAATAATCCATACTATTAATTTGGCCAGTAACACTCCCAACTTTCACTTTCGTAACCAACAACAATACCACTGACATAATTTTCAATTTTTTACGCTCAATTTGCATCTATTTTAGTCTAAATTTAGCTTCTATGTTTTTTTATTTCATTCATAATTATTGTTGCACACCGAATCGAGTCCAAATCAAACATAAAAAATTGAAAATTATGTCATTAGGACTGTTGTTGGTAATAAAAATGAAAGTTGGGAGTGTTACTGGCCAAATTGATAGTATGGATTATTATAGGCCAATATGTAATAGTTTGGATTATTAAAATCCAATTTGCCAACAGGTAAACATTAGTTAACAAATGCATGATGAATATTAGTTTTTTTTAATAGATCAGAAATTGTATTGTAGGCATCTGATTATTGAATGAAAGAAGATTTGTAATGGATATTGATTGGATCGTTCTATATATCCCAAGGAAAGAGATCATTTTTATTTTGTAATAGTAATTTGATGAATATGTTATATAAGAAAGCAATGATACCTTGGAAAAACAAATATGTGGTCACGACCACCTGATAATCTGAAATATGACATTTGGCTTAATACCTAAAAGCAAGAAGATATGGACAAATTATATAAAATGATGACATGAACAAGTTCATTAAAATGACGAAAGCAATGCTAAGAAACTTTAAATAGATGTTAAGTTGTAGATCAGTAGAGTAGCAAATTCAAAAGAAAACATAAACGTGACTCTGTTGTATATAGATGGGCAAGCTGCACGAATGGAAACGCATTTTACACTTCTACCTGATCTTAAATGATCAATATTAAATTAGGCACAAAATAGAAACCAAGCTACGCTTTATTACCAATTTTAGCAACAAGTTACAGTTTATTACCAATTGTAGTAGTGGACAACTTGTTTGATCTGTAGCTCAACTTTTTTTAAACTATTTTATAAAAATTGCTAACTTGAAAACTTATTTATAATTTTAGTGTATATGATTTAATGTGACATTTAATATTTTTTAAAATATAAACTTTTGAAAAAGAACATTTTCAAACTTGTAAATTAGAAAAAAAATTACATAAGCATCTTTCCGGCATAAACCATATATCTCAGATTTGGCATCTGATGTGGCACTAATATCACATCAACCAGTGGCACATCAGCAGTTTACAAGTAAAATTATTTAATAGAAGGTTGGTTTCGAAGCTCAGTAATAAACTGTAAGGGTGTTTCTACTTTGCTTTGAAGATGGTTGCTAAACTTGGGAAAAGAGTGTAAAGTTAATATTTATATTATCTGTCCTATATAGAATCAACCAACCATTTATACAGTACAATTTATATTATCAAATTACACAAAAAGAATTATTACACTATACCTTCACATAAGTCTGGTTTATCTCTTTATCATTAAGACCACCCATCATCCGAACACATTTAACATAGGATGGAACAAAAAACAGATCTGCATCCTCTTTCTTGTGTGTACGAAACCTTGATTTAAGTAAAAGCTTGTGTATCTTGACCTACAATTTCATATTAGCGTGGTAAGAGAAAAACTTAGCATACCCTCTGAAAAAAATAGGACACAAGAACATTAAGATCATTTATCTAAGAACTGGTTGATTTGGATAATCTATCACTGACTAGTTAAGTTGGTATAATACAATATATTAGCAAAAGAAAATGGGTCAATGTCGAAAGTTGCCAAAATGTATTCAAATGCTAACAACTCCATGAATCACTTTGTTCCGAAATATTATATAATTACTTTAATAAGATAGGTTTGTAATCCTATTTAATACATCTTGTATATCTTAATTTCTTTAACGTTGACAAAAAGGTGTTGGTAGGTCGACCTGACCCGTTCTGACCAGATCTAAAAACTTACCCATATTGACTAGCTACCCGACCCAATCAACCAGCCTATTTTGCCACTCCATAATCTAGGTTGGGTGGGACCATCCTCTGAAAATTTGGTTATTCCAAATTGTAAACATTAAGCATTGTGGATGATCCTTTCTCCTATTTTCTATTTCCATTTAAATAGACATTATAGGCAATAATTTAGGTCATTTCATTAGTGAAAATTTTCAGATCTTGCTACAATACATTGGCATAACATTGTTTGACTTCATTTAGTAACTTAGCAGCAAATTGACACCTACAAAGGTCAACATGGTTTACTCTTAGTGTCGATTAATAGGATTTTCAGGAGGAAGTTACAATGGCCATCATGTAATAAGGATACAAAAATGCTATTCATGTTGATCGAAAAGTATAGCTTTCCAATACAAATCGCAGCATCGGTTTATAAAGTTAAGTACTTCTTTCATCTGCTAAAATGCCAAGATTTGCTAAAGGTTGGGACATAGACACATAGTAACAGTACGGCTTAGTGCTATTAGGTCTGGCTATAATAGTCTATGTTAAAACATTTAAGTACCGTTCATGATTAGGGCTCAAATCACACAGATAAACCTTGTATTGTCTAAGATAAAACTAACAAAAGCTTTAATCACTATTTGGAAGGAAAACATATTGATTGGAGTGGATGCAATGTTTCCACAAACTAATTACATTACTTCAAAATGATAACATGGTTTAAGCAAATCAAAATCGAGTTAGAGATGCTTTGAAAGTGATTATTGTGACCAAAACATTCATCTTCAGAATCAAATATAGGAATAGCAATAACTACTTTTTCTAAAAACTTCTTGCTTACTTTCAAAATCTCACTACCAAGATAACTAATAATAATCATAATCAGCATTAAGCTAGTTATTGCAACCTAAACAACATAGCATCAGCATCAAATCAGGCATCAGCTATATAAACAAATAAATTAGGTTTTCCAATTTTCAATCCTCACCATGAAACACAACAAATCACAATCAAATCTGTAAGAAATTGCACTAACAAGAGCCACTAAATCAATAGATTTCAATTTCCACCAAATAGGATGCACACAACGAGATATAAAATCAACGAACTGAATTAAACTCAAAAGAGGAAATCGGACTACCTGAGTACCCCATTGACCCTTGAGACACGATTCCGGCGAAATCCTACCATCACGTCCATACAACAACTCCTTAATCCCATCAATTTCATTCTCATCATACACATAGATCTTGAGGTTGATATCGGAGCCGTATCCACGGCTGGGCCACCGGAGTGAAACGACGTCGTCGGAGAAAGGAATACTGTCGGAATCAAACGCAGTGCCGACGAAAGGTGAAGAGTATGAAGTGGAAGGTGCGAATGATTGATCCAACAGTCTGGTGGTGAAGAAGGTGATTGCAATGAGGGCTAGGGCTCCGATCTGGTGTGTGCGTGTGCAGGGAGTTGAAGATGGAGGTCCGAAGAGTTTGCTCTTGATGGGGTTTGTGCTGCCCATTGCTTTGATCGAATACGAGTGGGAGCAAGTTGAGTTTTACTGTGGGGAAGAGAGATTTTGAGGAAGAAGATGTTTACGACGTCGTTTTGGATTTTCAGTTATAAGCGAATTGACGAGAAGGCCCTTGTTTTAAAAGTTAAACTCTCATAAGCAAGATTACAGACTCTGAGAAATTAACTAGGCTAAATTACATGATGGTGATTTAAGTTTTAATATTACTTTGATAAAATGGTTGATCGCCTTTTTACTCATAGAAACCACTAAAATTTCATATATTGTACTGTTAGTGACATAAATACAAAGAAATGGTTTGTAGTTTAATAATATTTGGTGACGTGTACGGTGATATTGAGACTCGTAATAAGCAATGATCTAAAATTAATAATAAATATTGTTTGTGTGTTAGCCGTTCAAACAAAAAGAAAATAAAATACACATGAAATTATTATTATTATTAAGTGTTTATTTTTATTGGATTCATCTAAATATAGTTATTATGAAAGTTGCTTATTATTTATGATTTTTTAATTACTTTCTACTTCAGATTAAAAATTAAAAGAAAATAACAAAGTAGTTTTAGTTTTAAAAAATGTATAAATACTCATATGATTCTTATGGCCGGGTTTATATTTTGTGTTAAACATGTTCCTGCATATGTTTGTAAAAAAAATTAGTTTAGAATAATCATATAATAGAACATGTTAAATCCTTTTCAAGAGTTTTAGTAAATCTTTTAAGCTTTAATATAAATAACAGCTTTACATTGGAAAAAAAGAATTACCAACTTGTGTTGTAAAATACCAATATAACATTAAGCACATCTTTGAGCAGATTCCATCAAACCCAAAACCAGGCTCCTGGTTTCTAATTCTGGTTTAGCCACTTGATTCAAGATTCCACCAAAACAATTTAAGTTCTCTGTTTAGCCATCAAATTAATATTTTATTCATTCATACCCTATAAATACCCATTTCCTAATACCATCGATTCATATCAAACAACAAACAAAACCAATTATTCAAGTTCTCTGTTTCAGCGATCAAGAAACAAAAGCATGTCGAGCACTATCGGTCAGACGATTCGATGCAAAGGTACCCATTTTCTTCACTCTTTTTAGTCTTTTAACAACATGATGATGATTGATGAATGTAATAAACATGTAAATTGGATTGTTATTGCAGCGGCGGTGGCGTGGGAGGCCGGAAAACCGCTGGTGATTGAAGAAGTGGAGGTGGCGCCACCGCAGAAGATGGAGGTTCGGGTGAAGATCCACTTCACTTCACTCTGTCACACCGATGTTTACTTCTGGGAAGCCAAAGTAAGTCTTTCTATTTCAAATCCCGAATTTCAAAATCAATTCATCTTTTTCAAATCTTGAATCTTTAATTTTTCAGGGGCAAAATCCTGTATTTCCTCGGATTTTGGGGCATGAAGCTGGAGGGTATGTTTGATTCTTGTATCAATTTCAAAAGGGTGTTTTGTTTGCAATTGGTACTAGTTCTTGATTGAATTTGTAATCTGATTGATTTGATTGGTATGAACAGGGTTGTGGAGAGTGTTGGTGAAGGGGTGAGTGATCTTAAGCCAGGGGATCATGTTCTCCCTGTGTTCACCGGGGAATGCAGAGAGTGTGCTCACTGTAAGTCCGAAGAGAGCAACATGTGCGACCTTTTGAGGATCAACACCGATCGGGGAGTCATGATTCATGATCAAAAGTCCCGATTTTCGATCAATGGGAAACCGATTTTCCACTTTGTTGGAACTTCTACTTTCAGTGAGTACACTGTTGTTCATGTTGGTTGTCTTGCAAAGATCAACCCTCTAGCCCCTCTTGATAAAGTTTGTGTCCTCAGCTGTGGGATCTCCACAGGTACAAACAAAAATTCAATGTCAATCGTCCTACTTTTTGTTGTGTTTGATGTTTATCTACATTGTTAATGTTGTTTTGATCATAATAATTTGGGTGTTTTTCAGGGCTAGGAGCTACTCTGAATGTTGCAAAACCAAAAAAAGGTTCTTCGGTGGCTGTTTTCGGTCTGGGAGCTGTGGGACTTGCTGTAAGTTTTCTCAAATTTGTAATTTGCAACTCGTAAAGATGTAATTTCTTAATGATTTGTTTGTGATCAGGCTGCTGAAGGTGCAAGAATTGCTGGTGCATCAAGGATCATTGGGGTTGATCTCAATGCCAATAGATTTGAGCTTGGTAAGTTGCAAGAAATCTAAACAATTTGTAGCTAAAAATGTGATCAATAACATAATCAAATTAATCTGATTTAATGATGGGTTTTTTATGTTTTGTTTTCTTTATGAACCAACAGCAAAGAAATTTGGGGTTACAGAGTTTGTGAACCCAAAAGATTACAAGAAACCAGTGCAAGAAGTGATTGCCGAGATGACGAATGGAGGTGTTGACAGGAGTGTTGAATGCACTGGTCATATTGATGCTATGATCTCTGCCTTTGAATGTGTTCATGATGTATGAACCCACATTTATACCCTTTGCATATTTTATTTATATATGTATATATTGATATAATATATGTTATATCTTTTGAAATTTGCTGCAGGGTTGGGGTGTTGCTGTTCTTGTGGGTGTTCCACACAAAGATGCTGTCTTCAAAACAAGTCCTTTAAATCTGTTGAATGAGAGGACTCTGAAGGGTACCTTCTTTGGAAACTATAAACCGCGATCTGATATTCCTTCTGTTGTCGAGCAGTATATGAACAAGGTAACGCGTATATTCAAAGTCGGCTTATTTGTTTATAGAAATGTTATGAAAGAAATACTTATAAACATGATTTTTGGTTGATTTGTTGTAGGAACTCGAGTTGGAGAAGTTCATAACACATGAAGTGCCATTTTCCGATATCAATAAGGCCTTTGATTTGATGCTTAAAGGCGAAGGCCTTCGTTGCATCATTCGAATGGATGCGTAAATGGAAAGAAAATATGTTCGAAAGCGTTGTATATTGTCTACAAGAGAAGAGACGGATGGTTGTCATCCTTAAAGTGTGTCTATACTTGTATTCGGTCTTATGTATGAATATATGATTGTGTAATGAAATCTGGTTTCTTACCTTCTACTGATTTATGGCTACACCAAATATATATGGCACCATTTGTATACGTATGTTTAGGTATCACAAACTTTAATTTAAGAAAATTGATGGATTAACATCAAAACAATCAAAAGTATTATGTAATATTATTTTCATACTCTAATAAAAAAATAACTAGAGTAGACACGTGACACCATCACATTACTTCTTATCAAAATTTTCTTGTTTCTCTATCTTATTAAATAATTAGATTAATTACTATAATATTATTTTTTTAATAAATTAAGAAAAAGAACTTTTCACTAATATTATTTCTAAGAAAATAAATTTTTTTTATAAAACATCTTTTTTATAAAATATAAATATTTTAAAAGTTGGTGTTTTTAAAAAGTAATTTTTTATAAAAGTAATTAAAATTATGAGTTATAATAAGAAAGTTTTTAAAATTATATATTTTTTAAAACGTTTTTTTTTAACAAAATATTTAATTTTTTTCTTGGAAAAAACAAAAAAAAAAAGTTTATAAACAAAATATTAAAAAATTGATATCTTGTTTCACTATTGTTATTACTTATACGTTATTACTTATAAGTAATTTAAATCCAGTGAAATAACCAACTACCATGAGTTTAGAAGTAGGCTTTAAGCTAGAAATTTGAAAGAAATAGACTAACAATCTTATAATATACCTAATTCACAGTTTTACGAAATAACGAGTATAGTCTTCACTATTTGCTCACCATTCACAACACCATTCACAAATAACACACTTTGTTTTTATAGTGGATGTTTTTTGTATCTGAAGTTAAACTTCATAAAATAATTAATATGCCCTTGTATAAATGGAAAAATAAAAAAAAAAATCCTCAAACCTCAACCTTATTGGCCCCATCTGATTCATTCTTGTTCAACCTTGTACCATCATTCTTTTGCCTCCCCTTGGGAAATTGACGATGAGATGGAGAAAAATAGGATAGATTTGCCGTTTAAAAAAAAAGATGGAGAAAAATAGACTTTATTGCACATTCACATTTTCGTTAAACTCCACCAATTGAGAAATGACATGTATAATTTACCTTTCATGAACCCTTCACAACCTTAGGAGGGGGCACCAAAAAAATGAACCATTGAACCCTTTCAACCCAAAAATAATTTCATTTAACAAACAAAAAAAAGACACATTAAGTAATTCTCTTTATAAAAAGAAACATTACGTATTTAATTAAAATAAAAAGACTTGACTAAATGAAAAAAACTAAAAAATATATAGAACATTACATAATTCATTTAATAAAAATAAACATCACACACATTCCACAATCACGGGGAACATACATTTTTGATGATTGGGCGGTACCCTCAACTTCAGCAAAAGTGGATTGCATCTTGAGCAAGAATTTTTTACTGGATGATTCAAATGATTCGTCCTCGTCGTCATATGAAAATTGTTGAATAGTAATGTATTCAATCTATCATTTTTGGGGTGTAGTGGAGGCATATAATTTTTTGGTTAAATTAGAATGAGTGTGAGGCGTATAACATAGTGTATATTGGTTTGTATATACAGGGAATACATTAAATTAATTATTTTTTTTAAATCATCAAACATTCAAAAAAGTTTCTACTGGCAATGGTAAGAAGGTGAGGAAAAAGAAGAGCTTGTATGCTCGTCACCCACCTTGTGGGTTTATCTCGTGACACAAGAGGCGTTGTACTCCACGAGCTTGTCTTGCTCGTTGCCCATCTTGTGAGTCGGTCCGCCTAGTATTCTAAAGAACAATATTACTCCCTTTTGGCTTTCACGTTGTATAGTTTTACAACTCACAAGCCACATGTCTCAATTTTCATTGATCAATCTATTTGTTTAATTGTTTAGGTTTTTCTATTTGGCTTTACGTCTTATATATTTTCAAGAGTCACAAGTGAACAAACTTTTTGTTTCTTTAATTCTTTTCTTTTACTGTATTGATTGATTGATTCGAATATTCTAATATATTATATTTACTTTACTACTTATTGTTAATTATTTTATTGTTATCTATATACTTGTTAAACCATCTTGTAATTTGATTGATAAAAAATTTAATGAAACTAAGAATTACAATTTTAACAGAATCTTAAAAAGATTCATTACGAGGAGAAAATTTATAAATACTATAACTCTATAATATTCTTATAACTATATTCTCTTAACTATATTAATGGTTATATTAATAGAATAATATTATATTAGCATTAATTCTTAATCCTTTAAAATCACTCGAATATTAAAAACAAATGATACAATTGGTCAAATGATATGACCAAGAAAATAATAAAGACGAATACGTAATATAATCTGTTCAAAAAAGATATATGGATTATGTTAATAATCAGCATCATCAACTAAAAATTTGCAAGGTATAAACTACACTTCGCATCAAGTGTATTTTTTTATGTGTATATGGCTATAGGTTTATATATCCTTTTATTCTCATTAATACTGCCAATATTGTCACTTTTGCACATTCATGCATCATTGTTGATCTATTCATTCATTTATACAATTTGATTCCAAAGTAATCAAATTTTAATTCTTAGTTTATAAAAAGCATCAAGGGAAGCTTAAAAGACACTCTCATATCATCCCGCTTAGGCTTTGCCCCTCTCACAGACAAAAATAGTTTTAAAACACCCTAAAAACACCAACACCGTCCTCCTTCCTCCTCCCATATTATTTGTTTGTTATAGATATACCCACTACTTTCTGATTCACTCTATCTATTTTTATACATACATACATATAGATATATAGAGATATATAGAAAGACGTGAGTGTCCTAATAACAATTTTAGGTGCTCATATAACCCAAACCATTTGTTTTTAAACGTTCTTTTCCGGTAAACAAGTCTCTTCTCATTCTCTCCATATTAGCTGCATCCCCTTCTCTCCTTCACATGTGTTAAAAACACTCCAAAAAGGGCGTCGAGGATGGGATAAGATTAATATTATTCAAATAACTCAAGCATTACCATAAGTGACAAACTGATAATCTTTTACAGTATGATCGCAGACTAGATCAAGAACACATTTACAGGTAAGATGAAAGACGATGAAAAACGTCAATAACAACCAAACGCATGTTTAACAATCTTTAAGCATCCATACGAATGATGCAACGAAGACCTTCTCCTTTAAGCATCAAATCAAAGGCCTTATTGATCTCGGAAAATGGCACTTCATGTGTTATGAACTTCTCCAACTCGAGTTCCTACAACAAATCAACCAAAAATCGTGGTTATAAGTATTTCTTTCATAACATTTTTATAAATAAATAAGTCGACTTTGAATATATGCGTTACCTTGTTCATGTACTGCTCGACAACAGAAGGAATATCAGATCGCGGTTTATAGTTTCCAAAGAAGGTACCCTTCAGAGTCCTCTCATTCAACAGATTTAAAGGACTTGTTTTAAAGACAGCATCCTTGTGTGGAACACCCACAAGAACAGCAACACCCCAACCCTGCAGCAAATTTCAAAAACATATAACAATTATTATATGAATATATGCATATATAAATAAAATATGCAAAGGGTATAAATGTGGGTTCATACATCATGAACACATTCAAAGGCAGAGATCATAGCATCAATATGACCAGTGCATTCAACACTCCTGTCAACACCTCCATTGGTCATCTCTGCAATCACTTCTTGCACTGGTTTCTTGTAATCTTTTGGGTTCACAAATTCTGTAACCCCAAATTTCTTTGCTGTTGGTTCATAAAGAAAACAAACCATGAAAACCCATCACTAAATCTGATTAATTTGATTATGTAAGTGATCACATTTTTAGGTACAAATTGTTTAGATTTCTTGCAACTTACCAAGCTCAAATCTATTGGCATTGAGATCAACCCCAATGATCCTTGATGCACCAGCAATTCTTGCACCTTCGGCAGCCTAATCACAAACAAATCATTAGCAAATTACATCTTTACAAGTTGCAAATTACATGATTAACAGATGTAATTTGAGAAAACTTACAGCAAGTCCCACAGCTCCCAAACCGAAAACAGCCACCGAAGAACCTTTTTTAGGTTTTGCAACATTCAGAGTAGCTCCAAGCCCTGAAAAACACCCAAATCATTATGATCAACGCAACATTAACTAGGTAGATAAACATTAAACGCAGCAACGAAAGTATGATTCGAATTTGTTATTTGTACCTGTGGAGATCCCACAGCTGAGGACACAAACTTTATCAAGAGGGGCAAGAGGGTTGATCTTTGCAAGACAACCAACATGAACAACAGTGTACTCACTGAAAGTAGAAGTCCCAACAAAGTGGAAAATCGGTTTCCCGTTGATCGAAAATCGGGACTTTTGATCGTGAATCATGACTCCCCGATCGGTGTTGATCCTCAAAAGGTCGCACATGTTGCTCTCTTCGGACTTACAGTGAGCACACTCTCTGCATTCCCCGGTGAACACAGGGAGAACATGATCCCCTGGCTTAAGATCACTCACCCCTTCACCAACACTCTCCACAACCCTGTTCATACCAATCAAATTAATCAGATTACAAATTCAATCAAGAACTCGTACAAATTACAAACAAAACACCCTTTTGAATTTGATACAAGAATCGAACATACCCTCCAGCTTCATGCCCCAAAATCCGAGGAAATACAGGATTTTGCCCCTGTAAAATTAAAGATTCAAGATTTGAAAAAGATGAATGGATTGTGAAATTCGGGATTTGAAATAGAAAGACTTACTTTGGCTTCCCAGAAGTAAACATCGGTGTGACAGAGTGAAGTGAAGTGGATCTTCACCCGAACCTCCATCTTCTGCGGTGGCGCCACCTCCACTTCTTCAATCACCAGCGGTTTTCCGGCCTCCCACGCCACCGCCGCTGCAACAACAGTCCAATTTACGTGTTTATTACATTGATCATCATGTTGTTAAAAGACTTAAAAAAGTGAAGAAAATGGGTACCTTTGCATCGAATCATCTGACCGATAGTGCTCGACATCCTTTTGTAAACTTGATTAATAATTGGTTTTGATTGTTGTATGAGATGAAGATGGTGATCTGAAGAAATGGGTATTTATAAGATGGATTGAGGGCATGAAATGTTATGAGTCTTTGAGTTGTGTAGAATCTTGTAAACAAGAGGCTAATAATCCAGAAACAGAGTTAAAAACCAGGTACCAGGTTTTTGCTTTGTCTTGGTTTTCTTTTGAATATCCACGCGTTGACCACCGAAACCCACCGTTTATTAATGTTATTATTATGATAAATTATTATCAACTTTAGAGCTTTATTCTTTTAAAAGTTAATTTCACCTATAGTTATTATGCATGGATCTGTTTTCATTTTCAGTTCTCATGTTTGAATAATGATCCTAATATTCAGACACTCATTTGGATAAATCGACACCCTACTATACGTCGCGTTGGGGTCCATACGCGGCGTATAGAGTCGAAAACACTGAAAACGAGGAAAATTTAGGGGGGGCTGTCAGAGGGTTATACGCCCCATATAGCCCTATACGACCCCCTATACGACACATATGGGGCTATACGACGCGTATAGCAAATTTCGATACGGACTACGAGAAAAAATTCAGTGGGCTGTCAAAGGGGTTATACGCCCCGTATAGGGCTATACGACCCCCCTATACGACGCGTATGTGGCTATACGACACGTATAGAAGTTTGGGGTGTTGATTTATAATTTTGGGGTGTCTAAATATCCAATCCCTTGAAAAACTAAAAAATCTATTCAAAGATTTGTCTTAATATAACATAAATGGTCTTTGAAGTGAATGGAAAGTTAACTTTTCTGTTAACTTTTTAAAAAAAACCATTTTACTCTTATAATATTATAAACTAAAAATAAAATAAATGTATTTATATTAATATTAGCAAATGTGTGAACCCATTCACACCCCATTTTCAACCTAAGGTTAGTCGCCTTACCGCCGTTGCCCACCACCACCCTTTCCACATCGCAGCACACCACAGCCTCCGGCAAGTAGTTCCAGGTACACAGGTCACTACCAGGATTTGTCAGATTAACAGTCCATCTTCATTCACATCGATTCAAGCTCATGTGGGGATATCCATCTTTAACTCCATCTTCACAAACACATCTCTCCATCTTTCTTGTTTTCCGGTAGACCACCACACCACCACCACTAACACCACATCGTCGTCGTTGCTCGTTATATCCAACACCCCAACCTGGCCACACCACCACTGGTGCTTGTCATCTATAACACCACAACGATCCGGCCACCACCGTTAATCAGATCGTATCACGCCACCTCTTCATCTCTATGAGAACTACTAACAGTACCGCTTCATCATCACTTAAAACACTCTACCACAACCCATGTCTCCACCTCAAGATGACAGTGGGTTTAGTTGATTGTGGTGGCTAGCGACTTGTTTTAGGTGGTGATGAGAGGTGGGTTTAGGTGAGTAGATGATGGTAATGAAAGGTGGGTTACGGTGACAATGGAGAAAGGTGGGTTCAGGTGATGGTTGATGGCAGTGCAGTGGTCCAGCAATGGTGCATAGGGTTGGTAGGGGTGGGCTTCTGGAGGTGGTTGTGCGTGGTGATGTGGCGGTGAAATAGATTTTAAAATATATCTATACTAGGTTAGTCCCCGTGTAATACACGGATTGAATAAATATAATATTAAATAATTATTAATAAAAATTTATGTTTTATAAAATCATGCTTGAATATAAAATATGATTATAATTACGTATAAATAGCTAAGTAAATAAACAATAATGTATTTTTTTAAACTTTTGTTTTATAAAAAAATTGTGATTTTTAAATATATTGTTTTAAGAAAAATATTTTTTTTAATTTCGATGTATTCTGTATTTTATAAAATTTTTGTTTTTAAAAAGTGTGTTTTTAATAAAACAAATAGTTTTTAATTTATTAAATTACGCATTTTTTAATTTAAAAATGGTATGAGTAATATTATTAGTATTCAATATTATTATTAATAATATAGAGAAATAAGAAGGTCAGTATAATGAGGTTTACAATTGTTTCACTCTTATTTTAGTTTATCGTATTCGCCTAGAAGTAAAACAAAAATTGTGTTTTCATTATGGTTTTATAGAACTACAATTACTTAAATACGTTCGTATCGCCGGAAAGACAAAGTGGTCAACAGGTAAGGTTTTACTACAATTACTTGAAATGATCCGCTAAGCATCCATGGCTGAATGGTTAAAACACCCAACTCATAATTGGCGAATTAAATTTTAAAGCTCTCGAAAAAACCTGATCCTTCCCTAACGTAAAATATATATGTAAAATAAACACTAATAGTTACAATATAATATTTTAATATAAAATATAATTAAAATTATATATACGTAATAGTTCAAGAAATAAAACAATTATACCATTTTTTAACTCTCTTATCTAAATAGGTTTATTTTTAAACATTCATTTTAATTTTTTATAAAAAATATTTTTTTATAAAAATCTTGTTTTTTAAAAACTTTGGTTTGTAATTATTCTGGTTGTTTTAATAAGAATGTTTTAAAATATTTCACCTGTTTATAATTTTTTTCCAAAACAAAATGATTTAAAATATTTTGCTTAAAAATGTTTAGTGTTTTAGTAAATTTCATATTATATAAAACTTTAGTTTTTTGTTATTTAGATTTTAATCAAAAGATGAAAAGATAGTTTGATCTAAAAAAAATTAGATAAGAGAAAGAAATATAACAATTAATGCATTCATTTTTAATAAGAGAGAGAAATTTATATGAGTATTTAAATTACTATAATACACTTTTGAATGAAAAATTGATGTGTGTAAGTCTAAAAAATGACAAGTGATAAAAAAGTAGCTTAAAAGAAGGACAAGTGACAAAAAAAATATTGCTTTATTAGATGTTATAGATTTTAATATCAAGTGGGCCATAGATATATTAATTACATTAAATTAAATTTTTTTATATTCAAAAATTAATAATAAAAAAAGCAAAACCGTCACGAGCCTTTGCGTTGCTAATATTCAAACTTTTATTGAAAAGCAAAATTGAAAAAATTTACGTCGAAACATTGATACAAATAAAAAAGTTGCAACGTCAAAATAGCGAAGCCATTAAAGAGATTGGTGTTGAAAAAAATAAGGCAAATTGGATTTTAATAATCCAAATTATTACCTATTGGCCGATAATAATCCATAGTATTAATTTGGCAGGTAACACTCCAAACTTTTACTTTTATAACCAACAACAGTCCCAGTGACATAATTTTTAATTTTTAACACTTAATTTGTATCTATTTTAGTCTTAATTTAGCTTGTATGTTTCTTCTTTCGTTCATAATTATTGTTGCGAACCGAATCGAGTCCAAATCAAACATAAAAAATTAAAAATTATGTTATTGGGACTGTTGTTGGTAATACAAGTGAAAGTTGGGAGTGTTACCGGCCAAATTGATAATATGGATTATTATCGGCCAATAGGTAATAGTTTGGATTATTAAAATCCAATTTGCCAAAAAATAATCACATTGCAACGACGTATACAGAATTCATAAAGCATTAAAATAGTAATAGTTATAAGATGAAACAAATAAAAAACAATCAAAACTTGAACTTTTGTAGCTATTTTGTTGGCTTGTACGTTTGTGTTTTTATTATTTGTATATTATGCTAAACAACTAGCTCTTAAATGAAATTTACAAATAAAAATAGATAAAAGTAAGCATACATCGTATAAGTACATTTGAAATTTTATAAACATTTAATTTAAAAGTAATAATAGAAAAAAAAAATTATGATCAGGAAAAAATAACAAATGATAAGCATATGGTAAAAAGGAATGTATAAATGAATTTAAGAGGGCCAAACTATAACAATTAAGGGGGTTAAACTCTCATATGAATTTGACAAAGATGATAATGTTGACTATACATAATTTTAAGTAATCTTAAATCAATTATACCTAATGATTTGTACATTTAGTGAGAAAGAGAAAGAGATCCCATAAGGCCATAATCTTGTGTTATACACGTTGAGAGGAAAAGATATTACACGTAAATTGCATGTATTGTTGAGAAAAAAAAAAGATATTAAACGTAAATTGCATCTAGTTGCTAACATATTTTGCCTAGAAAAAGAAACATCGAAGAAAACGCACCGAAAAACAAATGTGCAATTAAAATTAGAAACCAGTTACCAGTTTTTATATGATGGCGACTTGGCGGTATTGGATTCCCCTGTTGCCTTCCCTTATCATGGCCCACCATCTCCTAAAACTAATCTATAGTTATTTATTATTTGGTAAGATACTCCAATGATAATTTTAGTAACGAAAGTGAAAATTCGGTAGGAGAATAATGCTGATTAGACGTTTCTCATCTATTTAAAAGATTAAAAGTTACATCATATAAAGTATATATAGTTGGTAAAATTATGAGTATGAATTTTTAATCGGCGAATAAATAACACTTTAAATTAATAAAATTTTATTTGTCAAGTATTAATTAATAATTTAAAAATAATTAATTTAAGAGTAAATTACAGATAATGATTTTTAACTTTGTAATTAATTTTACTTTTCAACTTTTATTTTCATTGATTACACTAGACAACGTTAATATGCATGATTTGTTTCATATTTAGTCTTCTAGTCTAATGGTCATTACTCATTAGTTTGCGTCGTTAAATTAGATCACATAATCATCACATGATTACACATGTATTAAAAATCTTCAAGGTGACATAATCCAAAAACAAATGGATGTATTAGAAAAAAATGATTAGTAAAGTGTTGAGATCAACAAGTAACACCTCAATAAAATTATGTATATTTTTATAACCACTTTTCTTTCAAGGTAGTTTTATAAAAAATATATTGTAGCATGTGATTTATATTAATAATAAACTTAACAAATTCAACCGGCAACGTAATACAAAATTATAATAAAACATATTAGTAATTTACAAATTGATTTATAACTAAGGATGAGCATGGTCGGTTTGATTCGGTTTTAACCTAAAACCGAAACCAAAAATCGATATTTCGGTTTTTAGCTTTTTAAAACCGTTTGGTTTCGGTTTTTTTGGTTTTTGGTTTTCGGTTTTCATTTCGGTTTTGGTTTTACCATTTGGACTTGAAGTTTTAAAAGAAAAATTGTTTTAAAATAATGAATTTAAGTTAAAAACTTTGGCCTTACATTATTTTGTTGATCTTTAAATATAATCTATATATTCTTATAAATTAGTTTACATTAAAAATTAAATACAATCCATAAAATATAAGAACAAAGTTCAATAAAACATTTTAATCTATTAATTCAAACAAAAAATTAAAAAATTATTATTGAAATCTGAATATTCAATCTCTTGTAGATAACATAAGTTAAACAAGTAATTAATAGGTTAATAATATTTATAAGTATATGATTACACCTCTAAATTTATAAGTTTAGTTGTATAGTTTCGGTTCGGTTTTTCGGTTTTTGTTACAAGCAAAACCAAAACTGAACCAAAAAATTCGGTTATTAAAAAATCATAAAACCAAACCGTCGGTTTCTTAGCGGTTTCGGTTTTTTCGGTTCGGTTGCATCGGTTATTTTGGTTACGTTTCGGTTATTTTGGTTTCTTGCATACCCCTATTTATAACAATATCGTTAGTATTAACATAGATAAGAATTTCAGAACACATAATTATTTCAAATCATAAATGCAAGATAATATGAAATAAAAAGCAATTCAAAACACTTAATCATCTAAATTAAACTTATCGTTGCCCTGTGCAAGTTCTGCAATTATGTATTTTATGATCGCACTTACTACAAATAGATCTATAAAACAGTTTGTAATCATTTTTTTAATTAGCTTATGCATTTGCTAATACCTATTTTGAGCACCTTAACGTTTTGTTAGATACTGAACATACCTTAACGACTTCCTTACTTTAACACAAAATCAATATGTCGCAAAGCACATGAATCACCCGATAGTTATATTAAACACCAAAACTAATCTCCCTACTATAGTAAAAATATATTTAAGGAGGACACATGACAGCACCGATTTTTTTCTCATCAAAATTTTCTCGCTCATCTCTCATATTAATTAATTACATTAATTACTAATAATATTATTTAATTTTTTATATTAAAAATGGTTTTTCTTTTAAACTAAGAAAAAGATCTATCTATTAATGTTATTTCTAAAGAAATAAATTTTTATAAAAAAAATCTAAAACATCAACTTTTTTTAAAATACAAAATATTTTAAACATTGTTTTTTTAAAAAGCAAAATTTTTATAAACCTTATAATTAAATTTTGGGAGTTATAATAAGAAAATTTTTAAAAATTATATTTTTTAAATGGGTTTGTTTGAAACATAATGTTTATTTTTTATTATTTTTTTGAAAAACACAAAGAGTTTAGAAATAAAAGTTTAACAAATTAGTATCATTGTTTTATTACTTATAATTTTTACTCATTTGTAGTATCAATCATATCTTATCTTAGAAAATTATTTTATGATTAATAAAATTTTATTTTATTTAATATATTATTTATTCATGCCGTGCAATATACGAGTTACTAAAACTAATTTTGTTATATAATTTATACAAAAGCATCTAAAAAGCTTCACATAGCTTGCATTCAAATTTCTATGTGTTAAGTTTATTCTATATATTTAAATCATATAATACAATAAATTTTCATAGAATCGGTTTTATAAAAAGTGATGATAAAAATATATAATATTTGTTTGAGGTTTTGTTTGTTGATCTCAAGGTTTTATTGATCATATCTTCTTAGTACATCAATTTATTTTTTAATTATATGTCACCTGCAGATTTTTTACACATCTATTCTCATATGATAATCAAGTTATTTAATTTAATTATAAAAACTAACGACAGTTAGACTAAAGGATAAATGATGAAATAAACTGATGTAGGATAATATATAACTTTGAATTTGAATATTTATTCAAATTAATTATCTTTTTAGTTTATTTAGTTATCTTTTCTATATTTATCATAATCTTTAGTTTGTTAGTATTTAGTATAAATAGATGATTAGGTTAACATTTGTTTAGAGTTTTTGATTAAGTTTTGAAAATAAGAACATTGTTCTTGGAACCTTTTGGTTCGTTTATCGTCTTTGATTAACTATTTGTTCTTGAGCCATTTGATCGCTTTCATTCCTGCATCATCTGGTATCAGAGCCAGGTTTTCAAATGGCTCTACGTGAAGGCAATTGTTTTCTTGTTCGAAGAGTCGCCGACCGAGGCATCGACAAGAACATTGGTGGTTCACGTGCCCGTGATCGAGGTCAGCTTTCAACTTGCAGATTCGCCGACAGAGGCAGCGGTAAAGTTGGTTCCGACCCATGGGATTGCAAGATCGAGAGATTCAAAAAACGGGTCCATGATCTTGAAGCATGGTTACCGAAGGAAACTAATCCAGATGACTGCGTCCGGGACGGAGACTTTGGAGAAGAGGAGCATCCTTACGGTACGTGCAATTGTATCTATGATATCCCTCCCGTGTATGATGAATACAAGGACGAGGAATGGTATTTGTGGCAAACCGATGGTTTGATTGAAAGGCTTGACGAACATGAGTCGTCTATAATTTCTTCAGGTATGTGTGATTTGTTACATAAAAATAATCAAGTACTAGATCGTTGCGGGTCGGGCAAAATAATGGATTTAAATCACGAATCAATGAACCAAAAGAGTGATGAAACAGTACCCATGGATGATGGTTCGATCATTGAGGATGATCGGAAAAGTTTTGACGGGTGGTCGGTTGGAGGTGATAATCAAAACCCGATGAATAAGGAGAGTAAATTGGAGATTAACAAAAGTCAAACCCATTTAAAATTTGAAATTAATGCTAAAGATATGAATGTGGTGATCATGGCCATTTTAAAAAAATTCAATAGCTGTGAAGACAAAAAAAGAATAATTGACGGTGGAATTGCCTCATACTATCAACATATAAATCCAATATTTTCAAATTCAAAGATGGATTCTGTTGGGTTACATCCAAAATATTTAATTAATTATTGTGCCCCATTTAATACAAGCCTATTAGAAGATAGTAATATTGGACAGGTGGCTAAATTAGATGAGCAATGTGTTTATGAAAATAAGTTATGCTCAATAAGTGTTTGGGAGTTGGGATACTCTACTCGGCTTACTACTAATAGAGATGGGATGGGAAATGAACACTTGAAACGACCTGATATTCCTTTTGACCCGGGTGGTTTTGATCCGGAGGCAAAAACTCGAGGACGAGTTTTTTTGAAGACGGGGAGTATGATGCAGGATAATATATAACTTTGAATTTGAATATTTATTCAAATTAATTATCTTTTTAGTTTATTTAGTTATCTTTTCTATATTTATCATAATCTTTAGTTTGTTAGTATTTAGTATAAATAGAGGATTAGGTTAACATTTGTTTGGAGTTTTTGATTAAGTTTTGAAAATAAGAACATTGTTCTTGGAACCTTTTGGTTCGTTTATCGTCTTTGATTAACTATTTGTTCTTGAGCCATTTGATTGCTTTCATTCCTGCATCATAAACAATATACATATTTGTTGTCTAGTGTAATTAATAAAGATAAATGGTGAAAAGTAAAATTAATTACAAACATAAAAGTCCTTGATGTAATTTACTCTTAATTTAAAGACACATCGTATCAATATTTGTACGATTAAAAATTTTCCATGAAAGTTGCCAGAATTGTGGTGTTATCCATACAATCAGCTGTCGAAAGATTGAAAAAGCGCCATTGACATCGTTTTCACATTCGATACAATGCACCCAACTAGGTTAAAGCGTGGAAAAATGATATTATTTCATCTTAATTCAACGTTTTACTTTACAATCAATAACTCATATTTATTTATTTAAACCTAGTAAAATGGAAAGTATTATTAGACATATTCTTAGATAAAGGCTACCTTAAGTCATATTGATGATCCTATGGTCTTTTTCTACATCTATATTGAACACAATGACGTTTGGAATCTTTTTGAACACCTTTGTTGATCCTTAAAGTTGACAAACATAGACAAACTTTTTTTATTCACAAAGTAACAGGAAACAGTGAAGAAAAGAAAAAAGGAGGTCGAATGTAATTTCATCTTGGAGCTTTTCATTTTGGCTATAAACAAAATCAATTTCAAATATATCTAAGAATCGCAAACTAATGTCAAACATTTGTGTATCTTGATAATTGAATTTAATCACGAAACCATACCTTGCTTGCTGAATCTTCATTTGAACTACATTGCTCGCTGGAACTTCGTCTACCATCACCAAAACAGTCCACCGATGAGACATGCAAGCGTTAGGTCAGTCACAAACCATGGATTTGGGTGATCAAACATAGGAATGTCAGTTTTCAATCGTCATATTGCCTTGAGGTTTACCTCTAACACCATTTCGATGACCTTTACTTCGCTATCTAGGCCTGTTGGTAGAATGATCAAAAGGTGTTAGAGTTGTATAACCCAAGCACCATCGCCTACATCGGATCAGGCACAGTCGAGGGCAAAGAGGTAGATGCAAGCCCAAACTGACCTGGGAGGAGAATATTAAAAATGATTTGTTAAATTTACACCAATCTGATAACATGATCCTTGATAAAAGGATGTGAAGATGTAGGATTAAGGATAAGGATGTTTAGATGAGGGTTAAGACGTGTCTTTTATATGTTTTACTTACTAGCCCCTGCATATTAGTACTTAGTGTCTCTAAATTAGTCACTGTTTGCTTCTTTTTTATCATGGTATATTGTTTCCATCTTTGTGCTTCTTGTTGACATTACTATAGTGATTCTTTATAGATCCTTGATGATCATTATATGTCTATGTATACTACTATATATTGATTGTTTAGCATGTGTTGTCTGATTGAATACTAATGGTGTGTGCATCTTGTGGTATACTATATATTATATGCCATGTTGATATATATTGAGTGATTTTATCCTGGTGTATATATTGGAGCTAAGGGTCCAGTTGTAATTAGCTTTTCTTTGGGATAGGAATAAGGTTTATCTCCTAAAATCCATTAGTAGCTTTGCTATGAACGAAATGCACTGAGATGGTCATGAATATTATTTTATAGTTATTTATATATTTGTTAAACCATCTTATATAAAAAATTGGTTGGTAAAAAGTATATTAACAAATGAAACTAAGAATTACAATTTAAAGTGTGTTTTTGATGTCCCTATGGTTGATAGGTTTATATATCTTTTTTAATTCTTAACACCGCCATTATTGTCACTTTTTGCTCATATATATCATTGTTGCTCTATCCATTTCATATGTACAGTTTGATTTCAAAGTCACCAATTTAATTTTATGTATATAAAAATCATTATAGGAAGCTTAAAAAGCGTAGTGATGTCACCCTTCTCATAAACAAAACTCTACATATTAGCAGCATCTCCTCCTCACCTTCACATGAGCTAATAAACACTTTAAAACATGCATTCAAGAATCAAGATGCAATAACATTAATAGTATTCAAATTACTCAAGTATAACCATAAGTTTCAAACTGATAATCTCTTACAGGTAGGATAAAAAACCAAATCAAAAACACATTTACATGTAAGATGAAATACAATGAACAATAACAACTAAACACATTTAAGAATCTTTAAGCATCCATGCGAATGATGCAACGAAGACCTTCGCCTTTGAGCATCAAATCAAAGGCCTTATTGATCTCAGAAAATGGCACTTCATGTGTTATGAACTTCTCCAACTCAAGTTCCTGCAACAAATCAACCATAAATCGTTATTGCTTCGTCACATTTTTTATAAATAATTCACTATGAACACACGCAATACCTTGTTCATATACTGTTCGACAACAGAAGGAATATCAGATCGCGGTTTATAGTTTCCAAAGAAGGTACCCTTCAGAGTCCTCTCATTCAACAGATTTACAGGACTTGTTTTAAAGACAGCATCCTTGTGTGGAACACCCACAAGAACAGCAACACCCCAACCCTGCAGCAAAATTCAAAAACATATAACAAATATTATTATATGAATATATACATATATAAATAAAATATGCAAAGGGTATAAATGTAGGTTCATACATCATGAACACATTCAAAGGCAGAGATCATAGCATCAATATGACCAGTGCATTCAACACTCCTGTCAACACCTCCATTCGTCATCTCTGCAATCACTTCTTGCACTGGTTTCTTGTAATCTTTTGGGTTCACAAACTCTGTAACCCCAAATTTCTTTGCTGTTGGTTCATAAAGAAAACAAAACATTAAAAACCCATCATTAAATCTGATTAATTTGATTATGTTATTGACCACAATTTTAGGTACAAATTGTTTAGATTTCTTGCAACTTACCAAGCTCAAATCTATTGGCATTGAGATCAACCCCGATGATCCTTGATGCACCAGCAATTCTTGCACCTTCAGCAGCCTGATCACAAACAAATCATTAGCAAATTACATCTTTACGATTTGCAATATAAAAATTTGAGAAAACTTACAGCAAGTCCCACAGCTCCCAAACCGAAAACAGCCACCGAAGAACCTTTTTTCGGTTTTGCAACATTCAGAGTAGCTCCAAGCCCTGAAAAACACCCAAATTATTATGATCAACGCAACATTAACAAGGTAGATAAACATTAAACGCAACAACGAAAGTATGACGATTAACGTCGAATTTGTTATTTGTACCTGTGGAGATCCCACAGCTGAGGACACAAACTTTATCAAGAGGGGCTAGAGGGTTGATCTTTGCAAGACAACCAACATGAACAACAGTGTACTCACTGAAAGTAGAAGTCCCAACAAAGTGGAAAATCGGTTTCCCATTGATCGAAAATCGGGACTTTTGATCATGAATCATGACTCCCCGATCGGTGTTGATCCTCAAAAGGTCGCACATGTTGCTCTCTTCGGACTTACAGTGAGCACACTCTCTGCATTCCCCGGTGAACACAGGGAGAACATGATCCCCTGGCTTAAGATCACTCACCCCTTCTCCAACACTCTCCACAACCCTGTTCATACCAATCAAATCAATCAGATTACAAATTCAATCAAGAACTCGTACAAATTACAAACAAAACACCCTTTTGAATTTGTTACAAGAATCGAACATACCCTCCAGCTTCATGCCCCAAAATCCGAGGAAATACAGGATTTTGCCCCTGTAAAATTAAAGATTCAAGATTTGAAAAAGATGAATTGATTTTGAAATTCGGGACTTGAAATGGAAAGACTTACTTTGGCTTCCCAGAAGTAGACATCGGTGTGACAGAGTGAAGTGAAGTGGATCTTCACCCGAACCTCCATCTTCTGCGGTGGCGCCACCTCCACTTCTTCAATCACCAGCGGTTTTCCGGCCTCCCACGCCACCGCCGCTGCAACAACAGTCCAATTTACATGTTTATTACATTCATCAATCATCATCACGCTGTTAAAAGACTAAAAAGAGTGAAGAAAATGGGTGCCTTTGCATCGAATCACTTGACCGATAGTGCTCGACATGCTTTTGTTTCTTGATCGCTGAAACAGAGAACTTGATTAATAATTGGTTTTGATTGTTGTTTAAGATGAAGATGGTGATCTGAAGAAATGGGTATTTATAGGATGGATTGAGGGCATGAAATGTTATGAGTTTTTGAGTTGTGTAGAATCTTGTAAACAGGAGGCTGATATCCAAAAACTGAGTGAGAAACCAGGTACCAGGTTTTGGTTTGGTGGTTTTCTTTTGAATTGCTTAAGGTACTAAATCCACCGTTTTAGCAAAACAAGAAACTATTCACAAATATATGGCCTTAATTATTATTATTCTTATTCTTTTGTACTTTACCGTTGACATACATTCGCATGTAAAATGGTATAACCTTTGAGAAAAATACGAAAATGACCATTTAACCAAATCGAATTACTAAAATAATCGATCAAAAATAAAATTTATTAAATAAAACAGTCAATCCTATCGCTCTATGTGTCCATCCCTCGCTAACGTGGCGAGGGATTATGGGAATCCCTCGCCCAGAAAAGCGTGCCAGCGAGGGATTATGGGAATCCCTCGCCCATGTGTACATCCCTCGCTGACGTGGCTTTATCCCTCGCTGACTCAGCGAGGGATTATAGGAATCCCTCGCCCAAAATTACGAAAATGCCCCCCCTCGCCCATAATTAAAAAAATAAATATATATATATTTTTTACCAAAAAAATCCGTATTTTTAATTATTTATTGTTTTGTAAATACTTAAAATTTTAATTTAATTTTATTTTCACATATATAATACAATGTTTACCCTTAACAAAGTTATCAAATCTTACATTCTTCTCAACCTTCTTGTTATTTTCTTCTTAAAATTATCTCAAATCAAAAAATATCAGTTAATATCATACTATACAGTGGTGGTAAATGTCATTTTGTAAACAGTGTTAAAGAGTATCTACCATTAAAAGGTAAATGTGTGGTAAATGACATTGGTAGATACTCTTCAACACCGTTTACAAAATGTCATTTACCACCACTGTATAATATAATATTAACTGATATTTTCTGATTTGAGAGAATTTTAAGAAAAAAGTAACAACAAGTTTGAGAAGAATGTAAGATTTGATAACTTTGTTAAGGGTAAACATTGTATTATATAGGTGAAAAAAAAATTAAATTAAAATTTTAAGTATTTAAAAAACAATAAATAATTAAAATACGGATTTTTTTGGTAAAAAATATATTTATATTTATTTTTTTAATTATGGGCGAGGGAGGGCATTTTCATAATTTTGGGCGAGGGATTCCCATAATCCCTCGCTGAGTCAGCGAGAGATAAAGCCACGTCAGCGAGGGATGTACACGTGGGTGAGGGATTCCCATAATCCCTCGCTGGCACGCTTTTCTGGGCTAGGGATTCCCATAATCTCTCGCCACGTCAGCGAGGGATGGACACGTGGAGCGATAGGACTGGCTGTTTTATTTAATAAATTTCATTTTTGACCGGTTATTTTAATAATTCGATTTGGTCAAATGGTCATTTTCGTAATTTACCCATAACGTTTTCGTAGTACGTACTTAGTGATGATTTACAAGTAGAGTAACTATAGAATAAATCTTTTTTAATAAAATAAAATAAGTTTTATCACTTTTTATTTTTCACACTTTCTTTTACACGTGTCGCTATCTAAAAAAGTCGCTGATTAATAACATTAAATGCTAATGATATAATTTATATACATTTTCAAATGCTAATGATATAATCAACCATTAAAAAACGTAATTTTTTTATACAAGATTTTTGAAATATGAAGTTTTTTAAACAAAAAACTTAAAAAAAATGCATTCTTTAAAAAAATAATTTTTTTTAAATAATTTTTTTAATGATGAAAGTTTTAATAAAATATTGTTATTTTTTATTACCTAATGTAGTTAACTATACCTAATTTTAATCATATTTTATTAAAACAAATTATTTTGGATTTTTAAATATTAATTAGTAACTGTTAATTTAATATATTTTATTCAACACATGTATATATGAGTTTCTAAACTGCTAATATATGTTTGTCGAAAAAATAATATATTGATGCTATTATTGTTATCATTATTATTATTATAACTATTATTAACATTATGAGTTGTATCTTTAAAATAAATGTCCATGAACATAAAGATATTAGGTGATTGGTAAAGGGTGTGATAGAAACCGTTTTAAGTAAATAACCACATCATATCGTGTACATTCAATGGAAGACAGAACGAGAGTGATGTAAAGAGGTAGGTGTTACACGATAAGACAGGAAAGATATTAACATGTATAATATTTTTATATAGTTACAAACACTTTTTTTCCTATAAAAAAACATTGAGAAAAAAAAGTAATAAAAACAAAAAGACATATATCTCTATACTAATAAATAAAAATAAATCCGGACGCTTGTCACCATTCTAGGCCATCTAATAATTGTTTTTCTCGCTTCTATTTACTATTAATTAATAGCTATTCACTAATTAATAACTATCCATAATTAAAATTTTGAATATATTACTTCAAATTTTTAAATATGTAATACATGGTTTTATTCAATCAGTATAATACATAATATTCAAAATATATTTTTTTATATTATTAATTATATAATAATAAATTTATTTAGCCCGTATATTATACGAGATTGTAACCTAGCAATTATGTATATTAACAAATAGAAACCAGTTCCCAGATTAGTGTGATGGCGACTTAGCGGTTTTGAAATCTCCCAATGCCTTCCTTATTCCATGGCCCACCATCTTCTAAAAAATATTCTATTTTACATTCGTCATATTGAGGTTTTTCAATTTAAGCTATTAACCTATCGAATCCAACATGATTAACACAATGTAACTTTTCTTTGAGTTTCGTTAAACCAAGAAATTATAGGTTACAAAATTGTCTTGTACAAATTTAAATTAATTTTTACTTTCAAACCCTATAAAAGGAAACTTTTTGTGTATCTATTTTATAGTGTATATGCCTTATTTTTATATTATTTTATAGAGTAATAGAGTAATTGGATTTTAATAATCATAATTTTAATTTATGGTTCGAGATTAATCTCAACTCAATATATGTTTATAGACACTCCAAAATTCGAGTTTATTTTCCTCCAACGATCTCTTACTAACTGAGGGTTAACCCTCGTTAATTTTTTTTTTAAATAGGGCCAACTTTGAACTATTTTGCAACTTCACCACCACCTAGACTCCGGCAAGTCCGCTTTCCGGTGTTTAGTCTTCATCATCACCTGAAATCTCCCTCTAACGAATCAAGTAGTTCAGATCAGAAGGTCGAGATTAACGAGTTTTAGGGTGAATAAGTGTTAGATTGACGAACATGATGGTAGATTTCAACTTTCTGCTTAGTTTTTATCCATATAAGCAGTCTATATCATCAAAAAACTAACGAGGTTAACTCTCAGTTAGTAAGAAACGCTGGAGGAAAATAAGCTTAAAGTTGGGATTGTTTGTAAATATTTGCTGAGTTGGGATTAATCACGGACAATAATTCAAAGTTGGAATTATTAAAATCTAATAACCCTATTTTATATTAAATCAAGTTAAACTTTATTGATTTAATCACAAAATGTCTCTAAACATTTAGAATCAAATCCGCAAATTGACGAATTATTGACGTGCACTTTAATAGAGCGATAAAATCTCATTCACCTCTTGCTTCGTACTTTTGTTGAAAATAATCAAACTTTCGCTTCGTACCTTGAACTGTTTGTACAAATAGGCATTGACTCATGCAAAACGACGTCTAAGTGGTTTATCTTCATATGATGGTGTCTTCGATAAATAATCATTTACAAGACGAGTGTTAGCTTTCTCACGATTCTAGTTAATTTGAATGCGTCTTGTAACCCAACATGAACTATGGAGTTGATGGCATATAAATTTAACACCTGCTTGAACCACACTAATGAAAAGCTCATCTCCCTCATATGAATCGAAGAAAAAGACGACAACGACGAGGATGGTGATAAATCTATATTTTTTAAAAATCTTGAAATTTTGATTGGGAGTGAAATTTGAAAAATATTCAGAGTAGAATGTGACAAAAAATGAGAATATTATGTAGTTGTATTTACAAAGTAAATTTTTAAAAAAGTTTTTTTTTCTAAAAATAGTAAGCTAGTAGAATGTGACAAAAAATGAGAATATTATGTAGTTGTATTTACAAAGTAAATTTTTTAAAAACTTTTCTAGATGCAAACGATCATGACCACCATCAAATTCTAGCGGTCACGGTCACGGTCACGGTCATGAGGAGCCGGTGTGATGTTTCACGCCCTCACCGGCCTATATGGCTTCTCTTCACATAAGTATTACATATTCCCTAAAAAATTACTCGTTAAAAAAAATTAAAAAAAAAGGAAAACAATGGGTAACTTTTTTATTTATTTTATCATAATAATAGCAAGTTGCAATTACAATAGAGAAAAATAACCCAATCTGTCTAAATTTGAATTAATTTTTGTTTATAATTTAAATATTTTGATTTAAGGACAATATCCCATAAAATTATTGTACGATAGAAAAGTTTTCCATGGAATTTGCCAGAAATGTGTTGTTACTACGTCAAAAGGTTGAAAATGGGCCATGGCATCGTTATTCGCCTTCAATGCATCCTGTTAGAATAGTGAGGGTTGGCGGATTTAATCGTTATATCTAAAAAACACTCATATATTTGTGCATGTCAGTTGCTTAAAAACTATAACCTAAACACGACATGATTAATTTATTTATCCAATTGAGTTGTAAATGGGGCGTCAGGTTGTAGAAAACAGGCATATTTAATTAAACAAGTTAGAACAATCAAACTCAACTATAAATTTCTATCAAACATGTCAAGTATAACATGTCAAACTTAGATTAGTTTCGTGCCATGGTCAAGAATTGGCACCTATAATATTTCATATACTTCTAGTAAAAAAAATTACCAAAATAACATCTAACTTTGGTATGATTGGCGGAGTTTGCTTAGAAGTTAGAATTTTTAGCAATTAAGAGATTTTACAATTACACATCGCGTTTGGTATTCGGGTGCAATTTGTCTATTACTATACAATGGTCAATTTTAAAGTTTTGGCTGGTATACTCCCTAAAATTTTATAGTTGACAATGAATAATTATCTATGGTAATACATTATACTATGAAAAAAGCAACTATGAGGAATAGTGGCTTTTGAGAGTTTTCACTATGGCCACAAAGTTTTTTTTTTTTTTTTTTTTTTTGCATTTGTGCCCCTGTCTGGCTCTATATAGGCTACTGTGGCCGAGAGGGGGGCGGAATGACGCCAACTGTTGCCGCCACCTCCAGTCGACGACCGCGGCAAGCCTCCCGTCGATGACCGCCGCCTGCTTCTTGCCGGCGATCGCCTGGCTTCCGTCTCTGTCATACGTGGATGGTGGACCTTCGTTGTGTCGGTTCACGACGGCTGATTTCGGGGGCCGCCCGTAGGCCGACCGGAGGTTGAGCGTCGTCTCTGCGAGACTTTTTCTGGGCTACCAAGTCCTTATGGAGCTCTGATTGGTCGATGACGATGTGCAACTACTCATCTGAGTCGCCGATTTATGTTTCTTGTTACTTGCATAATATAATACATGTGGTTTGTTAGTTAGTCTACCTATTTTTGTTTGCATGTGTGTGGCAATGTCTACTTGTCAAAGTCTCAAAAGTCGAAGTGTTCTTTTTGAAATGATGTTATTAGAAAACTTATTTGTCAAGTATATGTAGTTTTGAAATATAGTAATTATTTTATCGTAGTTGTATTTTTTTATCATAACCAAAACATTATACTTTTCTTTTTATTCTTTTTCTTCCATCAAAAAATCACACTTCTTCCTTTTTCTTCTTCAATCAACTCATTATACTTTTTTTTACCTAAGTTCTCATGATCATTCATAATTCTTTTCCTAATCAACCCGTTATATTTTTATTAAAAATATTTTTTTAATTATTACCATAATTTCCTGATTTATTTAAAAAACATTTTAAAAATATATAAAACTACAAAATTTTAAAATAAATTACAAATGAAGCTTTTTAAGAAAGTAAATAATCTGTTTAGATAAATTTAAGAAAATGTTTCTAAGAACTAAAAAAATTGTTTCTGTTTAGAGACAACGTTTTTTAGAAAAGTTAAAATCAAGTGTATTACAGAATTTAAAAACATCCTCAAATACTTCTATTAAATATCACCATCCAACAAAACGTTTATAAAGTATCTTATAAAATCTTTTCTTTATATTTTTTTAAAATTCTTTGAGCGACTTTTGTTTTAAGTTAATATTTAAAAAGTATTCTTGCAGCCCGAGTAGAACAAAAACAAAATCATGGATAAATAGGACAACAGTTCTGTCGCTAATCCCGAACGCTAATTTCGTGACCATTGTCATCAGGTTGATCACTAATAAGGTTTTGTAGCAGTGAAAGTAAATTAAAAGTGGTGATGAGTTTGTTTCTTCTTATTTTGACATTAAGAATTGGAATTATTGAAATAAAAAAAATATTCAGAAATTCAAATGAAGTCGGATTTTTTTAATAAAAATCAATAAATTATAAAATGTTCACATATATAAAATTATAAACACTCAAATATAATGCTTTGTTCAGCAATTTGTTTATTTAAACCTTTAACAAATTGCCCACATTATTATATATACAATTACATTCAACTTCAAGCTTGAGAAGTTGTTGTACAACCACCTCTCCCAAGCTTCTCATTCTTAATCACATCTTCTTCTTCATGAACATGTAAATCATCATCAATGGTGATAGCCACAGTTTTCATGCCATTAGGACCTTGCAATATGTTCTCATTTACCTTCAAATGCTCATCAACATGCACCATTTCACCCTTTTCAGCTGTTTTGCTGCATTTCCATTTCTTGATGAAGCAACACAAAGCAATCGAAGCGCATGCAAGGAAGAAAACACATCCGAACGAAACAAAAACTATGAATACGATTGTAGCCATCGAATTTTCTTGAAGAGAGTGGTTAAAAGTCGTGTTTTGAGATTGGTTTGATGTGAAAAGTGAAATCAAGTGGTTTGGTTATTTGTAGCAAAGAAAGCTTGTGGTTATGTTGGTAGAATGTAACACATTTCTTTGAAGTATCAAGAAACTTTTCTTGAAGCTAATGTTAAGGTTGTAGATTGTGTGTATTGCAAAACACCTCCAAAGATTTCAAATATCCATTTTTGCAGTTGATTTTACTTTAGAATAGTCAAAGGTATGTTAACAAAAAAAATTTATCAACAAATATTAAAAAAAAAAAAAAAAAAAAAAAAAAAAGATAAGATTGTTTAATTTTAGGATCCATGCGCTGCATATGATTTTGTTTTTATTATTCTTGTTTATCTTTGCCTTATGGTAACATGCCAAAGGAGCGTCACCTAACACTGATTAAAAATGTATCTTATGACGTGGTAAAAATGTGTCTTAACAGTGACGGAGTAAAGGGCTGTTTGGCAATATCTGAATGATTAAGTGTTGAATCAATAAGAGGTCTGAATTACTAAATGCTGAACCATTAAAAGGTCTGAACCATTAAGAGCTAGTATATCGTTTAACTATTTGAAGGCAAATGTCTGACCAATTCAGATAAGAGGTCTTAATCATTCAGCATTAGACCTCCTAACCATTCAGTATTAGTATAATGCTTAACCATTCAGAGGCAAATGTCTGAACCATTCAGACATTTGCTCGCGAAACAAACAGTCTGAACCATCAAGTGTTGAATCATTCAGACATTTGAACCATTAAGAGGCTGATTAATAGGCTGTCAAACAGCCCCTAAGTCTGAACTAAATAGTATGCTTTTTACATGAGTTTAGTATGAACATTATTTACGTATTGGAACAGCTATGAACAGTTCTTTTGCATGATTGGACCGCCCTGGCACATGACCTCATTTGATTAGACCACTCATGGATGTGCAAGACTAGAGCTTTACAAAACGTCCATTTTGTTCTCGTTATATGTATTTCTTGATCCCAAACATATATAAACTTTAGCTAATTTAATGATCTAGACACAGTAAAGAGGAAGTCCTCAAGCTGACAGTAAAAAGAAAATCTTGAGTCCAGACACTAGGCTGTTGACCCCAAAGTAAGACAAGTCAAGAACTTCTCTAAACGAATAACACAAATTTTGAGAATAATAACAATCCATAATTTTAATTTGAGAACAATAAGGTAACATAAGTTGATCAAAGTAAATAAAATGAAATAAAATATAATGGAATGAAATGAAATGAGGCTTTAAATTTTGGGAAGTGTTTTGCAATACAATCAAACTTGCTTGCTTAATATGAGAGTCAAGTCAACGTTTCAAGAAACTTGAAAGTCATGTATTATACTATCATTCCAACCTTCTGTAGCTATGCTACATATATTCATCCTTCAAACCTATTCTTGCACACCAAACCCATCTCAAAAACCAACAAAATTTAATCAAACTCATCAAATAACTCAAGAAAATCCAACAATGACTGTCATATATGTCGTCTTTGTCTCATTCGGCTGCGTTTTCTTCGTAGGGCTTGCTTTATTTGCTTTGTGTCTCATCATTAAGAGGTGGAAATGCAGCAAGACGACTAGCAAAGAAGAAATGGTGCATGTTGATGAGCAAATAAAAGTGAGAAAGAATATTGTGCGAGCCCCAAATGGCGTGGAAGCTGTTTCGATTACAGTTGATGATGATCTGCATATTGATGAACAAGAAGAGTGCATGAAGAATGAGAAGGTTGGAAAAAACTTGCATCAAACACCTGATGCCATTCATGGACATAGCACAACTTCTCAAGTTTGAAATTTGAATTTGATTCGTGTAAATAAATTTGTTCAGTTTAATTTATGCTCTAATGAGACTGCATATTATTTTATTAACTAAATTACAGTAAAAGTTTATAAATTTGTAAGAGATCATATCTAATTTAGATTTGAAATTAACTAGATTTGACCTCAAGAGTAACAAATAGTCAACTTACCATTTCATAAATATGAAAACAGAATTTCATTCCATGCATCAGGGACTCCAGGTAAGCACCAGTGGCTGCAATCAGGAACCGTTGGATTATCACTCCATGTGCCAACGTGTGCATCACTACGGTATGATCCCATGGGGGTCACATGCATTGTTGTTACAGGAACCGACATATTATTCACCACTTCTGTTATAATATCTGAAAATTGACTTCTATATTCACTATATTCACTCATGCTTTGAACCAAGGGATTTTGAGTAACCTTGCAAGTGTGACCGTTTTGGCCGCTGGTACACATAAAGAGTGTTATTAGTAACATTTACTACTTGCTTTCAAGAAAGAGATCAATGATTTGACTTTGAGGTCGAAGTCAAACCAATCAACTGAACTTCAATATTGGTCCGACTAAAAAGATAAAGATAGGCAGATCAAAGATTCAAAAGTTCACAAGTATGAGAAAAAGAAAGCTTTTGGTTCATAATTTATAATGGATTTTATACAAATATTGCACTTGAAAAGTAACAATTTTGATCTTAAAAGTCAAAATGAACATCTGTTTAGAACTGCGGCATAGAATTTACTCATTGTAAGAAAGGGTAGACTGCTTACACTAGCAACATACTTACAAAAGTGTTCCATCTTGGTTATTGTGCTTGTTCTTTATCCAGTTTGATCATCGAATATATGTTTTTAGTTCCATTGTGGTCATTAAAAGTATACTTGTAAGTTAAAACTCTCCATACTGAGACCAAAACATGTTTTAATAGAGCAATAATAGCCAATAATGAACTTTAAGCACCAAAAGCAGAACAGAAAACATTGTTCTAATGACCAAAACAAAACAAGATTAGGCATAGTGATTAAAATGAAACACTTGTGTAAGCACATTGCTATTTAATGCAACTAACCCAAAAGGAAATACTTTGACATTATTCAACTTCAAAATGCATGCAACCTAAAATTCCCAAAACAGCATTTTGACTACATGAAAGTCCATAACAAGTACTAGGAGCCGGAAATTCTTACAATAGATCTGATGTAACAAAAGCATAAAAATTTTGATTTCCAGAAGTAATCAATTTGACCATGGAAGTCAAAATGTGCATTTTTCTTCAATAAGACCAAGACATGTTCATAGTGGTTAAACTAATTACTTTTCTTGAAATACAGTAACTCACCTCCAATGACTACCCTCAAAGGTCCTAAAAAACACACGGGTCCTATTTGTATTAACCATATTTTCGATCCAAGAAGCCCAAGTGTTTAATGCTGCTGTATAAGCAGCCATTGTTGACATGCCAAGTTTTAGCCTTCCATTTACCTTAAAATAGCAACCCCTGTCCAAAAAGGAAAAATTGAATTCAGATATACTGCAATATAACATTTACACAAAAGCATCATGTTAAATCGAGATGGCAAAAGCGGGCGCGTCAGGTAACACTTAATAAATAAAAACAGGTTAGGATAAGAACAGGTAATTTTATTGATAACAAAACATATATAGTTTCAATAATAATAATAATGGTGTATATCAATATATTTGAGTAATGATTAAGGAGTTATGCATTAACAATACACTCTTAGCGATTTTCAACTTGTTTCCTTTTTAGCTTACTTTTGTTATATTACATGTTCGACCTGTTGGAAATTAAACATCATGCGAATCAAACCACTTAAAAGTGAATGCATCAACTGTGGCCATCTCTTGCATTAATGGAACAATAAATCTTGAAACTTGGTTTTAGAAGTTAATTCGCATTTCACTTCATCAGTATATATACTTATACCCTATTAAAATAAGTAAATTAGGAAATGGGTCAAATGAGTTTTGAACTCTATACCATTATGGTCCAAGATTAGAATATACTCATATAATATATTTTTCTAACGTATATGACACTAGTCATATACAAAATCTGAAAATTTTGTGCATTCAGTGTTCTTGGTGAACCCAACCGCATCCAACCCAATTCTGTGTCTACCAAAAGGTTTCATGATTCAATCCACAGCCCGGCCCACATTTTACTACCTCTAGTACTACCAACTCGTTTAACGATTAAAGTTATGGTTTCCCACCTTAATTGGATAAAAAATATGTATGTACATTTTCAAGGATAATATAAAAGTAGGTTGTTGATACATCTTGATGTGAAAACACCATATCAGTTCATTACTTTTGCCATTTTATCAGATAAAACCAACATAAAGAAAAATATAATTCAAAGATAAGGAGGTAAAATCATAAATAATCTACAAGAAATCACACTAAATACAAAAAAAAGACTTACATTTCAAAAAGCTTTGCACGATTCCACCAATGGCCCGTATTGAACACAAGAACATCAGAATCAATCCATTTCGAGCTAATATTATCCAACTCATCTAGTTTAATCGTTGATCTAACCCTCTTTGGTGCATGTCTTGGAACCGAGCCAATTTGCACCAAAAAAACCGATCTGTAAAACTCAACTGTAAAGTTATAAGAACTAAACCGAACACCCAAATACCTAATCTTTTTACTTATCTTATTCCCATTCATTTCATAAACACTCGTCTTATCACTCACACCATTCATCAGCATACATATCATAGACTCCCATTGAGTTCTACTCAACGAATCACCAACAAACACAACTCGTTTCCCACGAAGTTTCTCCAAAACAACACCAACATCAAACCTAGATATATCACAACCATTAGGTTTCCATCTCCATTTAAGATACCCGTTATCTCTTCGCCCATTAGCTAAACAATTAAAACTACTTTCAGCAAAAGGGCATTGAGATGCATTGTATAAAGGATAGTTTTCATCCAGAACCCAAGTTCCATCATAAAGATCACAAGCTCCATTCGAATCTTTCGAACCTATGCTCTTGTTTTCTTCGATAATTACAGGGGGAATAGCTTTGTATAAATATATACACCCATAGATTACAGTTAGAATGATAAATAAAAAAGAGCTAACCACATTGAATTTGTTATATGACCTAAATACAGATCTTTTACAGTATACCCAATTCAAAATTGAAACCCTAAAACACAAAATTGAACGCCGAGATAATCTATTGAGCATTTGATTTCCCCCAAATATCAAATTCTTCCAATAACTAATAATGGTGTATCAGAAACGAAACAAAATTGCATCAAACACTTATCTGATCGGTGAATAACCCTTGTAATAACAGAGAATGAGCGATTGAAAAAGTGAAAGATATCCTAAAACGTGTATGTTGAAGTTAGACAAGCAGTGATTCTGCAGAAAGAAGAAGCATTAATGCAAGATCGAGAGTCCAAATTAGACTGTATCAAGAATCTTTATGTTTTGTCAACTGCGGATGTGATGAATCATTGTTTGAGTAAAAATAAAGTTTACAACGATAGAAGTTGAGATGATAAACTATAAATTTGGTGAAACTAAAAATTAACTTTTTGTCGGTGATTGTTTGAGAAATTTTGTGGTTGGAGTTAAAAAAAATATATATTTATTTATTTATGTAACAAGGCAGGATTTAAGACATAACAGATTATTTATAAGAGAGAAATAAAAATAAATAATTGGTTTGTTTAGTTCTTAAAATATACAAAAAGTCTTTTTAGAACGGCAAACAAAAGAATATGATATAACTGTAATAATTATTGTTTCTCATGCCTCTCTTAAAGTTGAAAAACACATTAGTTAATTTATTTTTTTTGCATGTAATTTACACATATATAAACAAACTAACTTTACTAACACGTGCATTACACGAGTTAAATAAGTAATATATAAACATACTAGCTTTACATATGATTAAAATTTATAATTAATAACACAATAATATCAACTTTTTAAACTTATATTTCTAAACTTTTTTTTTTGTATTTTTAGAAAAAAGTAAATATTTTGTTTCAAAATAAACTGTTTTATTTTTTAAAATTTCTTTATTATAACTTTTAATTTTATTTATTTTTGGTTAATAAAAATTTTACTTTTTAAAAACATCAATTTTAAAATATTTCACATTTTTAAAAAGTTTGTTGTTTTATTAAATTTTCTTATTTTTTAAAAAATAACATTAATAAAAAGGTATCTTTCTTAAATTATTAAAAACCTATTTGTAATATAAACAAAATTAAATAATATTATTAGTAAGTACTATAATTATTTAATAGGATAGACAAGCAAAAAAATTTGGACGATAATAAATGTGATTCTGCCACGTATCCCCCTAGTTACTCTTTTATTAGAATAAAAAAGTTAGTTTAATAGTTTTTTCTACGTGTATACGTAAAAGACAAAAAAATTTTGAAAATATAGACTACTAATAAAAAATTTAGAATTGTATTTATGTATTTTTCTTACAATAGTTTAGTGTTTTGTAATATCCTCAATCTACATTTATTATTTAGCATCCATTATATCGAGTAGATTAATTTTCGTTTGTTATTGAATTCGAAAAGACCGTTAAAAGGTCCACCGTCTTTTAGTTTGGTATAGATTATATGCAAACGTTATATCATTAATTTAAATGATCGTTATACAAATTATAGTTTTCCTATTAAATTTGAGAGCTTAATCAAAGCGAAAGTTATAACACTATGTTTCAAGTGGGTTAGTGGTTATACCACGGTGAGTCTTTAGGTGATGCGTTTCCCCTAAAATTATAGGCGGTCTGGGTCCCCAACGCTGTATGAGTTCGCAGGCGTGGATGATTTTTCGCCAATAGGTTTACCCAGACTAGCGAGATAAAAAATTATTTGTTGTTCGTTCAAAAAAAACATTAAAGTCACGGATATAAACTTTTATTCAATTGTTAAAACACTTAAAAATTTAATAAGAATCAAATTCATATTTATGGTTTACGATTGTGTAGAAAATACAATGAATGAAATGATTTTAATTTATTTAAATAACTTCTCAAAAAACTGAGCGAGACTCTAAACTTAGAAATTTTGCATTGTCATCATAGATCGTTTTCAAATACACTCCAGCTCGCTCAATCAGTAAATCCAGGTGTGAATGAACCGTTCTTGAGTAGCTCTGCTCGTTTATACTCCTTCCAGTAAAACAACTTATGAGATAACTTCTAACACAAGACGATACAAGAAATGCCAAATAAACATACGTTAAAGATACAAAACAATACGTTGTATATCTAAGTTTTTTCATGATAAATACGGAATATGTAACCAACTAGACTTCAGTTAGTTTAACAAGCTTGGATTCACACAATTTGCTCTTTAAAAGATCTATCATGAATATTTTAATCCATTTTCGTTCTTACCAAGATTGAGGAAACCTATCTTACAATTTCTTTTTCTTATTTTTTGCCTTTCGCCGCGTGACGGATACTAGAATTTCAGATATCGTCAAGTTTGATCTAGAACCTTAAACCTCATTAATCATCGATAGATGGACGGGTGTTGTTAGGGAGCCTTGAACCACGAACAAATGAACTGAACAAATGTAGAGCGCGGGATGCCTGAGCATATGGCACCATATGGGCAGCACCTCTGACCGTTGCAAAAGTCAACAAGTTCCCATATTCAGTTACCCAACCTCCAACCTACATCACAAAAATGAACAATTTGACACTGTATTCAAACTAATCAAAAAGCAGTATGCAAAATTGTACATTATGGAACATAATAAACAAATGCTAAAGGTAGTGACTATAATCTTAAGTTCAAATTCAAAAAATCACTCGTTTGACCTTGGAAGTCAAACTAATCAGAGTGGACTAAGTTACATTTTGAATTCTGTGGTCAAACTAGTAGAAAATTAGGATGCAAAAGTGATAAGAATTTCATTTGATTCGAAAAATACAATGAAACTGTATTAAATTATATAAAAACAAGAATACTATTTAAAAATATTCTAATTCTGAAGATACTTAATAATTTAAAATTTTAAATATGAAAGTTATTTGTTTGACCATGGGATGTCAAACCGAACTGGAACCTGACCCTGCATTTGAATTTTTTGTTAAACTAGACAAAATTAGGGTGTGAAATTGATATGGATCATGATATATTGGAATAGATGTGAACTATGTTATGTAATATGAAATTTTGAAAAATGAATTGTTTGACCATAAAGTCAAACTAAATCTGGATAGACTAGTAAAGTACCTGGCCCTGATGAAACCAAGCTCCATAAGGAACAGTAGCCTTAAACTGCAAATCATGAGCCAATTCACGAACAAGAGTTCTTGATCCGAGTAATGGAACTACAGAATCTTGATCACCGCTATAAATGATGCAAGTTTAAAAAGTTAATCAATTATTTGATTTGTATTCAAGTGTGTTTCCAATTAAGCTGGAAATTTTACCTGAAAATCCAAACTGGAATTCGGTTTTTGATGATTCTTTTAAGAAGGGGAAGGATGTTGATGTTTCCATCGTTGTCATTATAATTTAGAACTCTGTTACAAGTAGATTAAAACCACAAAATATTAATCTACCTATAGATAAATAATGATTGAGAACTAAAAAAACTATATCGTTGTAATATTAATCTGTTTATTTATTTAGTAAAGCGGTTTGGGAAGTTTTAGTAACCTATTTCACTAATTTAACACATTCCTTCTAGATAAGTTTTAAAAATTTAACCCTTTGACTTGTTGCAGACAAAATACAACCCCATTGATCTGTTTAAAGGTTAATGGGTCGAGATTGCCAGGTCTAGCAATTTAATCAGGATAAATTTCATAAAACTGTATATATACTTCTAAATCTCAAGATATAATATTTACTTTTTAAAACACTATATCATATTTACCCGACCCATATTAAATAAACTAGACTAGTACTAAAAAAAAATATGTTTTCACAAAACTAAACAAAAAGATTCCAAGCATTGAGCCAGTAACAATGTTTACTATTCATTTATTGAGTGTTACAGACTTTTATAGGATGAAATTGATAATATAATTGTTATTGTTAAAAAGCATAAATATGATATTATAAAATTCAGAAGGATGCATATGTTAATGACAACTTACCCACTGCACATGGACCATGCATAGGGCAACTTGGTTCGATTAGCATGTAGGGCCTGTTGAACTTCAGGAAGATTAAAATAAAATCGTCTTTCGTAGCTCATGCACACATCAACTCCATAGCTCATCTTGGTAGCCTTTAAAAACAAAAAGACCAGACACAAAATGAAATCATCAACAAATTTTAACCACCATAACTACAAACTTATAAAAAAAGATCAGATGGTGAAAGAAAAATAAAACAGTTACCGTTTTCTTCAAACGAAGCTCTTGTTCTACAATAGATGGATAGCATACATCAAGAATCACATCATAATAATTAATATATTCACTAATTATGTTGTTTGCTTGTGAAATGGCATCATTACATGCACCAGATTCATTGTGAGGTGATGCAAATGTATAATCTTCAAAATTGCAATCATTCATGATAGTAAGCCCAATTTCATCTGATATCATCCCATGAGACCAGTAGTATTCATAGATAGCTGGCACATCACGGTCAAGTTTAAGGAGCGGGTTACCGATCTGGTTCAAAAATAGATAAATCAGTAATGCGTCACATAACAAAAAAAATGATACCTTGAACAACAAGATGATTAAATAACTGGATGCATGCTTATATCTACCTTGGATTTTATTTTATTTTGTAACCATGAGAACAAATTTTCTAATAACGGATTCTCATGGCTACAAAAATAAAGAATTGCACCTCCAAACAATATTTGGATTTGCTTTACTAGTTCTGATCATCTGATTCTAGATATTCAAAACTGGATAATCACTTTTCAAAAACAAACATCCAAACACCCACTTGCAACAAATTATCGCAACATAAAATTGGAATTATCAGTTTAGACTTAGTTCCAAAGACCCTATGACACAAGATAAAGCTATGAAATAGGAATAACCACCACTATATATAAATGGTTAGAAATCTTACAGCAACTCCTTTGATGTTGAACTTGAAACCAGTGGAATGATCATTGTGGTCCAAAAGGGCAATAGCCAACTGTGGTATGTAATGCCCTACATGTAAAACCATAATCTGTAGTTTCACTTTTTTCTTATTGTATGTATGAATGAGTGTTTTTTTTCCAATATATGTAACAGACTTTTCTATTTTATCCACTTATATAAGTAACCTTTTAGAACAGTTCTTTTATGACATGGTAGTGTGCCATATCATCATTTTATCTGCTATAGAAGATTGCCTACATACAAAGGTAAAAATATGGAAGATTGTTGCATGTAATGGGAAAAAGCATCTTTTCTTACATTAGATGATATTATTTGTATAGAACATCGAAAAAATATAATTTCTTAATTCTTTTCTAGATACATACCGGCATAACTTTCTCCTGTAAGATATAAATCTCTAGATTTGAAAGATGGAAACTTCTTGTACCAGTTTATCAAGAAAGTATGCATATCTCTTGCTGGTTGTCCATAAGATAAACCATTGTTAGATATATGTGTAAGCGAACCAAATAAAATGACAATTCAATGCGGTGAACCGGTAAATGTGATGTTTACCCGTGTTGGCATCCCCGGTGGTGTAATCTGAAGTCGTGTTCGAGTATGACCACCCTACACCAGCTGGAGACTCGACGAACAAAAGATTTGATGCTGTTTCACAATAAGTGACAAAACATTTATTCAGTAATAGCACATTTCGTAAAATAGACAGATCAGATGGGCGAGTAAGGAGTCAATAATATTAATGTTTTTACACAATGATTGGTTTGACCCAAAACACCTTTTAATAAAAAGTTTTTAACTTTTTAATTAGTAATTGGTGTGTTAGATATAATTATGAAATTTATCTTATTTCAATTAATAAGTTACTCTTTTTGAATATATTATTAACAATGTTTTATACACTAAAAATGAATTACAAAAAAATATGTAAAATTTTACATGTCACAAAACATTCCCTTTTTAGCTACCATTTATATTTGATGCCTTCAATCAATCTAGTATAATTGTATAAATATACTAGATTAGATACCCGTGTATTATAAAGGTTGTACAAAAATATTGAATTAAATAATATGAACTAATATATAATTATAAAATATCTCTTGTCTTTTATATTAATAAAATTTTATAGAATTAGGACCAAAATTAACTATATTTTGGAACAGATTTTGTAAACTAAATTTAATTAATTTATAAAATAGCTATGAAACGAAATAAATTATTTGCATACTTTCGGCTACATTAATTATGTGATTCAACAAATCATAACAAATATTAAATCTTTGAATATGTAAATATATTATTGAAGTTTTTTTTAGATAATTTTTGTTTACAAAATTGTTTTTGATCCGTTAACTTATAAAATATAAGATTTAATAATTTAGTTGATGATAAAAATATTTTGAATTAAAAAAATATGTAGGTAAAAATAAAAATAAATTAATAATTTTGTTGCCTAATTAATTGAGTTAATTAAAATGAAAATTTAATCTACTTGCCTAAAATAGAGTAGAAAGTAATAAAAGTATTTAAATTAATTAGGCAATAACTTTAGACAGGGAAAATAAAAGTGAAAAGACATCACATAATGATATGTGGTGCGTTTTTTACTTTTTTATTATCTTTTCTTTATATATAATAAAAGAAAAGAGTTTTGACACTTGTCATTATTTTAAGCATACTTTGCCACATGTCAAATTTTTAAATAAATATTGCCACTTGTCATCATATTAAACATTTTTTTCAAAATATTAAATTTTCTCTTAATTTGTTTTTCTAAAATAAAAAGTTTCTAAAATTTGAATTAATTCTATTTTTATATTATTTTCAAATAAATGTCAAAATAGAAACTATTATTTTTATACATCTATATTTCCTCATAATTTATTTTCGGAAAATAAAAGCGCACTTTGTGATATACGCATAATGATCTTAAACGAAAATTATGGTAAACAATTATTCTTCACATTTGTAGTTAAATTTGTTATATCATTTTATCAATTCTATGCTTTAACAATTTATTGGTTTTGACCTTTAGACATTCATAACATAAATATATGAATATAAGATTAAAAATTAATCATTTCAATCAATGCGTATCAAACATTTAAAAATAGCACAAAATAATACTTAATTTTCATCTTTTTGCTTTTATAAATTATTCTGTTTAAACCAATATATTCATGATTTATTACTTTATATATTTTTTCATTCATTTTATTTATCCCAATATTTGAAGCTTTTATATAATTAACCAAACTTTTATATAATTAATCGCATTAGTCATTTAAGTTACATGGAAAAAACATTTTAAACGACCAATTTTTGTATTATTTCTATTTATATGTTAAATAAGAAATCAATATAAACATGAAAACGTTAGTTTATAAAATCCCATATTTTCTCTTTTATTATCTTTTTAAATTCAAATCCAAAAAATTATATATATTGAGAGAGAGAAGATATGAAATTTAAATAAAATTATGATAAAGTATAATCTTAATTTTTAAAAATAATGCAGCATTTTAGGAATTAGTTTTTCACAACTATTAGTAGTTTTTTTTTTATGTCACGTGTAACTTAAAATTATATATTATTAACAATATTTTATATTTATTTTTCAAACCGTGTAACACACGGGACTTTAAGCTAGTATACTATAAGTATAGATATAGATGAGTCGTTATTTTTATTTTAAATACCTCTTTTATGTGATTGGTTTTAACTCGCTAAAAATTAAAGAAGAGTTCATTCATAGTTATATGATTTAGACAACAAACTTTACGAAAAAAGGTCCTTTCATTAACTTTATAAGTACAAACAATTAATTCACATAATTGTACCTTTGTTCCATGATTTTGAATTTCTGCGTAGGCTCCTGCCATTACCCAACGGAAAAAAGGGGCCCAATTCTGTGAAGGCTCCCCCACCCATTGATGAGCAACCTGGGCCTGTAGAAACACACAGTCAACATTCAACACAGTGGAATTCAATTTTGTTTCAAATCCAATGGCATGTTTAAAAAATATTAATCTAAAAATAAAATAACTAATTGATTTATTTATATCTATGATGTTGTCAACTCTTTTGTAATAGCATAAAACTGAAATAATTTTGCATTGTTTATTTCTGTCGAAATTCATTCTTTAGTTTTGATTCTTTTAGAATATTAATAAGTATGGCTACAAACGAACTAAACGAACATAAATGGAGCATTGTTCGTGTTTGTTTATTAAAAAAATAACTTGTTCATGAAATATTCATGAACGTTTACCGCACAAGATTTTTTGTTTGCGTTCATTCATCAAATAAATGAATTTGCTCATGAACTGTTCACGAACATAAACAAACGCAAACGAAGACAAACAAATGCACACACATATTCATGAAAATTAATAAACACAGATAAAGTTTCCTAAAACAAATAAATACAAATCATCAGATATTGATTTTATAACTAAAATCACAAACATTATATAATATTCATCAAAGATAAATAAGTACTTACATAATTATCTCAAACACGAATTTTAAATGAACCAACACAACGAACATTAATAAACACATTATTGAACGTTCACGAATATAAATAAACGAACACAACCTCTGTTCATGATCGTTCGTTAACTAAACGAATAAATTTTTGTTGTTCGTGTTCGTTCATTTATTAAACGAATAAAGATAAACGAACTTCCAGCCAAACGATTCACAAACTGTTAGCTAAACATTCGGTTCGTTTACAGCTTTAAGAATTTTAATGAAAAGACAAACTGACATGTTAAATTGGTAATCAAGTATAAATTATTATTTTGTCACTATTATTTCTAAATGTTTTATTTCTTCTGTATAGTATCCTGAAGTTTCATTTAAAAACCCTATTTTGGAGAAAGAAATAATGAATTAGTTTGAATACAAGACTTCATATGAATAAAAGAAGAAAATATTTGCCATTGAATTGCCAATCCCAACATACAAGTTTCGACCCAACTCACAACATTAATTAGACACTGCCTCAACTACTCCGACTCCCAGATCAAGAAAACAAAGAAAGTGATTTTTCTTTTTATTTTGAGTAAAGTACACGGATGGTCCCTGTGGTATGCATGTATTGCAACTTTAGTCCCCATTTTCAATAAATTACAGATGCGGGCCTGAACTATGTCAAGAGTGTACGCTAATGATCTCTGACACTAACAAATGTTAAGTTTCTCTGTTAGTGTTTTTAAAAAGACAAAAATGCCCTTTTTTATCTTCTTCTTCCCTACATTCAACACCCACCACCACCACTCTACCCTCAACCCACCGCCGCTGCCTCTACCCTCAACCCGCCATCGCCGCCGCCTCTACCCTCAACCCGCCACCATCGCGCCGCCTGCACCCTCAACCCACCACAGCCTGCACCTTCTACCCTAAACCCTCAACCCACGACCATCTTAGCCCACCACCACCGTCCTCGCATCACCTTCAACTCACCACCACCGTCACCAACCCACCACCACCGTACTAAAGCACCCTCAACCACCACCATCGCCGTAACACCCTCAACCCACCAACCACCACCAATCAGACAACCACCCGTGGCTGCCACTAAACACGATAACAAGTTGATTCATCGGATTTGAAGAGAGAGAAAGAGAGTTTTAGAAGAAAGAGAGAGAGAGAGAGAGAAAAGGGGAGAGAGAGAGAGAGAGATAAAGTAACTTAGACCAGTAGTGATGTTTTATTTCTCCCATGGTGGTGTAGAGTGGTGGTGATGGTGATGGTGATGAAGATGAAGATGAAGAAGATGAAAATAGAAGAAGAAGATGGAGGGAGGGGGTGAGGTGTGATGGGTTGGGTTGGGTTTGGGTGGGGGTAAGTTAGGTTTTGTTTGTAAATTATTATTTTTTAAATTTAGGGGTATATTGGTAATTTTACATTGACTTAAGAAACTTAACCTCAGCTAGCGTCGGGGGCTGCAGGTGTACATATCATGCATAGTTCAGGCCCTCATCTGTAATTTATTAAAAGTACGGACTAAAGTTGCAATATGTGCAAACCCCAGGGACTGTCCGTGTAATTTGCTCTTTTACTTTTGCTAAATATAGCCGAAAAAACTGAAAACCAGTGTTTTAATTTGAGCAAAATGATATTTAAATGAGCAAGCATGCGATTAATAGATTTTTATATTATAATTATTGATTATTACACTCAGTCTAATATAATGTAAAAGATTTGACTTTGATAGTCAAAGTAAATATCTTCTAAACTTCAATTTTGGAATTACTTAAGGTCTATAAGCAACAAATTGCGAAAAAATGATAGCAATAAAAAAATATATATATAAATTGAATTAAACATTTAATTTAAAAACTGAATAGAATATAGTAAAGTGCTATTTGTTCCCAAAGTTATTAGCTTTTCACGCAATTACTAAGGTTACATCATAGTTACATCTTAATCATTCAGATTTAAAATTAACAAACTATAAATCATTAAAAAATAGGTTTATAATAATCATTAAAAAAACCATTATACAAGCCCTAAAAAAGAGAAAAAGGTTAAAAGAGCATGCTTCTTCTTAAAGTATAGCTTGTTCTATGGCTATAAGTGGGAAGACTGTACACGTAGATAGCGCTCTTTAAAGAAATATAATCATGAATACATTTTGATGGATTTTACTATTTTATAAAAAATTAGATAATTGATATTTTTATCAAATCCAACTTGTATAAACATTTCTTTAAACACTGTGTTCGCGAGTCTCATTTAACGAGAGAAATGAAAGGAAATGAGTGGAAAGTGAAAAATAATTGTGTTCCTGAGTTTTTTTATGGAGGGAAATGGAATGAAACAAAAAAACTTTATGTTCCCGAGTTTTTTAAAGGAAGGAAATGAAAAGAAATGAAAGGAAAATTTTCAATGATTTTTCTTTCTAACTTTCCTTCCAAAATAAAAGGAAATGGAAAGAAAAGAAATATAACACATAAAATTCTAATTTACTTTTCATTTCCTTCGAACTATTGAACACGAAAATTTAATATTCTTTCCCTTTCTTTTTATTTCTTTTATCTCCTTAATTTTCTTTCTCTTCATTTCTTTTCTCTCGCTAATTTCCTTTCCGTTCTTTTCTTTTCTTTTCTTTCGTTTATTAAGCTCGGGAACACAGCGTAAGGCTATCAATGGTTTGAAGAATGTGATAAAATCTATTTTCAGTGAACCGTATAAAAACCAACGAATTCTTCTTTTGTATTAGTTTTATTTCTCCATCTTGTGTTTATTAGTTTCATAACATTAGTCAAACGTACCTCTTAAATTTGTATTACACCATTGAAAACACCAAGGGAATTTATTTTCACTAAATTTTTATTTGTTAACATAAATAGACAAGAAAAATTTCTAATAAGTCAAATTGAATGGATTAATCAACGTATTAATGTATAGGATGGTGATTTTATGTGTACTCTTCAATTAAATGATCTTGAATTCAAATTTTACATAGTACAATGATTATAATAATTAGGCAGATATAATTATATAAAGTAAAGTATTTTTAAGAGTAGTTTAGCCCAATTAATTTCATATATATCAAAATAATCAGTTGTATTAGTATTCTTTAAATTCCAATACTTCTAACCTAAACAACTGCAGTCTACAAATCAAAGTATCAAACAGTGTTTGAGATCACGAAATGTGCATTACTCCCAAAATCATTTCAAATGCACAATCAAAATTCCAAACATACATCCAACAATCACTCGTAATGCACATCAACATCAAATACACAACCTCCTTAGCCTAACTGGTTAAGGTGAGCAGGGCCGGCCCAATAAGGTTATTGGGCCAGGCGGTGGCCTAAGGCTTCCACATGTTGAGAGCCTCAAGTTTTCTCAGTGTTTGGGCTAGGGTAATTACAGTTTTAGGTTAGCTACTACGTTTTGGGCTAACTGTTCTGTTTTGGGCCAGACTAGACTTGGTATTAATTTTAGTTTTTAAAACTTGGGCCTGCTAGAAAAAGATTAAATGGGTTAGCTATTTTGTCAATTGAAAAAGATTTATCTTATAAGATTGAGTATGAAGATTTGATTAAAGAGTTTGCTTCAAAAAAAGCTAGAAAAATAAGCTTTATATAAATGTTTCGCATGTTTTTTAAATATATAAAACGTAGATTAAAAAAAAAATTTAACCCCGCCAAATATAAGCTATTTAGTTTATTTTTGCCGGTACCAAACCCGGATAAAGGAGGTGGGTTTTTATTAAATACTTAAGAAAAAGACCTCTAAAACTAACCCCGCCTTATGCCACTAAAATGATTGAGCCGGCCCTAAAGGTGAGATACGGATAGATGTGCCCGATTAAAATAATACCTGTCCTGTGAAGCAGGTCGCAAGTTTACCGTCCAAAAAAAACATCAAATACACAAATCCACGTATCTAAATTTGTGCAAGTGTTATAGATTTAGAGAGAACAACAAACCTCCATTGAGCCAGAGAGAAAGTGGTTTACGATCAGCATCATCATCAGCCTCCACAAAATAATAAAACAAACTCCTTCCAGCCTTCAAATCCACATCCACATACCCCGCATACTGCCGAAAACCAACCACCGGCTGCCCCGGCAACCTCACCACTAGATCCTCCGCCGGAAAACCATCGCCACCACCGATTATCACCGCCACCACCACCGCTACCACCGCTACCGCCGCCGCGGACAACCGCCTAGCCATCGCAACGAACTCAAGTCAGAAAGGAAACAAACACTTTCGAATTGGATTGAATTGAATTGAAATTGGGCGTGGTGGTTGTGTAAATCGATAAGGAAAAAGTGAAACGGAATGAGTGTAAAGTGTGAGAGCTTTTATTGATGGAATGTGTGTGAAATTTGAAGAGAAAGAGTGGAGTTAAGCGTCATGATTATGAGGGTTTTGCAGCTTTTTTGTATAACGGAAGAGTGTTTGTTATAGAGAGAGAAAATCAGAAATCACTGTCAACTGCACGCAGAGAAAGGGGGGAGACAGAGAGAGAGAGAGACCGCGTAACAAATGAAGATTTGAAGTAGGAAATGATAGTAAATAGCATTATTTATTTTACTCCAAACGGATATTAAATGATGAATATTAGAGCATTCACATTAGGTTTTATATCTTTATCTTTATAATTATATTAAAAACACTATTACTTCTCTCTCTTTTTCAATTAAATAATATTTTTTTATACTTTTATCATTACTTTTTCTCTCTCTTCTACTCACAACCACTTTCAAAAATATTAAAAAATTTATAAGGGTTAAACAGTGATTCCCCAAATATACAAAATGAACAGTAACTTTTCTCTCTCCTCCACTCACAACCATTTACAACCATTTCTTAAATTATAAGAAACACACTCACATAAATATACTAAACCTACTGTGAATGCTCTTAGTTAGTATAGTGGGTTATAAGTCGTTCTAAATAAAATCAATGTGAAGATATTTTTCCACCTCAAACACTTGGATGGAATAGAGAGAAAGAGAAGTTCGTAGAGAGAGTGTAAAGTCCATTAGATGAACGGTTCGTGATTGGGGAAGAGGAGGTAGAGAAACAGAGGAAGGTATGCCGAAAGGAAAAAAAAATAATATAGTGCAATCCCTGAGATATTTTCTAAGTTGTTTGTTTTAAACATCAGAGTAATCACATATGATTGTTTGTTTTAAACATAAATCTTTAAAATTATCACTTTACCTGTATTTTTAAACAATTATACATATATTATTTGAACAACATCATATATTAGCAACCCGACAAGAATCTAAACACAACAAAAGGAAACAAATTAAATAGGATGATATTAAAATACAAACAAACACCAATTTGCCCACTCCAGATGGCTAAGTTTTCTTTTATTTTTTAAGCACAAATATGAGTACATTTTAACGTCTTACATGATTCTGGCTTGCCCTCGAAATTCATTGTTGAAGATTTTACGGTTTCTTTCTTTTCAAATGCACCAACTTCATTATACTTTAAAATTAAAAAAAAAAGTGAGTTGATTTTTTAGTACTTTTTAATGATGTGAGTAAACTTGATATTTTATTTAGTTTTCAGGAGTATGTATGATACTATTTTTAATAAGTTCATGTATTACACGGGTTGAGTAAATAATATATTAAATATAACGAAAATTTATTACTATAAAAATGATATTTTAAGATAAGATACGATATCAACTTTTTAAACTTTATTTTTAAAATTGTTTTGTTTTATCCAAAAAAAATGCTATTTTTAAAAATTTTCTTATTATTACTCCTTATATTAATTAAATTTGGTTTATAAAAAAATTCCTTTTTTCAACACTAATTTTTTAATATTTCATATTTTTAAAAAAGTTTGATGTATTAGATCTTTTTTTAGTTATTTGAAAACTATTTATAAACTAAATAAAAATTAAATAGTATTATTAGTAATTAATGTGATTATCTAATATAAAAAAAAACAAGAAAAGTTTGATGAGCAGCAACATGATTATGTTAACGTTACTAATTTTAACTTTGAATCGAATATATATAATATTTTAAGTTTGATTCAAATATATATATATATATATATATATATATATATATATTAAGTTTGAGTTAGGCATATATGATATTTCTCAAGTTTATAGTGACATGTATGGAATTCCGTTTAAGACGCTTGCAAGATTTTGAGACCATCCAAACTCCAATCCTCATGTTGTGACATGGCAACGTTACTAACATATATTTACTTTGTTATTTCAAGTTATCAAGACATTTTGTCTTGCTGTTTTTTTATTAAAAACAAACAAACCCAAAACTACAAAATTGTTCATTAAGTTATTTCTCCGTTCCAAATGTCATACTACTATGCCATTCTTAATTCTTAATTTTGCTCTTCTATGGGTATACGACCTCATCCATATTTGTTGGCATTTTTTAAAATCACTTTCGTTTTCAATACTATATTAATAACACAAACTAGTTTTTATCCGCCGCCCGTTGCCGTGATGGCGTATTCTACTTGATAAATTATGCACTACAATCCATCATACTTATTTTCAAACTAAATTTACGTCGAAACGTAAAATAATTTGAATTTATACCGTCAAATGAAAAAAAATTATTTTAGACACAACTCCAAACAAAATACATATTAAAACGTAGATCAACTTAAAATGTAAATAAAAATCATCGCAAAGACAAACTAAAATAGAAAATAGGTTTATAATTATATATTTATACTAGGTTATTAGCCCGTGTATTACACGGGTTAAAAGTTATAAATATATAATTCAAATATGTAAACAAAAATATTTAAACTCTATTGTTTTTATTTTAAATCGATTATATAAAAATAAGTATTTGTGTTCATAAGGTTCAAATGGTTAAATAAGATTTGAGATAATTGATATCATAAATTCAAAATCCTTAGAAATGGTTATTAGTGATTGAGGTAGTTAAAAAAAATAAAAATTTCACACTTTTGTTCAAAAAAAAGTAAAATAGAATAAAAACTTAAAGTAAAAAATATAGCATGATTTGTGGAAAGTTTGTTAAAGGAAATTTAGGCGGGAAAGTTTTTGTGAGTTAAAATCTGGTGATGACATGTGTCACCACATGTAATCATTTATTAGTATAGATATCAAATATAAAATTATTGCTTTGAAAGAAAGCTTAAAAAAAACTCTACACATGTTTTCATAAATCCCTTACGAAACAAACTAAATGAATCTCTCTTCTTTTAAAACACAAAATTAATTAATATTTAATTATTTTTCATCGTTCATTCCCCTCTTCAAAATAGTTACATCAAACTAAGGGTTTTTAAAGTCGGATATCCGAAAATTTCGGATAGTAGAAATCACTATTTGTATCCAAAATTTTGAATTTTTATTTTTTTTAATTTTATTATTTATAAGTTTTTTTTATAAAAATTAGACATATTCTATTATAAATTTAACATAACAAACCAACTCATATCATAAAAGTCTCAACATACACTAAAAAATCTCAATCTAAAATAAAAATATGTTTAATATTTAAAAAAATTAAAACAATATTTTTTTTTGGATAATCAGATAACCGAATATCCGAAACTTTTAAAAAAATATTTCGGATATTTTGAATCGGATACTCGGATTTGGATATTTGTTAACACCCCTATATCAAACGTTATATGTTTTACATTTTAAAATCTACAAGTGAAAAAAATGTATAACATTGATTCTGAAATATTAAAACAATTTAAGAAACATGAAGGAATAGCTAGAAATCTAACTCAATTAGCACAAGTGTTCGCCTATAATTCAATTGATTTAAAATTGGTATGTAATTATTAACGGACACATAAAGAACAAAAGAAAGAGGGCATGCCACGTGTCTAATATATTGTACTATGTATTGTATCAGGATTTATTTACATTTTGTTATCTTTTGAGGACTTGATTGCAATTTGTGAAAAGATTTTGGTGGCTGATTTTTGAACCAATGAAATTTAACTGTACATACCGACAAAGAATTTTAATTATATATATAATTTTCATTTATTGGTCGTATATTCTATTAAAACCATACAAAATATCAAACAAATATGTTTCATGATCAACATCCCTAGTGATATTTAAATAATTTTTTAAGATGGTCAATATGTTTTTGAGTTGCATATAGGAGGTCATGGGTAGTGACAAAGATAGGAGCCTAACAAAAACAAAATATACTTTTGACATAATGACATAATACAAAAATTAGTCATAGAAATTTGCAAAATTCACAATATCAAGGTGCAAAATACCCATCTAGATTCCAATCAACCCCCATTGGTTGCATTGTGGGGCTCCATTATCTAAAGTCACTTTTCTTTAATTGATAAACATGTAATATATTCTTCGTAAATTATAAAAACTAATAATCTCTTACACTTCATCTTATTTATCATGATTTAAGTACTTATCTTTTACAACATATCTTAAATCTTATAGTTTCAATATTTACTAATTAAGAGGGTTTTCTCATCAAATTATCCGGTGAAATTTGTTCTTGTTCGCACCATTTGATAATATATGCACATACATTTTAGAAATTTTATACTATAATATATAAATTTTTTTTTTGAACTATTTTAATTTACTTTATAAATAAATAAATTATCTATATTGGTATTTAGTTATTGAATTTAGTCCTCAAGGGATAGTTTGATGGTAAAATTGATGTATTCTCTGACCAAATGGTTGTATGTTAAAATTTTGTAGTGTATAGGTTTGATGACTATTCTTATGTTAATAGGAATTGTCATTTAAAAAAAAGTTATTGATTTAAATTTAAAGTATGTAATATGTAAAATATGATGTAACATGCTTAAATTTAATTTATTCTTTATATTTACATTATATTAGAAAATATATAGTTTACTAAGGTTAGAAAATTATCAAACATTGTCTTAAACAATAAAAGTCGATAAAACAGCGCAAGAACAAATGTGTTGTTAGACTTTGTTCTCCAGAAAAATAATTTTTTTAAAAACTAACTTGACAAAACAAGACCAAGTACATATAACTACTAGGTATGTGCCCAGGTTGGGATGTGGTTGGGATGTGGGAACGAAGTACACAAGAGGGTTCTTGACTTATTTCCGAGGGGTGGTGTTGGGTTGTTGTATTTTTTTATTATTTTATGTTTTTAATATAAGTAAAATGATATTTTTCAAATGAACTTAACACAAAATTTTAAAATCAAATTAATGAATAGGACACACCTTGTTACTTTTAGAGAACTCCGGTATTAGCTCATTTGATTTGAGCTTTAAGTCTAAAAACTCAAGCTCAAGACTCACTAAGAAACTTCAAGTTGAGTTTGGCTAGTTCATTTTTCTTAAGTATTTGATTATTTTATTTATGCAAACATATAATTATTTTCAAATATATCACATATGATTATAATCGTGTATGTATAACAAAATACAAATTATTTAGTTGTTTTTTTATTATTTATAAATAATAACTAGGTTATATCCCCGTGTATTACACGGATTAAATAACAAAAATATTAAATATTTATTGATGATTAGTAGGAATTGTAAAACGAAATTTTTATATAACATATGATTAAATTTACGTATGGTTAAGTATTTTAATTTTTTTTATTATATTTAAAACTTTCGTTTTAAAAAATTGCTTTGAAATTTTTTTATTATTTTATCAGTATTTTGTTGTTTAAAAACTTCGGGTTTGTTTTAAATAAATATTCTTTTATAAAACTTTTATTTTATAAAAAGATTGAATTTAAATATTTCATAATTTAAAAAAGCTTCAGTTTTTTAGAAAATCATAGTTTTAGAAAAAATTATTTTTGGAAAAATATATTTTTTAATCAAAATACTTAGTTTTTATTTAATGAAAAAATATTTTAAAAATTATTAATTCAAGAATTTGAATTTATAACAGAGAGAGAAAGAGAAATATTTGGAAATTAGTTACTTAACTTTTAAAAAATAAAATAAATAGTTTAGGCGGGAAATAATTGTGGGAAGCATTGTAAGAATGTCATGTGTCTCACATTGTAAAAAATATTAGTATAGATATGTAGGGGTGCAAACGAGCCGAGCCACTCGTGAGCTACTCGAGATCGGATCGATAAAAAGCTCGAAACGAGCCGAGCTTTATCGAGCCCGAGCCGAGCTCGAGCTTGGAAAAAAGCTCATTTAATTATCGAGCCCGAGCCCGAGCTTCACATATCGAGCTCGAGCCAGCTCGCGAGCCTAAACGAGTTTTTTATTTATATATTTTTATTTAATTTAGTTAATATATTATATAAATAATATCTATTATATATAAAGTTATAATAAAAAACAATTAAATAATATGTTTAATGTTCTATATAAATTATATAATTATAAATATATATATCAAAATTAAATATAAAAATATTAAAAATAATATTTAAATAAATAAACGAGCCGAGCCCGAGCTGAGCTCGAGCTTGAACAAGTATTGTCGAGGCGAGTTCGAGCTTTAAAAATAAAGCTCGAAACGAGCCGAGCTCGAGCTTGAGCTCGAGCTCTCCTAAGTCTTCACGAGCCGAGCTCGAGCCCATACGAGCTCGGGCTCGGCTCAGCTCGTTTACACCCCTATAGATATGTATTATGTAATTATATATTGATCATACAGAACTAAAACTAATAATACATAACTAATAAAATCATTTAGACCCACTAGCATACTTAAATTCAGGATCAGGTTCATTTATTGAACGAACTTAATTTTAAGCTTGAGCTTATTTCAACTTTAACTTAGATTCAAAATTTAACAAATCAATCTCAATGGGTTCATGAATAGCACGACCTATTCACATCATGCCCATAAATTGAATTCAAACTTTATATAAAAACGAAATGACCAAATCTGAAATATTGTCTCATCAAGTAACTTATCAAGAAAAACATTTGTGTAATTTACTCTTTAAGTGACATTGAATTGTAATTGACTTGAAGGGACGATGACAACATGTTTAGTGTTTTAAAGTTTGGACTCACATTGAACCACAAGCATCTTTGGTTTAGGGACATTAAAGTGTGTATTTAAACTGACTCGTCGTTCTTGGTTCAAGTCTAATTAAAAATAAAACGCATAAATGTAGAACACGTATTATTTTGTTGTTTAATAATGATTTGGTTTTAAATTCATCTTATTAAAGCATAAAGTAGATCAATGGCTTCATATTTGTCTAATTAAAGTAAAAATAAATTATACATAACCTTCTAATTTATTTTATTTAGATTGATGAGATAATTAGTTTATTTTTTTAACAGCTACTAATATACTTTCATCTGCATCCTGTAATATTTGAAAACTTTTATCATCAGATAAATATTTTAATAATTCATTTTTTCACATATAAATATATATAATTTATGAATCAGCATAACTGAGAACACAAGTCATTGATAGATCGACCAAACTTATTTTTATTTGTTCCATAAATTGATCCATTGCCTCAAGCTAGCGTATCAATAAGAATAGATTCAAACATCACTGGGCATAACTTTTTAACAATCAAATTGCAAGACACTTCTAGTCCTATCCCACCAAATATTTCTCGATTATTACAAGAATAATCTTTTCAACTAGTGTATGTATATTAACTTATAAACAATTAAATTTTACGGCCCCTTTTTATTAAAAGTGATTATCTAACTATTCAAATGCGATCCAAATAGTTGTTAAAAATATTCAAATGGGGCGAATCTTGAAGCAAAAATAGGTTGTTGTAGTCGTGGAAATACCTCTTATAGAAATACACGGTAAGAATGCGTACTTTAGAGCCAACACCCTCGAACCCCGCATATTCTAAAGTCTCTTGCATCACGTTTATCTAATTATTTGAAATGAAAATGTTACCTTCAAAACACACCACCACACAAGGTATGAGCACATAAATGGAGACTTCGTAATGATACTTCTCATAGCTAATTGTCAAATTTTATATACGTTAATCCTACTTTCCTGTTTTTAAGTTAAGAAAGACATAATCTAATTTAGGTGGTGTTTTCTACTATTATCATACGTATCTAGGTGCTAACCCAAGTTTATCTAATTATTTGAAATAAAATTGTTACTTTCAAAACACACCACCATACAAGGTATGAGCACATAAATGGAGACTTCGTGATGATACTTCTCATAGCTAATTGTCAAATTTTATATACGTTAATCCTACTTTCCTGTTTTTAAGTTAGGAAAGACATAATCTAATTTAGGTGGTGTTTTCTACTATTATCATACGTATCTAGGTGCTAACCCACGGTTATCTAATTATTTGAAATGAAATTGTTACTTTCAAAACACACCACCACACAAGGTATGAGCACATAAATGGAGACTTTGTAATGATACTTCTCATAGCTAATTGTCAAATTTTATATACGTTAATCCTACTTTCCTGTTTTAAGTTAAGAAAGACATAATCTAATTTCGGTGGTGTTTTCTGCTATTATCATACGTATCTTGGTGCTAACCCAAGTTTATCTAATTATTTGAAATGAAATTGTTACTTTCAAAACACACCACCACACAAGGTATGAGCACATAAATGGAGACTTCGTAGTGATACTTCTCATAGCTAATTGTCAAATTTTATATACGTTAATCCTATTTTCTTGTTTTTAAGTTAAGAAAGACATAATCTAATTTAGGTGGTGTTTTCTACTATTATCATACGTATCTAGGTGCTAACCCAAGTTTAAAGATATCAAATTCATAGAAACATAATCTAATTATCGCTTTCAAAAAATTATCATGGTACTTGGTGGTTTTTGTCACTCGATATACATAAAATAAAACCATCAATTTTTGCTTCATTTGAAAGAAACAACGACTTTATTCAAGCTTAAGATTCTAATTAGTAAATCCATGATAATAGGGGTTGAAATTACTAAACTGGTATCGACCAATTTCTTATGCTTCCCGAGTCACAAAATGCACGCATGTGATGCTTCGGATCCGTCTTCTCATTGTCTTTCTCGATATTCTCTTACATCTTCATCTTGTATGGTGATTTCTAATTTATAATCCTCGTTGTAAAATTTGACTGTAACTTCATTGATATCAGACGATACGATGCATCCAAATCCATACGGCTAAGTGCAATCTCTAGCTCATTGTTTTAGATATGAGATGGCAATTATTTGGTGAGGTAGCATGAGTTGCAAATATATCACACACGGTAAGAGGCTAAGTGTACTCTCTAAAAAACAAGTCGTCTTCGTTTTGACAAGGGTAGTTTCGACGAAAAGCTCATACCTAGTAAGGGTGATAACTCGTGAAAGGAGGTGCAAACCAGCCCCATTTTGGTGCGTGCATGAGGGACATACCCAATTCTTAAAAAAACTCTTTGATTTTATGGTTATGTATTATTGGTTTTAACGTGATAAAAACAGTTGAGTTGAATTTTACTTTAACATAACTTTTATGGAGCTCTTAAACATTTTTAAAAGCTTAAAAAACCAACTTGTCAAACCAACCTTCTAGCAATAACGGGTAGGTTTAAAAAGCTTTTGTGTTCGTCGATAAATTCAAATTTATGCTTCGTCTTAAAGCATGAGAAACTAAGGGGCTGTTTGTTTTAACCTCTTAATGATTCAGATGTCTGAATGGTTTAACACTTAATGGTTCAAAGTGTTTGTTTCGTGAGCAGATATCTAAATGGTTCAGCACCTTTGCCTCTGAATAGTTTAGCATTATAACAAGTCTAAATGGTTAAAATCTTTTATCTGAATTGGTCAGACATTTACCTCTGAATAGTTAAGCAATATATTAACTTTTAATGATTCATACATCTTACTGGTTTGGTATTTAACGATTCAGACATTTTAATGATTCAATACTTTACACATTCAAAAGTTGCCAAACACGTCTAAGTCTAAATAGTAGATGCTAATAGTTGAAGGACTATTTTGCAACCGGTTACAACCCTAAAGTCCTAAACCCTGGTCTTTTTCGTATAACTGTAGTCTACTTCACTCCTCAACGCTACCTTTACCTGCTGTTTCCATCTCAACGCAACCGTGCACCGACGCTTCCCTCTACTTTTCCGATCAACTTCCGGCGATATATCGCTCATAGGTAAAAACCCCTACGCATGTTCTTGAATCTTTTTAACCTGTGCCTCTTTTGATCTCCATCTACATCTTTAAGTTGATGAAAACCGAATCTTTATTCGTTACAGTTCATATTTACTCATGCAATGATGACTTCATCCTTGGATATTACAGCAGCAGAGCTCATACAAGTATGTATCATATACCCTTTGTTAATTCGTTTGAACTATTAAAGGTTATTGATTGGTGGACGACTGATAATAATCATTGAGGTTTTTTATATTCAATTTCAGGGATCAAATAGTTGCAACTTTTTCTTGCCTAAACCTTTGCCAAAGAGTAGAAATTCCCATTTGCTTTTTGGTTCATCTCATCGCAAAAGAAGCAGTTCTGTGAGAATATGCAGTAAAGGTGTTCGACGAAATGCCTATGAGAGGGTCAGAGCTGTGGTGTCAGTAGATGCACAAGAATTAGGTGATGTTGAGAGTTTGGTTAGTGAAAAGGTGATTCATTTCTTTAGAACTCCCTTGATTCAAGAAAGTGCGAATGTGGAGTTACTCAAGTCGGTTCAGTCCAAGATTTCTGATCAAATTGTGGGTCTGAAAACAGAACAATGTTTTAATATTGGGCTTGATGGAAATCTGTCCAATGAGAAGCTTTCGGTGCTCAAATGGCTTTTACAAGAGACATATGAACCTGAGAATTTAGGCAATGAAAGCTTTATAGCTAAAGAGACTAAAGAAGGGTTTAAAACGGTGATAGTTGAGGTTGGACCCAGGTTGTCGTTCACCACAGCATGGTCTGCGAATGCTGTGTCCATATGTCAGGCTTGTGGGCTATCAGAAGTTAACAGATTAGAACGGTCGAGGAGATATCTTTTATATGTGAAAGCTGAAAGTGCACCACTTCAAGAAAGTCAAATCAATGACTTTGCTGCAATGGTGCATGATAGGATGACTGAATGTGTTTATCCTAGTAAGCTAATGTCTTTTAAAACAAGTATAGTTCCTGAGGAGGTTTATTATGTGCCTGTTATGGAGAAGGGCAGAAAAGCGTTGGAGGAAATTAACCAGCAAATGGGTCTAGCCTTTGATGAACAAGATCTGCAATATTACACTAAGTTATTCAAAGATGATATTATGCGTGACCCAACAAATGTTGAGCTTTTTGACATTGCACAATCAAACAGTGAACATAGCAGGCATTGGTTTTTTACTGGTAAAATCGTTGTAGATGGTCAACCTATGGATAAAACTCTAATGCAGATAGTTAAGAGTACTTTAAAAGCTAACCCTAACAATTCTGTGATCGGGTTCAAGGACAACTCAAGTGCAATCAAAGGGTTTCTGGTGAACCCGTTACGGCCTACTCAGCCTGGTTCTACGTCTCCATTAAGCCCGACTGCCCGTGATCTTGATATTCTGTTTACAGCCGAGACCCATAATTTCCCTTGTGCAGTTGCACCATACCCTGGTGCAGAAACTGGTGCTGGAGGGCGAATCAGGGATACACATGCAACGGGTAGGGGATCTTTTGTTGTCGCATCAACGGCTGGATATTGTGTTGGGAATCTTAATATTGAGGGCTCATATGCTCCATGGGAAGATGAATCTTTTGAATATCCATCACATTTAGCTTCACCATTGCAAATTCTTGTTGATGCAAGCAACGGTGCATCAGATTATGGTAACAAATTTGGTGAGCCATTGATTCAAGGATACACAAGAACATTTGGAATGAGGCTTCCAAGCGGGGAAAGACGAGAATGGTTGAAACCAATTATGTTTAGTGCGGGTATTGGGCAAATTGATCATACCCATATAACAAAAGGCGAGCCTGAAATCGGGATGTTAGTTGTTAAAATCGGTGGGCCTGCTTATAGAATTGGAATGGGGGGTGGCGCAGCATCAAGTATGGTTAGTGGTCAGAATGATGCTGAGCTGGATTTTAACGCTGTCCAGCGTGGTGATGCTGAGATGGCACAAAAGTTGTATCGTGTTGTTCGTGCTTGTATTGAAATGGGTGAGAATAACCCTATTGTCAGCATACATGATCAGGGCGCAGGTGGTAATTGTAATGTTGTTAAAGAGATCATTTATCCGGAAGGTGCTACAATAGATATTAGGGCTATTGTTGTCGGTGATCACACTATGTCTATCTTGGAGATTTGGGGTGCAGAATATCAAGAACAAGATGCAATTTTGGTTAAACCAAAAAGCCGTAATCTTTTGGAATCTATTTGTAAAAGAGAAAGGGTGTCAGTGGCAGTTATTGGGACTATTAATGGTGAAGGGCATGTACGGTTAATCGACAGTCATGCACCTGAAAAATCACCAGCTGTTGATCTTGAACTTGAAAAAGTCCTTGGAGACATGCCACAAAAGACATTTGAATTTCATCGTGTAAAGGATAAAGCAGAACCACTCGACATAGCTCCTGGGATTACATTAATGGATTCACTTAAACGGGTATTAAGATTACCATCAGTCTGTTCTAAACGTTTCTTGACAACCAAAGTTGATCGTTGTGTAACAGGCCTAGTGGCACAGCAACAAACTGTTGGTCCATTACAGGTCACTCTTGCTGATGTGGCAGTTATCGGGCAAACATTTACTGATATCACAGGTGGTGCTTGTGCTATTGGGGAGCAACCAATTAAGGGTTTACTTAATCCAAAAGCAATGGCTCGTCTGGCAGTTGGTGAAGCTTTAACAAATCTTGTTTGGGCTAAAATTACTAGTCTAAGTGATGTTAAAGCAAGTGGGAATTGGATGTATGCTGCTAAACTTGATGGTGAAGGCGCATCAATGTATGATGCTGCTGTTGCACTTTCAGAAACCATGATTGAACTTGGAATTGCGATTGATGGTGGTAAGGATAGTTTATCAATGGCAGCTCATGCTTCTGGTGAAGTAGTTAAAGCTCCTGGTAATCTTGTAATTAGTGCTTATGTCACGTGTTCTGATATAACTAAAACTGTGACACCTGATTTGAAGCTTAAAGATGATGGAATATTGCTTCATATTGATTTGGCCAAAGGGAAAAGGCGGTTAGGTGGATCTGCTCTTGCTCAGGTACTTTTTTATTTGTTAAATTTATTCTATTCTTGTTGGTTGATTTGTTATTGACTGTGACATATTAGGGTTCCTCACTTGTAGCAAACAGGAGATGACTCAAAATAGGTTACTACTTTGTAGGTTGAAATAGTTTGGGTCGACCTGAAATGCTTTTCTTTTTCTTTCTAAAAACATTAGGTGACTAGTGTGTCAAGTGTGATTACAAAATAATATTATTTCAGTAATGTTGTTATAATCTTATTGGATATTTGATATAGGAGATTTTATGCATTAAAAATGCACTTCAGACAACTTTGACCTGTTCTCTTTCTGCTATTTTTGTTTTACCTTTTAGGAAATAAACATAACCTGAAGTGATTCATTCATAAACATAATGGGTTGAAATTGTTACCTCTAGAATATGGACGACATCACTATACTACACTGAAACATGAGTCTAACTAGTACAGTAGCAAATTATCGAGTGAATGGTGACTGAGTTTAAGTTCAGTGTTTTGTTTAGGGGTAGAGGGGGTAATTCAACATGTTTATGTGAAAAAGGTCTAGTTTAGTTATATTCTATTACGGGTCAAGTTTCAAAGTTATGCAGAAAACAGGTTAAAGGTTGCCCCAAAGTATAATCAAGTATTTATAACCTTCTAATTTGTTTTACTTATAAGAATTATATCATTATAATGTTTGTTTTGTAATCTTATTTTCTGTATTACTTGTTTACATGATTAAAAAAGAAGTGTTGGCAAATCAATCCAACTTTGCAGCCTGTAGACAAAATAGTCAAGTGCTGTCACATTAAACTAGTGTCGAATTCTCGATTCAGTTTTTGTAGATTTTTATTTTGAGTTTTGTAATTTATTCATGCAATTAAGTCTTCACGCAATGTGGGATCCCGGTTTTGAATCTCTTCTATTATTTCACAGGTGTTTGATCAAATTGGGGATGAATGCCCAGATGTTACTGATGTTTCTTACCTTAAGACAGTTTTTGAGGTTGTTCAGGATCTACTAACAGACGAGTTAATATCAGCTGGTCATGATATCAGTGACGGTGGCCTTATTGTTGCAGTTCTTGAGATGGCTTTTGCTGGAAATTGTGGTGTTCAAATCAATTTAAATTCAAATGGAAAAAGCATATTTGAAACATTATTCTCAGAAGAACTTGGTCTTGTTCTTGAGGTCAACAAAGTCAACCTCAACAAGGTGACCACAATCCTTAAAAACCGGGGTGTCACTTCAGAAATCATAGGACAAGTAACCGCCGAACCAATGATTAGATTAGAAATCGATGGAATGAAACAGTTGGATGAAAAAACCGTTGATCTTCGGGACATTTGGGAAGAAACTGGTTTTCATATTGAAAAGAAACATAAATTAGCTGCTTGTGTAACTGCAGAAAAAGAAGGATTAAAGAACCGACACGAACCCGCATGGCAAGTAACTTTTACTCCAAGATTCACTGATGCAAATTACATGAACGCCCTTAATAAACCGAAAGTGGTTGTGATTCGGGAAGAGGGCAGTAACGGTGATCGGGAGATGTCGGCTGCGTTTTACGCTTCGGGTTTTGAACCATGGGATGTTACCATGTCTGATCTTTTAAATGGGTCAGTTTCTTTAAACGGGTTTCGGGGTGTTGTGTTTGTTGGTGGGTTTAGTTATGCTGATGTGCTTGATTCTGCAAAAGGCTGGGCTGCTTCTATACGATTCAACCCATCACTTCTAAACCAGTTTCAAGAGTTCTATAACCGCCCAGACACATTTAGTCTCGGAGTCTGCAACGGGTGTCAGCTCATGGCTCTATTGGGCTGGATCCCAGGCCCAAATGTCGGTGGAACTTTAGGAACTGGTGGTGACCCGGCCCAGCCCAGATTCATACACAATGAGTCAGGCGGGTTCGAGTGTCGCTTCACTAATGTGACAATCAAAGAATCACCAGCAATAATGTTTAAAGGGATGGAAGGTAGTACATTAGGTGTTTGGGCTGCACATGGTGAAGGAAAAGCTTATTTTCCTGATAAAATGATTTTTGATAAAATTGTATCATCTGATTTGGCTCCTGTAAGGTACTGTGATGATGATGGGAAACCGACAGAAACATACCCTTTTAACTTAAACGGGTCACCGCTAGGTGTGGCGGCAATTTGTTCTCCAGATGGGCGGCATCTTGCTATGATGCCACACCCCGAGCGGTGTTTTCTGATGTGGCAGTTCCCTTGGTATCCGAAGGACTGGAACGTTGAAAAGAAAGGCCCGAGCCCGTGGTTGAAGATGTTTCAGAACGCTCGAGAATGGTGTTCTTGAAAAGGTTACAACTTTTATAAAACTTGCAGTTTCGTTGATTCAAGAGTTTAGATTTCTTGTTGAGAATGATGCATTCACTATAGTTTCTTGAAGGGTTTAAGGATCTACATTAAAATTTTGTCATAATGTTTATCTGCTTTGAACAAGTGTATGGTTTATTACTGCAGGTATGCAGGTGTTTTCAATTGGTTTTAAAAATAAGCTTTTTCAATACATAGTTGTAGCTGTTTAATTTTGTCATTCTATTTGCTTCAGAAGGCTTGAAGATGCGAGATAATTTAGATGAATCTTGAATCAATGAGCCTTTGTGGAAGACTTTATTTATCCATAAATATGTATGGCGAATTCTTAGAAATTAGGAACGATACAAGCAATTATTACATATGTCAAAGTTTCTAGAATCGGATAGATCATTTGTAATTGAACCTTGAAGAAGCATAAATAGGTAAAAACCTCATTTGACCAAGACATCACTTTAGTATGATTAAAACAACCTTCTAAGCTCTTTGAAAAATTGTATGCTCTTATGTTTGAAAACAAATTTGTAGAACTTCTCTACTAAATCAGGATCTTCAAGCGGAACATGTAGCACATTCGTTGTTTGTTTGGTTCGCAAATGCACCTAAATTAAAACCCTCAAACTTCTCCAACGTTTTGATTTGAGATGGATGTTCTACAAAATTGTTTTCATAAGAGAGCGTTTACATTAACTAGACCTCTTTTATTAGATGATCGGTGCCTATCTTATTGGTAAAAAAATACAGAACTCCCATGACAATAAAAACACTTTTGAATTTCAAAGTTATTAGTCAAATGAAAATTTTTGATGAAACCAAATATAAACTTGTAGTTTAATAGATTTAATGTTTATTTTTTATTTTCAAAACGAGTTTAAGAATGTCTTGTTAAAATGAAGATTTTTAAGATACCACGTCACTTAAATGACTTATGTAATGCCATATATGAAGTAAATTTAAACTAAATTATGTTTTTGATTCTTTTAGTACATGTTTATTTGCTGATTTCGTTTTTAAACTTCAATCATTACAATAATAATCTTTTGTTTAAAAATTGTCACACTTTACGTTATTTTGTGTTGACACTTCCTACGACTACAATTATTATACACAAAAAACACAACAGGGGAATTTTGTTGGTTTACATCCATTTTATGTTTTTTGAAACATCATCCTTGTCAAGGCGAAAGTTATAATTAGACTGTCGGTACTCTTTGTGGAAATGGTTTGTACTTTATGGTGTATCAATGGTGGCTTGACGGTCACAAAATGATTCTTTGATTTGACCTGAATTTGAAGCAATTTTTAAAGATCCCCATTCCTAATAATATGGTAGGAAGGAGTGGTGGGATAGTTAAGTGTTAAAACTTAGGAAAACACTACACATGTTTGTTAGTCGTGGATTTTTCTATCATATGCTTGACTTACGGAGGTTTGAAGGCGATACATAGATGCAGGTTTTGGATTTTTCTAGTTTTAGTGGATTTTAAAAACCATTATTTCACACTTTTTGGGTATCTTTACTATTATTTAACCATTTTAGGAGGAATTATTTTAACATCATGTTGTTGTAATATTTCTTTTCTCACTAATTAAAAGAGCTTTAAGCAAATCAATTGAGTCCTCATGATTTAAATTTTTTTTATCTTCACAATGAAGTTGATAAAAATATTTATACAAATACACTAGTTCATACAAGAATAAACAATAACTAGCGGTATACATCCACATGCGGTGCATGTATTAAGGACCGGGCTCAAAAGAGGCTCTTAGTTGTGGCTACTAACCATAAACGCTTGTCATGGCAAAGCAACCGATACCATTATTGTTTATCATCACCACCTAATATTATACTATATGGTAACTAAACAATGAAACGAACACAAGTTCATGTCTCGGATAAACACAACAACATCATCATCAACCTAAAATAGAAGGGGCACCACCCTAGTGACATGTGGTTCTTAACCATCATCAACAAAACAATTCTCCCAACAACAAAATAATGGCAACAGGTAGCTCAACTTAAACATCATTGGCACGACATAGCCAACGGATTCATCAGGTCATATGAGCTCCGGCTCAGTCTTAGATGAGCTAGGTCATCATCATCGACACAAGGTCCTCCCCAACACCATATAAAACCATTGATCAAAGAAATAACCCAAAACAGATTCACCCAGCAAATAAAAACCCCAGATAGAACCATAATTGAAACCTAAGATAAGCATTAAGGCAATAATCTCTGATGAGGAAATCCCCATCATCATCGACATTACAAATCACCAAACAACAAAGTCTCAAATGAGGTAATACTTATCATTATCATTAACATAACAAATCACCCAACCACAAAGTATCATACGCATCACTTAAAAACATTCGTTCAGAAAAACCCAAAAGAGATCACCATTAGATGAAAGACAAATTTGAAAGCCCTAATGCTTCAATAGGCAAAAAAAGGACGAAATCAGAGAAAGACAGGAAGAGGGGCCACAACGGTTGTCAAACCATCACCATCGCACCCCGACTCGAGGAAAAAATTTGCCAGCTCTAGATCAACCAGAAACGGGATGCGGGGTGGTGGTTGGAACCGAAGACCTAGCAAACAAGGATCTGCCAGAGCACTACCACCAAACAAGAATCAAAGAAACACCATGACAAAAGGGATCCGTTGTACGACCACTGCCTCCGTTGCTTCTGTGTAATGGGAAACGGACGGCCGACGATCCAACTTGTTGGGAGCTCCGCCCCCACATACCCTATCTCTCTTTCTCTCTCTCTCCAAATGGGAAATGCAGAAGACCAAGGTTAAAACCAAAGCAACCCACAACAAAAGGTCTTACTCTGCGCACAAAGAGCAATACCTTACTGTTCTTTTCATTGCTTTTTAAGTATATAGGAGAGTTTCATCTTAATGAATGAAACTATCACATGTGGGCTCAAGACAACAAACCAAAGTGGGCGGATCAAAGTTGTGAATGAGGATGCCAAGCCAATCAATTGAATGATATGGAGCATGAAGGCTAACTGGCTAAGATCAATGACCCGAAGGTAAACTCGACATATTAGTGGCACCCATGAGCCATTTCAATTTGTACTTATGATGGACTTATTCCTGAAGATAAAAGCATGTCACATTTACAAATACTCTATCCATCTAGATGGAGATAGAGTATGCATGGTGACTATGGGGCTCCATGCTAAGTGTCAGAGTTAAACAATGACGACTATGGAACTCGATATTAGTTTTAATACGAGGAAAGTGAAAAAAATAAGAGATCAAGCCACAAAAAACCTTGCACACCAAGTTCTTCCCAGGATTAGTCACAAAGGTGTCAAAAGAATAATAGGTTTCAATAATAGTTGAGGTTGATTAAACGAAGTATAGTATGTCATTATACTACAATTTATCTTTTCTATAAGCAACATAACCGTTTACATTTGACAAATAAAACTTATGCATAAAGTTTAATGATTTCCTACTTTTCACCTTCACAAACCTGCAACTATCTTCAAAATCCATCATCCACCAGAAACTGCATACCACTTGCTAAAGAAACAAAGTGATTTAATTTCCCCAACTATCTCCATACAATTTTCTTATCACTACAACGACGAAAGTGACACCGTCACTGGTGGAGCCAAAGCATTTGCAGTTCCGTTATCGGTCCAATTCGTTTCACCCCAATGCCAAAGCATACTCTCCCAGAAGCAAAATTTCTCAAAACAAGTCTCCAACCGCGAATCTTTAATCTTGATCTTCCAGTGTCCATCAGAATAATTTGCTTTCTCAGCTTGCCTACGGTCCCATTCCAACGCCGCCTTCTGCTTTGATCTAAGCAAACAATACTTATGTAAATTCTCGGGCATTGCATCATGAACCTTCCACCACCTTGCATGTGCAACGTCACTAGCAAACTCCTGTATCTTCGCCACGTTCCAGTTGCAATCATAGTCGCGAAAACATAACCATGGCTTTAAACCGAGGTAATGCAGAACATACAGAACCGGTGGATCAGATGCAAACAGTCTTGTTTTCATTTCCTTCTTTTCTTCTTCATCACCTTCCCAAAAATGCTTCAAAAAGTTCATGTGCTTAGGGATCCGATGCCACCACGTGAAAATCTCATTCAAGTACCCCTGATCTCCGCCATTGTATGATTCAATTTCATTGATATGATCCATTAACAACCTGAATGTACAGTTAGATGGTTCTACCACCATCACACCGGAGTTAAACAGGGTGGCATTGTTCCCAGTGGCGGTTATCTCCGGCATTTCAAACAGGAAATCTATGTTTCTGAGAATAAGTAAATCAGCATCGATGAATATGATTTTATCATAATTCGTTAACTGCCATAGACGAAACTTGCTGTAGTTAAATTCATTGTAGGCATCTTTTTCAGCTTTCGGGTTTCTGATTCTTTCAATTGTATGAACTTTCCAGCCTGCAGCCTCGAGGCCTTCCCTGTGGTAATCACTGATTGTGTTATCGACTAATATGACTAAGTCACGGGTTGACCCGGACATTCGGATGCTTTGGGCTGCTGCAATTGCCCCACATACATACACGTAAGCTGAGTGTAAAATGGTTGCATAAGCTTCTCTTTTGGGGTTTCCTGAGTATCTATAATCTGTCACAATATCAAATTAGTTAAAGAATCTTAGCTAGCTAGCCCTGACGGGACAGATAGGTTAGGTCAAGTAATGGGTCAAAATTTATAATTTTATAACACGATAACTTGTCATTTTCGATCTTTTTGAAAAATTCTTTGTTTTTTTAGCCAAGTGGTAAAAGTTTACCCATACAACAGGTTACTATAACTAACCCAAAGCAACTTAGTTTTAGATAAACGGGTCAAAATTGACACCTTTCATGGCAATATAAAGTGAATTGGTCTCCTTGGGAATTTTTAAAGTGAACTCGGATTAGATATAGAAAAACCAAACCGTATTTGAATTTCAAATCCAGGTTAACTGCTAACGGTTAACGTGCCACAACATCAAGTTTGACCCCAACATTGTCATATTAGAAACTTTAATGGTTCATGGTTTTTTCTTGCCTAAAAAAGTTTGTTACCTTAAATAGAAAAATTAGCAATTTAATATTCTAAAGTTACAAGCTTCTACTAGTAAAACATGAGCATGATGGTTTAGAATAAAGTTGTGTATCAGGAACTAACCTTTGGCATTAAGAGGAACAGAAAGCTCACACGACCCGACAGGAAGCTGCACTTTCTCCCTCAGCTTATTAAGATCAGGTTCATAAAGCCAAACATTCCCTTTACGTACAACAAGCTCTTTGCATGTAAAAAGATTTGGAACTGGGAAACAATCAGTAACTAAAAGCAGTCTGACCGAATGATGCCCTTTAGATTTAGCAGCAAGTCTTGCAACCGCAAGCTGTAAATGCAGACGGGCCACGTCTCTTGACCAATCATGTGTCTTTAAGCATGGAAGCTTTACAGCTATCAAATCAATTCTTGGAATTTTTGGAGCTTGAATATTTGGCAATTTAGGGCATATGGGAACATGATATTCTTCTTCTTCATCAATCCATTCAGGATATAAATCTTCCCAGGTTATGGTCTTTGCGACTGGATCAAGGTGTAGGGGCATATGCTCAGCATCAGGTATTATCTTTTTCCATTGGTTGATTTCGGTGGCATTGAAGTTTAAGAGCCCTATCCCTTTATATTCATTTGTGTCAGGAAGGTTCCGGATTATTCCAGAGATATGGTTCCAGTTGACTATTAAATGGGACACATAGCGATGATCATCTGTTGGAGAATTCTCATTTGTCCGTCTTTCTACCAAACTAGCCCTGTGCAGATTAAAAAACATTGTAAATCTGCTGTAAGGTCGAAACAATGATAATCTATAAAAGGAGCCCAACGAGCAACTTAGTACCAGGTCAAAACAGATTGGGTTGGTTGGTTTTAGTTGGCCACCAACATTTCTCCATTTTTGTTAAAAATTTTGAATTCTTATTAGTTATATATGATTACAAATAATAATTTCTAAAAGATAATCTAATTTTGTTGAATCAAGAGGTTGTAAACATTTGAATAGATTAGGGGACTTTGGGCCATCTGCTTGAGTGCTTTCACTTTTTACCAAATTTTCAAATTTCATCCATTTGATACATCAGAGATAAAAGGAAACCTAAATGTGGTCACACTTTAGGAAACATAACATACCGTGATCCTGAATGGGAAGGCCGCTCTGTGTTATATACAGCTGGCGAGTGCAGGAGTGTAAAAAATGCTCCCAATATTATAATTATCAAAACAAGCTTTAAAGTAGAAAATCTGCAGCTTGAATTTCTGTCCTGATTAAAACTAAGATATGGCTTTACGCCATCTTTAAGCGCTCTACTTCCAAAAGACCTTCTTTTGCTTGCATCTTCACTGAAAGATACAAAATGTTTTTAAGCGAAACAATATTTGCTATTACACAAACTCAAAGCTTTCAAAATGGCCATATATCATTTCTTCTAATATATAACACAGAGAAATATTCTAGGAAATTTTAGTCATATGCATTGTTGCACATCTTGTAACCTACCCAAGCAAACATATGATGCTCGAGTACCAATTAATTTGCATAAGTACCTACTTATAACTTGCATGCGGGAATAAAATGTAATTCAACTCTAACTATGTCACAGAAACCGAATATAAATAACTTGAGCTTTTATTGTACGAATTCAAACTATTTTCTCAATTCATATAAGGGATAATGAACTATCAATGAGTCGACAAGCCATTGTAACCAAAACATTTTTTTTTTTAAACTAACCTACACAAAACGGATAGGAAGGTGCTCAAATAAGATTTTCCAAATGGGCTCTTGCCATTGCAAACAACTTCTGGCGGCTTGGAACAACCAGCACAAAGATTGACTACTTGTACTTTCTAAATGTAAAATCTAATGCAACAAAGGTTATTACCAACTTTTCTTTTTAGCACCTTTAAATCTAAAACTCACATCAACTCTGAAGTTAAGGCATTAAATCATCAAAAGTTTCTATGTTGGAGATGATAATAAGTTGATAAAGATTAACGATTACCAAAATATACAACTGACAACCAAACACGCACAAACCACTGACTTGCACAATCTTAAGGGAGGGAGGGGTTCGCACGCCTACACGACACACCACACCACACCACACCACATACCCACCAATCATATTTTGCTACGTCACATCACACCACAACACACTACACCACAACCTCAAATTAGGTGGTGGCGGTGTTGCCACACCATGCCACACCACACCCCTAGACCACACACACACACATAAAACTTCACGGCGAGTACATGCCGTGAAAAGGGAAAAAAGTGGCATGGGGGGGACGGCGGCGGTGTTGCCGCTCGGTGCTGGCACATGCCGCGGCCTTCCGGCGTGGGAGCCCGCACCCCCCTAAGTAACTCGACTCAGTTCCACCTTAATTTTTCATAAACTTAAATTGCCAAATCTTCAACTGTTAAAATTTAGCTTATATAAGTTTAAAATCACTATGATCCTGCAAGCAATAGTGTTTTCTCTTAAAAGTTCATAACCTAAAGTTACATTTTCCAATTTCAATCTCATTTTTTATTGAGAGTAGACTTTAGCTAGTTAAAGAGGCCACAAAATCTGAACTAATGAAAGTCTAAACACAAATCCATTTTGACCCAAATGAAATCAAGTTCACAAAATCAGCAACATATTATTAAATCCAACCAAATAAAACAGCAACAACAGAACCCATATGCAAAGAAACAAGTAATTCTTCATTTCTTCTGATAGACATATTCACAAACACCTAGTGTGCACTAAATGAAACCCATTTCTTTACTTAAGAAGAGATGAAGAGATCTACTTGATGACTGAGAGACGGTGTCTATGCTCAATCGGAGACGGCGATGCACCGGAGAGTCCCCTCATTCTTATCGAGTCAGTTTCAGCAGGGCTGCATCTGCGATCTGCAACAATGGAAGATGATAATAGAAGAACTTGAAAATGGTGATTCCCAATAATAATTTTAGGGCAAGATTTTTGAATTGTGAAGTGGGATCTCAAATATAAGAGAAAATTACAGCAACATGAATCGTTATTGATGGATTATTGGATTCTTGCTCAGCGTTGAAGATTTTATGACTCTAGATCAAAGTTCTTAGTTGAAGTCAAAATTAAGATCAGTTTATATGAAGGTCCCTATGTTATTGATGTATTACAATAGTGGTCCTTGAACAACGGGTTTCTGTAGCGGGATCATTAAATGCAACCACAAATTGCAATAAACAAATATGTTTTCAATTTACTTATAATTTTATAAAAAATCAATATTAAATCGTAAATTTAATAATTTTAGTTGGAACATATTGGGGTAGCCCACAAGATAATAACCCAATATACTGGAATTTTGGGCTATTAACTAAATATATATGTAGATCCACAAAGCTAGAGTGGAAAAAAACCGGTTTTGAAACCGTAACAGCCTATTTGAATCAGAACCGATCTGGTTTAAACCAATGCTCATACGAATTGATTTGAAACCAATATAATCCATAGGTCCGTAACCAGTTTATATCTTTTAGTAGTTACACTGCTTCAAAACTGGAACTGAACCAACCAAAAACCGTTAAAACCATAAAAAAAGGGTCAAAAACCCATTAAAGACCGGCAACTACCTAAACAATCTGGTTTTTAACTTAAACCAATTTTGACTTGAAAGCGGAACATACAAAAAACCGGTACACCTCTACACAAAGCCCAACATAAGAGGGACAAAATTGTCTAAATATGGGCCCGTTGGAAAAGCCCAATCCATTTTATTTGAAGGCAGCCGTGGGCCGATCGTTGACAGCCTCCAAAGTCCATACTCCATTCCCGCAGCAAGAAATAGAAATCACAATTGGCTTTCAAGAAATGTAAACCCACTTACCCACATGCAAATAGTCTTGGGCCTTCAATTAAATGAAACACAAACAAACATAAGAGGCTACTTGAAGCCCACACAAAATATAGCTTAGCCCACATAACTAATGGGGCATAGTTTCTTCAATAAAAGCAGCAACGTCGCTTGGGCCGGTTTATTCTGCTTCTGCTAATCCAAATCCTCACCATAAGAACAATTAAAATGGAAAAATTCTATGATAACTCAACTGTTGGTGGTTTTTTTTTATTATAACATATTTTAGCTGTTGATAAATAGACTTATCGTTGAATTTTAAAGTGGAAAATTCTATGAACTCGTTAGCTTCATTATCAACAAATACACCAACTTGAAATTAAATTGATCCCAAATCCAGGTTTTTCTATTAAAAATATTTTTTGAGCCAGGGTTTGACCTATTTGAACTCATTTCTACTAAACTGTTTGAGTTATTAGCGATAAACCATAGACCGATCCAGTCTAACTTACTCTTACCAATTGCTTGTGATAAATCTTTTGCAACTATCCATACTTGGCTCCATTTCTTAACTTCAGCCAAAAGTTGGCTTTGTATTGTCTTGGGTAGTTTTATTTAGTAATTAGGGATAAGCTAACATGAATTAAACTTTCATTAAGTTTCTCATATTATAATGCATATTAAAAATGCATGTTGGCTACCCTTATAATTGTTGGAAATATATACTATAATTTAATAGTATAATTCAATTCAATGTCAAATGTTTTATGTGGTACTATTTTTTTAATTAATGCTGGTTTGTTTTTATTTCATAAAATTGTTGTTGGGCAGGTTGAGCTTTATGGTTTCTTGGAGTTGGGCTAGAGAATAAATGGGCTTAGGAGAAAAGAATATATGAACAACTCATGGGCTTGATATCTTGCTATTGGATTTTCATTACAATCATTAAAAGAATGCTTTAATAGGATATAACTCACAGTCTCACACTAGCGATCTCCATATACCATTAACTGTTCCTCTTCATCATCTTTATATTCTTGATAAGGGCATTACTACAGTCAAGATCCATCAGAAAGGAAAGTTTGCAATAGATGAATAACTATCAACAATCAACACATTCTCTTGTTCTATCTCTTCGTATTTTTTGATGCTCTCATCGTCTTTGTTACACTCGATCTTGTTAGGGTTAAGTCATAAGCTACCATAAAGTGAGCTACAAATTTTGATTTAAGAATTGTTTCAATTCATATAATATCATGGAACACAAATCAAGTACAATACATGCATAGAAAGTCAACCGGAATATAATAAAAGCACATGCACAATCTAAAGTAGATAGAAATCATGGTCAAATTGAATAACTTTTCATGAGATGAATTATCTTCTCCAAATTTACTATTGATGAACCAGAAGGATAGACACATGCTTCAAGAGCCTTGTTCTTCAATTCAACAACTTTTTTTCTCATCAAATTCTCCTTTTCTCCTTTCATCAATTCAATCACTGCCTTTTGAACCTCATGACGCTTTACGTTGTTGTCAATCTCTATGGAGATACCCCACTTGTTGCAACTCGACCAGCAGTTCGGTTGTTGATCACCAAAAAAGGGCCAACAAATCATTGGCACTCCACTACAAATGCTTTCAATCGTCGAATTCCATCCACAATGCGTTAAAAACCCTCCAATAGACCCGTGGTTTAGAACATGCTCTTGTGGGCACCAACCTGCCAACAACCCTTTATCGTTTATCTCCTCCAACAACTCGGGCGGAAGAATAGCAGACTCACCCATCACAAGGTCAGGACGTATTATCCACAAGAATGAATGATTGCTTTTAGCGAGTCCCCATCCAAATTCGACTAGTTGTTCAGATGTCAACATCGCAATGCTACCATAGTTCACATAAATAACCGATGATGGTTCTTTTGTGTCTAGCCATTTTAAACATTCGGCTTCTTCTTTCCAAAGGTTTGATTTAAGGGATGCTAGAGTTTCATCTACAATCTTGTTTTCAAGTATAAGTAAAGGGCCGATTCCGTAACAAGGAGGGAACTTTGAAGAGAGCGCGTCCAAAATATCGTAATCCAGTTCATCAAAAGTATTAAACAAGATTGCAGAAGCTGATCTTGCTCGCTTCAATTGTGAATACAAAAACTTAACCATGTATTCATCCCCTGGGTAGGTATATCTAATGAAAGGAGGAATATCTTTTAAACGTATGCCATGCATGGCGGGTATACAATCAAGAACCATATCCAAATAGCCATTAGATAAATAACTCGAATCTGGTGAACAAAAGTAGTAACTTCAAATTAATCATCCATAAATTAAAAAATCCATGAAAAACAATACATCCAAAGTTTCATACTTATAAATCTTAACTTCTAGTAGAGAATCTTATAATTGCATATACGTAATGCTGGCTTGAAAAAGAGAATAACGTGATTGAATTGCCATCTTAGACTCGATATAGTGGGGTGCAAAAAACGTCCAAGTCATCATGTTTGGGGCGTTAAAACCATTACAACCTAGTTAAAAGGGGCGCCAAACCCTTATGTCGTTAAGCCCTTAACGGGGTGAGTGAATTCTTTTTGCCTACATCATTGAATTAATAGAGACGCTAAGTACTATTGCAATTAGTTAACCACTACACTTGATTTTAAGAGGGTTTTAGTAAACTTATTTTTGCCCTCATAACATCTAAGTATCATTTTAACTAAACAACTACTACACAAAGTCTTTTGTATCATTATAGGTGTTAATATTGTCTATGGGTGTTAATAATGTCTAGGTTTAACGGCTTAAGGATTTCGTATTGATGGGTTGAATATGTGAATCCAAACTCACCGATATATTTACTCGTGTCGAATACATTAATCCTAACACAATCACATTTAAAATAAAGTTGTTATTTGGGTGACTTAATAATAATTTAAATAATCAATATATGAATCCAGCTTAAATAAACTTTCTTTTGACTGGTATCTTTTTCATTTTGTTTATATCTAGTTTTAGTTAACAAATTTAGTTTATATATTTAGTTTGAGATTAAAGCAACATGATTAAATGAAGAACAAGAAAGTGAGAATAGGTAATCATGAGTAATGAATAAAGTTTCTTGAAGCAAACAGTGGAAGGAGTTTTTACTAGAAGCTTGTAAATGTAAATTTTATTTATTAAAAATAGTGTAACAAAAATATATATATCAAACCACTGTGTTTTTAAACTTTATTCTTTTTCATTTCTATTATCATTGGATAATTTACATAATTTATTTTAAATTCCTTTACAGATGATTTCTTTAAATTTTAGAGAATTTTGGAAATAAGATTTTTTTTAATCTTTGAGAAATGTTTTTTAATTTATTTTTAAATGTTTTATATTAATGACTTTTTAAAATGCTTAATCGTGGTTAAAAAACATTTGTAAATACTTTAAAATGTAGATGCGACATATTATAGTTTTAACTTTTAACGTAAACACAATCCTAAGAAAATGAAAAATTTTATTTCAAAACGGGTTTTTATAACATCCAAAATGATATTATCATCTGATGCAATTTTATATTAATCACGTACACAAATTGAAGAATTAAAGGGAATATTGTTTTTGTCATCATTCTTACCCATATATATATATATATATATATATATATATTCGGTTAAAACATTTCTTTTTAGATCTTTCAAAGAAATAATATTTCTATTTTAACACCATATGCTTATACAATATAAAAAATTGATTTTATAAAACACTAGATTTAGTAAATTCATTCATTAGACAGGTTGAATAAATAAATATTAATATAATAAAATTTTATTAATTATAAAATAATATTTAAAGATAAGATATGATTGAAATCTTACTTGTTATAAATAGAATGCAAAATTTTATTTTAAAACAAATATTTAAGAAAATGTCATTTGTAAAAAAATCTTATTATAAGTTCTAACTTTAATTATTTTTTATTTATAAAAATTTTACTTTTTAAAAATATAAATTTTAAAATATTTTATTTTTAAAAAAAGTTTGATGTTATAGAAAAATTTCTCGTTTTATAAAAATTTATTAATTAAAAATAACATTAATAAAAAGGTTTCTTTAATTTATTAAAAACTATTTTAATATAGAGAAGAATTAAATATTATTAGGTATACATATTTTCCCTTATTAAGAACATAAATTACATATTTTCCCAAAGCATAAAATCAATTACATATTTCCCCTTCATAATGCATACCTATTACATATTTATTCATTCCATTAAAATTGACCTATCAAATGACTATTTTATCTTGTTTTTACTAAATTTTTTTTACATATTGATATTTTTTATTTATAATTGATTAAAAGTTTGCGAATTGTATTTTGTATCTAGAGATATAGGGTTGATTATCGGTGATTATTGTTTTGAAATAAAGTTTTAAACTTTTGTATTTGAAGTTTGTAATTTTATTGTTTTCCTTTATATAGAAGATTCGAAGTGGATGAAATATGTGATTAATGTTCTTAGGAATAGAAATATATAAAAATAACTTAGTAAAAATATAAATACAACATTCATTCAATAACTAATTTTAATAAGATGAGTAAATATGTAACACATATGTTTTAGAAAGGGGAAATATGTAATTAATTTTTTAGTTTGAGTAAATATGTAATTAATGAGTTTAACATGGGAAAATATGTAAATGCCCCATATTATTATTAGTAATTAATGTTATTATTTAATAGGAAAGAAAAGTGAGAAAAATTTTGTGAGATTGAGTGTGTTTATGTCACGTGTCCCTATTAGTTATCATTTTATTAGAGTAAAGATTTTGAACGATATCAAAATATATTCTGGAACATGGTCTATTTAAAAACACATTTCTTATCAATGAAATCATCCTTGAAAGAATTAAATAACGTTTAAAAAAATTACTTGTTAAATATCCAATAAGAATATAAGTGAGAAGCAACAAGGATTTAAAAAACATACCATATTGATAAATATTTTTCTAACTACATCATATTAGTAAATAAGTCTTTAACCTAGCTATCAACAAAAACTCAAGAAGGATTTAATTCTAATACAAAGACAATTACTTAATCTGATATTCAGTAAGTGATAAACATATAATATGAAAAATAAATTAATAAAATACTTATATAAAAATAAAACATAATATAAATAATTAAGAATAGAGTCAAATTTTGGATATCATCCCTAAGGTTTCATTTTTGCAAATATGGTCTCCAACTATTATGTTTCATTTCATCCACGGTCATTAACAGGGTTATTTTTTCTATTAAGATCATTGAAATTACTATTTTACCCTTATAAAAATAAAACTAGAAAAAAAATCTATTTTTCTCTACTCTTTCCCTCTCCATCCCACTAACTCTCTACCATGTATCTTTCTCTACTCTTTCTCTCTTCATATCACTATCTCTTTATTATTTCTTTACACACTCTCTTGCAATTCATAGTGATTGTAGTCTATAACTAAAGCAACAATCAACAGAATGTAACTCAAGAACCGATATACTTGTTGATCGGAGAAAGTAAAAAGGGCCGATGAAATTAGAACGGAACGAAAAACAGTGGTTGCGAACACCACTACCGACACCCTTTCTACCGATGACCAAGAATAAGATTGTCGCCTGTTCGGGTAACCATAACATCTCCCTCGTCATTATTTCCGTCAACACCATAAAATATTTGATTGTTTTTTTTTATGAAAATTGAAAAGCTGTAATGAAATCATCACTGATCATGACAGATGACCAATGTTTTTCTGTGACATCAACATCTTTTTTTTCAATCTCAAAACCCATTAATCTATCTTGAACTAAATCCAATGAAGACCTTCTTTAGATTGTTATGTTCTTCAAGCAACTATTTGAGATAGGCAAGTCGCCAAAAAAACCTATGGTGGGTCGGGTTTTTAACTTTATTTTTACAAAAAAAAGTACAAAGATGCAAGATAACAACGAATGAGATGGTAAGTTGGGAGACTTCATTTTAGAATTTGGATTTTAGGATATCTAAAAATTAATAGATAAAAATGATTAAAATACCCTTAGTGTAATGGTGCGCATGTCTTGTGACTTATTTAAAGACTAACACTAACCTCTGTTTATTTTTTGGACCGTGAATGAAAGCAAACACAGTAATTAGAGACCATATCCACAAAAATAAAACCTTGGGGACTATATTCAAACTTTGACTCAAAACATAAGGATCATCTGTCTAATTTACTCTTAAGAATATTATTGAAATCCAAAATATCATAATAATCATATTAATTTTAAATATAAAATATAAATGAGTAAATAATTCTTTATGACTTTATTACTCATGTTGAAAAAACATATTATCCTTCTAGAATGATGACATGTGAAACAATTGATTTTTTTTATTTGGTATAGATGTTACTAAAGGGAGAGGAAGCCATCTCGGGTTTATTGGGTTCTCGATTTACAGCATCAACACTACATCATATTTTTTATTTTCTCAAGCTTTTCTTTTCTTTTTTTTTGCAGGGAGTTTCTCATTATTTTATTATTTTGTTTTCTCATTTGATCCACACATAATTTTGAAAAAGAAATTTTTTTATTTTCTCAAGCTTTTTTTTTTTTTTGCAGGGAGTTTCTGATTATTTTATTTTGTTTTCTCATTTAATCCACACATAGTCTTGAAAAGGGATGAAAATTTTTGGTGATAACCAGTGAATATTCACCGAAGCGAGAGGGTGTTTTTCGCATACTAGGTTCCTCGGGGGTGCGGGGGGTCGTGTTCTCACCTGGGGCCGGGTATTTCTCACCCCTCCCTGGTTCCGCACTTCCGCTCCATCCCGATCCAGATAATCATATTCATACAAGAACCATCCCCTCTTTTTGTGTACATATTAAGTATAACCCTCAACTTGTAAAATATTAAAAAAATTATGAATTAATTCATTACCTTTGAGGGGCATCAATCCACTCTCCAAAAGATAGGGATACTGATCAAAACATAACAACGAACCAGCTCCACTGGTCCATAAAAGAAACACCGGAATACCCAATTCAGACCCAACAACGTTGGTGAAGCCCATAAGCAAGTCAGCCACTATACAAGTCACCGGTGCATATGAACCACTAACTTTGGTGACTAGAGTTTTAAACGGACCCAAAAGGTTTTCATCAACGGCCCGTGCTAGAGACGGGACGTCTTGAGTCGTGTCCAGGTTTTCTTGCGGTGGGAGACCGTCGGGGATGGTCTCGAACCGGAAGGATGGGAGGCCGCGAACGGCCTCCGATCCCTGAGCTCTCACGAGCCGTTGGTGGTTAAATTCGGTGTTGACGAAGGTGATGAAGAAGCCTTTGGAGTGGAGGATTTTGGCAAGTTTTAGCATTGGGTTAATGTGACCTTGTACTGGGGTTGGTATGCATACTGCATGTGGCTTAGTTTCTAGCTTTGAACCCATGAAGTGGTCTATCTTTCACACATACAAACACTCAACAGAGGCTCTGATTTATAGTCTACAAAAAATTAAAAAAAATACTCATTTTGAAATACTATAATAAACACGCATGAGAAGCTTAAAACATAATTTAATAATAAGCATATACATCATCTGAATTTTATATATATTTTTGTTTATAATGAAGTTACAGGTAAATTTTTATATCATTATTATAGTAAGCTAAATGTCATACATATGCATGTAATAGAAAGTTAAAACCTCAAAATTAAATTAACGAGAAACTAATTCAAGAGTTAACAGACTGGAAACAAGCGTGTAGAAAAATTTTAAACTTAGAACAAGCATAACTTGACTGGAAACAAGCGTGTAGAAAAATTTTAAACTTAGAATAAGCATAACTTGACCTATGAGTAAAGTTACAAGACTCATAAACAGTGTGTTTTTAAACTTAGAACAAGCATAACTTGACCTTTGAGTGAAGTTACAAGACTCATAAATAGTGTGCAGAAAGGTCGCGACGAGCCGAATTATGTGGCAAACAGTCATAGACTCATAGGCGGTTTGACCCAGCTGCACACCCGAATCCCTTCTATGCGAACCTGAAAGTGGTTAGGAATGGGCGCCCCTCTCCCAGCCTAGATCCAGCGATTAAATATTTTCCTTAGTTTTTGCAATATCCAATTCTTTTCTTTTAAAACGTAAAACGTGTAACTTGACGATAAATTTAATTTACGCATTTATTTAGGTATTTTTTCAGTTGCCAGTTTTAAATATTTGCAATATTTGACAAATTTAAAAATACTTGTATAATGCTTTAATTAATTCTTGAATAATATATCAATTTTTCTTAAGAAATACTCCTTTTTTTAACGTATCCTAAAAATACCCTCTGTTTATCTTTGGTGCTTCCAAAAAAACATTTGCATATATTAGAAGTTCTTTTTAGTTAAGAAAAGTAGTAACTAAAAAACATTTGAAGGAAAAGGTGATTTTTTGTTTCTCTAGAGTCTAAATTTTTTTAGGTTTTGGAAGCTATCAATCATCTTGTTTTTATTTGTTATTTTTTAAATCAAACTGAAACTTTATCACATAAATAGATTATTTTAATGAGAACTGACCTATGTAATAGAAACAAAAAGAGACTCTTGCATTATCTTTTGTTTTTTTAAGTCTCATTCCAAAGTTAATCCTGTTGATAATTTGATATGCCTTGTCGTATGGGTAACGAATTTATCGCCAACCCAAAAAGACGACATTTTATATGTTTAAAATATTTAAGAATTAATAATTTCTTTAAAAATATTGATATGAATAAGTAAATGAAAGAGATAAAACTGAAAACCAGTAGTATATTTGTATCTTTTCTCTCTTTCTTTCCTTTTATCTCATCTTTTTAATTCCTTAAGACTATGCACAAGCATATGCATATAACGTATTAGTCTATATATATCTACTAAGTTATAAACCCCGTGTGATGAAAAACAAAAAAAGTTAAACTTTACAAATAGACATTATTATTGTAGATTTAAATCACATATTATAACATACAACAATCTAGATAAAAATATGTATAAAAATATTTTACAAATTAAGTCTTAGCTACTATAAAGTGACCTCCAAATTTTTATTTAAGAATTGTTTCAATTCATAGAATGTGATGGAACATAATTAAGTACAATACATGCATAGAAAGTCAACTGGAATATAACAAAAACATATGCAAAATCTAAAGTAGATAGATCATGGTCATATTAAAGAACTTTGCATGAGATGAATTATCTTCTCCAAATTAACTATTGATGAACCAAAAGAATAAACACATGTTTCAAGAGCCTTGTTCTTTAATTCCATAGATTTCTTCTTCATCACATTTTCCTTTTCTCCTTTCATTAATTCAATCATTACCTTTAGAACCTCATCACGCTTACATTATTGTCAATTTCCATAGAGATACCCCACTTGTTGCAACCCGACCAACAATTCGGTTGTTCATCACCAAAAATCGGCCAATAAATCATTGGCACTCGATTAATCATTTTAAACATTCGGCTTCTTCTTTCCGAAGATTTCCAAAGATTTGATTTAAGGGATGCTAGAGTTTCATCTACAATTTTGTTTTCAAGTATATGTAAAGGGTCGATTCCGTAGCAAGGAGGGAACTTCGAAGAGAACAATTCCAAAACGTCACAATCGAGTTTATGAAAAGTATTAAAATAGTTGGCATAAGTTGATTTTGCTCTCTAAAATTATGAACAAAAAAATTGAATTAAGTGTTCATCCCTTGGGTAGGTATATCTAATAAAAGGAGGGATATCTTTTAGATGTATGCCATGCATGGCGGGTATGCAATCAAAACCATATCCAAATAAACATTTGATAAATAACTCATACATGTATGTCAAACAAAAAAAGAGTGGGAGTAGTCCGGGTTGCCACATCATATATGTAAATTATTTCAATGTTTTTCTTCGTTTGCACAAAGTCGTTACAGTTTTTTCCTATTCCATGTTTTACCCTTAGAAAAAGAGGAAAAGGGCTGTAAAGCATAGTGATAATTCACTAGGTCGGGGCTTATTTTTTCTCCCTAAGTCCATGGGGTGGTGTTTCCACCCAAGGCCGGGTTTTTTAATCAAACCCCGGGTAGGACACCATGTTCTCTAAGTAATATGATAATATGCTACACTTATAGTACATAGATTTCTATAAAACTTTTTATTTGATAATTTTTTTCTATAAAAATGATATAAAACTTTGATTTTGTATCTTGTTTTATGAAATTTTGACATTTTTAGTTTCAGTTAAGCTTTTAATAATGTGAATTTTTAATATTTCGTTTAACTTGTACGTTAAATTATTAAAAATGATATATTTTTCTTATAATAAAGGCAAATTGGATTTTAATAATCTAAACTATGACTCATTGGTTGATAATAATCTATACTAGCAGTTTGCCCCAATAATAATCCTAACTTTCATTTTCGTCGCCAAGTGCCATACTAGTAGCATAATCTTTATTAATTTACACTTGATTTTTCATTCGATTTTGTTTTACACGTTCCGATTTCATTCACAATAATCATCATGAGAAAAATCGAGTGAAAAACAAGTGTAAATCAATGATTGATTATGCTACTAGGATTGCTCTTGTTAACAAAAAAAAAGTTAGGATTATCATTGATCTAATTACTAGTATAAATTATTATCGACCAACGGGTCATAGTTTAGGTTGTTAAAATCTAATTTGCCTATAATAAAATACGTTTTTCATCCTTAAACTTTTTTTGAACGACTAATTGGATCATTAATTTGCTATTGGTAGGCTGGCATTTCCCGACCCGCTTGTTGAACGTTTAAACCTGTTTAAAAAATATATTATTTATTTTTTACATATTTAAAATAATTAAAATCAGGAGGCTAGACTCTATAGTTTCACATTATTGGTTCGTTAAAACATATAAAAAATAAAGGCATAATATATAGTTAGTTAAACAAGTCTTTTATATGTTTGATACGTGAGTTATACGCGTTATATCTAACCTGTTAAACACGATAAGATATGTTTTGCCGGCCCTAGCTATTGGCCCACCTGACCATTTCATTACTCAAATGTACAACCGAGATCATTTTTAGGAGTAACTCAACATAAGTGAAAGAAAACCCTAAGACCAACCTGAAACACTTTTTTTTTTTTTTTTGGTCATAAATGAAACTTGAATACAAGATTTTCTTCTATTATAATAAAATATGATAATTCACATCAACCATTTAAGTTAAAGATTATTGGTACTTATGATCCTTAAATGATCCACCAATCATACCTCTCAATCCACACACTCACCAAACAATATTTAACTTCCTCTCATTCGTATATTTGGTCATATAAAAAGAGTCAAACCTAAACACACGAAACTATAAAACTTGAGCACAAGTTATGTAATTCATATCTAATACTAATAAATGATTATAATAGGTGGACACATGTCCTCATCAAATTAGTTATACAATTCATTTTTTCATCTAAATTGTTTAGCGATTTTTACAAAGTCAAAATAACTAATTTTTAAATCCTGTCTCTCTCTTTCTCTCTCTCTCTCTCTCTCTCTCTTATTTTAAACATTCAAAATTTTCTAATCTAATCTAATACTAATATGATTATATTGGATGGACATATGTTATAACCACGTTAATTCTATCATTTATTTTTCCGTCTAAATCCTTTATCAATTTTTAAAAAGTCAAAATAACTAATTTTTAAATCCTCTCTCTTACTCACACACACAAAGATACACACACACACACTCTCTCTCTCTCTCTCTCTCTCTTATTTCAAATATTCAAAATTATTTAAAATCAATATTTTTTACAAAACATATTTTTAATTGATTAAAAACTAATATTTTGATTAAAAAATAAACTTTTTGGAAAAACAAGATTTTTAAAAAGTATGATTTTTTTAAACAAAGTACTTTTTTCACATACGAAATATTTTAATACCGATCTTTTTTAAAAATAAATACTTATATAAAATCATTTTTCTAAAAATTGAATAAATAACTAAAGCCCGGAGTTTTAAAACAATGAGATATTTATAAAAATAAAATTTTGTCAAAGCAAAGTTTTATTAAATATGAAAAAGTTATTTATAAAACAAAAATAACTCAAAATCATAGTTTTGAGATAATAAAATTTTTATTAAAAATGACATTTTTTCAAAAAGAATATTCTTAGAATGAAATCTGTCTTAGAATATTTTCAAAAGAAGTGTTTTAAAAAACACTTTATTTAAAAAAAAAATAAAAATTTTAAAAGAATAATAATATTTTATTAAGTAAAATACTTATAAATACGTAATATTGGTTATAACTAATATTAAATAATGTTTTAAATTTCTTAACTCTTCATTAATACATAATATTTTTTTTATTTAACCCATGTAATACACAGGGTTATAAGCTCGTGTATAAATAAACCAAGCACTTGTAAATGATAGACACACTGACCTTACAAAATATATTATTCTTTTATTTTGTTTATAGTTTGACGACTCGATATTGTACGACCTAAACAAGGTCCAAATAATTAAACACATTAAATAGATTATTCCAAACCTGACTCGATTAGTAATTATTTAATTAGTTAGAGTTGCAACCTAAACCATATCATTTTCTCCTTATCTTAGATTGTAGCAGAAATAATGCCATCAATATAGGTGAAAATTTTAATGTAAAATACAATTCCCATTTATTTTATTGTCATTGGAAAAATGTGTCAAACTGTCAATGACAATGGTTTAGAAAAACAAGCAAGAAATGAATGGTACAAAAATAAAACAACAAAATTCCCATCCATCCAAAATATTGAAACTCAAATCAGATTTGGTTCCTCGTCCAACAGATATCATGGCAACAAAAGTATTCAACTAAAATACAAAACTCAATAATTCATAATGTCATCAAAGCAGCCACCCCTTTGGGTCAATTAAAGTTATTATTATTTTTTTGTTTGGACGGAGGGCCATGATGAATAAAATATTAACTTTAGAGACTTTAATTAAGGACTAGGTTTTTACCCGTCACGCGTTGTCGCGTGTCACACTCTCAATTTTCACAAACGGAGTTTTATCGTTAGTCGCGTGATATATCATGATTTCGTCTGATAGTTAAATCAAATGACACTATTATTACAAAAACATATCGTTTATGTTCATTAAATAAAATCAGAGATCATTCAAAAGTAAGTTTTACAATAGTAATTGTGGAAGCGAAATTTAAATAAAAAATTCAAGAAACCAAACCCCGCAAAAGCACGCGCAAACAGTAGCCCAGTTAACTTGTTTTAGAAAGACTCATGATGCATGAATAGATGAAATGCTCCTAAACGTGCACATTTTTCAAGAACCTGAAAAAACATACAAAATGTTAACACAAGTTTGTTGAATTCACATGTTAAGTGGAATAGTTATAAAACAAAAAATAGATACAGTAAACACAGTATGAAGTGCGCAACCGGTCACATAACTGTTTTACAAATATACTGTAGAAAGATATCATGCTCGTAGTGAGGAACTTTGCATGAGATGAATTATCTTCTCCAAATTCGCTATTGATGAACCAGAAGGATAGACACATGCTTCAAGAGCCTTGTTCTTCAATTCAACAGCTTTCTTTCTCATCAAATTCCCTTTTTCTCCTTTCATCAATTCAATCACTGATCATCACGCTTTACGTTGTTGTCAATCTCTATGGAGATACCCCACTTGTTGCAACTCGACCAGCAATTAGGTTGTTGATCACCAAAAAACGACCAACAAATCATTGGCACTCCACTACAAATGCTTTCAATCGTCGAATTCCATCCACAATGCGTTAAAAACCCTCCAATAGAATCGTGGTTTAGAACATGCTCTTGTGGGCACCAACCTGCCAACAACCCTTTATCGTTTATCTCCTCCAACAACTCGGGCGGAAGAATAGCAGACTCACCCATCACAAGGTCAGGACGTATTATCCACAAGAATGAATGATTGCTTTTTGCGAGTCCCCATCCAAATTCGACTAGTTGTTCAGATGTCAACATCGCAATGCTACCATAGTTCACATAAATAACTGATGATGGTCCTTTTGCGTCTAGCCATTTTAAACATTCGGCTTCTTCTTTCCAAAGGTTTGATTTAAGGGATGCCAGAGTTTCATCTACAATCTTGTTTTCAAGTATAAGTAAAGGGCCGATTCCGTAACAAGGAGGGAACTTTGAAGAGAGCGCGTCCAAAATATCATAATCCAGTTCATCGAAAGTATTAAACAAGATTGCAGAAGCTGATTTTGCACTCTTCAATTGTGAACAAAAAAACTGAACTAAGTATTCATCCCCCGGGTAGGTATGTCTAATAAAAGGAGGGATGTCTTTTAGACGTATGCCGTGCATAGCGGGTACACAATCAAGAACCTTATTCAAATAACCATTTGATAAATAACTTGAATCTGTTTGTCAAAAACAAAAGTATTAACTTCAAATTAATCAGCCATATATTAAAAATCCACTAAAAATAAATTTTTTTTATAGTTTTATTCTAATAAAAGTTCCATGTTGGAGCTCGAACGTTTGCCTCCTTGTTGAAGGGTTCATCTGAGGAGCACCCCATCTGAAATTTCAGATATATCTCGATGACTGAATTGGACCCCTTCTCACATCTCTCTCACACACAGACACATATAATATAAAAATGGTGTTTTTGAATATTGATGTTGTTCGAGTAAAAATATAATTTTTAATGGATGATTGACGTGACATGTATTTTTATGTTTGAACATACTTCTTGTTGGAGATACTTTTTAAGGACGGGTTAAGGATAGTTTATATGGCGTATACGCGAAGAAATTACACTTACGTTCCTTAATTTTTTATTGAGTGACTGACTGGATCACTAACACTGTACTGGTTCACCCGATCATTTACATTACTCGAGTGCGCAAACCCTTGACCATCTTCAGAAGGAAACTAACCATACGTAATAGAAAACATCCTGACCTAACTTGAAATCCTATTTTTTATTACAGGTGAGAGTTGAATACAAAATATGGATTTATTTTAGTGAGATAAGACACTTCAATTCAATCACTTAAAGCTAAAAATTATTTTTACTTGTGATCCTTAAATGATCCACCAATCACACCTCTCATCCACACACTCACCAAACACACCACTCATAGAGATACTCACCAAACACACATTTAACCTACTCTCATTCGTATACTTTTTTGTATAAAAAAATCAAACCTGAACAAGCTAAATATAAAATATATTATTCTATTTTTATTTTGTTTATAGTTTGATGACTCGACATTGTACAACCTAAATGTTTAGATCCAAATAACTAAACACATTAATATATTATTCTAACCATGACTTGTTTAATTATTTGGTTAGATCCATCCAAAATATTGACACTCAAATCAGATTCGGTTCCCCGTCCAACAGATATCATGGCACCAAAAGTATTCAACTAAAGTACAAAACTCAATAATAATGTCATCAAGTTGTAAAATTTTAATATATATATATATATATATATATATATATATATATATATATATATATATATATATATATATATATATATATATATATATATATATATATATATATATACATACTAGGTTATATCCCCGTGTATTACACGGGTTGAATAATAAAAATATTAAATATTTATTGACGATGGATAGGAATTATAAAACGTTATTTTAATATAACATATGATTAAATTTACGTATGGTTAAGTATTTTGATTTTTTTATTATTTTTAAAACTTTTGTTTTAAAAAATTGCTTTGAAAATTTTTTATTATTTTATCAGTATTTTGTTGTTTAAAAACTCCGGGTTTGTTTTAAATAAATGTTCTTTTATAAAACTTTTATTTTATAAAAAGATTAAATTTAAATATTTCATAATTTAAAAAAGCTTTATTTTTTTAGAAAATCATAGTTTTAGAAAATTTTATTTTTGAGAAAATATATTTTTTAATCAAAATACTTAGTTTTTATTTAATGAACAAATCTTTTAAAAATTATTAATTCAAAGACTTGAATTTATAATAGAGAGAGAAAGAGAAATATTTGTAAATTAGTTACTTGACTTTTAAAAAATAAAATAAATAGTTTAGGCGGAAAAATAATTAGGGGAAGCATTGTGGGAATGCCATGTGTCCCACATTGTAAATAATTATTTGTATTGATTCATTACCTTTGAGGGGCATCAATCCAGTCTCCAAAAGATAGGGATACTGATCAAAACATAATAACGAACCAGCTCCACTGGTCCATAAAAGAAACACCGGAATACCCAATTCAGACCCAACAACATTGGTGAAGCCCATAAGCAAGTCAGCCACTATACATGTCACCGGTGCATATGAACCACTGACTTTGGTGACTAGAGTTTTAAACGGACCCACAAGGTTTTCATCAACGGCCCGTGCTAGAGACGTGACGTCTTGAGTCGCGTCGAGGTTTTCTTGCGGTGGGAGACCGTCGGGGATGGTCTCGAACCGGAAGGATGGGAGGCCGCGGACGGCCTCCGATCCCTGAGCTCTCACGAGCCGTTGGTGGTTAAATTCGGTGTTGACGAAGGTGATAACACTAGTACATAAAAGAATTTTTGGGGCGGTCCTATTTTATTTGTTAGGGCGGCTCATTCTTTATTCGCCTTAAAAAATTGTATTTTCATTTTTTAGGGCGATTTTCTAGGGCGGTCAGCCCCTAAACCGCCCCAAAAAATTGCAGCTCATTTTTTAGGGCGATTTTCTAGGGCGGTCAGCCCCTAAACCGCCCCAAAAAATACATTTTATTTAATATGGCGATTTTCACACCATTTTATAGGGCGGTGCACACCCCAAAACCGCCTCAATAAATATAGCCGCCCCAATAAAACTTTTAAGGGTACAAACCAGCAAATATATGCAGCGGGAAAATTTTCTATTCAAAGTTTAAATTAAAGGCGGCATTTTCACAGCCTATATAAGCAACAGTCCTGCTTTGCAGTCATTTACAATCCTCAATTTGTGCTTAAAACACAGACAACAACTATGGATGGTGTAAGTGTTAGTAGCAAACCCGAGCAAGCCTAGGGCTATTTACAAATCCAAAACCACCGAGATTAATTAGGTAAATGTGATTGCAATTAATCTTCACCTTTTATTTCTTCTTGTTAAAGGTTTTATGTGTTGAATTATGTTGTTAGAATATGTTATTTATCTTTGATTTTTGTTTGAATTTGTTGTTCATTTTTTATTTTTGTTCTCAACTTTCATGATTCTGATTATTGCTATTCTTAATGAAGGACCATCATGATGATATCAAATGATAATCTCAGCCTTCACCAGTGTTGGATTCAAGAAACCGAAAGACATATTTATCATAAAGAATGATTTCGGGACTTACTTAACTTTCATGATTGTAATTTTCTTCAATATAACACAAACAGTTTGAATGGTGGTTTTAGATTTATATAATGATTTTGGCTATACAATAATGTCATGTATCTAAAAATTTAGCAAAATATATCCTGAAAATACTCATTTAATAAATTAAATATTATTATTTAAAACTTTAAAAACCGCCCTATAAAACCCTCACAACTGCCCTATAAAATACCAAGCAATTGCCCTATAAAATGCACCTAACCGCCTCAAAAAACACTCCAACCACCACAAAAAAAACCGCCTTATAAAATAAATCATTTTTTAGAGCGAGGTTTTTGAGGGCGGTTTGAAACCGCCCTAACAAACAAAAATCACCGCCCTTTAAAATCATTTTTGTACTAGTGTAAGGAAGCCTTTGGAGTGGAGGATTTTGGCAAGTTTTAGCATTGGGTTAATGTGACCTTGTACTGGAATTGGTATGCATATTGCATGTGGCTTGTTTTCTGGCTTTGAACCCATGAAATGGTCTATCAGCTCACACTCTTTCACACACACAATGCACAACAAAGGCTCTGATTTATAGTCTAAAATAGCCATGTGATGAAAAGCTGAAAACATAATTTAATAATAATAAGCATATTATAGTATATCTGAATTATATATGGTATATTTTTGTTTGTAATGAAGTTACAGGTAGGATCTCATTATTAATTAAAGTAAATAATGTCATATATGAATGTAATAGAAAGTTAAAACCTCAAAAGTTAACAAGGAGCTGATTCAAGTGTTAAGGGAATGAAAACAAGTGTAGAAAAATGTTAAACTTAGAATGAAGATAATTGGCGTATGAGTGAGTTACAAGAGCATAAGCTGTATACGAGGGTCTTGATGAGGTGAACTAATGGCACCCAGTCAATGATGGTTTGACCCAGTTGTCAAACCTGAATTCTTTCAATAAAGGCTCGATTTTGATTAAACATTTTCCTCCATTTTTGCAATATCTAATTCCTTTCTTCTAAAACGTGATACGTGTAACTAGGGGCGTGTTTTTTACACGAACCCGATTAAATACCAATCCGAGCAACCCAACCTGATTATCACATTAAACCAAACCAGATTATCACATTAAACTAAACCCGATTATTATAAATGGTTTGGTATTTGAGTCGACTTTGTGAGAATCGGGTCAACCCGATTAACCTGAATCTCAGTTTTTAGAATTCCAAGATTTATATATATGTGTATGCATATTTATATAGAGTGTGTGTTATGTTGCAGTTTACAAGATTTGAAAATAAGATTTTTTAAACTTTATATGTCATTGTTATGTTTCAATTATATACTGTAAATTTTGAGAATAATCAAAATATAACGTCTTTGAATATTTAAATATACATAATAAAATGAGCATAAATATGTTGAAATATTTCGATCAAGATAATAAACAAAGTTATATTTTGATAACACATATGAAATCTCATACGTGTGTTTTGATCACATACATACTCCTGATATAAACATTTGAGATACAAAATAATTTAAAGTTTAATGATTAGTGTAAACCTCATTACCGATTAACCCGACCCGGAAAAACCCGAAAACCGATTAAATATTATTTATTTGGTTTGGTCTTCGTGTTGAATTTCTACACCTAAAAACCCGAGAAACTAGACACAAAGAACCCGAAACCCGATTAAAAAACCCGAAGAACACCCCTACGCGTAACTTAGTGATAAATTAATTTGCCCGCATTTATTTAGGTATTTACAGTTGTCGACTTTAAAGATTTGCAATATCAATTTTTCTGAAGAGATACTCTTTTTGAACGTATCTTAAAATACTCTCTGTTTATCGTTCGTGCTTTCATTTTATATAAAAAAACATTTGGTATAAATTAAGTTCTTTTTAGTTAGTGTTATTGGATTACAATAATCTTAACTCAGAAAATGTTTATATACACTTCTAGCTTTAAGCTTTTTTTCCTCCAACAATCTTTTACTAACTGATAGTTAATCCCGTTAGTTTTTTAATAACGTGTACTGCTTATGTGACCAAAAAAATAAAAAAAAAATAGAATTTACCATCATTTCCGTTAATTTAAAACTTTTGCACTCTGAAACCTATTAATCTCCACCTTTTATCTGAAACACTTGACTCAATAAAGGTAGATTTCAGTCGATGATGGATCTAGACAACAGAAAAGGGACCTAATAAAGGCTGGACAGTAACGAAGTTGAAAAATGTCTCAAAGTTAACTCATTTCATCAATAAAACTAACGGGGGTAAACTTTGATTTAATAAAGGATCGTTGGAAGAAAATAATGTCAAAGTTAGTAGCATTTGTAAACATTTATTGTGTTGCGATTAATCTCGGCCAATAGATAAAAGTTATGATTATTAAAATTTAATAACACTTTTAGTAATGAAAAGTAGTAAGTAAAGAAACATAAAAAGGAAAAAAGTTGAAATTTTGTTTCTCAAGAGTCTAAAATTTAGAGTTGTGTTGTGGAAGCTCATCGATCATCTTGTTTTTATTTTTATTTTTTAAAAATTGTGTTTAAAATTTGGTATAAATTGTGTTATGTTTTGACAAATGCGTTTGTAAAAAGGTCTATTCTTCGACCAGTTGATATTTTTGTGTTCTGATGACAAAGAGGAAAACATGCTTGTGTAGATCTTACAGGAGTGCTTGCTCTTGTTTTGCTTAAGGACAATTGTTTTATTGCTGGACAGGCTACGCTGAAAGGTAGAATCAAGCAAAATTGCTAAACAGAGGAAAGTTTGCTTAAAAAATCAATACGTGTTTTCTTTTGATTGTGATACGTTTGGTTTTCTCGTTCTCCGGGTGTGAACCTTCTGAATAGGGTTTAGCGGGTCGTGTATAGAAATTTGTCAAGTTCTAAGTTTTAAAACTTTGTTTTAAATAGAATTGAGTTTGCTATTCAAAAGAGGTCGTCGTGTAATTTGTTGCTTGTTTACCTGTCAATTTATTCTAAATGTTTTATTTGAAACTAGTGGGTAACCCGTGCGTTGCGGCGGAGTGAACAATTTACAAGTCTATACTTGTTATATTGCACTTAATTTATCAATTGTTTTGTTTTATGGTTTAAATATTTTTTACGGCTTATGATTATTATCATATGTTAGAGCTAACACATTGTTACAGCACTAATTAGCATTAACAATAATAGTTGAATGACTCAACTTTTAAGTAAACATAAGTATTGAACATGATTAAAGTTTAACGAATATTTTCAAGAAAATTCATATTCAACATAGTATATGTTGAATTGCTTTAATACAACAATGCAAATATTTGTGATAACATTAGATATTAAATATAGATATATTAATAGAAAACCATGTGGTTCATTTGTTTGAAGCAGAATGAGAGTATAATAGAAAATTTTCTTATAATATTAAAGACTAAAGCTTGCAATCCTTTATATATTATTTTAAAATTATTGTAAAATTATAATTTTATCTAAAAGAGATGTTCTATAGATAGTAATAAACAATAGATGATATAGATATAGATTATTATTATCATCATATTATAAAATTATTTAGTAATTATATAGTTAAGTATTCAATTAGAATAATAATTATTTATAAATTTTATAATAATAATAATAATAATAATAATAATAATAATAATTATTATATTATTATTATTATTATTATTATTATTATTATTATTATTATTATTATTATTATTATTATTATTATTATTATTATTGTTATAAAAGTAGTTTGTTAAGTATTTAAATAAGGTAATACTTATTTATAAATTTATATGTTAATTTAAAATATTAAAAATTATATAATATTTAATGTAGTGAATTAAATAATCTTACAATTTTAAAAAATATATTAATCAATGTATTAATTACAAGAAGTTTATTAATAAGGGGTAAAATAAGAATGATTGCATTGAACAATTGTACCTAATGCTTAAAAAGTTGTATTAGGTGTTTTAATTTTTTTTGTAAAATTACATTTGTATCCTAAGGTTTTGCTTTATATAGTAGTATAGTGGACACTCGCTCTTCGCCGCGGTTTATTTTAAATGTATATGTGAACGTCGCAAGATAGTTTTTGGGATTATCATGATTTTAGTTAGTTTAATGATATAAGCGCTCGGATTCTCATGTATATCTACACATGCTTTAGTGATTCGTTATTATATCGTCAGATACTATTATTGAACATATGATATTTAATAAATCATAGATATCAAGTAAAATATATACGTTAAAAGTATTTGAATAAAAACTATCATAAATATAGAACATTGTATCATGATTAATGATATATTATTATTATATTGTTACAGATACAATAACCTGATAAAAAGACATTATTAAATTTTAACACAATATTGTTATTAACCTTTTAATAAAAATAATCATTACTATTAGAATTATTATATTTATTATTATTATATTTTTAGACGTATTAATAAATTGTCATTTACTAACAAATTTAATCATAAATACTAAAGTTATCGACTACTCAAAATACCGTTAAAAAATATAACTATTAGTTATTATAAATATTAGTTGTATACTTAATTATTTAAATAGTATTTAATAAATTTAAATGTCCTTTTCAAGTATTAAAAATAATATAATATTAAATGTATTGAATTAGTATCATATTATTAAATAATGTATTAATAATATGTATTAATAGTATATTAATTAAAATAGTTTATTAAATAGGGGTAAAAATGAAACTATTGCATAGGGCACTTGTACTTTATGCTTAAAATATTGTATTAGTCGTCTTACAATTTGAGTAAAATTACTATTTTGTCCTCCTAATATGTATTATATAGTAGTATAGATATTATTAATTAAAAAAAAAAAAGTGAAAAACTTTATCACATAAACAGAACTTAAACTTTAATATTTTAATGAGAAAAAATCTTTGTAATAGAAACAAAAAGTGACTCATACATTATCTCAAAATCTTTTTAAGTTTCGTCCCGTTATAAATTTGATATGCCTTATCGTATGGGTAACGAATCTATCGGCATCCCCACCTCAATTTCCAACATTTTATATGGTTAAAATTTTTAAGAATTAATATTTCCTTCAATAATAATGAAATTAAATTTATAGTAAAAATAATATTTAATATAAAAAATGTTAAAAAGAACTTTGAGTTTGATACGTGTTATTGTATTGTTTTTAAAAAGATGACATTTTGTCATTATGCTTTATATTAAATATCAGTTTAATGTATCATTTGTTATATGAATTTATCATTTTGTTTTATGTTTTAGATTACTTTGTGTTATTATTGTTGTTGTTTCTATAGATTATATGAATTCGTTATTTATCATTATGTTTACAATCAAAAGTATACAATTATATATATTCACCAATTTACTTTTCAAAACTCATAGTGTTGAAAATAATACAAAGTTTTATTCTTGTCATTGTTTTTTTTATAATTTATATAAAGTTGTTATTATTTATATTTTATTTTACAAATATAAGTACACAATGATATTATTACATCAATATATTTTTCAACATTGTTACGTCTATTTTTACCGTTGAACGGCCTCATCGTAAAGCCTGAACACGCTTGAATTATAAAACTTGAGCGCAACTCATGCAACTCATGTGTCTAAATAAACTAATCGGTTGTAAACGATAGACGTACATGTTAATTAATTGGTTAGACTTGTAACCTAAAACCATATTATTTTCTCATTATTTTAGAATATTGTAGCAGAAATTACTATCTCATGTCACCCTTGTAAGTAATAGGTGAAAATGCTAATATAAAAATACAATTCCCATGTATTTTATTGTTATCGGAAAATATGTGTCAATTACCATGGTTTAAAAAAACAAGCAACAAATGAATGATAACAAAAATAAAACAACAAAAGACATCCATCCAAAATATTTGAACTCCAATCAGATTTGGTTCCTCGTTCAACAGATATCATGGCACCAAAAGTATTCAACTAAAGGAGAAAACAAGCCAGCCGCCCATCGGGCCGATTAAAAGTTATTTTATTGATGGAGGGACCTGATGAATAAAATATCAATTTTAGAGGTTTTATTTAAGGATATGATTATTGACACATCATTTTATCTCTCTCTCTCTATATCTACATGTACATGTATACCAGGTATGAGTATCAAATCACTTTTTTATCAATTCGGTACTTACTTTTTGATGTTTTTGGAATCGACACTTAAGGTACCGGTATCAGTTCAGTACAGTATTGGTATTTTATCAATTTTATATTCAAATACCGTTCTAGTATTGCACCGAGCATTTTCGGTATTGGTACCCATTTTTGGCATTTTCGGGATCGGTGCTTTCAATTTGATACCGGGTCAGTATGGTACAGGTACCCAGCTCATCCTTAATATAGAGAGACTAGCGTTAAAAGAACAGGGTACTACATGGGTTTGATAGTAAGACTACATAAGTATAAATTTTGTATACTTTTAATTACTGAAATAACTTTTTATATATAAAATAATTTTAAATAGGGTAAAAATTTATTAATGATTACACTAATTACTAAAAATATTATTTATTTTTAAATTAAAATAGTTTTTAAAAATTAAAAAAGATATATTTATATTAGAAATAATTTTTTATAAAATACATTTTTTTCCAAAACATTAAACCTTTTTAAAAATATGAAAATTTTGAAAATTAGTGCTTTTAAAAAGTAAAATTTTATAAAATAAAAAATATCTAAAATTGAAGATTATAATAATTAAAATTTTAAAAATGACATTTTTTTAGAGCAGTCTATGATTATTATTTAAAAAAAAGTTTAAAAAATTAATATTATTTTTTTATTATATATAGTTTTACTCACATATAATTTTAATCGTATATTATCTTAGAATATTATTTTACTAATAAAATTTTATTTTATTTATTCAAATCGTGTAATATACGGGTTTAATCAAGAATGTCATTTTACTGATATTCTTTTTATTAAGGGCACTTTGGAGAGTTGGAGTGAGTTCAATAGCGTTTCCCAATTGGGGGATACCACTTCCGTCATCTTAAGATTTGGTTTTTCAATCCACCAATTTATACTAGAACACTAAAATAATGTCTCGAGATATAGTAATTAGAAAAGAAAACTCTTTATTTTCCCAACCTTTTCTACTATATACAATCAAACCAACTATTATTTTATATCAAAAACATAATTTAAACATAACCATTGGTCATGGTACCACAAACAATCATATACATCGACTTCCTATGGATCATCTGGCACATACTCCTCTTTGGCTTGGTGCTCGTCTTCGGGTCGTTGGTGTTCGTATTCCAATGCATAGTCCTCTTTGGATTGGTTGAAGGCTTGATCAAAAGCCTAGTTCCAATTAAATCCACCATCATCACCCTACGGATCATCCACTGAATACTTCAACAACCAACAATGATTTTGGAAGTTTAATCACCGCTAGAGAGTTTTTCAAATGTCTTTCTGGGGTTGTGTTTGAAACTGAGAACATGCTATTTTTTCAATTTGCCTTGTTTCAAAAGTGAAGACGAAAGTTGAGAATTGACGATGAAAATTGAGTAATGAAGATCAAAGTTGGGGAATATATAGTCATTTTAAAAATTTTGTTATATTTTTAAATTTGAAATTGAACTTGATTAATAAGAGATTTTGAGGGAATCTAATATTATGTGATTTTGAGACTGGAGTTTGGTGCAAGTTCACATTCTCTTGAGGTGTTTGATGCAAGTTGTCATTCTCTTGTTATAATTATGATGTAAGCATTTAGAAATTCCAAAATAATAAGTATTCTTACCCCTAAGAAAGAAGATAATACAAGTTATTTTCTTAAACATTTTTTGATGAAGACTATGGGCCTAAAATGATAAGATTTAACAATCGTTCAAATCCATCTCCAAGACTGTAGAAGAAATAAAGACATTTGGATTCTTATGGTAAAGCATAGGACAAACATTCGAGATTCCATATATTATTAGATTGGTCAATGTGATATGACTTTACATTATGATTTCACAAACTTTTAAGGATGTTCGTCTACTTCTACCTTCTTTTTAGAATTCTATACTAATGAAACTACACGTGCTCTTAAAAAAAATATTCATAATGCTTTAGGTTACATAAAAAACCAACATATTTTCAGTTTTTTTATCATAAAAATCTTCGTATAATTTTTTGTTTTTATTTTACAAAAATCCTTTAACAATTTTTGCATAAAAAACCAACATACTTTCTATTTTTTCACATAAAACCCCCTCAACAACTATTTACACATTCAATTTACTTCACTTGTTGTAACTTAAGCAAGTCGAGCTCAAGCCCCCATAACTTAAAGGATCTATACTTGAGATCCTATAACTTAAATGAGCCACGTAAAGGAAAAAAAATACACACAAACAAAACAATTGATGCAAAAGTTGTTTTAATTTTGTTTTAGAATTTGCTTGAATTTAAAAAATAAAATGACTTTAATGTGTAAATACTTGTTGATGGGCTTTCATGTGAAAAAACAAAAAATATGTTGGTTTTTTATGTGTAAAAATTATTGAAAAGTTTTTATGAGACAAAACAAAAAATATATTGGTTTTTTACATGTAAAACATTATACAAAGATTTTTGTGAGAAAAAATTGAAAGTATGTTGGTTTTTTTGGTATTTTTTCTTTTAAATATTGTAAAGTTTTTGTTTCAATTATGACGAGGTAAATTTGTTATGTTAGCCTATTTAATTAACTAAAACTTTTACCTTTTTATTAATTAAAATATTATATGGGTATATTTTATGAATAAGATTATAGTAAAAAAGATATTTATACTAAAAAACCTAATAAATATTTTGGGCTTGACGTATTATTATATTATTTTAAAGAGGAGAACATTTTGGTTAATGTGTCAAAGATGTCAACTCATTGTATCTTATACGTTTATTAATTGTGTATTAATAATTGTGTTTTACGTTTTAGATCAATTTGTTTTATTTTTGTCATTATTTTTATAAATTATAAACTTATTATCTATTATTATGTTTTACAATTAGAAGTACATAATGATATAGTTTAACCAATGTATTTTTTAAACATTATTAGTGTTAAAGATAACACAATATGTTATTTTTGTCGTACATAAAACTTTTGTACATTTAAAAAATGTGAAAATTGTAAAAAGTTAACAAAAATAGTTATTCCTAAAATACCCTTTTAATAAATTTTTTCTTACAATTTGATCACAACCATTGACTAAGGAGATAGATGGTTATTATTACTTTTTATAAAATTCAGTTTTAGAAGTCTTTCTATTTGAATATTCTCAATAAAAAACAGAGTATATATAATAAAAAATAAATAGAGCGAAAAAGATAATAGATCAGCAAATTAGTTCAAATGAATTATTTTATTAATTTATCATGTTAAGTTGATATGTTGAAATTTTTGTATAAATATAACAAGAATGCTACCATGTGCTGAATAATGTTTGGTACTCTTTATTCCTACCTGAGATTAAGAAACAAACCATCTTGATTTTAAAGTTACTGTTCATTTCATTGATAATTTAACACGTAAGAGAATGCATAATTTTATCTCTATAAAATATAGACACAAACATAAAAGAAATAAAGAATACAGGGTAAACTTTGATATGAATTTATTGTATAAACTTTTTTGATAAAAACATTTACTGTGGGTCCTATATCACGTGAATCTCTATTACCATTTACATACTAAAAGCAATCACAAAACATTCGTCTCAACATTCAGAGATCAATATTTAGCGGTTAAATAAACGTTCTAATATATTCGCCATTTATTATAATAGTTGGCAATTTGGTTTGTGACAAACATTTTTGTGGCTGGTATTTTCGGTCATAAATAGGCTTTCTTTTCGCGAATCATTTACGACGGAAATGACGATAGAAAATACTTCCCTCAAAGGTAAATAGTGTATTCCTCAAACAAATAATCATAAGTTTAAATCCTGTAATATGTAACTTTAGTAACTATTTTTCTGATTGTTAAAATTGATGTAAAAAAAAACTTAGTTCTCTAGTAGAGTTTATTTAATGACAAGTAGGATGAAATAAAAAAAAATACTTTTTTTAAAGTTTACGATATATAGAGTTCCAAATAACTTCTTTTTTGATATAAATAAAATAATACTGTAATAATAAAAAGTTTAAAAAGATAATAAGATATCAACAAAAGATGCTAGCTGACCTACAGTTAGTTTTTTGTGGCATGATAGTGATGATTTAAGTTTAGGTTTTGTAAAATTTTATGTTCAAACCTGAATTAAAAGGTTTTCGCATAGTTTTATTCTTAATGATATTTTTGAGTGAGTCAAATTTAGAGCATTAAAATCAATAAAAACAATAACTGAATAACATCTTGTTTTAAATAGTCTCACTCATATATTTAAAAGAAATTAGCTTTAGTAAATCCGTGTATTACACGGATTGATCAAATAAAATATTTTATAAAATAAAAATTTATTAATTATAAAACTATATTCTAATATAAAATACGGTTAAAAACTATAAGTAATAAAAAAATTATATTAATTTTTTAAACTTTTATTTTAAAACCTTTATTTGTTCTTTTCCCAAAAATAAATTAAACACTTTGTTTCAAAACAAACCATTATAAAATATATATTTAAAAAAATTTGATGTTTTTGAAAAGTTTCTTATTTTATAAAATTTATTTTCTTAGGAATAACACTAATAAAAAGATTTATTTCTTAATTTACTTATAGAACTAATTTAGATCTAAATCAATAAAATAATATTATTAGTAATTAATGTAAATATTTAATAGGAGGGAGAAGATGTAAAATTTTGATAAGAATAAATCTGGTGATGCCAAATGTCACTCATAGATATTTTTTTATTAGAGTAGAAAGATTACTATTGTAGAGGGGTGTTTGTATCATTTATTAAAACTGTTTATCTGGTTATATAGTTTTGATAGGGCAATATATAACTCTTGGTGTGGTTATTAAAACTACATGTCGGATTAGTTACGTTTGAGATCAACTATTTCAAGTAAACGTTTTCTCCTGCGCATTCCTGTATGATACATTTCAAAAACTAATAACTGATAACGGTTACTATAAGCAATTTCCAACACCAAAATCATCCAAGTTTCGGATGTGGCGTTTTACTTTGTATAACTTGCTTACGTCTCATCGACAAAACATACATATTATCTTGCTGATATTAACAGTTTGTGTTATTCAGAGGATGGAATTGTATCATCGGAAGAGGAATTTAGCGGAGGAGAGACAGAAAACACACAAGTGAGCAGAGAGGAGCAGGAACTAAAGGATACATTATTGAGGAAATTTGGAGGTCATATAAGTTCCCTTAAGCATGAATTTTCCAAGAAGAAGAAAAAGGGGAAGTTACCAAATGAAGCAAGACAAACTTTGCTTGAGTGGTGGGATTGTCATTATAAGGCCTTATCCTACGGTAACTTTATCCCACTTTCAACTTTTATTGCATTTACCTAACTTATCAATATAAAACTGATCATTATCTGTTTCAATAACATATTCATGGTTTAGGAAGTCTTTGAAATTGCTTGTCTTAACTTGTTATTTGATTATTTAAAAAAGGGATTAGATTCCATCAAATAAATTATAACGAAATTTCAATATTGTTCTAATAAATTCAGTAATTCACCTATATTCTCTTTAAATATGGAAACCACTTAAGTTTTAATGTTATTTCACTAGTTTAACAAACCATATTAAAAAATCATTTTTAAAAATTTTCTTATTATAAATTTCAATTTTAATTATTTGTTGTCTTAAAAAATTAACTTTTTAAAAACACTAATTTTAAAAAAGTTTGATGTTTTGTAAAAATTTCTTATTCTATAAAAATATTTTTAAAAATAACATATTTTTTTTAATTTATTAAAAAAACTATTTTGATTTTAAAAAAAGTTAAACAATATTATTGATAATTAAAATAATTATTTAATAGTAGAAAGAATCAGAAAAATTTTAATAAGAATAAATATGATACTTGACCCATCTCTTTTAATGTGTTTGTCGTATATCTTACTAATTCAATTTTTCCAAAATCGTCACGACATGTGGTCTTTTCAATGTAAAATGATAATTATTTTTTTTTCGTAGCCGACAATGATATATCATATCACATGGGAAAATAATACTTTTAAAATTAAGATAAAAGGCATCTGGGGTCTTCGGATGTTTTTTTGTTTATCATTATCATAAATTGTAATCAGAGTTTTAATAAGTTCAATTTTTATTTATTAATAAAGATTAATCCAACTCTAGATAAGTTTAAATTTAAAAGTGTTTGCAAATATTTTCTGAATTGGATTAATTATAGCCAATAAATGAAATTTATAATTATTAAAATCTAATAACCTTAAAGTTTATAACAATTGATAAATATAACTAATTTATCATCCTAAATAGGCTCAATGATCTCTTTCGTCAATTCGCTTGTCATATCAGTTATCTTTTATCACAAAACCGTTTGAATCAGTTATTATAAAAATAATAATAACTATTAATGTTGTGCATAAAGTTATGACAGTTTAAAAAATTGAAAAACTTGTACAAATAGCCAACAAAAATAACTTTACCTATAAAACTCTCTTAATAAGTTTTATTAATATAATTTGATCTTATAGAGTAATAAAAATTATTAATAATTAAGATTGTTTCATACAAGTTTTAAATTAATAATTTTTTTTTTTGAACCCTCATCTAAGAATGTGTAGCATTAACGTGAGGCTAGATCACTTAGTAAAGGTTTTGTTTGTTAAAGGAGAGGTTTTAGGTTCAAACTCAGACATGGTGTTACTTAGTGTAATTTAAAAGTAGAAGTATGATAGATTTACCATTCAAATAAAAATCTAAGAATGTGTAGCAATAAAGGAAAAGGTGTAGGTGAATCGGACTCTTCAAGTTCCCATTGATTTTATACGAATATTTTAGGCAAATTGAATTTTAATAATTCAAATTGTTACTTATTGGTCAATAATAAATTATACTATTAATTTGGTAAATAATAATTCATACTATTAATTTAGTCGGTGACATACCCAACTTTTACTTGTATTACCAATTACAATACTAGTAGCATAATTATCTAGATTTATACTTGGTTTGCAATAATTTATTTGATCCATTTCGCTTGTATGTTATTTCATTTCGTTCATAATTCCTATTGTGAGTGACATTGAGTGCAAATCAACCGTAAATATTTAATGATTATGTTATTAGGATTTTTATTAGTAATAAAAATAAAAGTTGAAATAGTTACCGGCTAAATTAATAATTTTGATTATTGTCGGCTAATACGTAATAATTTTGATTATTAAAATCTAATTTTTTAATATTTCATTTGTTTTTTTCCTAAAGGCAAATAAACATAGAAAATAATAATAGGTATAACGTACATACAATAAAAGTTAAATACAATATATGTTTATTATAACTTTCTTGTGGTCTACCGAAACAAAACAAAAGTGTTAGTTTGTCACCAATAATATAACAATTGTAACTATTACTTATAAATAATAGAATATTTGCACGTGCCTTTGGGTAGGGGAGAAACAATTCAGATGACTATCCCCTCCCACTTTTCCTTTTGCGCATCCTTGTATAAAGCTTAAGCCGAAAGGTCTTATATCCATACTCCTCTACCGACAACGAAATGTTTAGGTTTTGTGCATCCCACTTTTCCCTATGCTATAATAATTTTTGGAGTTCTTTAATACCCCAAACTCCCTAGAATATGAAGTGTAAAAATTCATACTTTCGTATAATTGGTACCTTCTCATTTTATAACTTGTTATAAAGAAGTTTTATACAAAACAAGATAAAAAGTTAAAGTTAGATGAAAATGTTGCACAAACTAATCAAGGGTTCTTTTGGCTTCGTGCATTCTATCAGGGCCGGCTTAATATATCTGGGGCTGAAGCACAATAAAATTTGAGGCCTCGTATTTATATTATTCTTTTAAGTCCTAGGCCCTAGACTGGAGACATAAACAATATTAGTTGTACTTTGACATTAAACAATCTAGGACAGAAAAAATTTTAATTAACTGAAATAAAATCAATTGCAAAAGAGCAGATATAATTATAAAAAAACAATAATAGATTAAAGTAAAGAGAAAAATCAATAGCAAATATAAATTAAAAAAAAAAAGACAACAATATATTAAATTGGCACAAAAAAATATTATATAAAAGAAATTGAGCATAATCAAGATCAGACAATAATAGTTAATAAATTAGATGATTAATTGCAAAAGAGAATTTAGAATTTAGAATAGTTAATAAATTCATGTTCTTTTGATAAATCAAGTTTCATAAGTCGACCTCGATAAACCAAGTTTTTTAAGTGGACCTCGATAAACCATCAATCACATTGTTATCCTTCTCACTTAACTATAAAAAACACAAATATTGATTGCATTATCATATATATTTTCAGCTTAGAATATAAATATAAGTAAAAAAAAGTTCAATTTTGTAGCTCTTAAAATTTAAGAGACTAAAACGACTATTTAGTTGTTTATGCGGTGAATACACCTCAGATTCTATTATCTAACTCTTATAAGAAAGATGTGATAAAAGGATCTTATTAGTGATGTATGAAAGTAGTTTCATATCATTTGTGATACAAATAACATATAAAATACATTTTCCACATGTCAATTAGAGGAGCATCATAAGCACATATGCGTAAAAATACATTACTTACAAATCATCAACTCGACTAGTTTTTCCAAATTAGACACGGATGAACCAAAAGGAGAAGTACATGCATACTCAGCTTTGTTCTTCAAGTCAATCGTATTCTTCTTAATTTTCTTCCCTTTTTCTTCTTTTATTAACTTAATCACTAGTTTTGAAACTTCATCACTCTTCACATAACTGTCAATCTCCATGGCAACACCCCATTTGTTACAACTCCACCAGCAATTTGTTTGTTGGTCCGCAAAAAAAGGCCAACAAATCATTGGCACGCCACCAGAAATGCTTTCGATAGTTGAATTCCATCCGCAATGCGTTAAAAACCCTCCAATTGATGGGTGATTTAAAACTTGTTCTTGAGAGCACCATCCGACCAACATTCCTCTACCACTTGTTTCTGTTAGAAACTCTGGTGGGAGCATAGCAGAATCACCAATCACAAGGTCAGGTCGTATTATCCACAAGAACGGATAATTGCTCTTTGCTAGTCCCCAACAAAATTCGACTAGTTGTTGTGGTTTTATAACTACAATACTACCAAAGTTGACGTAAATGACTAATGATGGTGCTTGGGAGTCTAACCAATTTAAACATTCGTGTTCTTCTATCCAAAGGTTTGATTTTATAGATGCAAGAGATTTATTAGCGATATTTTTCTCAAGGAGATGTAACGGGCCAATCCCATAACAAGGAGGATACATTGAAGCTAGTGCGTCCAAAACATCTTGTTCGAGTTCATCAAATGTGTTGAAAATGATGGCTGAGGCTCTTTTCGCACTTTGTACTTGTGAACACAAAAACTTAACCATGTATTCATCGCCTGGGTAGATCATTCTAATGAATGAAGGGATATCTCTTAGACGTATGTCACACATGGTAGGGATACAATCTACGACTGTATCCAAATAACCATTTGTTAAATAACTTGGATCTGTAGATCAAAGGAAAATGTGGATATTAGTTTCGATTATGAAGAAATGTTTGATTTTAATTAACATCCATTCATAAATCTTAATGATTTGCTCTTTTTATTTACTAACTTCAACCTTATATTTGGGATCCTGATGGTTAACACAAGTATAAAACAAAGAATTTAATATTTTTAATTATAAAATACATTTGTTTTCAAAGTTGTCCCATTTTTAATTGTATTGGTGATCTCATCTTAATCTTCTAGTGATGGTATTTTACACTACATGTGTTTGCATCTTTTAGCAAGCAATCCCTACATGTTACTTAAATTACCTACTTTCGTATCAAGCGAGAAAGAAAATGATCACAAATCTATTAGATTGCAGAATGTTTCTAGTAACATTAGATTTTACATAGAACGAGAGATCGATCAGAACAAGAAGCGATTGAAACCATTTTTCAAGATCAAATTAAGAGGAAGCAATATATTTATTAGATAAATTTGTGTACTGTTCTCGGTAAGAAATAGTGTGGTTTTGATTCGTTTTGTGATTGAAAAGCCTGTGTACTACTTTCATAAGTAACAGAGAAAAAACTGCGTACTATTTTCACAAGTAGCAGGTGGTTTTGATTCGCTTTGCGACCGAAATACTTGTCTATTGTTTTCATAAGTAACAATTGGTTTTGATTAACTTTGCGATTGAGAAATCTGTGTGTTGAACTTGAAAGTAACAGTTAGTTTTGATTCGCTAGGAAGAAATTCACAAGCGACCGAAAAACCCATGGACTGTTGTTACAAGTAACAAGAGGTTTGGTTCACTCTAAGAAGAATTTCATAGCGACCGAGACTAATTAATTGATCTAAAACATTTTAGTTGATATCTATTTTATCGAATTAATCTTGAGGAAAATTTACGACCTTTCTTAAACCAAATATACTTAAAAGGGAAAGTATTGAAAGTTAAATTCAGTTATAGTTTTATTGTGTCTTTATGATACGTTTTAGACTTAGAGTGTAATTATTAGGGGGCGTGTGGTATGCGGAAATTCGATGGAATTTAATGGAATTGGTATCTGAATTCCATTGTTTATTGTGTTTGGTTGGTAGGAATTTGTTGGAATTGGAATTCGAATTCCATTTTTAACGTGTTTGGTTACGAAAGGAATTGGAATTGGAATTGATTCCCTCAAATTCCTTCAAATGAATAATTTCAAAATCCTTCTAAATTTTGAAGGATTTCAAATTCCACCGACCCTTGCCACCGCCCCTGATCGCCGCCGCCCCCTGACTGCCGCTACCTGGCCACCGACCGCCGCCTACCTAACTACTGTCACCCGACTACCGCTATCTGACCACCAACAGTCTTCGATAACCCAAACCCGCCAATAACCGATCGTGCTGTCATCGTTGTCGACAGTCGACGGTCACTGTTAACAGCATCTGCGCCTATAAACGGTCGTCTCCACCTACCGCGCCCGCAGTTGACCACCGACTATATCGCCGAACCGCGTCGGTTTTAGACGCACTTGATAGCGACCGTCGGTTTTCGACAGCGTGCTTGACCGGTTGGCGGCGATGGTAGGGTACGATCGATTTTTAGCAACGGCTGTGGTCGTTGGGCACGGTTGGTGGTCGCGGTCAATTGTTGGTGGTGACGGAGGTGGCGGCCGATGGTATGTAGCGGCGGAGATCAATAATCATGGAGGTGGTGGTTTGCAATGAGTGATAAATTTCAATTCCTTTATAAATATTTTGTCACTAATAATGCATTTGGAATTTGAATTCCATTTATAAATTCCAATTCTATTGAATTCCAATTTCTTTGGAAAATATTGAATTCCAATTGCAATTCCTTCTAATTCAAATTCAAATTCCAATTCCAACAAATTCCACGAACCAAACGCACCCTTAGTTTGTGGTCAAAGTTGTAGCGTTTCAGTTAGAAGGGTTAAAGTAATTAGCGGTGAATTAGGTTGTAATGTTGTATCGATTGATCCCGGACATACAACTTCAACTATGGGTATGACTAGTGTTTTTTAAGGGCGTTTTCTACCACATTAACATCAATTTAGCTTCACTCTTTTAGCAAAAAATATGTGTGATGGCTAATAACTCTTCAATCATTACCCGATTATAGAATTTATGAGAAGTTATGAGATTTTTGGGCGTTATGGTGAAAACACCCATCACCTATAATGCCCCTATAATGTATGTGTGGATGATGTAAGGACGTTTTAAGCTGCTATTATGCTTCAAGAAATGTCTCATTACATTTGGTCTCGTATGGTATTAAAACATGTATCGATATGTACCTGTTAAAATGTGTCTCTCTTCAATTTAATAAGTAAACATGTTTGTGTTATGTTGAGGATATTAAATTTGTATCTTGTTTATTGTGGTTTATATTTTTAGGTTCTTCAGGGGCTAAAGTGTGAGCTTGCTTTCTTCAAGGGTATAAAGTGTATCTTCTCGCTTATATATATGGTAGCGGTGCTAGGGTTCCAGTGACGAACTCATTCTCTCAAGAAAAAGGAAACCCTAGTCTGTTTGATCATCTCTCTCGCGTTCTCTTCCGCTGCTGTTGTTCTTGATTAAATCTGCACAATCTTTGTGCAGATTTATCATTGCTTGGAATTGTTCTCTCAGTATTTGTTTCTATCTCATCGTGTTGATGAGATTGATCTGTCTGATTTCAGTTATCTCTGTATCAGTCTGTTTGATCAGAGATTCTTTGGTTTCTTGTGTTTAGATTCTTAATATCTGTATCAGTTTACATGGTATCAGAGCCAAAAAGGCTCTGGTAGTTGTGCTCGACTTGAGGTTTTGATTACATATGATATTGAGGGTTTCTGGTACTCTGAAACTCTAACTTTTGCTCGTTGATTCTTGAAGATTGGTGTTCTGAGGCTTCTATCGGTCGAAGGGTTGATATATCCTGAAGTTGCTCCAGGAACGAAGAATCTAGGGCAAGAATCCTAGATCCACTCTGCCATTCCAGTTTCTTCTGCCTTTGATCTTGTAACCCTAAGTGAAGGTTGCAGGATCTAAGGCCTATTCAGAGATTCTTCCTTGGGCATCTTCTTGGTGAGATCGTTCCATCTCTTTCTTTCCATTTATTTTTTGTTTCTGCATTCACGATTTCTGGTTCTCTATTAGGCATTGTTTGGCTGGGTTAGGAGTACCAGCATCTGGTTTTTAAACAGGGAGAGCCATCCCCTATTATTTGTGTTGCATTATACGTGTGTATCTGATATATGTTATCTGGTTACCTTTCCTGTGGATCACGTGTGTGATTCCTTTATTTTTGCGAGTGTTTGCATATACATCTGTAACTAATCCTTGATCTGCCGCCTTGAGCGGTGTGAGAACCTGGCTCTGGTTATAGGTGTTCTTCTGTGCGTGTGCTTGCTTGTCTTTGCATTTCATTCTTGCTTCTCTCATTTGGTGTATAACTACGTATACTAGTCATGACTGAGTCTAGTGCTGTTGTTACCACTGAGCCCTCTATTAGCAAACTGGATATCAGTAACCCCTTATACCTTCATGCTAATGACACCAACACCTTATCAATAATAACAATTAAACTAAAAGGAACGGATAATTACACTGTTTGGTGCAATACTATGAAATTTGCATTGGAAGTAAAAAACAAATTAGGGTTTATTGATGGTACATGTTCCAGACCTATAGATGATATTATGGGAAAACAGTGGGATCGCTGTAACTCGGTCGTGTTATCTTGGATATTAAACTCTATTTTTGAGGATCTATATGTGGGGCAAGTTTTTTCTAAACTTGCTAAAGAGGTTTGGGATGATTTAAAAGAAACCTATGACAAAATAGATGCTATAGCTCAACTTCCCACTTGTTTATGTCAAGCCTCTAAGGAATTTAATGACTTTAACATGTTGATAAAACTAATGCAATTCCTTATGGGGCTTGATGAGATCTATCAACCCGTTAGATCAAATCTCTTGACCAAAGATCCTCTTCCAACTGTTAAAGAAGCATTTTCCATAATATCTAGGGAAGAATCACATCGTGGTAGTAGTGGCTCAACTGTTGATAGATGTTATGAACTTGTTGGATACCCACCCAATTATAAAAAGAAAAATCCAAATCAATCTGGAAAAATAGGAACATCTAACAACTCTGTTAAAACTGGGTCTACTTCTAGTTCATCCTCTTCTTTTCCATTTACATCTGAACAGATATCAAGACTTATTGGGTTGGTTAGTGATAAACAGGTTATTGATTCTCAAAACTCAGGAGGTAATGTAATTGGGTTTTCTAGTGTTTTTAATCCAAAGTCAACTTTCTTTACTGTGTCTAGTTCATTCTGTCAAAAGTTAAATAGTGGTTGGATTATTGATTCTGGGGCAAACCAACATATGGTCAAAACTGACAAACACATGTTCAACTGTTTTGATGTTTCTAAACTTAACATGAGTGTTGGTCATCTTAATGGTACATATGCAAAAGTTACAAAAATGGGTAAGCTAAACTTGGCAAATAAGATCACTTTAAAAGATGTGTTTGTTGTCCCCGACTACAACGTGAACCTGATATCTATTCATAAACTTGCAGAAGATAATAATCTTGAAATAGTGTTTAACAAAAACAACTGTTTTATTCAGGATTTGAAGTCAAAGAAAACGTTGGTGACTGGTAGTCAATGTGATGGTCTTTACTTGTTTGAAAATTGCAATTTGCATGCTAAGGTGTGTCTTAGTAAATCTGATGTTGCTAATCTATGGCACTCTAGGTTAGGGCATCCCTCTGACACTGTGCTAAATGTGTTAAAACAATCTCTAAATTTGGACTTTACAAAGTCAAGTGACCTGTGTGAAATTTGTCATAAAGCTAAACAGTCTCGAATGCCTTTTCCTTTGAGTGACCATGTGTCTATGAATGTGGGTGAGCTAGTCCATCTGGATGTGTGGGGTCCCTATAAAATCTCTAGTAAAGAAGGTTTTAAGTATTTTCTAACAATTGTTGATGATTTTTCAAGAGCCATTTGGTGTTACCTTCTTAAGTCTAAAGATGAAGTATTCTCATGTAAAGTTTTACGAACTCATAAAAAATCAATTCGATAAAATAGTGAAAATCTTTAGAAGTGACAATGGAACAGAATTTGTCAATAATCAAACTTCATATTTTTTCGAATCTCATGGTATTTTACGTCAAACCACATGCACATATACCCCGCAACAGAATGGAATTGCTGAACGCAAACATAGACACCTTTTAAATGTTGCTAGAGCTTTATTGTTTCAAGGGGGTGTCCCCTTGAACTTTTAGTCCGAATGCATTCTAACTGCAACCTACCTAATTAACAGGACTTCCTCTTCTGTGTTACTTGGAAAAAGTCCCTATGAGGTTATGTTCGGGTTCAAACCCTCTCTAAATCATTTGAAAAACTTTGGCTGTCTTGCTTTTAGTACTGTCTTAAACAATTCTAATAAGTTTTCAAGTAGAGCTGAAAAATGTGTATTAATTGGATATTCCAATGTTAAAAAAGGTTATAAATTGTGAAATCTTAAAACTAAATCTATCCTATTTTCAAGAGATGTTCAATTCTATGATATTGTTTATCCTTTTAAGTCTGAATCTAAAGAAACAGTTTCAGAAAAAAATAACTTAGGTATAACATCTTTAAATTTTTTTGATTCTTTTGAGCCAAATGTTTTTTCAAATGACAAAGTCCCCAATGATGAGGAGAGGGAATCAACTCAAGAACCAGTTGGTTCTGTTCAGCAGCCTATTAATCAGTGTGGAGTCACTGGCGAGGCTGATTCTGGTCTTCAGCAGTCTCCTAGTGGTACCCATGGGAAGGCTGATTCTGATAATCAGCAACCACTTAGTGGTTACCCAGGCATGGTGGATTCCTGTTCTCAACAGCCATGTAGCTCCCGAATGATAATATTGGCTTGGCAGAAGAGACCACTGTTCCTAATGATGAGTTTAACCTATCTGAGGGGCATGTTGAGACACCTATTGAACCTCGAAGGTCTTCCAGGACCACCTCTTTTCCCAAAAAATTTTCTGAGTACATAGTTGAGGGTAAGGTTAAATATGGTATTGAAAAGGTTGTTAACTACTCTCACTTGTCTACAGAAAATCTATGCTTTGCCTCTGTTTTAAATAAGTCTGTTGAGCCCCGTTCTTACCACGAGGCTATGTTTGATAAAAACTGGGTTGATGCTATGAATGCTGAAATGGAAGCATTGCATAGAAATCACACCTGGGATATTGTTGATCTTCCCCCTAACCGCAAACCAATTGGTTGCAAGTGGATTTATAAAATTAAGTATAAATCCTCTGGGGAGATTGAGAGTTATAAGGCCAGACTTGTTGCCAAAGGTTTTAGTCAAAAGGAGGGCATTGATTTTGATGAGACCTTTTCCCCGGTTGTAAAAATGGTTACTATAAGATGCATTGTCAGCCTTGCTGTTCAAAATAACTGGCCTATGTTCCAACTAGATATTAACAATGCCTTCTTATATGGTAATATCACCGAGGATGTTTACATGACCCTTCCTGAAGGTTAAAGTATGCAAACTGATTAAATCCCTATATGGTCTTAAGCAAGCCCCTAGAAAGTGGAATGAAAAACTCACAAGTGTGCTTCTTGAGATTGGCTTTACTCAAAGTTTGTGTGATCCATCTCTATATATCAAACAATGTGATTCTGTGTTTCTTGCTCTACTTGTGTGTGTAGATGACTTCATCTTAACAGGAAACAACATTGATCAAATAAACCAAGTAAAACAATTTTTAGGATCACATTTTATGGTTAAAGACTTGGGAATTTTAAAATATTTTTTAGGAATTGAAGTCTTGTATTCTGAAAAGGGTATTTGTCTTTCACAAAGAAAATATTGCATGGAACTATTATCAGAATTTGGTTACCTAGGGTGTAAACCTGTGTCTACTCCTATTGAGCAGAGCTTTCAAATTACTTCAAAGCTAAAACATGAAGAACCCACTCTGTTCAATGTCTCTTTTTACCAAAAATTAATTGGTAAACTAATCTATCTGTCTTTAACAAGACCAGATATATCCTATGCTGTGCAGTTCCTAAGTCAATATATGCATGCCCCTAGAAACTCTTATTTGCAAATAGCTTTTAGACTATTGAGGTATCTAAAAACCTCTCCCGGTAAAGGGCTGCTATTCTCTAAATCTGATAACCTTACTGTTACAGCATACGTTGACTCTGACTGGGGGAAGTGCCTGTCCTCCAGGAGATCAGTTACTGGATATTGTGTTTTTCTGGGTAATTCTTTAGTTTCATGGAAGAGCAAGAAGCAGAGCACGGTCTCTCGGTCCTCTGCAGAAGCAGAATATCGAGCAATGTGCTCTGCCACTTGTGAAGTCATATGGATCTTAAATCTATTAAAAGAATTATGTGTTCACTATTCTTTACCAGTTTCTATGTACTGTGACAACTCTGCTGCTATTTCCATAACTGCAAACCCCGTATTTCACGAGCGAACAAAACATTTTGAAATTGATCTTCATTTTCTTCGTGAAAAAGTTTCAGCAGGTGTCATTAAACCTCTTCAAATTGAGTCCAAACTGCAAAAAACAGATATTCTCACAAAAGGGCTGTCTTTCAGCACTCCCTTTTGTGTGATCATCTTAATATGTTTGACATGTTTACTACTTAAATTGAGGGGGGGGTGTTAAAATGTGTCTCTCTTCAATTTAATAAGTAAACATGTTTGTGTTATGTTAAGGATATTAAATTTGTATCTTGTTTATATTTTTAGGTTCTTCAGGGGCTAAAGTGTGAGCTTGCTTTCTTCAAGGGTATAAAGTGTATCTTCTCGCTTATATATATGGTAGCGGTGCTAGGGTTCCAGTGACGAACTCATTCTCTCAAGAAAAAGGAAACCCTAGTCTGTTTGATCGTCTCTCTCGCGTTCTCTTCCGCTGCTGTTGTTCTTGATTAAATCTGCACAATCGTTGTGCAGATTTATCATTGCTTGGAGTTGTTCTCTCAGTATTTGTTTCTATCTCATCGTGTTGATGAGATTGATCTGTCTGATTTCAGTTATCTCTGTATCAGTCTGTTTGATCAGAGATTCTTTGGTTTCTTGTGTTTAGATTCTTAATATCTATATCAGTTTACAGTACCAGAGTGTGATCGGTTAACATGAAATTATAATACAAAATTTTGTTGTTCACCTTTGATTTACCCTCTATTCCAACTAATATATATTTGTTTTGAACCGTAAGTTTAAAACAATAATAGTTGAAAGGAATATCTTTTCATTTTGCTTTTGTACCACATAAATTGAAAGGACAACCACATAAATTGAAAGGACATTCTTGTCCTTACGCCATCAAAACATTATCTTTTTAAAATCAACAAACCCTATGCGATGCATTGAAATTACGATGACACACTGTCGGGTTGCAGTGACAACCACAAAATAAGGGTCCCAATGTGCAAATACCCCACATTATAAATCGATACTTCTTTTAGACGCTTTGTATAGTACTATACGTGACGTATAAGATCGAAAAAACTAAAAACGAGAAAAATTCAGGGGGCCTGTCTGATGGTCATACACCCCATATAAGCCTATACGACCCCTATACGACACATATAGGGTTATACGACACATATAACAAATTTCGACACTGACTACGAAGAAAAATTCAAGTGACCGTTAGAGGGGTTATACGCCTCATATAGGACTATACGACCCACTTATACGACGCGCATGGTGCTATATGACCCGTATAGAAATCTGGTGTGTTAATTTATAATTAAGGAATGTCTTATTAACCAGAACCCAGAATAAAAATGAGGACATGTGCTATTTAGTTCAACTACAGTTTCACTTTTAAATTTATTTCTTATAAAGTTATAATATAGAGCATCTTATAAGTTATAATCACCTATTTTACAAATTCAGAAATTGATATGATTCAATATTATTGTTTTTAGTGTATATCATTCCTATGAAAAATGTAACAGTTGCAAGAAACAACTAATATACATCTAAACAAAAATAAGAGCACATTACCTTTGAGGGGCATCAATTTATTTTCCAAAAGCTTTGGATATTGATTGTAGCATATTAAAGAGGCTGTACCACTGGTCCATAGGAGTATCTCCGGGATCCCCAACTCTTCGGCTGCATCGAGGGTGAAGCCCATAAGCAAGTCGGCCACGATGCAAGTCACTGGTGCATAAGAATCATTCACTTCGTTCACAAGACTTTTAAACGGACCCAAACAAGTTTCATCAATGGACTTGGCTAGCAACGGGATATCTTGGGAGGTGTTTGGGTTTTCGAGCGGTGGAAGACCATCAGGAATGGTCTTGAACCGGAAGGAAGGGGCCCCGTGTAGAGCGTCGGGCCCCTGTGACTGAATGAGCCGTTGGTGGTTAAACTCGGTGTTGACGAAGGTGATAAGAAAGCCTTTGGTATGGAGGATTTTGGCAAGTTTTAGCATTGGGTTAATGTGGCCTTGAAATGGGGCTGGTATGCACACTGCATGTGGCTTTTTCTCTTGATTTGAACTCATGGAGCCTTAATTTTCCTTTTACACTTTCACTTCTTCACTTTAAAATACATAAAACGCATCTAGTTTCTGGATTGAGTTAATGTGGCATTGTAACCTTTTATAGGGTTATGATGAACACAACCACGCACATAGGTTTTAATTGCATTTCATATCAAACCACTAAGGGTAGTACTATAAAAAAAGAATGGTATGGATATTTAGACATTCTAAAATTATAAATAAACACCCCGGATTTTTATACGTGTCGTATAACACCATACGTGTCGTATAGGGGGGTCGTATAGTCCTATACGGGGCATATAACCCCTCTGAAAGCCCCCTGATTTTTCTTCTAAGTCAGTGTTAAAATCTGCTATACGCATCTTATAGCCCTGTATGTGTCGTATAAGGGGTTGTATAGGGCTATATGTGCGTATAGCCCTCTGACCCCCCCCCCCCCTCCTCTTGAATTTTACTCTTTTTCAGTGTATTCGACCTATCCATACGCGTCTTATAGCCCTATATATGTCGTATATGGGGTCGTATAGGCTATATGGGGCGTATAGCCCTCTGACTACCCCCCTGAATTTTACTCGTTTTCAGTGTATTCGACCCTATCCATACGCGGCGTATAGGCGGGTGTCGATTTATACAATGTGGTGTCTTAATATTATGACCCAAAAATAAACGTACTAGTAGCGGAACTTTAATAAATATATAATAGGTTCGAGAGTCACGGGACCATAAATTTTTTTCTTATAACTATATCAGTGGATTGGGGCCCAATACGTATAAAATTTTAGAACGAAATACATAAAAATTTTCTCATATGACTAGGCCTGTAAATGAACCGAACGTTCATGAACTGTTCGGCGGGAAGTTCGTTTATGTTCGTTTATTTAGTAAATGAACGAACATGAACAAAAAGTTTGTGTTCGTTTAGTTAAACGAACAAACATGAACACATGTTTTGTTCGTTCGTTTACGTTCATGAACGTTCGTTTATGTTCTTTTATGTTTGTTCATTTACGTTTGTTTTTGTTCGTTCATTTATGTTCGTTTATTTATATATATTAATTAATATATTAATAAAATGGTATTATGTGTTAATATGTGAAACATAAGTGTATTATGTTATATTAGAAAACTATAAGTTTAGTAAGATTTCAATTTCCACTAATACAACTAAGAATTCCAAAATGGTCATTTAACGTTGTTTTTTTGTGTTCAGTTATGTTTGTTTATTATTGTTCGTTTATTATTGTTCGTTTATTATTGTTCATTTGTGTTCGTTTATGTTCGTGAAGTGTTCATTAAGCTTTTTAACTAACGAACATTAACGAACACGAACATTTTTATTTTCTTAATAAACGAACATGAACAAAAAATCATGTTCGATTATGTGTTCGTGTTCGTGTTCGTGTTCGGTAAAAGTTAAATGAACGAACATGAACATGCTAATGTTCGTGTTCGTTCGGTTTATTTACAGGCCTACATATGAGGGAAAAAAAAAAGGGCACAGGAAATAAACAAAATTCAACTAAAAAACATGAAATGAACTATATTACAACCACAACAAAGAAAAAAAAACATATGGCAATGATATGTGCATTCATTCATAGGCGGATTTAAAGTTTGGGCTGGGAGTAGGGGAGGTTGGGCACCTAGGCAAATAAAATTGGGTTTATAATTTTCAGGTAAATATTCAAATACATTTTAATGAGGCACTAATGGATTAATTTTATAGACACCCAAGGGCAAATGGCCCAACAAGCATGAGCCCACTTCAAGCCCATACATACGGCCAAGCTCCAAAGAATACCAATCGACATTTCAAACATCAAAATCTTGATCGCAAAATCACATATTTTAATCAGGTTTGTTTATTTATTAATCACATTCCATCTTAGGGGTGTTTGTTTTTTTTTCAAAAAGCTCTTTCCCACATCTTCATCTGCGCATGCACACGCGGGAAGACGTTTTAAAAGCGCAGACTGTTTGATTTCCGGAAGATTTTTCATTAAAAAAAGTCTTCCTAAGGTCTGCATGAGACAGACATAAACCTTTGACTTCACAGTTCTTGTAACCTCTTCTCATTCCACCCTCCTCCTTCCCCTCACCAAAGCAAACTCCAGCAGCCACCGCCGCCCACTAGCCATCGCCCGCAGCCATCGCGACCGCCGCCCACTAGCCAGCCCTGTGGCTGCGTCCACCTTCCCGACCGTCGCCCCGCCGCCGACCCCTACAGTCTGTAGATGTTAAAATACAAACAGTCTTTTTCTTGCAGACTACAAACGTTTGGTCCACCTCTTCTCCTGCAGATGCCAACATATGTGGTGCTAGGGGTGTAAACGAGCCGAGCCGAGCCCGAGCTCGCTTAGGCTCGAGCTCGGCTCGTTTTGGTTTTAGGAAGCTCAAGCTCGAGCTCGGCTCGTTTATAGTTTTATTTATAAAGCTCGAGCTCGGCTCGTCAGAAAATTTTCAAGCTCAAGCTCGGCTCGGGCTCGGCTCGTTTATTGTTAAATTATTAAATTTTTATTTTTTTATAATTACTTTTATAATTATTTATAATCATAGTTTTTATATATAACATAATATATATTATTTAACTATTTTTTATCATGATAATATATTTAATAATATAATTTACGTAAATATGTATTTATATATATTTAATATGTAAATAAAAAACTATATAAACAAAAAGCTCGTTTAGGCTCGCGAGCCAGCTCGAGCTCGATTTCCTGAAGATCGGGCTCGAGCTCGTTTAGTAAACAAGCAATAATCTGAGCTCGAGCTCGGGCTCGAGCTCGTTTAAGCTCAGCTCGATTCGAGCTTTTTTCGATCCGATCCCGAGTAGCTTGCGAGCCGGCTTGGCTCGTTTACACCCCTATGTGGTGCGCAGACTGCAGAAATTTTGCTGCATACCTTAGTGTTTTATTTATTAATTGTTAATGTATTTTTAGTGTTAGTTATGCAATCAATCTTTGTTTGTCAATTTTCACTTTGGCTACGACAGTAGGTATCATGAATCTAGAATTGTACATTTGTAAAGACAAAATTACGTAATCGTATTGGTGACGATTTTTTGAATGCTTGTGTGCTTTGTAACGTCGAAAAAGAGACACTTCAAAGTGTTACAATTGAAGCTTTAATGAAACTTATCGTTTATGTTTCTTTATTTATTTATGTAGTTGATTTTATTGAGTTTTTTTGCACCCATTGCATAAACTTTTTGGATCTGCCATTGGCATTCAACATTCATAAAATAACAACAATTGTAATGTGTTCTTTTATTATTACTAAAAAGATGACATTTTGTTTATTGTGTTAACTAGGATGTCAAGTCATTGTGTTAAATTTATCAGATAATTGTGTCAAATATTTTTCATCATTTGTTATATGTATTTATCCTTGTGTTTCATATTTTATATTGTTTTGTATATTTTATCACTGTTTTAATGTATTAAATAAATTAATTGTTATTTTATCCTTGTACTTTACATAGTAAAAATACACATGATGTTAGTTTTTAGAATTCATCATTTAATAAAAATAGTGTTAAGTAAAACACAATAATAAATAAAAAGACATAATAAATTGTAGGAAAGACACAATGATAAACATGAATTATATAAGCTTAAGAAACATATTTTTTTATTTTTGTATATAATGATCGTTTTTAGGTGTAACTTTTATTTTAGAAAAATAATGCAGTATATAAAAGTTACATATAAGATTTATATATAAAAATAATTTATAAGATCTATAAAAAATAATGTTCATATTAAAATAATTTTAGAATTATATATAAGATTTTCGAGATTTTCTTTTGGGTTGAAAAATCTTAAACGCTGCTTCAATTTGTGATCCTGGTGAGTCCGTCATGTGTAAATAATAGTGTGTAACTGGTCAAACTTGACAAGGGCAAATAAACTTTTGCTTTGTGCTCTTTAAAATATATGTGTACACTAGTATGTCAAACCACCGATTAGGTGTAAAAATCGTTCTATATTTAACCTTGTTAAATAATTAAAAAATGTAAGAAAAGATGTAGTCCCACCTAGGCACCCACCTACCACTTAACCCCACAGGCCGACCTACGAAATGCATGTGGGTTTTAAGAAATTTATTATGCTCTTTTCAAAAACTTAAATGTAATTTATTATGCTCTTTTTAAAAATTTAATGTGTGTTGTAATGTGTTTAATTTTAACTAACTAATATTTTAGCCCGCACGTTGCTGCGGAAATAATCGAAAGTAACATGCAATAATTTATGTCACTGTATGATATGATAACACAACAAGAGTATTATAATACATGAAAAAATAAACTAATAATGAACAAAAAATTAAGATGATTGAATACTTGTAAATACGCTATAGTTTTTGGCCAGTTGCTCTACTAAATAATATCAGAAGCTCAATGTTTTTTCAAGTATAAGCAAATTGTTTATTATAAACATTTTTAACTATAATCTATTAAATAGACCAAAAAATATCAACGTTACAACATATGCTATAAACAGAATATATGATCATGCCACAAGACACTTTGCTTGTATTTTGAACATGTCATTCTTTGAATAGGTCGTAAATTAGTTGTTGATGTCAGGTTTGTGCACATACCAATCCAGCATATTTGGTAATCTCTGGATAGTCTTATGAAACCACAAGGCATGATACTCATTAATTCAATGTGTCACTTTGTTGAACGAATACTTATACTTATTGAGTATATAACAAAGAAAATGTAAAGTAGCAATGTGTGAGAAAGAAAGATACATGCATGCCTATATATAAAAAGATAATTCTCATTTTTGTATCCAATGATCTATTTTCTAACGACTTTTACCTAGATAGTGAAGTAATAGGCGTGTTAATTTTAGAATTTTTCATAGCAAACCTGTTGCACAATATATGTAAATTGTAATTAGAATATGCAATAATAATAACAATTATTATTATTATTATTATTATTATTATTATTATTATTATTATTATTATTATTATTATTATTATTATTATTATTATAAAAGTATTTAGTTAAGTATTTAAATAAGATAATACTTATTTTTAAATTTAAAATGTTAATTTAAAATATAATAAATTATATAATATTTAATGTAGTGAATTAATAATCTCACATTATTAAATAATGTATTAATTAAAAGAAGTTTATTATATGAGGGGCAAAATAGGATTGGTTGAATAAAATACTTGTATCTAGCTATTACTTAAAAAGTTGTGTTACATGTATTAGTTTTTTTTATAAAATTACATTTGTATAACACGATTTTGCTTTATATGTAATATAGATATAGATATATGTGCAAAACTTAAAAGGATAGAAATTGACGGACTGATTTGTGTGTTGTAGAGATGGATATTCATTTTTTGAATGATAGAAAACTGAAGGTGTTTGTTCGTCTGTCGACCTTAGATCATAAGTCATATTCTTCACATTTCATATTTCACTTAACCTCACACTATTCTTCGCCCCTTCACTAGACCATGGAAATAGTTTTACACCTCCCACTTTTAATTTCAATATTCTTTATTTTTTTTTAAATTTAAATAATACTATTATTTATATCAACTTTGCAATACTAATAAAAAATAATTATAAACAAACGTTTCTTTATATGTGGTGTTAAATTTTCCTAACTTATCCATAATATTATCAAGTCTTTTGTTGGCTGTAGAAGACGATGACATCTGTTTTGTCTTGTCCCAACCGAACGAGCAACTTGGATCTAATGGCATTTCATTGGTTTCTTCTGCATTAAGATCCACGAATGTATGTGCATCGTTTGTAAAAGAAAATGCGTTGGTGGTGTTGTTGGTTTCACCTGCCAAACGGTAATTGCAGTTGTACAAAAATAGAGTTAGGGTCATCGGTGATAGGTGTAGAGATTAGATGTACAACATGTTGTAGTTGTTGAGATTATTAATATGAGCCGTGAATTGTTCGCCGTGTAGCCTTATAAGAAAACAGAATCATGATCGTTATATTTTGTAGTATTTTCATGATGTGCGCTACTTTGATTTGATGATCGAGTATTTTTTTTTGCCGGCACTTTAGCATTTCGTGTACGTATGAAACCACCTAATGAACAATTGTCCTCCCATGATTATAAGGGGTTGGCTAGATAATTAATAAATATACACTCTTCAAATGTCAAATCCAAAAATCAACTTGTATTTTAGTGTGGAAGGACGAAATATAGCTCATGTCACAACATAAAGTAATGGGGTAACAAATAAAAATAACGAAGGAACGTACATTTAGCCCATTCCATTAGGTAATTTTGTCATCTTTCCCACCATTCAAACAATCTAACAAAGATTTGAACAAATATATTTTTAAAAATCCACATGCATTTTGCTGGGGTAGGTGGCCAAGATTATTTTTTTCTTAAATCTTATTTCTTTTAATCCTATTAACATTTTATAAGCTATAACGGTTTTTTAAGTCAACGCCCGATCGATTGGGACTTACATTTGTATTTCGGACGGCGCTTTTGCCAATACATCGGTTGATGTTTCGGAAAAGGTTTGTATGGTCACCTACTTTTCGACTAAAAGTTTGACGTTTCGCCATTAGGTTTTTGCTACAAGGAGTTATACTATTGGTTACTGTTAATTAGCATTTTACAAATGTACATATACTTGCGGCTAATTACCCGCGCTTCGTGACGGGTTGATACTTAATTAAATTTATAAAAAATATGGATTAAAATAAACACGACACAAGGGTATGTTTATAATTTAAAGAGTTAAGTGCTTTTTGCCTCCCTGTGGTTTGATAAAAATTGTCATTTGAGTCCAAACATTTAAATTTTGCCTAACGCACACTATGGTTTCAAAAAAATTGCCATTTGACTCCAACTGATTAACGTCGTTATCTAATTGTCAATCTCGTTTGCATGAGGGGTATATTTGTAATTTGCGTGAGGGGTATATTTGTCAGACCCTTATAATTCCTGATTTAATTTCAGGAGACACATCTTTTTTTTCCCCAAAAACTAATCACTAACTATTTTGGAACCCTTGATTCTCAGTGATGTTTGAACAACTTTGGTTTATTCATGGCCCTAATGATGATTTCGATCCAAACAAGTTATACGGTAAGTTTAATCTTCACCTCCTACGTGTTTAATCGTGATCACAAATATGGGTTAGGGTTTTTGAATGATTTAGTCTGCATCGCAGACAACAATTCTTCACTTAGAAACATTATTCTATTGGGTTATTTGTTCAAGTTGATAACAATGTTGATTTAATCAATGTAGTATATTGATTCAAGCACCGATTGCGACCAAATTCTTGAAGATACTAATACACATATTTAAAAGAACTTAATTGTTTTCTATTAGACCTCCATTCTGTTCCAAGTGATTTAATATTAGTTTAATACATTGTATACAAGCACTTATAATTTAGCACATTGGTTCAAATGATTCAAGTGATTTAATAACAATTTTAGTACATGGTTTAATAATGATTTTTTTCTTGCAACACTAATTGAACAGGTGATAAGCCTAACATATTCTCAATCAAGTTTTTCCATGGAGGTGAATTCACAAGGTTGCTGAACATAGGTATTGTTTGAGGCACATTCATGAAAATATGAAACAAAAGTGGAGGGGACAGTTGTACAAAAACTTGCTTTGAAAGTGTGCAAGTGCAACAACAATGACACAATTTGAAAGGGCAATGACAGAAGTACGAACCCAAGATCAAGCTCTGTATGATTGGTTAAAACAGATTCCACCCAAGCATTGGTCTCGAGCTCACTTTACCGGTATAATTAACTAACTTATTTGATGCTTTTAACATACAAATTGTGATGCATAACTAACTAACTTACCACTATAGGAAGAGCTAAATGTGATGTACTTTTGAACAACTTATGTGAGGTCTTCAACAAACAACTTGTTGAAGCAAGAGAGAAGCCTATAATCACATGCTTGGAGTACATCAGAGAGTAGAGGATGAAAAGAATAGTGGTTGTGCACAAGTTAATTTCCAAGTGTGATGGACCATTAACACCTAATGCAACTAAGGTCTTTAGTATCAACAAATCGGAGGCATCTGATTACATAGTTCTTTGGAATGCAGTCAACAAATATCAAGTAAGCGGCCCTCGGTTGGATCAGTGTGTAGTTGATGTTGAACAAAAGACCTGTACATGTAGAAGATGGGAGTTGACTGGTATGCCATGCAAGCATGCAGTGGCAGTTAACTGGAATATGGCACTCCATGGCATTGAAGTTGGCATTCCTGAAAGTTGGGTCTCTAAAGTTTATTGGCTAGAAACTTGGAAGAAGGTATATCAACATACAATTGATCCTATAAATGGTAGAGATATGTGGTCGCCATCTCCTTGCCCAACAATCATCATACCTCCAAAACATCACAAACAAATAGGGAGGCCTAAGAAAAAGAGGATAAAATCTGCTGATGAATTGAGTCAAGGCATTGCAAGAAATAGCAAAATGACTAAAGTTGGCAACACGGTGACTTGTGTATATGCAAAAAAAAGGTCACAATAAACGGTCATGCAAGGGTCATGATGGTCCATAATAGTATTTTCTTGTTTTGGTTTTAAGTTTTTTGGTTTAGTATCTATGGTATATTGGGTGCTGTTTCATGGACTACTGGTTTAGATTCTTTGGTTTAAACAGGGCATATCATGCTTTTATTATGCAGGTTTATGTTTGTTTGTTTTTTTTAGAATGCAGTACTTTTATGCTTCTTTTATGAAGAAAAGGAAATTATACATGTTTATTTTAGGGAGGAAATTATACAAGTTATGCATTAATAGTGAAGGAGAGGAGATTGACAAATATACCCCTCACATGGGGGAGGTTTAACTATAAATATAACAGTGTTAAAGCAGTTGGAGTCAAACGGCAACCTTTTTGAAACCATAGTGTGCATCAGATAAAATTTAAATATTTGGATTCAAATGGCAACTTTTATCAAACCACAAGTATGCAAAAAGCACTTAACTCTAATTTAAATATTGTTGTGAAAATAAGCAGCCACTATCTATTTTATAAGTTAGCTTGGGTATGAAGTATAAGAGTAAAACATTACTTTAAATTAATCATAAAGAGTTAAAACATTATAACAAAAAATTTATAGAGTATTAACAGAAAAGAAATTAAAAAAACCTAAAATAAAATAAAGAATAAGAACGGGCTAAATGGTAAAGTTCGTAGTTTATGTTTAATTTTAAAAATTATCATAAAGAAGGAAAGTTATTTGAAGTTATATTAAAAAAATATAAAAATTCGTATTTTATGAAAATCGGTACGAATAAAGCTTCTATTTTGTTACTTATTAAAAGGAAGTATTATCAAACTATAAAAAAAATTAGGTGAAAATGTTGCACAATACTGATTAATTGGAGATGCTATTTCAAGTATCTTACGCAAAGTTTATATATAGTAAATGGATCATATAAATCAGTGATACATGAAAAAAATTTCAATCATTTGTGGCACAAATAATAAATAAGCACGTATGCATAATAGTACAAGCAAATCATTTTGAAAATGTATGCATCAACTCAACAACTTTCTCCAAATTAGCCGTTGATGAACCCGAATGAGACGTGCAGGCCTCCAGAGCTTTGTTCTTCAAGTCAATGACATTCTTTCTAATTTCCTTCCCTTTTTCTCCTTCCATTAACTCAATCACTAGCTTTGAAATTTCATCACTCTTAACATCGTTATCGATCTCCATGGCAACACTCCATTTGTTGCAACTCCACCAAGAATTCGTTTGCTGGTCCGCAAAAAACGACCAACAAATCATTGGCACACCACAAGTAATGCTTTCGATCATTGAATTCCATCCACTGTGAGTCAAAAACCCTCCAATTGATGGGTGATTGAGAACTTGTTCCTGGGGGCACCATCCAACCAACATCCCTCTATCACTTGTTTCCTTTACAAACTCTGGTGGGACCATAGCAGAATCACCAATCACCAGGTCGGGCCGTATTATCCACAAGAATGGATAATTACTCTTTGCTAGTCCCCAACAAAATTCACCCAGTTGTTGTGGTGTCATAACTGCAATGCTACCAAAGTTGACGTAAATAACTGATGATGGTGCTTGGGAATCTAGCCATTTTAAACATTCGGGTTCTTCTTTCCAAAGGTTTGATTTAATGGATGCAAGTGACTTGTCAGCAACATTTTGCTCAAGTAGATGTAATGGGCCAATCCCATAACAAGGAGGATACATCGAAGCGAGTGACTCCATAACATCAGGTTCCAATTCATCAAAAGTGTTGAAAATGATTGCTGAAGCTCTTTTCGCTCTCTCCACTTGCGAACACAAAAACTTAACCATGTAGTCATCACCAGGGTAGATAATTCTAACGAACGGAGGGATGTCTTTTAGACGAATACCACACATGGTAGGTATACAATCTATAACCGTATCCAAATAACCATTTACTAAATAACTGGCATCTGTAAATCAAAGGAAATTTAAGGATATTACCTTCAAGTAGGAAACAAATGATACTTATACCAAGTTTCATCTAACAAATAAAAAATGGCATGTTTTAGTTGTTACAATTGGTTCAACTTTATACTTTTGACTTATTTCTATAAGTTTTATTGCATATGATAATATTATAACGGTTTGTCTATCGTTTTAGTTTATATGATCTGTTGTTGTAATTACTCTTGGCTATGCAATTAGCCTAACCTCATTCCTAACCCATGGTGTGTCCAATTTAACTGTGTAGTTATATTAACAAGATGCATTCCCTCAAAATTTAATGCATGGCGTGTCTAGTCATTTGAAACCATCCTATATTTTCTATAAAAATATACTTTTATAACACTTCTTTTATATATTTACAATAACCGTTCAACATATGAGACCCCCTATTTATAATAATATTATTGGAAAGCTTCTCTTTTCCATTTTTACTTTTCGTACTAAAAAGTGAAAGGGTTTTCTAGTTCTACAAAACAATGCTTTTTTTATTTTTTAAAAGTGCCTTTCACATACTAGCATTTTCTAGAAACTATAAAATCACATATTTGTTTTAAACGGTCACTTTAAAACAACAATATTCACAAGATCTACTTGTGATCTTGTTCAATAATAAGAGATCGACAAAATTTTATTAAAATAAACCCAGTTTAAAACTTAGTAAGTCATATACTTTTATCATATAGTTTATAAGTTTAAAATAAAATAATATTTAAAGAATTCTCTTTTTTTTTTTTTTTTATTATACCATATAAATTGCAAGGATATTCTTTTCCTCTTATACCATAAAAACTTTATCTGATTTGATAAGCAAACCGAACCCAATCAATTGAAACCGGATATATCATATTGTGTTGGAAATCTGTTGGTTGCATTGATAGCCACAAAATAAATGCAAGTTGTAACAGTAGTTGAACTCCTTATGCCGGTAATAATCTTACACAAACGTATATCAACCATCTTCTAACTTGTATCAACGTTTATTATAATATCATAACGTTGTAAATAAAAGATTTAGTAAACCCGTGTGATACACGGGTTGAATAAATTAATATTATATAAAATTAAAATTTGTTAATAATAAAATAATATTTTAATATAAGACAAGATTGAAATCTCCATTATTATTAATAGAATAAAATATTTTGTTTTAGAAAGAACATTTTAAAAAATGCCATTTATAAAAACTTTCTTATTATAACTCCTAATTTTAATTATTTTATAAAAATTTTACTTTTTAAAAAACACCAATTTTTAATATTTCGTATTTTCAAAAAAGTTTGATTTTAAAAAAAATTGCTTATTTTTTAAAAAATAACATTAATAAAAAGATCTTTTTTTAATTTATTACAAACTATTTTTAAAATAAAAAATTAAATAATATTAATAATTAATATAATTATTTAATAGGAGAGTGAGTCGGAAAAAACTTGATAAGAATGGATGTAATGATAACATGTGTCATCTTTATTTACCTTTTTATTAGAGTAAAAAAAGATTTATTAAAGTAGGAAGATTATACAACTAAACTGTAATGTCTTGATGCTCTAAAATCAACATAAATCCTTATTTGAAAAGATACAGAAACTAGTATATGTGACCAATATAATTGTCTTAAGTATCGATCATTCTTTCGAAAAAAGATGTTAAATGTTTTGAGAATATAAAGATATATGCAAACAAAAAATAAGCACATATATATATATATATGTTACCTTTAAGGGGCATCAATTTGTTTTCCAAAAGCTTAGGATATTGATTGTAGCATATTAAAGAGGCTGTACCACTGGTCCATAGGAGTATCTCCGGGATCCCCAACTCTTCGGCTCCATCGAGGGTGAAGCCCATAAGCAAGTCGGACACGATGCAAGTCACGGGTGCATAACAATCATTCACTTTGGTCACGAGGCTTTTAAACGGGCCCAAACAATTTTCATCAACGGCCTTGGCTAGAGACGGGATATCTTGGGTGGCGTTTGTGTTTTCAGGCGGTGGAAGACCATCGGGGATGGTCTCGAACCGGAAGGAAGGGGGCCCGTTTAGGGCATCGGGCCCCTGAGATTGAAGGAGCCGTTGGTGGTTGAATTCGGTGTTGACGAAGGTGATAAGAAAGCCTTTGGAATGGAGGATTTTAGCTAGTTTTAGCATTGGGTTAATGTGGCCTTGAAGTGGGGCTGGTATGCATACTGCATGTGGTTTTTTCTCTTGATTTGAACCCATAGAACACTAATTTTTCTTTGAGTTTCTCAAACAAAAGTCAATTTTGCGAGTTTGATTATTGTGCCATTGTTCCTATTTATAGGCGGGCACATGGGTTGTAAGTGTAGTAAAGTAAATTATTAAGAGATGAGTTGTCAAACTTATTGCTTGGTTTTATAGATACATTCATTTAGTTATAAATAATACCTGTCTCAAAAGGGTTTAGACTTTACGATAAACATTAAGAGTTTAAATTCTGTTAGTAAGCAGTAGTATAATAGATTAAGAGTTGTTTAAAAAAATTAAAAAAATAATATTTTGTTAACATGGGAAAGCAAATCAATTAACAATGGCCATAACTGGGATTGGTGGCTGGGGGACTCTGAGGGGGCGTTTGGTTGGAAGGAATGAATATAATTTTCAAGTAAAATTGTGTTTGAGTGAGCAATTAAAAGTAAACCCAAGAGAATGTTTCACCTCAAATTCCCTTGGTTGTGGGATTTCAAAATCTTTCCACCTAGAGAGGGAATTTGAAATCACACAACCAAAGGAATTTGAGGTGAAACATTCCCTTGGGTTTTACATTTCATAATTACCCACTTAAACATAATTTTGCTTGAAAATTATACTAGTTTCTCAATTTCATTTCATTCCATTTCATTCCATTCCTTCCAACCAAACACCCCCTGAGAGTATCTAGGAGCATTATGTATGTAAATTCTTATGTTTTATCATGATAAATGTAATACATATAGGGTGTAGTTTAAAAAATAATTTTACGAGTAAGATAAAATTATTATTAAAAAAGAGCAATGGCCAATGAGCGCAGGTGGGCAATTATCAATGATTCAAATTTAATAACACGTGATTCAGAGTTTAAGTAAACTCAGGATAATATATACTACATGTATTGGTTGGCAGCTGGAGTGTATCTAATTTTTTTTTTCTTTTTTCTTTTTGTTTTTTACGTTTAGGTTAAATCGATATGACTTTTTTTTTGCTTTGTATGCTTAGGTTAAAGCATATCATATCGTATCATGCTATTTTAATAAAAATATATATTGACATGACACTTTACACAATTATAAACTACTAGATTATTTTTTTTCCGCTCAAACTAATTTAACTTGCTTATGGCAATAAGTATAAGACAATAATTTATTTAAACTTTTATGACTAACGTGTTAATTTTCGTTTATTCAACGAAACAATTCAGTGTTTTCTAATTTATTTCTCATATGCAAAAGGAAAGATACTATATATATCATATATTCTAAAAATGTTTTATATATAAGGCTACAAATAAACCAAATGAACACGAAAATGCCTTATTTGAATTCGTTCATCAAGACAATAAATTGATTGTGAACTATTCACGAACACTTAAAGAACTTAAACAAACACAAACAAACACAAAAATTGTTTATAAACATAAACAGACACAAATGAAAAGTTCCTAAAACCAAAAAATATAAAAGATCATATATTCATTTTATAATAAAATCGCAAATATTACACAAAATTCATCAAATATAAATAAATGCTTAACATAATTATTACAAACAAAAGTTTTAAGTTAATGAACACATATGAACGTAAACAAACACAATACTAAACGTTTACGAACATAAATGAACGAACACGGCCTCTATTCATGTTCGGTTGTTTAACTAAACGAATAGAATTTTCGTGTTCATGTTCGTTTATTCATTAAACGAATGAATATAAATGAACTTCCCGCCGAACGGTTCGCTAAAAGTTTTATTCGTTTGCAGCCATCTTTATATATAATAAGTTATTTCTATAATTAGAATTTTATACAGATTTATATTTGTATTTTTTATTATCTAACTCGTGTAATACATGGGTTTTTTAAGGCTAGTTATATATATATATATATATATATATATATATATATATATATATATATATATATATATATATAACTAGCCTTAGAAAAACCCATGTATTACACGAGTTAGATAGAGGGTTCAAACATTAACCTTCTATTAGTGCCGTAATTGTGTTAACTTTTCAAAATTAATCAAAATTATTATTATTTTTGTTGTAATAACATCATTAGACATATACACAAATATATTGGTTCATGTATATTGTAAACTAGTTTTAGTAAAACCATATATTACACGGGTTGAACAAATAAAATATTAAATATAATAAAATTTTATTAAGTATCAAATGATATTTTTTTCCAAAAAAATAAAATATTTGTTTTAAAACAAACCGTATTAAAAAATATCATTTTTAAAAAGAAATTATTATAATTTTTAATTTTAATTATTTTTTGTTTATAAAAAAATTACTTTTTAAAAACATTAATTTTAAAAAATTTTAATGTTTTATAAAAATTTCTTATTTTATAAAAATTAGTTTTTTGAAATAACATTAATAAGATCTTTTTCTAAATTTATTAAAAAATTAATTTTATTATAAAAAAGTTAAATAATATAATTAGTAATTAAGGTAATTATTTAATAGGAGAGAGAAGCGGGAAAATATTGGTGAGAATAAATGTGGTGATGACATGTATCACCCCAAGTTACTCTTTTATTAGAGTAGAAAGATTAGTAAATGTAAAAAATTTATACTAGTGTAAGTCACACTTGCATCACGTAAATATTTACAAATTTAAGAGTAATTTACACTAGAGTAAACTTTTTTATACTTACGAATTTGCACATATACATAAAATAATATATTATTGTGTATGTATAATGATATTATTAAAAAAAGTAATGAATTTGATTGATTTTGAAAAGCTAACGCAGTTATCGAAATAAAAGAGGGTTAATATTTCAACATTATATATATGTGTATATATATGTATAGGATTGGGTTCAAATGAAAACTAAGAGAAATTATGTAAACCAATAAATCAAATCTCCACCTTTGATTTATTAAGATCAATGGCTCATATTTTTTTTTAAATAAAATAATAAAAAGTTGTACTTTTCTGGAAACATGTGTTGGAAAAGTCAAATAAATCTGAGCCATTGATCTTAACCATCAAAGGTGGAGATTTGGTTTATTGGTTTACATAATTTCTCTAGGTTTACATTTAAACCATCTCCTGTATGTATATATATATTGAATGGTTAAAAAATTACTTACGAGCCACCGGCCCATCATATATCATCTCCATTAGTCGTGTATATAATCGAGACCACCCTCATAAAGAACTCACTCTAAGTGTTAAAACCCTATGACCTAACCTAGAACCCTATTTTTTTGTCACAGGTAAGACTTAAACTCAATGTTTTTGAGACCGGATCGGACAGGCCGGTCCGACCTGTTCGACCGGGGATCGGCTGGGTGGCCGGTCCGGTTCTCATCGATTCGTTTTTTGGTGGTCGAACCGGCCGGTTCATCCCGAACCGCTGGTCGGACCGGGAAACCGGACCGGTTCGGACCGGATTTCGTATTTTTTTTATTTTTTTGATTTTAATGGGTAAAAACGGGGTGTTGAACCATAAATTAGTATGTTTGATATAAAAATATAGTTAAGTTTTATATATAACTATAAAATATATATATAAATTACTTATATTTAATTATATATATATAACTATATATATAATATACTATATATATAATTATGACGTCATCCGGTTCTTAAATCCGGTCTGACCACCAAACCAGTAATGCGTCCGGTTCGACGTCCGATCCGGTTCTGAAAACATTGCTTAAACTAATGATTTCTCCTCATTTTAATAAAGTTTTTGGGTATCTCACATGAACCATACGAGCTAGGATCATTGGTTTATGTTAAGTTATATATTTTGATCAGTACGGCCTAATGGTGCTGTTAGGATTAGCAAAACGGTTACTAATTTCGAAGTTGCATGTATCGTTAATGAGTTATATGAAATACGAAGCTTTAAAGAGATTTTGGCCCACTTAATAGTGGCTGGTTTGAAAACGGTACCAAATGTTAGCAGCAAAGTAAAATTTTGCATACAAGGTGTCTTTTTCGTCGTTCATTTAATTTTGTACTTTAGCCTATGCTTTTCAAGGTTTGTGGTTATAATGTTCGTGGTCTTGCTTAAAGAAACCATTATTTTTCTTTTAATGTTTAAGTTGATTAGAGCATGTAAAGTTTTGGTGTTTTTTACCCTATTGCACAACTGTCTCATAAATACTTGCTTCTAAGGTTTGAGTTGCTTATAAGTTTGCGGTCTAAATTAGGATTATCTTATTTCTAGTCTTCATTTTGTTGTTCTGTTCTAACTTGCATTTTATATAAGTTAACATAGAGCTCATTATTGGCATGAAAAAGGTAATTAAGGAGCCCAACGTAAGTTGTCAACCCTCCATGTAAAAATACACCTCAGATGTACTTTTGTTAACCGTACGTTAACGTACGTACACTAGGCTACAACTTATGTAAATACACACTTTTGTTTATAACCAAACCATGAGCCTGTGGTTTATGTTGCACGCATTGATCAATCACCTTGTGACAGCTCACAAGATATCAGTCCATTATTGTTATTTGATATTTAGCGTTGTTTATAGTAATTAACATCTTGATGGTTTTAAGGTTAACACTTTCCAGGTGCAGCTATGCGCGTTTAGCCTCTCGTAGCTAGATTGTTTCTTAACAGTATGTTGTTCAGTGGTGGAGCTTGAGCCAAATCTAATTGGGGGCGGGGGCGTAAGTAAACTATTTTAGGGGGGACGGACTCTATATTTATTAAAAAGTTTCTACTACCGGACCGAAAATTAACACTACTGACGAAAAAAAAAGGGGGGCAGGGGCCCCCCCGGCCCCAAAGAAGCTTCGCCAATCCCGTTGTTGTTTGTGTAGGTTTGTCTTTCTTGGCCTTATGTTCGGCTCTTAATATGCTAACATTAGGTTCTCGCTAATCGAATCAATTAAAATGCGATAAAATTACTATATTATTATTGTCAATCATGCTTTCGTGTTCCCTTGTGCTTTAATCTATTCTTTGGTAATCTGGACTAAAATATGAGGACATATGTTAACAAAACAAAAAAATAGTAGAAGATATAATTAACTGGTTTGCGTTCAAGAACTTCAAGCTATTGATTGAAATGATAATTTAGCAATTACCTTACGTTTGAATAGAGATTAAGGTTATTTTTACATTTCTAAACATAAAAATTACATGTTTTCTTAATTTGCAGGTTTCTCTAGCTTTGGCACATGCAAGCCTTGTGATACACCTCAGGTTTGTTAAATTGTTTCTTTTTTCCGGTTTGGGTTGTAGCTTTTTGTGTTGTTATGTGCGTGTCTTAGTTATTACATTAGATTGTTTAATAATTACATGTTTTTAGTTATAAGAGTCACATCAAATACAAAACTAGCTATGATACATAGCTTGTAATAGACTCCGTCAAAGCAAGTCGTTTCCATATAATATGAAATTAGCCCCATATCAGGTTTAGCACAACAACCAAAGTTTCGTCAGAACAACGCGCGACATCAATATCTAGTTAGTCTTATCCTAATAAGAAAATTGTATTTCATATTCTTTTCTTATATATAACATAATATATAATATATTCTAACGACTAATACGATCGATATAAGTTTGGATAGTTCAATTATCGTGTGATTAATTAAAGAAAAACACAACTAAATCTAAGTACATTATTTTATAGATATCTTATGATTAAAGAAATCCCAAAGTTTCAGTGGACTTGCAATAAAATCGACAGAGTACTCCTAAAATTTGAAGAAATTAAAAGAAAAATAGAGCGAGGAAGGTTTATATTAGACGATCACATGTAATATTATGAGAACATGCGAACTATTTATTTTTTAATCTTAACTTTTTTTTTTAAATTAAAGAAAATGTTATAAATATATCTATGTTAATTTATCTCTCTTAAAATTAAAAAAAAATATAAAAAAATATTTCGTTTATGTATATAACATACACATTTATAAGTCGTACTTATAAGTTGTCTACGTATAATTTGTACATATCTAACTAGACAATTAAACATTTAAAAGCATACGAATTGAAGAAATTAGTTTGATGGGTTTTAACTCACACAGACATGCACATTTATGTGTACGACAATGAAATTTTATAAATATAAATCATTCATCAAATAACAATATGATATAGATTTGTTATTTTATTATCGTATATAGTAACTTTCTCTAATAACATTATCCAATGTGTAATATGCTTACACTAGTTTAGAAACTCATGTGTTACATAGGTTGAAAAAATTCAATATAATAAAATCATTAGCTTTATTAATATTTTGTATGCTACATGTCATTAGCAATTAATAAACTAATAAATAATAAAAACTTAAAAAAATATAAATAACACATGATAAAAATCAAGAATTATAAAATTATACTTTAAGATAATATATAATTAAAATCTTATAATTTAGTATGTTTTAATAATTTATTAAAATAAGAAGATTAATATTTTGAATATTCAATTATTTAGTTTACTTATTTATAATTCACTAACTTTAATAAACCCGTGTATTACATTGGTTGAATAAATAAAATATTAAATAGAATGAATACTTATTAATTATAAAATAATACTTTAAGATAATATATTATTAAAATATTTATCATACTTAGAATGAAAGTTTTGTTTCAAAACGAACGTTTAAGAAAAATCATTTTTAAAATATTTTAATTATTTTTTATAAAAATTTTATTTTTTAAAAACATTAATTTTAAAATATTTCGTATTTTAAAAAGTTTGATGATTTAGAAAAAAATTTTACTTTATAAAAACTTGTATCTTTAGAAATATGTTAAAGATCTCTTTTCTTATTTTATCAAAAAACTTTTTTAATCTAAAAAAGAATTAAATTGTATTAATAGTAATTAATATGATAATTAAATAAAAGAGAGAAACGAAAAAAATGTGATAAGAAGTGTTGACACGTGTCCTCCTATTTATTTTTCTATTAGAGTAAAAAGAAAAGATTTTTATTTAATAAGAGAGAGAAAGAGACAAAGGAAACAAAAATTTAAACAACATAAGAAGTTCTTACCAAACGTTGTCACATGTCCTTAAATTATCTTTTTTTATTATATATAGATTTGTAAACACATGCTTTAATTTATTGTAACGTACGAGGCTTGCTTTTACTGTTGGTCGTTGGGCGATTAACCATAAATATATTCAAATTGAAGTATTCTTACAAATCTAAAAATTAAGTAAAATATTAATGTCTTAGAAGATATTTGGTAGCTTCTTAATGCTCATTAAAAGACTAACTCTTAAAAATCATAACATTTTAATAGTTAAGAGCTAACCCTAATACTAATAGTTAAGAAGTTAAATCTTAATGATGCCTTTTAACAATTTAACATTAAAGTTATCTATTAATTATTAAAAAATTATAAATCATTAAAAGGTATCATTAACGATTACCAAACAGTCCATTAGTAATAAAATTTAGGATTTAAGAAATATGAGTGTAAAAAAACTTATTTGTTTACAGGTGGAGTGGTGATCCATAAATTGCGGCCGATACCAGTGACTCCTAACAAACGTATATAATAATATGCATTTTAAAACAATTTTATGATTATAAACAAAGATTTTTAAGAGATTTTTTTTGGGTTGAAAAATCTTAAGACGTGCTTCTCGTTTGTATGACAGCTAGTTAAATAGTGACCATCAATGATTTTTATGGAGCCCACTCATAAATATATATCAATGCACACTAAAATAATCACATACGATTAAAATATATTTAAACATAATTATTAGATAATTATTTTAAAGTTTGAAGATAGTAATTTAAATAGAGATAACATAACCTAACTAATTATACAATATTCCTTTTCTTTAGATGTGATAGTTATCTTGGTATAGATTAAAATTTCAGAAGAATTTTTATTTTGAAATGAATATGTAAAGTGAAAGTATATAACCTTAACTCTTGCTCAATCTAATTATCAAAGGCCTAAAATTAAGTCTCCGAAGGTAAAAGTACAATAAGTTATTAGTTATGGATGTATATTATCTAAGGGCATGTGTAATGACATTTTGATGGAGGGGTGATGGCGGTACACCCACAACAATGCTCACGACACGCGTGCTGCATGGGCAAGAGAATGGCCGGGGTGTGAGACTGTGAGTTAGCTATTGTTAGTGTAGCAACAGTGTCAAGAAAAAGATTAAGCCATTGGACTTGTCGACGTCCAACACAAAAGTTGAGTCTTGAGGCTCTTGAAAATTTCAAGAAAATCAATAAATTCTATGAATGCATCACTAATTTTATTAAGGGGGCGTTTGGTTGGAAGGAATGAAATGGAATGAAATATAATTGAGAAACTAGTATAATTTTCAAGTATTATTGTGTTTGAGTGAGCAATTAAAAGTAAACCCAAGGGAATGTTTCACCTCAAATTCCCTTGGTTGTGGAATTTCAAAATCCTTCCACCTAGAGAGGGAATTTGAAATCCCACAACCAAGGAAATTTGAGGTGAAACATTCCCTTGGGTTTTACATTTCATTACCCACTTAAACATAATTTTACTTGAAAATTATACTAGTTTCTCAATTACATTCCATTCCATTCCTTCCAACCAAACGCCCCTAAATTTCACACACTCTTCGTTTACAATTTTATACATTCTTCTTCAACATGTATTTAAGCTCATACTTTTTGTAAATTTTGTAATGCTAGAAAAAAAATAATATCAACATTGATGTTTTGTTTATAAACAAGAATGAGCTTAGAAGTAAATATACGTAGACAATGATAATTAGTAATTTAAAAAATGGACACGTTCATTTAACCATTACACAACTGTCTATAATGATATTTAACTATGATTTGGATACAAGCAATATTAGTATATTAACCACTACATCACCAAGGAGAGTGGTGGGCAAACACAGTGGGATTCTATTTATACGTTTTTCATCTATTATGGTTCGTATTTCTTCATTGTACCTTGTTAGAGTTCATCCTCTCGCCTTTTGCTAGGTGAAATTGTCTAGATTCACCTTGTTTTAGCGACCGATGTCAATAATATTATAATACAATATTGGTAGAACTTACAATGTACTTATCTTTTATGTTATTTAACGTTTTCTAGCATGAACCATGCGAATCTTCTTTTTTTTTTTTTAATTTATTTTGTCATCCAAAAGTTACAGTACTCGAGCGGAAGGTGATACACGAATATAGTTACATACTTACATGTATGACTTGTGTGATTTATTTCAATAGGACGTAACACATATAATTTTAACAAGAATAGAGTTAGATACGCAAGTCAAGGTAGATACTCAATCAAAATGTCACGTAACTTATGGCAATATGTTTAATATAATCTACGACATGGCTATAAAAGCATGTAAAGTCATTTATTTTGTTTAAAGAATAGGTTACTGAAATTCTAAAGATGAAAAACAATTAAAATACGAACAATACATAAAACAAATTAGCATCAAATCTTAACAAGGTATGAAAAACATACTCAAAAATGTGTATATTACATGAGTTGCTGTTGTTGCATATATATTATGACATTCGATGATGATACACAATTAAGTGACTAAATAATAAGCAATTTGGTGTCATGTATCACATATAGTATGGATTTATAAGGATGTAGCACATAAGTAATAAAAAGTAGATATGTAGGTGTAGAGTCATATATCTTTGTCGCTATAAGAATGCCTTTTTGACAATAGTGTTTTTTTTTTCTATTTTATATAAGTTTAGAGTTAAATTTAATTTCCTAAGTTTTGATAAAAATTTAATTTTTTTCAAAGTTTGATAATATTAATTTCAGTCAGTAATTTTATCAATTTTTTTTTTCAATTTCAGTTTTGAAGTCTTCATATTTTTAGACTGGCATTGAAATATATGAAAATTTTAAAAACAAACTAATATTTTATATTTAAAAAAAAATGATTATTTCTATTAAGCATTAGGAAAGAAAACCAAATGTAACTCATGAATTTAATATATTGTTTGTATAAGGGGTTTGTTAATAATAAAAATAAGTGTTTATATAACCCAAGCATTATGTGTAAAAAAGAGAATTTGACACCATGAAATGTCAAATATATAATTCACAATGAAATCCTTAAAAATATGTGAGTGTGTTTGGTACATTATATGGAATGATTTTGAGTGGTTGTGAGTGAAGCAGAAAGAAAATATTATTGTTGATTGGTATATTTGAAGAATCACTGTTCAATCTCTATAAATTTTTTAATATTTTTGAAAGTGGTTGTGAGTGAAGAAGATAGAAAAAAGTAATGATAAGGGTATAAAAAGTATTATTTAATTGAAAAGTAAAAAGAAAAAATTATGATTTTTAATGTAATTATATAGATAAATATGAGAAATCCACTGCGAATACTCTTAGGTTATATGAACATCTATTTTTACTATTAAGATATTCTAATCTCTCCATCTCTCTTTATGTATTTATGTGTATGTATCGAGAGAGATAGAGAAAATAATTTGGTTGTATTAATAACAAACCCCACACGTAATTCTTAAGTTTATGGTTTAGTGTTCCGTGATAGCATTCGCTATATGTTTCTTATATTTTAATAAAGATTATATAAAATGGTTATGAGCGGATGATAGAAAATTTCTTTACTGTTGTGTTGATCTATATATTTGGAGTGACACTATTCACATTTATAAATTTTTTAATATTTTTTTAAAGTGTTTGTGAGTGAAGTAGAAAAAGAATGTAATTATAAAAAAATAAAAATATATTATTTAATTGAAAAAAAATAATTTTTAATGTATTTACAAGATAAGAGTGAAAAACCTGATGTGAATTATCAAAACAAGATAAAATGTATATTTCAAAGAAATTTTAAATTTAACTCGCATTATCAAATTGATATTTTATGTTGCGTTATTTGGCGACTTTCCTTTTTTGCAATTAATCCATCATTTATGGTTGACACTTTTTCAACGTAATAACATATTATATTTATTACTAGCTTTAGTAACCCGTGTTTTATACGGGTTGAAATTACGTATAAATAAATACTATAAGTAATAAAACAATAATATTAATTTTTAAAATTTTTTTTTGTTAAAAAATACTAAACATTTTGTTTCAAACACAAAATGTTTTAAAAGATTTTTGTTATTATAACTCTTAGTTTTAATTATTTTTAATTTATAAAGTTACTTTTTAAAAACACTAATTATAAAAATTCTGCATTTTAAAATTTTTTTACGTTTTAGAAAAATTGTTTAGTTTATAAAATTTAATTACTTCTTTATAAATAACATTAATAAAAAGAGCTTTTTGTTAGTTTATTAAAAAGTATTTTTAGTTTATAAAAAAAGTAAATAATATTATTAGTAATTATAGTAACTATTAAATAGTAGAGATAAAACGGAAAAATTTTGATAAGAAGAAATGTAATACTGACACATGTCCCTCTTATTACTCTTATATTATAATATAAAGATAAAGACATCAATACCTTATGATTCTTCCTAGACCTAGTCCGCATATCCTAATCACCTTCCACAAGACCTAACAGAATTTTGACGTCTTCCATTCGTATTTTGTATAGGAAGTTGGGAACTGAATGAACCATTCACATCTGAGACAAACGAATCCCCTTAACGATTTTGATGGGGGGAGGGAGGGCGCACACGGTAAGGCACAGTGGGCCTCGGCGTGACCCCTAAACGCAGTTGCTGGTCATCTTTACACGCCACAAGGCGAGTTTTCGCCGTGCCTACCCTTTAAAATCCCCCTTTTCAACGGCTAATGTTTCATTGATTAAAAAATTCCTAGAAATATTCAATTAACACATGATTTTTACACTACTTTAATTCTAAATGTCTCAAATATTTCTTTCTTGTATTTCTTACATTCATACTATACTAAAATGTCTTACCAATATTATATTCCTTTTCGTCTTTAAATAGTTCCTATTCGAGGGGTTAGCCTTCTAGTCGAACACATCGATAAGGTTGAGAAAGATAGAAATTTCAAGAAAATGGATTTTGAAACGTCATTGTGTTGCGCCTAATGACGTTTCTATGAACGATTATTTTGGAGCTGACCCAAAACAAGGCGAAATGTTTAAAAATAGATTTTGGTTGCCTTGGTATTTATTTCTATAGATTGTTAAAGATATATGTAACAACTTTGAATGATTTCAAGAATGGTTTGATGGGAGGTAGAAAGAAAGTTGCATGCCAATACAAAAATGTACATCGGTAATTCATCAACTTGCCACGAGTAATTCACCCGAGACATGCGGCGAATACTTAGTTATGTCTACTAGGGCATCACTTGAGTGTCTTGAATTTTTTTGCAACGCTATTATTATTTTATAAAGTGACAAATTTTACAAAGGCCATTAGCCACGGCATTATTTTATTGTACGAAGCGTATCAATATAAACATGATATTCAAGGAATGTTCGGTAGTATTGATTGCACTCATTAGGTTTGGAGGAATTGTCCTATGCGTTTGTGAGGGCAAAATCATCGAGGTGATCACGATGGCCCAACGGTCATTCTAGAAGCCGTGGCGTCACAATATTTATGGTTTTGGCATGCGTATATTGTTGTAGCCGGTTCAAACAATAGGATCAATGCTTTCCCTCAATCTCCATTCTTCACTCTCGAATTTAATATAATCGTTTCGAGTTGTTTGTTTCATGTTACTAGGCATCAATATAAACATGGTTACTACCTAGCTGATGATAAACATTCTTTTTGGTTACCTTTTATGAAATCATATTCCTATCTTGTTGATAAAAAAAAAAAAATTGAAAAAAAGTGCAAAATTCCGCAAGAAAAGACGGTGAACGAGCTTTTAATGTTTTACAAACGAAATGACAAATACTTGCACGACCGGCAAAGGCAATGAAGATAGAAAAAATGAAAAGCCAATTGTACACATGCATTATATTCTACAATATGATTATAAAAAACGACGGTAAACGCTATTTCTTCGATGCACATTTGAGACCTACCGACAAATTCAGTTGAGAACGAAAATACAATGTCGGAGTTGCCCGATAAGAATACATTTTTTAGGCTTAGATTTGATCTCGTAGAACACATTGTAGAAAATATGGATATCCCGATTTAGGACGACGAAGATTAGCTTATTACTTTAAGTTATTTTTATTTTTAAGTTATTTATTTGTAACATTTTAATTTAGTGGATATTTTCTTGTGACATGATTTGACATGAGTGACACCTCCAAATATAAATGTGTGGTGAGCTTTGACGTGACATATTGTGATTTGTGGGTTTTATGGTATGGTAAGAGTTCATAGCATGAGTGTCCCATTCACCCTTAGAACTAGTATTAATAATCGTGCATTGAAGTTGTGCGTAAAAACGTGAAAGATAAAATAAAAATTAACCTCAAGATGTTATGTGAGCTCGCACGTTGAAGGGGCTATTGGTAAAACATGTAACTTTATATAAAAAATCAAATCCTGAACGTTGTTGATCACATGTAAAACCTTATATAAAAAAAAGGAATAACCATGTTGCGAAGACATCGTAATAGTGTGAAAAAAGTAACCTCAAAGTTTTGTATTGAGCTCACAAGTAAAAAAAAAAACATTGATAACATATGTAACTTTATTAACATGTAACTTGATAAAAAGAAAAGGAAACCTAGATGACTTTTGGTTTTTTACTTTTCGATTTTGCAGAAGGTTGTATTGTATTTTTTTTTTCTTTATATTTTTAGTTTATCTTATCTTCTTGAAATTGTAATATATAGTTTTTTTTAAATCAACTTCAAAAGATTGTGAAAAAGTATATTGGTAAGTTCAAATAAAATAATTTTAACTTATTTTTTGTAGTCTTTTTATCTAGAGACCTTCTTTTTTTCAAAAAAAGGGTTTTATATAAATACGTTTTTATATATTATTAATTTTATATATTCTAATTTTTGATCTAATAATAACGTTAATTTGTTACGCGCGGATTTTTTATTCATTAATTTGTTGGAAACCATATACATAACCCATCAGCATTAGAATGTTTTTTTATTTCATACGATGGTGATAGGCTCCGCCGTTAAAATATATATGATTGTGATAGGATATGATCGATATTATAAATGTTATATGAATAATTAAATAATTTTTATTTAAACCAAAACGCTTCACACATTGAAATCTTTGTGAATTGGTTAGTCTTACAACTTAAAGCATTTAAGGTTTTATATTTAACTTTTATATAACTTTGATTATTTTAATTTTTTTTATAAACTTTAACCATTTTAGGTCTTTAGAACATCTTATAAAGGTTTGACTTTTAGTGTTATTTCTAAATTTTAAATATTTTCGGTTTTTATAATACAAAAATTAGTTAATGCACATCTATTGAGATTAAAAAAAAGCGGCTAGTGTGAAGCCGTTAGGCAAGTCAACAATCATGCAAATCATCGCGGCACACGAAACATTGACTTTAATATTATTAAACTGAGTTGAGTTTAATCAGATCGAGCCAGGCTTAGTTTGTTTAATAATCGAGCCGAGTTGAGCTAGTTCAATAATCTTGATGAGCACAAATTGTTTGCTCGGGCTTGGCTTCTTCATTAATGAGCCGAGTAGAGCGGGTTCGCGAGACATCTTGTTTGTTTTTTGAGTTAAGTTCAATTTTACTATTTAAATTTTGTTAAAACAACATATTTTCCTCCAAAAGATTAAAAACATTAATTTAACATTAAAGTTTCATAAATTGTTTCAATTTTAATCCAAAAGTTTCATTACTTGTTTTAATTTTATCCAAAATAATAAAACTTTTGTAGTGCAATTGAAATAACATATAAAACTTTTGTAGATAAATTAATGTTTTTAATTTTTTGAAGGAAAACGATTACTTTAGTTAAACATTAGGGAGTAAAACTGAAATTAACTCTTGTTTTTTTTTTAAAAATAATTTGATTATTTTTTTACGCATATTCATATATGTATAAACAGAACTCATATTTTTTATATTTTTTGCCTTAACTGTTTTAAAATAATAATACGAGATATATTCAAGTATTATGATCATGTTCTATATTTTTATACTTAGTTTTTTCATTAAATGTTAAAACTTTCATATTGCTATAATCTGTTTATAAAATATTTCATAATTTTGGTTTATAGTTTATAATTTATAATTTAGACTTTAATTTTTAAACAGTCAAACGAGCAAACTAACAAGTGAGTCGTGAGCCAAGCTAATCATGGCTCAGGCTTGGTTTAATTACAAACTGATATAAGCCAGCTTGGCTCGCCTACAAAAGAGCCGATTTCGAGAAAACTATTTTTGAGCTAGTCATGAGGTGTGAACTTTTTGTACAGTTATACCGGATACAAACAAAAAGCATCGTTTTGTTTGCTTTTTTTAATTCAGAAAGTAGTATAATACCATTTGTAAAAGTAAAATATTCTATCTTCTATTTTCTATATGTAATAAAAAAATAATCTTTGTAGACACGTGTCATCTTTCTATGCATCTTTAACATTTTCTCTCCCGCCTCTCTTAAAAGTAAACATGTGAGCCACGATGTTGAGAAGCCCGATAAGAAAAATGATGAGGCCTAAAATTACTCTGATTAGATGGTCGAGAAAGCGAAATTGTTGGGTCTGGTCCAAAATGAATTGGGCTATTAAAACCTTCCTTAGTTACATAATTGTATTGTTGATTTGGTCCATTAAAAGTTTTAGATGAGCCTAGCCCAAAAAATGGTTGTTTTCAATTGTGGTTGTTCTGTCATTTTGTAAGAGTCAAAGTATCAAACCAATAGTGGCTGCCTATGATACTTGATACCATGCAAGTAAATGGTATATAAATAACAAATGATTTCAAAATAGGCTTCCTTTCAATACTCAAAGTAGTACAAGGGTATATATACAGCTTATTGATAGAAATAAAAACCAAGAAACTAAACTTAATACAACCATAAGAATGGGAATGTGAAACAAATGATATATTAAATGTGAGAATATGAAAAAACATCAAATAGGTTAGTGTAATAAATCTTATATGTGCAATGAAAAATCGATTTAATTACAAATAACATGTATGGTGAACTCAGATCTAAGAATCAAATTTTATCGTTCGTTAGTGATACATTTACATGTGACGAGCTCACTTTAGTTACAAGACTTCTACGCAAGAAAAAATATTGCTTTCTTTTTAATTTATAGAAAACAATATGTTGGTCCTAGACAAGAATTGGACAATAAATGATCTCAAGAAAATAAGAACTTACGCGATATGGATATCCACCTTTCGACCGGAGAGAGTATAGAATTTTCTGTGTATAATCATCTTGTAAAAGGATTTTCACAAAAGATGATTGAGAGAATGTTATTGACTAAATTTAAACGAACTACAGAAACAAAAATTATACGAACATAAGGGTTTGTAGCATGATATATTCGATGCACTCAAAAAGAGGATTGGTTGTTTGATTGCTTGAATTGCTCATATCTTGTTTATGATTTGTATTGCTATTTATAGAGTTGTCATTGATATCATAAACAGATAAACTTAGGTAAGATGATCACTACAAGCCTTAGTTAGAAGGGAAGAGTGATGAATAATCTATTAGTTAGAAGTTTATACATTAGTGATAAAGATAATAACTATAATACATCTTCTACATATCAATTAGAGTAGTACACATGCATAAAAATATAGATTATAAATCATTTTAAAAATGTATGTATTAACTGAAGTAGCTTCTCCAAGTTAGCAATGGATGAACCCGAAGGAAAGGCACATGCCTCATGAGCTTTGTTCTTCAAATCAATGGCATTCTTTCTAATTTCCTTACCTTTTTCTCCTTTCACTAAATCAATCACAAGCTTTGCAACTTCACCACTCTTTACATTATTGTCCATCTCCATGGCAACTCCCCATTTGTTGCAACTCCACCAGCAATTTGTTTGTTGGTCCGCAAAAAAAGGCCAACAAATCATTGGCACACCGCTAGAAATGCTTTCAAGCGTTGAATTCCATCCACTATGCGTTAAAAATCCTCCAATTGATGGATGATTTAGAACTTGTTCTTGGGCGCACCATCTAGCCAGCATCCCTCTATCACTTGTTTCTGAAACAAACTCTGAAGGGAGCATACCAGAATCGCCAATCACAAGGTCGGGTCGTATTATCCATAAGAATGAATTATTGCTTTTGGCTAGTCCCCAACAAAATTCAGATATTTGTTGTGGTGTCATCGGTATAACGCTACCAAAATTCACGTAAATAACCGATAATGGTGCTTGTGAGTCTAGCCATTTTAAACATTCAGATTCTTCTTTCCAAAGGTTTGATTTTATGGTTGCAAGAGACTTATTAGCAATATTTTTCTCGAGTCGATGTAAAGGTCCAATACCATAACAAGGAGGATATATTGAAGCAAGAGAGTCCAAGGCGTCATGTTCAAGTTCATCAAAAGTATTGAAAATGATGGCCGAAGCTCCTTTTGCTATCTCTACTTGCGAGCACAAAAACTTAACCAAGTATTCATCGTCAGGGTTGACATGTCTAATGAAAGGTGGAATATCTTTTAGACGTATGTCTTGCATGGTCGGTATGAAATCTAGAACTGTATCCAAATAACCATTTACTAAATAACTAGAATCTGTAGATAAAATAAAAATGATGATATTAGCTTCTAACACGTAATTTTATGCGAATCAATTAAACTCATTTAAAATTTGACATAATGTCTTAACTATATTCTCTCCTCGTATGTTTATATTTAATTTTGTCAACTGTTTCAATGTCTTTTGATTGATTTTTAGCCCTTAATAACATCTATCTCTTACACACACGCAAATGTGTGTATGTACGTTGGCATTATATGTGCATCCATTTGCATATCATCTATAAAATAAACTATATTGACTTCCTAAAAGTTATAGCTTATAAGTACAATAGATGGGAACTCTCATAAAAAAAGCAAAAAGCCCTAAACCTAACTTGAGCCCATCAAGTAAAAGCATAATAATAAAAATAACTAATAATATAATTAACATCCCAACTTAAATAAGATCATTGATGTTAATCATGTCCAACTTACATCTTAAGCTATTGCTACTTACGGGAATCTAAAAACCGAATTATGTAACCAGAACTTAAAATGTGGGACAGAAGCTGGAATAGTAAATCTATCCTAAAACATGTAGTATTTTCCTATTTTGTTTTTGAATTGGATATATATAAATAATATTAAATTTTTTATAGATGACACTATCTGGTTCATAAATCCGGTTTGACCAATCTGATCGGTCCGACTAATAAACCCCTAAGGCAACTCCGGTCCAGTTTTAAAAACATTACAAATCATATAATATAAACTAGATTGATTTAGAGAATCTTGGGCGTTTGGTTGGAAGAAATGGAATGAAATAGAATGAAATGGAATGGAATTGAGAAACTAATATAATTTTCAAGTAAAATTATGTTTAAGTGGGTAATGAAATGTAAAACCCAAAGAAATGTTTCACCTCAAATTTCCTTGGTTGTGAGATTTCAAATTCCCTCTCTAGATGAAAGGATTTTGAAATCCCACAACCAAGGGAATTTGAGGTGAAACATTTTATTGGGTTTACTTTTAATTACTCACTCAAACACAATTTTACTTGAAAATTATACTAGTTTTTCAATTCTATTCCATTCCATTCCTTCCAACCAAACGCCCCTGAATGTATTGATTGAACGTAGAAACTCTAGAAACCTGACTTAAACAGTTGAGCCTAGTGTTAAAAAAATCGTTTTGAAAAACAAAAAACCGCTTGGCCCGGTTGAACTGTATAATTAAAAGCAATGTTTTCAGAACCGGACCGGACAGTGAACCGAACGCTTTACCGGTCCGATGGTCGGACCGGTTCAACCGGTCTGACCGGATAAAATTATAATTATTTTTTATAAATATATGTAAAAAATTACTCAAAAATAAAAAATTATATAAAAAACCGGTCCGACCACCGGTTCAACCGGTCCGACCACCGGTTCAACGTTAAAACGGTTTTAAGCACCGAACCGGACCGGTTTGGAGTCCGGTTCCCGGTCCAACCGGTCGGACCGGCCGGTCCGGTCCGGTTTTCATAACATTGCTTAAAAGTTGAGAGGGTATCTGACAGTGACGTTTTCTTAGATAAATTGACCCTTCAATATATCGTCATAGCTGAAAGAAACACAGATAACGACGACGGTAATGATCTCTGGGTGGTGTTATTAGATTTAGGTGAATTAAAGAGACGAAATGATGGTTTGTAGTAATTATTTATTTTATTACTAGGTTACAATCCCGTGTAATACACGGGCTAAATAAATTTATTGTTACATGATTAATAATATAAAAAGTTATGTTTTAAATATTGTGTGTTATACGGATTGAATAAACCCATGTATTACATATTTAAAATTTTGAAGTTAACATATTTGAAATTTTAATTATGGATAGTTATTAATTAATGAATAGGTATTATAGCACTCATAATTAAGAGGAGAGAGAAGCGGGAAAAACAGCTATTAGATGGCCTAGAATTAGACTTGGGCAAAAAAACCGGGTACGGACCCGACCCGGCGAACCCGACCCGGACCCGGGTCCGGGTACAACCCGGTATAGGGTGTACCCGGTTTGGAACCGAAAATACCCGGTGGGTAGGAACCGGTTATGGGTTTTTATATTTTTTTAGAACCCGAACCGTACCCGACCCGACCCGGACCCGGACCCGACCCGATCGTACCCGGGTCCAACCCGGTTTTTACCGTTTTTCGGGTTTTTTTAAAAAACTAGCCGTTTTTAACGGCTATATAGCCGTTGGATCTCATTTTGGACCGTTTTTTTTGTTTTTTTGCCCCCTAAGGTAGTATAAATAGGTGTGGGTTGGTTTGATTGAGTACCCAACTCTCAAACGCAAAAACATACGCAAAAAACGCAAAAAATACTCTAGTTTACTCTCGTTTTACATTTTCAATCTCTCGTTTTACACTTTTCACTGTCTTGAATCTTGTTATGGCTCAATCACAATCTTCCGTTGGTCAAAGTTCGTCCAACGCTCCAACCGTCGTTCGTGTTCTTCCACACAATCGTAACATGGATGTATGGTGCAATTGGGACATGGTTGAGTTGAGTGACGGGTCTATAAAGGCTCGTTGCAAGTTTTGTGGAGCTTTGCTTGCTAAAGATTCTAACACGACTTTAAGCAAACACATTAGCAAGAAGTTTTGTAAGTCGTTGAAAAGTAATCCGGATTCGCAACAAACACAATTAGGTGGAGACGGTGGAATCTTTAATTACGACGTTAATAGGGTTCGAGATCGAATGGCGAAGTTCGTGATTCAAGAAGCTTTGCCTTTTAGTCACTTCGACAATCCTCGTTTGACCAACTTAATTCGAGAGACGCTTCAACCTCGTTACAACCATGTAAGTCGTACTACCCTTAGACGTTATTGTTTAAAATTATGGAATCAAGCAAAAAATGATTTAATTGTATTATTTGAAAATTTAAATACCGGTGTAAACTTAACTAGTGACGTTTGGTCGGCTCCACACGGTTTACCCGAATCGTACCTTTGCGTCACCGCTCATTGGGTAGATCCCAAATCATGGCAATTGATGAAACGTACGATTGCGTTTGATCTTTTTCCGTATCCACACACCGGAGAATTTTTGTTTTACTTTTTGGATAATGTAATAACTACTTTTAATTTACAAAATAAAATTTTTTCAATGGCATTTGATAACGCTTCCAACAACACAACCGCGGTTGAAAAATTAAAATTAAAATATCTTCCGATTGCAAACGGTGATTTTTTCCATACTCGTTGTGTTGCACATATTATTAATTTAGTAGTGCAAGACGGTCTATCCGTGCAATTTGTTGATAACTTTATTAAAGCTTTTCGATTTATGTTACATGACGTTTATAAAAAAAGTAGAAGAAGATATCAAGATTATAAAAAACTTTGTAAGGATACGGACTCTGTATTTTTAGGTCCTAATTGGGATGTACCTACTCGGTGGAATTCGACTTGTCACATGTTTAATTGTGCTTTAAAACAAAAGGGAACTTTGAAAGCTTTTCATAATAGTCTTTCGGATAATGGTGAAGCCGACCCATTTCCGGATGCGGGTTGGAAAAATGTTCAAAGTCTATCCGATTTTCTTGAGGTGTTTAAAAACTCAACAACAAAATTATCGGGAGTTTATTATCCCACTAGTTATTCGGTGGTTCAAGAATTATATTTCATAGCTTTGAATTTTAAAAATTTTCAATATAAAAATGATATGTTTACACAAATGATAGAACCAATGAAAGAAAAGTTTAAAAAATATTTTGAGGAGTTACCACCCGTTTTTACTTGTGCCGCCGCTTTAAATCCGTTTTTAAATGTTGCTGGGGTTGAATGTTTGATAGACGAGATAAATGACAATTTAGATATGCATGACGAAAACCCCAATTTTTCAAGGGATGCCAAAAAAAGTTTTAATGCAAGCTTGAAAACAATATATAATTTTTATTTAAATAGATATGGGCCTAACGTAAATATAACCACACCAAGAGAATCAACCTCAAATGCTAGTACCTCGATGAAAGACCCGGTTATAACCATGTTGAATGTTGTTCGGGATGTGACGGCTAAACGACAAAGGGGTAACACCCCAACAAGTGAGCTCGGTAGATATAGTGCTACGGATTTTATTTCCACTATGACTACCGAAGATTATCGTGCATTCGATATTTTGGCTTGGTGGAAAGGAAAGGAATCTCAATTTCCCATTCTTTCCGCTATGGCCCGTGATTTACTAAGCGTCCAAGCTTCTACGGTAGCTTCGGAATCTGCGTTTTCTCTTAGTGGCAGGGTAATCTCATTACGGAGAACAAGACTAACTCCAGAAGCGGTTGAGATGTGCATTTGTTTAAAGGATCACTTAGACGCAATGGATCATATACAAGACCAAACAAGCCTCGAAGATGAAATTGCACTCGAAGCTAAAGTACACGATGAAGAGGTAGAAGAAGGAGTATCTTCTGGCATATCGGATGAAGAATTAGCATTTGATCAAGCGTCTCGTAGTAAATAAACATTAGACGATAACTTAAATAAAAGTTTTATGTTATTTTTTATTGATCGATTTATGTATTTTTAAGTTGTTTAAATAAATAAATGAAAAATTAATGTTTATTTAATATTGTTAAATAAAAACAACATTAATATTATTAATAATAATAACAATAATAATATTATTAATAATAACAGCAACAACAAAAACAAACAAAAACAAAAACAACAATAATATTATTAATAATAATAACAATAATACTTATTATGATTTATAATAATAATAACAAAAACAACAACAACAAGTCAATAATACTAATAATAATAATAATAATAATAATAATAATAATAATAATGATGATTTATATTAGTAAAAACAAAAAAAAAATAAAAAAAATTCAAAAACCCGATTATACCCGGGTTCCGTACCCGACCCGGACCCGACCCGACCCTAACCGGGTATGTCGGGTAGGGTAATAGCTTGGGTGAACCCGACCCGGGTTCGAACCCGGTTCCACCCGTACCCGGGTACGAAAAAAACCGGTTGGGCCGAACCCGGTTTCAACCCGGTTTCGGGTATTGGGCCGGACCCGGTTTGCCCACCTCTACCTAGAATGATAACAAGTGTCCGGATTCATTTTTATTTATTAGTATAGAGATATGGGCTTTAAATGTTATTCAAATGGCCCAAATAAAAGCCCAAGAGAAACATATTGTTTCTTGTTTGAGTTTTGGAGACTTAAAAGGTAAAACTACATGAAACTTTACCGAAACACTCTATGTGTCAACTGAAACATAGGGATGTAAATTAATTGAAAGTTTAGCGACTAGTTCATGAATCGTTTGACGAAAAGTTAATATACGTTCGTTTATTTAATAAATGAACGAATATAAACAAAAAAAAAATTTCGTTTGTTTAGTTAAAAACCCGAATATGAACAAAGGTCATGTTCGATCATTTGTGTTTGTGATCGTTTCATAAGGTGTTCATATACATTTATTCATGACCGTTTGTGTATGATTGTTCATGTTCATTCATTAAATATTTATATTTAGTAGCTTTTAATTTTAATTAATCTACCTAATCTTTATCTATTTTGTAATTTTTAAATAGCTAACATTTGTATTTTATAATGTTTGGAAATATATTCCGTACTCGTTTATAATCATGTATATAATAATTACATTAAATGCTTAACTTTAAATTGTGTATGCTCGTTCGTGTTCGTGAATTGTCCAATTATGTATTCGTGAACCCTTCGTAAACAAGTTCAACTTTTTAATGAACAAACACGAATAAGAATTTGCATTCAGTTATGTGTTCGTGAACCGTTTATGAACACCTTCAATTAATTTCAATGATCGAACATAAAAAAAAAATTCAATTAATTTTAATGATCGAACATAAAAAATAAAAAATAAAAAATAAAAAATAAAAAAAAAACTTTGTTCGATTCGGTTCGGTTCCTCTAAATCACTCCTGAAACCATCTTCTAGTTCTTTTAGTAAATCAATCGATCAAAGAAAAGCAATTGACACACACTTGTAATCAATTTTTTATAAAAAAAATTTACATTGAGACCCTTCCGTCAAAAAAGTCTCGTGTCTGTAATCTCATGCTTTTATTAATCATCTCTTATTATTTATTTTCGTGGCTCCAATAATGTTGTATGATCAACCTTGGATTTGAAATTAGAATCTCGTTTTCATTTCTAGATCTACGATTGTCAGTTTGCATGTAGTTTACTACAAATTAAATTTATTTATCTCCCTATATATTTGTAAACAAAGTTACAGCAAGTTACCTTTGAGGGGCATGAGACCCTTTTCCAAAAGATGTGGATAATGGTTGAAACATATCAAAGAACCAGCACCACTGGTCCAGAAGAGCAACTCCGGGATCCCCAACTCTGCGGCCGCAGCGAGGGTGAAGCCCATAAGCAAGTCGCCTATAATGCAAGTCACGGGTGCCGCATAATTAGAAGCGTTCACTTTGGTCACGAGGCTTTTAAACGGACCCAAACAAGTTTCATCAAGGGACTTGAATAGAGACGTGACATCTTGTGAGGCGTTTGGGTTTTCGGGCGGTGGGAGGCCATCGGGGATGGTCTCGAACCGGAAGGAGGGGGGCCAGTGTAGGGCGTCGGGCCCCTGTGATCGCAGGATCCGTTGGTGGATGAACTCGGTGTTGACGAAGGTGATGAGAAAGCCTTTGGTGTGGAGGATTTTTGCAAGGTTTAGCATTGGGTTAATGTGGCCTTGAAGTGGGGCTGGTATGCATAATGCGTGTGGTTTTTTCTCTTGGTTCGAACCCATGGAACTCTCTAGAAGCAGAAAGCATATAGTTGGGTTAATGTGGCTAGCTTTGTACCTTTTTATAGGCTAACATATGTCTTTCATGCAATACAAATGAAATGAAGAGTGAACCTTAAAGGGTTTGTTTTATGAGAAATTAAAAAAATAGCCATTTTTAGGATTCTTAATAATGACTATTTATCTTTATGGTTATGTCAGAATAACTTCAGCAACTACCAGGTGGCATATCAACTTTTAGGTCATGTACCGTAAGGTAATGATACTCCACATGTGATATACGCAGGCTTAAGTCGCGTATAGTCATCTTTATTTGTGTAGCGATTATAAAATGTCTAACCTACGTGAACCTTTTGTTAAATATATATATATATATATATATGTAATTTCACTGTAAGGTAATTTTACCCTCTCTAAAGCGGGTCATTTTGAAAAATAACTTTTACTATAGCTTAAATAACCTTTTAGTGTGATGTTTAACGCACTGACTAGTGACTATACATGTGATGGAGCGTCTTTGGGTACTATTTTGTAGTTGATATGATTCAAGTTATCGCATGCGTGGAGTGTAATAGTGTATCAGTCGTTTTTAATCATACTCAACCTTGCAGTCACTTAACGAATGGCTATAAAGTATTAAGAGTCTTTATGTGATCATTCTTATATAAAAGAGTTTATAAAAATGATCATGATACATCATACAAACTTGGATTTTATATAACACTAACTATAGTATTTAATTTGGTGCATGTTGTGAAGTGGACCTAGAGCCCAAAATGGGCCAAGATCCTCTTGGCATCCTCCCTCAATATAATTGACTTTAACTAGAAATACTTTGGTCATCGAATGTTATCACTGGTAGGTTGAGTAAACAACACAACAAGAATGAAAAACCAATTATGAAAGAATGTTATTCTGTTCGATGCTTTCATTCACAAAAGGAATGCAACTGATGAATTATCATTTCAACATCTCATACAAGTTAGTGGACCAAAGGAATTAATTTCTCGTTGGGTGCTGATCATTTTCGTGAGATGCCAAAAAAAAAAAAACAAAAAACAAAAAACAAAAAGCAAAAAAAACAAAAAAAAAAAAAAAAGCAAAAAAAAAAAAAAAAAACAAACAAACAAACAAATTTAGCTAGTGAAGGTTTCACAAGTATTGGCTACTGATTATTAAAGAAGTGGCAATAAGGAACAAGCATTATTTTATTTGATACAAAACAATTAAACGAACCAGGTTAATTTATAACGCGCTAACGTGGAGGGGTAATTCGTCGTATTTTTAGAAAGAAACATGATCAACTTTCATTCTAATATTATGTTATGTTTTTAGAAATCATGCGTTAAAAGGAAGCACAATTATTACCTACATCACTAGGGGTTCGGTGGTTGTGTTGTAAGTTACTAGATGCAACTTTGCTCGTTACTACGGAGCTGGTTTGCGATAAATCTGCGCTGTCTCGCATTTCTAAACATTAGCATAACTATTTTAATCTATATCTTTAATCATATCATACAATTCATCATAGGTACATAAGTGTAATCCAAATTAGAATGATAACCTTAAATACTTGAATGATTCTCAAAAGTCTGAAAGTTTACTTTTTAATTTACTTAAATTATTGTTTGAAAAATTAAAAATTTGGTTACCTCAAATCAGACTAATCATTTTCTCAAATCAAAACCAAATCTGATATTAATCATAGGATTGTTGAGTAGGTTCGATGTGTTCATGGATTGATACTTAGTTTTTACCAACACTCTATATATTACCGCACGACAAGTACACTTGATTTTTGTATGTTTAATTTAGTATAAGTAAAAGTCATTTTAAACTATAAGAAAAAATCCTATCAAAATTATATATACTCGACATACACCAATAAATAAAAAGAAAAGTTATACCATCACAAAACCATAGTAAATAAATAGTACAACAGCTACTGTAGCACCATAAATATACGACTCATTAATCATTCTCCTATAATTAATATAGGACCCAAAAGTACAATTACACAATTTAATGCCCATTTACTCTGAATCTGATTCATGCTTTATGAATAATTTACTTATCCTCACGCTCAAGTTTGGTTACAAGAAACTCACTTTCCCTATAACAGGGCTAACTGTTAGATGTGTAACCGAGCCTCCTTGGTTGAAACATGTCCACACCTTAAAATATCCTCATAGCTAATTCTTCATTTGTATTGTGAAAAACAAATCTTGATGCCTTGCATTGCATTTTCTTAATGTTTATTTGCATCTAATTCAGAAATAATCTACTCTTCAATTCAGCTTCAAATTTGATTAAAGAATTATCATATTATCTTGGAGCACAAATGAAATTCAATTTATTTATAAAAAGTCAGATGAAATATAATAAGAACGTATGCATCTAAAATACACTGTGGATCACTTTTCACATTATTGTCAATCTCCATGGCCACACCCCACTTGTTGCAACACAACCAGCAATTCGGATGTTGGTCAACAAAAAATGGCCAACAAATCATTGGCACTCCACAAGAAATGCTTTCAATTGTTGAATTCCATCCACTATGTGTTAAAAACCCTCCAATCGACCGATGGTTTAGAACTTGTTCTTGTGGGCACCAACCTGCCAACAACCCTCTACCGCTTATCTCCGCCAACAACTCAGGTGGAAGAATAGCAGACTCACCGATCACTAGGTCCGGACGTATTATCCACAAGAATGAATAATTGCTTTTCGCGAGACCCCATCCAAACTCGACTAGTTGTTGAGATGTCATCACAGTGATGCTTCCAAAATTCACATAAATTACTGACAAAGGTTCTTTTGAGTCTAGCCACTTTAAGCACTCCGTTTCTTCTTTCCAAAGGTTTGATTTGATGGATGCTAGAGTTTTGTCTACAATCTTGTTCTCAAGTAGATGCAAAGGGCCGATTCCATAACAATGAGGAAACTTTGAAGCGATCACATCTAAAATGTCTCGATCGAGTTCATCAAAAGTATTAAAAAAGATGGCAGAAGCCGATTTTGCTCTCTCTAATTGTAAACAAAAATACTTAGCCATGTATTCGTCCCCCGGGTTGATATGTCTAATCCAAGTAGGAATATCTTTTAGTCGTATCCCGTGCATGGTAGGTGTAAAGTCTAGAACCGTATCTAAGTACCCATTGACTAAATAAGTTGGATCTGTAAGGCAAAGTGAAATTATGATATTAGCTTCAAGTTAGCAAGAATTAGACTTAAATTCTTTTTTCATATACGTAACACATAGGTGTGTGATATGGGGTTTTATGTTGATCATTTTAGTTTCAAGATCCAATCAAAACTGGATCTTTCAACTTGGAGTGACAAAGGTGAGATGTTTAGGTCAAGTTCGTCATTAAACTTATTTTCAAATTTGAATTAATTTTTTTTATTAATCTACAGCGACGACATGTCAGCCATTAAATTTTTTAAATCTTTATGTTTGTAGTGATTCTATCACTCAACTTATGACTAATGACCTATTTCTGTGAATTTGAGTTTCATTTTTGATATGCAAGAGAAAAATATGATTAATTCATTATTACCTTTAAGGGGCATCAATCCCTTCTCCAAAAGATTTGGATAGTGATCGAAACATAGTAACGAACCCGCTCCAGCGGTCCATAAAAGAAACACCGGAATACTCAATTCGGACCCTGCGGCGTGGGTGAAGCCCATATGCAAGTCAGCCATTATACAAGTCACCGGTGCATAAGAATCACTAACTCTGTTGACTAGTGTTTTAAACGGACCCAAGAAGTTTTCCTCGATGGACCGCGCTAGAGCCAAAGTCTCTTGGGTTGCATCGGGGTTTTGTGGCGGTGGAAGTCCGTCGGGAATGGTCTCGAACCGGAAGGAAGGGAGACCGCGAACGGCTTCAGCGCCTCGAGACCTCACGAGACGCTGGTGGTTAAACTCGGTGTTGACGAAGGTGATGAGGAAGCCTTTGGAGTGTAGGATTTTGGCAAGTTTTAGCATTGGGTTAATGTGACCTTGTACTGGAATTGGTATGCATACTGCATGTGGCTTTTTTTCTGCCTTTGAACCCATGGAAAATAATGTCTCACACCCACAATCACACAAAATATATGTGGAAAGTTTAACATGTAGCACTTATTTTATAGTCTAAACTCTAGAATAATATTTTTTGAGATAATAGTTATAGCTATGTGATGAAAAGATCATTTTGGATATCGATTATATAGTATACTTGGGTAAGTCTTTTGTGGCGGCCGTGATGGTCATCACACTCTTCTCAATAGTTATATTATTTTATGGTTTTTTGGATCAGTAATAGGTTATCGGTTCATCTGGTTATCTTTACTATTCGAGTATGAAATGTGTGGCTATATGTTGATACGTCTATAAAGAAAAACTTGTAAGTCAGTATCGAACCTGAGAACACCCTCAATACCTATATATGAATTTGTACATAAATTGCTAATTTGATCGGGTTTGTATCTTGCTTACATAAAATTAATTTACAGCACCCGCAACGCAAACACCTTGTGGTCATTGCGTCGCGTGGATCAGTTGGTGGACATTTTTAGAGGGGTTTCATGGAGACGGACGAGCCGGGAGTTGCCCTAAAACAAATTAATTCTATTTTTATATTTTTCATTAAAAAAATGTGTTGGCTTATAACTTATAAGAATAAAACTTTGTTTCTCTAGATGTTTAGAGCTATTTTTGGAAAGAATACCTATTAACTTGCTATTTATTTAGTTTTTAAATCAAAACTAGAATATTTATTATTATTACTACTTTAAACGGCAAATATTGGTCGGATTGATATTAGTCAAAATATGATTCATTGTATGGCCCCAGCCGATCATTCTCAATGACTTTTATATGGTAAAAGATTGGTACAATTATTGAACCGTTAGCTCACCACCGCTCAATTACTTTTATAAAATAACTTATATTTTAGGATATGGATAAGACTATATGAGTGACATGTTCTACTAAGAATAGTTTTTATAATTTTACATAAGTAATAATATAATTAGAAGCTTTTAAAATGAGGAATTAAGAAAGTTTACGTAATAATAAAATTTATAACTTTATATATACCCCATATCTTCGCCTTTACTATTCACGACCTTATGTATTGAGCTAGATCAATTCTTGAGGGTTATTGATTTTAGAAAGAAATTGGTTTAGCCCGTTATTTTGACATTTTTTTGGTGGTTGTGGTGTGTGAGGAATGAAGTCATATGCTAAAAGTAGAAGCTTTCGTTTCAAAAATTCGTGAAAAAAATTAAGTAATGAATTTTCTTTGGATAGAAAATAGAGCGAGATTATCCTGATTGGAGTCGGTATACTTGAGTAGTTTTAATGTTGATTTTTTGGCTATAATCTTGTTTGTCTGGTGTATTATGCCTGTTGATAATTTGATAAGTTTGTAATAAACCAATTTGAAGGTTTATTTGAAATTCTAAAAAAAAAAAAATTGCTCTTAGTGGTTTTAAATGCCATCACCTTTGGTGATAAGCGACGACAAACTTAATACAAAAAGTAAAATTCCAAAAAACCATTGGATGAATGGATGACTATGTGACAATAACCAATATGGTTTAGAAAAAGTAAAAACTTAACAAATGCAAAGTACAGAAAGAAAACAACAAAACATCCATATTCATGACACTGTCACATTTATCTTTTAATTAATAATTCCACCTTCAACATTGCACTTGATAGACCACTACCAGGTCACCAGATGCAGATATGAGCCAAATTTCAACGACAAATATTTTTAAAAAATAGGTCATCAACTAAAGTCCAAAGTTCAAATAATTCATTTATTTTGAGCGGATTACATATTTATTATTAATATAACAAGGGTCCTAATATAAATGCCTCCCGCATTATAAATTGACACACTCTTATACGCCTCGTATGACATCATACGCGACGTATAGGGTCGAAGACACTGAAAACAAGGAAAATTCAAGGGGGCTGTCAGAGAGCTATACGTCACATATACTATACGACCCATTATACGACACATATAGTGCTATACGACGCGTATAACAAATTTCAACACTGATTAAAAGAAAAAACTCAGAGGACTGACAAATGTGTTATACGCCCCGTATAGGACTATACGACCCCACTATACGACACATTACTAAATCTACGTAGAACATTGGATTATTTTTATTAATCACATTATTGAGGGAAACTACAAAACTTCCCAACAATTTATGCTCTTATATAATGTTTTAAAAACCAGATCGGACGTCGAACCGGACATCTTACTGGTCCGGTGGTCGGACCGGATATAAGAATCGGATGACGTCATAATTATATATATATATATATATATATATATATATAGGATATTATATATATAATTATATATAATTCAATATAAGTAATTTATATGTGTATTTTATAGTTATATATAAAACTTAACAATAATCTTATATCCAACAAACTAATTTATTGTTCTAACACTTTGTTTTTACCCATTAAAATTCAAAAGATTTAAATTTAGAAAAAAACAAAATCCGGTCCTGCCACCGTTCGGTCCCGGTCTGACCATCGAACCGGGACAAAATCAGTCGGTCAACCTCTCTAAAACAAATTGATGCAGACTGATTTGATCACCCATTCGATTTCCGGTCGAACCCGCCGGTCCGATCCAGTTTTCAAAATAATGCTCTCATATCTTCTACTCCAAAATTCATTTTCACATAATTTTTTTTGCAAACAATGAATCATAAATTAATTTTTCAACCAGATTCATCGAATGAGTTCAGAAAATAGTCTTCAATTTGTCACCAATATTGTCCCAAACCAACGTTGAACACACAACAACCTCGACAAAAGGAGAAATTACAAATTAACAATAGGCTATGACAAAATTAACAATAGGAAATTACAAATGATTGAAAATGCAAAAGAGAAATAATCTTCACTTTCAGAATTTTTTTTCCTGTTTAAATCTAGTTTAATTAATTTTTCTAAAGCTAAAATAACTCAAATATACTTTATTCATTTTTTAGAAATGATGGCATAAGTTCAATAAAGAAACATGCATAGAAAACAGATTTTGAGTTATTTTGAAGACGTTTGTAGCAGATTAATCAGTTTCTCCATGTTAACTATAGATGAACCTGAGGGAAAATCACATGCCTCTTTAGCCTTTTTCTTCCATTCAATCACATTCCTCCTCAGCTCATTTCCCTTTTCTCCGGTCATCAACTCGATCACTAGCTTCGAAACATCATCACTCTTAACATTTTTGTCGATCTCCATCGCGATCCGCCACTTATTGCAACTCCACCAGCAATTTGGTTGCTGGTCAGCGAAAAACGGCCAACAAATCATCGGGACTCCACTAGATATACTTTCTGTTGTTGAATTCCATCCACTGTGTGTTAAAAACCCTCCGACTGACGGGTGATTTAAAACCTGCTCTTGTGGGCACCAACCAGCCAACAACCCTCTATCGCTCGTCTCCGCTAGAAACTCTGGTGGCAGCACGGCGGAATCACCCATCACAAGGCCGGGCCGTATTATCCATAAGAATGATTGAATGCTCTTAGCAAGTCCCCAACAAAACTCGACTAGTTGTTGAGATGTCATCACCGTGACGCTACCAAAATTCACATAAATAACCGATAATGGCTCTTTCGAGTCCAACCATTTTAAACATGTACGCTCTTCTTTCCAAAGGTTTGATTTAATGGAGTCTAGAGACCTATCAACAACAATGTTATTCTCTAGTAGATGCAAAGGGCCTATGCCGTAGCATAGAGGGAGCTTTAAAGCAAGCGTGTCTTAGCTCTTCAAAAGTGTTAAAAATAATGCCTGATGCTGTTCTCGCTCTCTCAATTTCCCTATCTGAAAATCCAACCATAAACTCGTCTCCGGGATTGAGGATTCTAACAAAAGGTGGGATATCTTTTAGACGCATACCAGGCATGGTAGGAATACAATCTATAACTGTATCCAAATATCCATTTGTTAAATAACTACGATCTGTGTACAGCAAGAAGAAATGGATTCAAGTTAGCACCAAAAATGTTGATTTGTATAATCAAATACAAAATCCGACGCTTGAAAGCCCCTTGGTTACGGCCCTGTTTAGTGTTTTATTTATTTTTGGATTCATTTACAATATTAAAAAAGTAGAGTGTTTCCTAAATATTTATCTTTTTGTTGAATAACAAAGTCAGCTAACGAAAACTGACAAGACACAAAATCAATCGCTAACTTTTTACTTGTTTTAGAAAAGATATAAAAAAATTTGTCACAAAAAGTTCGTTAGCTTTTAGAAAACAATAATTCTCTCTGTAAAAACGTTTCATAGGTTTAAAAAAACAATTCTATCACGTTTATCTTTCAATATATCTAATATGGTCTTGCAACCTAGTGAGTGTAAGATCATGTGGTAATTAGGAGTATATAAATTGTCATTAAATAATAATTTAAAAAATTTAAATTTATATACTAAAGATTCTTCCTCTCAATAAAAACAAATTATGCACCGTTAATCGGCGAAATCAAATAAATATAGGGAAAGATGAACAAGTTGATTTCTTTTTTTTATTAAAATTATCATTAACTTTAAGCCTTCTAAAAAATGTACAAGACCAATTAGAGCAAATCACGACAAGTGACAAGTACATCAAAGACAAAGTCAATGATATTTTAGTTTAAAAAAAAAAAAAAAAAAAAAAAAAAAAAAAAAAAAAATACTCTCTACTTGATCATTTTGGTGATTTTCCAATATATCTGAATTTAAATTACTTACGTAAAACTCTTGGCTTCATACAATGATAAAAATTTTCATGAATTCATACCAATCCTCATAAATAACACTTTGAAATTTGTTTGTAATCATGAATTCACATATATATACATGGTTATAGTTATCATATAACTTAACAATTGCCAAAATATTTTACCTTTGAGGGGCATCAAACCCTTCTGTATAAGATTAGGGTACTGATCATAGCATATGAGAGAACCAGCCCCGGAGGTCCAGAATAGGACCCCCGGGACACCTAACTCCGCAGCAGCGACGAGGGTGAAGCCCATAAGGAAGTCGGAGACGATGCAAGTCACGGGTGAATACAAACCACTCACCTTAGTTAAGACACTTCTGAACGGACCCAAACTATTTTCATGCATGGACTTGAGCATAGATGGGGTTTCTTGGGTGGTATCGGGGTTTTGGGGCGGTGGAAGACCGTCGGGAATGGTCTCGAAGTGGAACGAAGGGAGGTCGTGTGGGGCTTCGGGGCCCAGAGATCGGAGAAGACGAAGGTGGTTGAACTCGGTGTTGATGAAGGTGATGAAGAAGCCTTTGGTGTGGAGGATTTTGGCTAGTTTTAGCATTGGGTTAGTGTGACCTTGGGCTGGGGCTGGTATGCATACGGCATGTGGCTTGTTTACTTGTGTTGAACCCATGGAACCACTCTTTGTCACACACACACACACACAAAATAGAAGACACCAAGTGTTGAAAACATGTATGGTATTACTGGTTTTATACGCCACCAGTGAAGAGGTCACATAATCTGGGTAGGTACACACTACACTATATTCAAACGGTTGATCCAATTTAAATTATGCTCACTGGTATGTCTACATGGACTAGACCAGACCAGCTCTAACCGGTCTAGACCAGAGACAGGAATATCTCTAAACTTAGGATGAATGACTAGATCACATGTATGTATAACGTACCGGGTCAATCCGGTCTCGGGTTTTTGGGTCAGGTTTCTCCGGCCGGCCGAATTATTCTCATGACCCCTAATGGCCTAGTAATTAAATAGCATTTAATTATTTGTTTTAACTAGTATTAAGCCCTCGGCGTTGTAGCAGTGGACATAAAACCACGCCAAGTAGCATCAATGACACACCACCGTCAGTGACCACTAACACCGAAAAAGCTCGTATTAAAATAAAAATAAAAAATAAAACCGAACAAAAAGTAAAAGTAAAAACGTTAAACCAGGCAAGCAAAATGTAAAACATCTAAAACAACAAGAAAGTCGATCTAGTACCAGCGCGTTGCGATGGGCAAGTAAACACGGAAAAAATAAACATAAATACATTGAACCACACACGCACGTTGCGGCTTGTTAACTCGCAAAATTTAGTCCAAAGCGTAAAACGAAAAAATTTTAACATATGTAAAGTATAGAGGAACAAATTTGAGAGTAAAAAAAATTATCATGCCTAAATTATAAAAAAAGGTAAAAATTTTGGGTTAAAATAAAAAAAAATTAAAGAATTCACCTAACATACTAGAAGACGGCATGCATGTGTGAATATGATATTTAGATGGCTGCTTTTACAATTAGTAATGCTCAATGTCATTTTAGCTCAACCGCAACCAATTTGAGCATCATATGAGGCATTCCATAAAGCAGCTTTAGTAAAAATAGTTACAATGGTATGAACTTCACCTGTGTATTAGAAGAAGTCATTTATGTGTAAATTTGACATCCAGATGCCAACTTGAACTAGTTACAATGGAATGAACTTCACCTATATTTGAAACCATACGAAATGGTAATGTTGTTGGGGATTCATAGAAATCATACGGGAGAAGGTGGTATTAGAATGTTAGATAAATTTATATTGTATATAAAAATTAGTTAAAAGCTGGTAAACTTTTTATTATTTTATTCAAAGAAATATGAGTAATTTATCTTTATAAATCAAAGGTTGAGATTTGTTTTATTGGTTTACATAATTTCTTTTAATTTTCATTTGAACTCAATCATATATAATATATATATTCTAGTTGTTATTCCCTAAAAGAACCTATTAAATGGTTTGTAATTAAGCTTTTCATATTCTTACACGTTATTAGGGCCATCATAGACTCTCTACCACCTCCGACGTGCCACACGCAAACCCTAGTCGCCGCAACTTTGATATAATCCCTGGACAGGGTAGCGTGCTACTACTCTTTTTTAGTGTGTCGTCGCTGTCATGTCCATTCCCTTGCGTTTCTTTAATTTCTTGTTTTTTTTTACTTATTATGTGTTCTGTTTCTAATAAAGTTGTGTTTCGATTCAAGATTTTGGTCATTATCTACACCCTAGTTTCAGTCAACGTGCAACCGCTTTTCAACTTTCATCCTTCATTTTGAGACGTGTTTGTTTGTTTATTTCTTTAATTACACGTGCTTTGAATTCTTTCACTTCAAACACAACTTTGAGCTCGATATGTAACTCATCATAGTTGTGTATGCACATGATTTGGTTCGTCACTCATCTCTTATCCAGAATAACACAAGCCCGGTAAATAATTATTATATTAATAATTAGTTATTTATGTCTAAAATTAGTAAAAAATCATATTTAAGACTTCTTCTTAGCTCTCAGACTTCACACACACATGTATATAAGAACTTACATATATAAATATTGAATCGTGAATTGTTTCTGCAACTAAATATACCGTTATCTATGTAGAAGAAATATTGGAGTTAGTATATAAATATTGTGTAAGTTGTTTCTCCAATGCAAGATTTTGACTCCGACCAATGTTATAGCAACGACATTTGAAATTAATCATCGGTTAAAGTTAATTAGGGTAAAGTTAGCCTTACGACATGCTGCTGTAGCTATAAGATGAAAATAATTTAATTAAACTTATTAACCTATAGCAATGACACAAAAAGTCAAAAATAATTTAATTACTTTTCTTCAAATTTGATAAAACTTTTTTTTTATTAATCTATAACGACCACATGTCGTTACTACAAACTTGTTCTATCCAACAATATAAACCTGTGGCTACGAACATGTAGCCACATTTTTATAGAGACGAAATGTCGTCATAACAATCTGATAAATATTATAACGACTGACAAGTCAGCCATTAAATCATTATCTTTGTAGTGATTCTATCACTCAACTTATGACTAATCACGTATTTCTCTGAATTTGGGTTTCATTTTTGATATGCAAGAGAAAAATATGATTAATTCATTATTACCTTTAAGGGGCATCAATCCCTTCTCCAAAAGATTTGGATACTGATCGAAACATAGTAACGAACCCGCTCCAGCGGTCCAAAAAAGAAACACCGGAATACCCAATTCGGACCCTGCGGCGTGGGTGAAGCCCATAAGCAAGTCAGCCATTATACAAGTCACCGGGGCATAAGAATCACTAACTCTGTTGACTAGTGTTTTAAACGGACCCAAGAAGTTTTCCTTGATGGACCGCGCTAGAGCCAAAGTCTCTTGGGTAGCATCGGGGTTTTGTGGCGGTGGAAGTCCGTCGGGAATGGTCTCGAACCGGAAGGAAGGGAGACCGCGAACGGCTTCAGCGCCTCGAGACCTCACAAGACGCTGGTGGTTAAACTCGGTGTTGACGAAGGTGATGAGGAAGCCTTTGGAGTGTAGGATTTTGGCAAGTTTTAGCATTGGGTTAATGTGACCTTGTACTGGAATTGGTATGCATACTGCATGTGGCTTTTTTTCTGCCTTTGAACCCATGGAAAATAATGTCTCACACCCACAATCACACAAAATATATGTGGAAAGTTTAACATGTAGCACTTATTTTATAGTCTAGACTCTAGAATAATATTTTTTGAAATAATATTTATAGCTATGTGATGAAAAGATCATTTTGGATATCGATTATATAGTATACTTTGGTACGTCTTTTGTGGCGGCCGTGATGGTCATCACACTCTTCTCAATAGTTATATTTTTTATGGTTTTTTGGATCAGTTATAGGTTATCGGTTGATCTGGTTATCTTTACTATTCGAGTATGAAATGTCTGGCTCTAGGTTGATACGTTTATAAAGAAAAACTTGTAAACCAGTCTCGAACCTGAGACCACCCTCAATACCTATATATGAACTTGTACATAAATTGCTAATTTGATCGGGTTTGTATCTTACTTACATAAATTTAATTTACAGCAACCGCAACGCAAACACCTTTTGGTCATTGCGTCGCGTGGATCAATTGGTGGACGTTTTTAGAGGGGTTTCGTGGAGACGGACGAGCCGGGAGTTGCCCTAAAACAAATTTACTCTTTTTTAAAAAAAAGTGTTGGCTTATAACTTATACGAATAAAACTTTGTTTCTCTAGATGTTTAGAGCTTTTTTTGGAAAGAATACCTATAAACTTGCTATTTATTTAGTTAAAACTAAATCAAAACTAGAATATTTATTATTATTATTATTATTATTATTATTATTATTATTATTATTATTTTAAACAGCAAATATTGGTCGTATTTATATTAGTCAAAATATGATTCATTGGCCCCAGCCGATCATTACTCAATGACTTTTATACTGTAAAAGATTGGTACAATTTTTGAACCCTTAGCTCACCACCGCTCAATTACTTTTATAAAATAACTTATATTTTAGGATATGGATGCTAGAGACTATATGAGTGACATGTTCTACTAAGAATAGTTTTTATAATTTTACACAAGTAATAATATAACTAGTTTTATACCCGTCCGGTGGCCGGGTATTTTAAAATCGTAATAATACAACTAATATCTTGAAATTCTAAATAAAAATAATATTTGTTTCACATAAAAACAATTCATTTAACTAATGAGTAAAAGTGACCGATTACATTACTTTCAAATGAAATCCGCTAGAAAAACAAATTTGCATATAAAAGCAATGAATCTGTTGAAAAAGACAGTAATTTTACCAAACATGTTTTGGCTGGTGGCCCCTTCACAACCTGGATCGACTAGCCGGTCCAATTCTAACTCGAAAACACTGAGCAAAAGGTTTACAAAATCAAAAGCAAACAAAATAAAATGAGTCGTCGTAAACGTATCAAACTTAATAATAACCGCATCATAATTTAATGTTCTTTCCTTAACATGTGAGGTGAACATGTGAATCAAATTTACTTATTTTTACCATGAAATATTTAAAAAAATTCTCAAGATATGCAAATGCTTCCGACCAAGGAATTGACCACCAAAAAAAAAGAAAGAAAAAAAAAACTACAAGCAACATTTAAAATTACATAAGACTCTAATTAAAGAAAGTTCTAGCCATCAAAATCATAATCGTTTAGTTCCATCGATTTCAATAAAAACAAAAGTCCACATACCAAACTGGAACAGTAGCATAGGTGGCTTTCAGCAAGATAATCAAAGCCATTAAGTACTAAATCATGATCAACACGTAATTTTCACATTATTTTGATTATTTTGTGTGCTCAGCTCAGTCCCCTGCCACCTCCAAATGAACCCAAAAACAAGAATAATATAAGATAAGCCCACGAGTAAAAAATCTCCACACCAAACCACCTAAAGTTGCAACAAAAACACTTATGTTGAACATTAGGAAGCTAATAAACACACCATAATAACTTCACATGATAGCAATTAAGATGAAAAAAGATTGATGACAAACATCTAACAGTTATGAAATCAAACCCAATATACGAAACTGAGATTTTTGGTCTGGGTTTCTCAAGGATCTTGAAGTCAAACTGATGTCTAGTTTAAATGTCTTTGGTGTAATTAAATTTCCTAAAATTGCCTTCATCAAAAATTCTTCTAATCTCGTATTTCCCCAATTGCAATTGCATTCCCTCTTTCTTCTTCAGACCAATACCATTTGATTCAATACTCCAACACTAACGGCTTGCTGCTATAATTAGTTTCGATCAATCACAAATCTAAACAGAGTTAAAATATTGGGTTAGTGAACAAAAGTAATAAATACATTATTTGAACAACCAAATAAAAAGCTTAATAGATAAATTTAAAAACAATAATTTAGTGATAATATACTGTTATTGTATAACAAACATTTTAAACTAATCAAGAAAGCTGAATATGAACAACCAAATAAAAAATAAAGCATCATTAGACAATTTGAAAAGCAACAATAAAGCAATCAAATGAGAATCCCACACGAGTAAACTCTGCAGAAATGACAATCTAAAAAGCAACAATATCCATAAGCTTAACTATTGAAACTCTGTCACAAGTCAACCATGCATAAATGACATAGTCATAAAGCAAAACAACTAATTTACCATTTCTGGAAACATATGATATAATGGATATAATGCAACAGATGTTTTCAAGGTTACTAAAGAAAAAACTAAAGACCACGTCATTCTTTTGTAATATATATTATGGCTTGTTGCTAAGAAACTTAATTAAACACATAAACTCAGCTAACTGGCATAAAGATGACAATTAAATGCCATGAACCATCAAGTATGTTATCTTCTAACTAATTACATAATAGTGGGCTTACCAGATGCAGAGGATAACCGAGAGGGATGGGCACACAAGTATCCTTTGATATTGCTCAAAATGGTAGATGATGAAACTAATAAGAGGAGGCCCCAAACTTACAAACAAATTATTTTTTTTCCCCAGTTTAACTACTACTTATCAAGCCACGAGATGGTGTCAAAGGACAATTATGTGCTGCAAAAGGTGAACCTCGAGTATTCATTTCGTATAAAGAATAAGACAAAAAAGAGAAAAAATAATGCGTAAGGGCATGTACCAAAGCATGCATATTATTTAGGTTCTAGAACATCCTGTCCACACAACTCATGTAATTAGCATAATCACCAAATATTTGATTCATGAGAAGTAGAGGGTAACATAAGTTTAATGGGAACAGCTTAATCTTTATGTGTGCAAAATTTAAAATTTAAAAAGAGACATAATAGCTTGTGAAAAGCAAACAAAAATTATGAAAGCAAAAGAGAGAAAACAAACCAGTTTTTTATTCACAGAAACATTTCAACAAATAGTTGGAGAGTAGCACACTTTGCAATGTGAAGAATAACCTCTTTGTTGAAAAGCATTACATTATAGCAATGGTAAAGAAGAGGGTGCCTTGAGTCACCAATCAATCACCTTATACACCAGGATGGACACCATTTGCAAAATGATGAACAATGAAACATTAATTCATCATAGATGTACCCTGTAAAATAAATTTAAAAGCTACAGAAACCTTCATTTCATTCATTAATCATATAATCAAAACAGATACACACAAATAAAAACACACACACACACACATTTATCAATTAACTACACACATCTGTCAATTTACCACATCTGAATTTAGAAAATAAGTCATTTGTTTTTAACAAAACTCATAATTAATAAAGTTATCTTAGCCTAGTAAGTATTGAAAACATATTTCACTTGAATTCTTATGAAATTAAAAGGCATTAGGTTACCTCTACTTCAATTTATTGTCTTCTAATTACCAGCGAGTATTATCACTTTCACTTTAGACTTTGAAGCAATGTTCTTCAATCACGGTGCTAACAACTTTCGGAAGTTCTTCACGAGCACGTGACGATCATGAGTCAAGTTGTCGATTTCACCTATTAAATAAATTTGCAACAAATTGAAAATCATAATCTAAATCATCAAGTAAATACAAAATCAACCAACCAAATCAAAATAATTAACCTCTAAAGAGTTGAAATCCAATCGTAGATTCAAAAAATGATCATGACGAAAAAAATTGCTTGATTCAGAACAACCGTATGTCGAAAATAACTCATACCGATGAAACGATGACTATTTACAGATGTATATATCATCAAATCAAAATATTAAAATAGTAACAGACCTAATGTAGGTTAATCTAGAAATCATCGAAAGATTAAAATCGATTGAAAGAACTGCAAGTTCATCTCAAAGCCTAATTTAATGGAAGGAAGATGAAGATGAAGATGAAAAGTCTTTTCATTCTATAAAAGCTAAAATAATACTTACCAGTCATGGTGATGAGAGCCTCGGATGACATACCCTAGGGCATTATCGATCTACAATAACTTTCACCTCTACATATGATTTACGATGTTTGCTTTGTCTATATATAAAGATTCTTAGGTTGAAGGTTACCAGCGAACGTGGAGGAAAAGAGGAAAGAAGGAACCGGGAATGAAGGAACCGTCGAATGCATCAGAAACCGCTTGTAACCTCTCGTCAACCGCAACAACTGTCGAATTATAACCGCTGAGATTTAATTTTAGCATGATCTAACGGTCCTGATTGATCTCAACGGCGGTTACACTCACCGGTAGTAATATAATATATAATTAGAAGCTTTTAAAATGAGGTGTTGGTTGTTAAAAAAGTTTACTTAATAATAAAATTTATAACTTTATATATACCCCATATCTTAACCTTTACTATTCACGACCTTATATATTGAGCATTTGAGCTAGATCAATTCTTGAGGGTTATTGATTTCAGGAAGAAATTGGTTCAGCCCACTTTTTTATAGTTTGTTTGTTGTTATGGTGGGCGAGGAATGAAGTCATGTGCTAAAAGTGGAAGTTTTCGTTTCAAAAAATCGTTAAAGAAATTAAAGTAATGAGTTTTCTTTGGATAGAAAATATAACGAGATTATCCTGATTGGAGTTGGTATATTGGAGTAGTTTTAAGGTTGATGTTTTGACTAGTTAATCTTGTTTGTTTGGTGTATTATGTCTGTTGATGAATTGGTAAGTTTGTAATTAACCAATTTGAAGGTTTATTTGAAATTCTAAAAAAAAAAAAGTTGCTCTTAGTGGTTTTAAATGCCATCACCAGATCACCCTTGGTGATTATTGACAAATTATCTATATAACAATTTGCAAGTGGATTAATAGTAAAGTTTTAACTTTTTACAATTTAGTTATAAATCTTTAAATTCTTATAATTTAACGATAAACATTTAGTTCTTTATAGTTTGTCATAAAGTTTTAATTTCTAATGTTTAACCACAAACTTCAGTTAATTATAATTTCACAACAAAACATTTTTAATTATTTATAATACAACTCTTTTTATATTTTCACTGTTTAATATTTATAGTTAATTTTACACATATTTTGTCTTTCTCTTATTACTTTTACATATTGTTTTATTGAATTCAAAAATATTTTTGTGACGTGTTTATTTTTTCTATTTTTAATATAAATTTTATTCAAAATCAAGCCAAACTACGTTTTGACGTAAATTTCATTCAAATCAAGTTAGAGCAAATATGATATGTTTTACTCTTTTTTCTGACGGTTTGTGTAAAATCCTTTTTCGTTTATTTTATCGCTAATTTTTAGAAGCACGTAACTTTTGTGTTATTCTCGAATACACCTTCACGAGGTTTTTTTCATATGTGTTTCTATATTTGAAACCAGAGCGTAGTAACCTCATACACTTCTGTTAAATCTTTATTCATGTCAATATACCCGCTGCAACGCGCGATTATAACCATCTAGTTTAATATAAAGAGTAAAATTTCAAAAGAACCATTGGATGAATGGATGACGATGTGACAATTACCAATATGGTTTAGAAAAAGTAAAAACTTAACAAATGAAGGGTGCAGAAAGAAAACAACAAAACATCCATATCCATGGTATTGTCACATTTATTTTTTAATAATTCCACCTTCAACATTGCACTTAATAGACCAGGTCACAAGTTGCAGATATGAGCCAAATTTCAACCACAAATATTATATTAAAAAGGGTAATCAACTAAAGTACAAACTTCAAATAATTCATTTATTTTGAGCGGATTAGATATTATACTATATATTAAAAAATGGTATGTCGGTAGCTACAGTGCTTTCGTACATACACCTAAAGCACAATATAGAAACCCTTTGCTGTTGTACAACCTTGTATTGCACAGTTCATTCACATACTGAAATCACAGAAACCAGCATGCGCGGTCGCTGATCTAACCCTAGATGTTGTTATTGTCGCCAATAGATCTTTGACCAACCATTGTCGTAATTGTTTAAGGGTTGTTTTGGGTCGCCGGAGTTCACGGTTGTAAACACAAAACCCACTAAAGCCATCGCCACTGCAACGATGGATTCGTCATCGTTGTCGTCTGTCTTGGCGGAGAACCATCGTGGATGTTCTGGCCATCGTATTAACCAAATTGTGACTAATGGAAGGTAGATTAAAGATCTGCGGACGGAAGATCCGCCGGAAATTAAACAACCATTTTACTCTTCTTTCCTCTTTGTATCTGTTTTCAATATATCTCTCTCACACACGTGTGTGTCTTGTTTTCTTTCTCCCATCACACTATACAAATGACCAAACACAAGATACCTTCAGGTAATGCATAGTTTGTTTATTATTATTATTTTTGTTTAATTTATTTTTTTACTTTAGAAAATTTAAAGTATTCTAAAATTTAATCTGTCACAAGGTTTAGGAGATGGATGATTAGAGAAGTTATTCGATCCTCACGCCAATCTTTTTAAAAATTTCATTGCTTTTTTTTAACATTTTTCTTATTTAACAAATTAATAAATCTTTTTCAGTTTTTATTACCTTTTTCTATGATTTTTTACCCATTTTAATGGTTTTGTTTATGTTTGTTTTTATTTTTGTTTACTGATGTTTAAACATTAGTTTTTTTACTTTTTCATTTGAGATATTGACTTTTTGTTAATAAACCTTGATAAAAAAGTATGAGGATGATCAAAATCTTGAAAGAAAAAGAAAATCATACTATTACAATAGAACACCACGACAACACGTAGGGTTTAAATCCTAGTTTGTTATTAATATAACAAATTGTTAATTTTAGTTTTAAAAAAGGTAATTTATCATGCTTGGCTACTCAGGGCATCCTCGACGGGAGGCCTTGGTTGTTTATTTTGATTTGACGGTAACATTGCCGCCGGCAAATAGGCCCAAAATCGACCACAAATGATGTTTTCGCCCACTCTTTGACCCTTGTGAAACGGTCAAAATACCGTTTAATATTAAAAAGCATTTAACAATATAAATAAACCAGTGTTTTTACGACCGGATCGGACCTGCCGGTCCGACCGGTTCGACCGGGGATCGGCCACCTAGCCGGTCCGGTTCGGTGCGACTCGTTTTGGATTGGTGGAACCGGCCGGTTCGTCCCGAACCGCTGGTCGGACCGGGAAACCGGACAGGTTCGGACCGGTTTTCGTATTTTTTTTTTATTTTTTTGATTTTAATAGGTAAAAACGGGGTGTTGAACCATAAATTAGTATGTTGGATATAAAAATATAGTTAAGTTTTATATATAACTATAAAATACATATATAAATTACTTATATTTAATTATATATATAACTATATATATAATATAGTATATATATAATTATGACGTCATCCGGTTCTTAAATCTGGTCCGACCGGTCCGACCACCAAACCAGTAGGACGTCCGGTTCGACGTCCGATCCGGTTCTGAAAACATTGAAATAAACTCATCTTCACTTAGTTTTTATTCATTACTAAAAAAAATAATCACATTCTTGAGGGAAACTACAAAACTTTCCAACAATCTATGCTCTCATATAACATTTTCAAAACCGGATCGAATGTCAAACTAGACTCTTGTTGGTCCGATGGTCGGAACAGATTTAAGAACCAAATTACGTCATAAATATATAAGATCTTATATATATAGTTATATATATAATTCAATATAAGTAATTTATATATGTATTTTATAGTTATATATAAAACTTAACAATAATCTTATTTCCAGCACACTAATTTACTGTTTAACTCTTTGTTTTTACCCATTAAAATTCAAAATATTTAAATAAAAAGAAAACCAAAATCCTGTCCTGCCACCGATCCGGTTCCCAGTCCGATCATCGAACCGGGACAAACTGGCCGGTCAACCTCTTCAAAACAAACTGATGCAGACCGCTTCGATCACCCCTTCGATTTCTGGTCGGACCGGCTGGTCCGATCTGGTCTCCAAAACAGTGCTCTCATATCTTCTTCTCTAAAAATTCATTTTCAAACAATTTTTTTTTGCAAACAATGAATCATAAAATTAATTTTTCAACCAGATTCATCAAACGTGTGTAGAAAATAGTCTTCAATTTCTCACCAATGTTGTCCCAAAGCCAACGTTAAACACACAACAACCTCGACAAAGGAGAAATTACAAATTAACAATAGGCTATGACAAAATTAACAATAGGAAATTACAAATGATTGAAAATGCAAAAGAGAAATAATCTTCACTTTCAGATTTTTTTTCCTGTTTAAATCTAGTTTAATTAATTTTTCTAAAGCTAAAATAACTCAAACATACTTTATTCATTTTTGAGAAATGATGGCATAAGTTCAATAAAGAAACATGCATCGAAAACAGATTATGAGTTATTTCGGAGACGTTTGTAGCAGATGAATCAGTTTCTCCATGTTAACCATAGATGAACCTGAGGGAAAATCACATGCCTCTTTAGCCTTTTTCTTCCATTCAATCACATTCCTCCTCAGCTCATTTCCCTTTTCTCCGGTCATCAACTCGATCACTAGCTTCGAAACATCATCACTCTTAACATTGTTGTCGATCTCCATCGCTATCCGCCACTTATTGCAACTCCACCAGCAATTCGGTTGCTGGTCAGCGAAAAACGGCCAACAAATCATCGGGACTCCACTAGATATACTTTCTGCTGTTGAATTCCATCCACTATGAGTTAAAAACCCTCCGACTGACGGGTGGTTTAAAACCTGTTCTTGTGGGCACCAACCAGCCAACAACCCTCTATCGTTCGTCTCTGCCAGAAACTCTGGTGGCAGCACGGCGGAATCACCCATCACAAGGTCGGGCCGTATTATCCATAAGAATGATTGATTGCTCTTAGCAAGTCCCCAACAAAATTCGACTAGTTGTTGAGATGTCATCACCGTGATGCTACCAAAATTCACATAAATAACCGATAATGGCTCTTTCGAGTCCAACCATTTTAAACATGTACGCTCTTCTTTCCAAAGGTTTGATTTAATGGAGTCTAGAGACCTATCAACAACAATGTTATTCTCTAGTAGATGCAAAGGGCCTATACCGTAGCATAGAGGGAGCTTTAAAGCAAGGGTGTCTAGAACGTCGCGTTCTAGCTCATTAAAAGTGTTAAAAATAACGCCTGATGCTATTCTCGCTCTCTCAATTTCCCTATCTGAAAATCCAACCATAAACTCGTCTCCGGGATTGAGGATTCGAACAAAAGGTGGGATATTTTTTAGACGTATACCGGGCATGGTAGGTATACAATCTATAACTGTATCCAAATATCCATTTGTTAAATAACTACGATCTGTGTACAGTAAGAAGAAATGGATTCAAGTTAGCACCGAAAATGTTGATTTATATAATCAAACTAGTGGCTCCGCGTTGCGGCGGTACGGCGGTTGCGTGATTTTTTGAGAATTCGATTTTAGTCAGTATCGGCTCGGTGCGTTATGACGTTAATTAAAAAATCAAAATATAATTATTGAAAAATTGAATAAAAGAAAACAATTATGTATATTACAAAAGTTTTTAAGACAACTATATTATCCCAACAAGATTAGTGAAAGCAATGGGTGGTATTTGTGGTCGGAAATCTAGATTTTAGGGGGGTTTCGTTTTATGAATGTAAGTTAGAGTTTTATGATTATCGGAGGCAACTTTCGGTAGTGATTTGCATAGACCAGAGAAAGTTAATGGAGAAATTGTCACAACAAATTACTATCTCGATTGTTATTAAGCTTTTAACAACCGGCAAGAGAAAGGGGAAGAGGGATTAGTGCTCAATCGCAGTGAATGAACGTAATTAAAAGTAAATGACGGCTTTGTTTGGCCACGTGTATATGCTTTAGCATTTGTATTATAAGCAACATATATTATAATTTATTGTAACGGCATAAATGAAATAAAATGGTTAATTTTTTTAAATTTAATCATGACATTTCATATGAGTATCTTAATCCATATATAAAATTATCATTCAATTCTCTTTTTACTTTTATTATAAAACTTATAAATAAATATTAAAATTATTAAACTCACAGTATGGGCCCGTAGAAAAATATTAGTATTATAGTTAATATAAACATGAAGATATATATATATATATATATATATATATATATATATATATATATATAAAAGTTATATACTTAAATATTTAAATAAAATAATACCTAATTTAAATTATATTTAGTTATAAAAATATAATTAGTAAATATAAATTAAAATGTCAATTTATAGTATCATAAATAAAATAAAATTTAATTAAATAAATTTTAATCAATTCTCTATTTTATCTCTCTTAAATACATTGCACTCGTTTGTATATGTGGATTCAAAACTGTATAATTGAAAAATTACATCTCTATATAAAAAGATTTATTATAGAATAATATAAATATAAGTATTTAAATAAAATAGTACTTAATTTAAATACTATTTAGTTAAAAAAATATGATTAATAACTATAAATTAAAATATCAATTTATATTATTATAAATAAAATAAAACTTTAGTTTTAAAATATGATTAGTAATCATAAATTTAAATGTCAATTTATATTATTATAAATAAAGCAAAACTTAATGAAGTTAATTAAATAATATCATATTATTAAATAATATATTAATAATATGAATTAAATTATACAATAATTAAAAGAAGTTAATTAAATGGGGGCAAAATTGGAATTATTGTATAAATCACTTGTACTTTATGATTAAAATATTGTATAAGTGTCTTACATTTTAAATAAAATTACCATTTTATCCTTCTAATATGTATTATATAGTTGTATAGATACAAAAATCAGACGCTTGAAAGCCCCTTGGTTGCGGCCTTGTTTAGTGTTTTATTTATTTTTGGATTCATTTACAATATAAAAAAAAAGATTAAACTAGATACAAGTAGAGTGTTTCCTAAATATTTATCTTTTTGTTGAATAACAAAGTTAGCTAACGAAAACTGGCAAGCCACAAAATCAATCGCTAACTTTTTACTTCTTTCAGAAAAGATATAAAAAAAATTGTCACGAAAAGTTCGTAAGCTTTTAGAAAACAATAATTCTCTCTGTAAAAAACGTTTCATAGGTTTAAAAAACAATTCTATCACGTTTATCTTTCTATATATCTAATATGGTCTTGCAACCTAGTGAGTGTAAGATCATGTGGTAATTAGGAGTAAATAAATCGTCATTAAAAAAATAGTTATAAAAATAATAATTTAAAAAATTTTGAAAATAAGCTTGAAATCTTACTTAAAAAAAAACACTGAAATAAACAAATTAACATTAACATAATGTGCATTTTAATTATTTTCTTTTTGCCCTTTTAAACATGTTTTACAGATCTGTAATGTTCGAAAGGACAAGTGTAATGTTCGAATATATTCATACTAGCTTTAGTAAACCCGTGTATTACACGGGTTGAACAAATAAAACATTAAATATAATAAAATTTTATCAAGTATTAAAAAATAATAAATATTTTGTTTCAAAACAAACCGTATTAAAAATATTATTTTTAAAAAATTCCTTATTATAAATTTCAATTTTAATTATTTTTTGTTTATAAAAAATTAACTTTTTAAAAACACTAATTTTAAAAAAATTTGATGTTTTGTAAAAATTTCTTATTCTATAAAAATTATTTTTAGAAATAACATTAATAAGAAGATCTTTTTTAAATTTATAAAAAAAACTATTTTTATTCTAAATAAAGTTAAATAATATTATTTATAATTAAGGTAATTATTTAATAGGAGAGAGAAGCGAAAAAATTTTGGTGAGAATGAATGTGGTACCGCCACGTGTCACCTAAAGATACTCTTATATACTAAAGATTCTTCCTCTCAATAAAAACAAATTATTCACCGTTAATTGAAAGATTTAAGTTAAATATAGGGAAAAATGAACAAGTTGATTACGTTTTTTATTAAAATTATCATTAACTTTAAGCCTTCTAAAAAATGTACAAGACCAATTAGAGCAAAACACGACAAGCGACAAGTACATCAAAGTCAAAGTCAATGATCATTTTAGCAAAAAAAAAAAAAATAAAAAAAAAAATAAAAAACCTCCCTCAACTTGATCATTTTAGTGATTTTCCAATATATCTGAATTTAAATTACTTACGTAAAACTCTTGGCTTCATACAATGATAAAAATTTTCATGAATTCATACCAATCCTCATAAATAACACTTTGAAATTTGTTTGTAATCATGAATTCATATTAGGGGTGTAAACAAGCCAAGCCGGCTCGCAAGCTACTCGAGATCGGCTCGAAAAAAGCTCGAATCGAGCCGAGCTTAAACGAGCTCGAGCCCGAGCTCGAGCTCAGATTATTGCTCGTTTGCTAAACGAGCTCGAGCCCGATCTTCAGAAATCGAGCTCGAGCTGGCTCGCGAGCCTAAACGAGCTTTTTATTTATATAGTTTTTTATTTGCATATTAAATATATATAAATACATATTTACGTAAATTATATTATTAAATATATTATTATGATAAAAAATAGTTAAATAATATATATTATGTTATATATAAAAAGTATGATTATAAATAATTATAAAAGTAATTATAAAAAAATAAAAATTTAATAATTTAACAATAAACGAGCCGAGCCCGAGCCGAGCTCGAGCTTGAAAATTTTCTGACGAGCCGAGCTCGAGCTTTATAAATAAAACTATAAACGAGCCGAGCTCGAGCTCGAGCTTCCTAAAACCAAATCGAGCCGAGCTCGAGCCTAAGCGAGCTCGGGCTCGGCTCGGCTCGTTTACACCCCTAATTCATATATATATATGGACATATGGTTATAATTATCATATAACTTAACAAATTGCCAAAATCTTTTACCTTTGAGGGGCATCAAACCCTTCTGTATAAGATTAGGGTACTGATCATAGCATATGAGAGAACCAGCCCCGGAGGTCCAAAACAGGACCCCCGGGACACCTAACTCCTGAGCCGCGACGAGGGTGAAGCCCATAAGGAAGTCGGAGACGATGCAAGTCACGGGTGAATACAAACCACTCACTTTAGCTAAGACACTTCTTAATGGACCCAAACTATTTTCATGCATGGACTTGAGTATAGATGGGGTTTCTTGGGTGGTATCGGGGTTTTGGGGCGGTGGAAGACCGTCAGGAATGGTCTCGAAGTGGAACGAAGGGAGGTCGTGTGGGGCGTCGGGGCCCAGAGATCGGAGAAGACGACGGTGGTTGAACTCTGTGTTGATGAAGGTGATGAAGAAGCCTTTGGTGTGGAGGATTTTGGCAAGTTTTAGCATTGGGTTAATGTGACCTTGGGCTGGGGCTGGTATGCATACTGCATGTGGCTTGTTTACTTGTGTTGAACCCATGGAACACACGTACTATTTTTCTTTCACACACACACAAAATAGAAGACACCAAGTGTTGAACACATGTATGGTATCACTGGTTTTATAAGCCATCAGTGAAGAGTCAAACAGTCAATTGGTCATTCTGTCGGTAATCACGTAAGCCTTAAGGTCCGGCCTGGATCGAGGGACGAAATAGCTTTAAACTTAGGGCTAATGATTGGATTATATGTATGTGGAATGATCGAGTTGGTCCAGCCTTGGGTTTTAGAGTCGGATTTCTCGTGTTGACCCAAATTATGCTCACTGGTATGTCTACATGGACTAGACCGGACCGGCTCGAACCGGTCTAGACCAGAGACTGGGATATCTCTAAACTTAGGATGAATGACTAGATCACATGTATGTATAACGTATAGGGTCAATCTGGTCTCGGGTTTTTGGGTCAGGTTTCTCCAGCCGGCCGAATTATTCTCATGACCCCTAATGGCCTAGTAATTAAATGCCATTTTATTATTCATTTTAACTAGTATTAAGCCTTGCAGTAGTGGGCGTAAAACCATGCCAAGTAGCATCAATGACACACCATCGTCAGTGATCACTAACACCGAAAAAGCTCGTATTAAAATAAAAATAAAAAACAAAAAAAAATAAAACCGAACGAAAACTATAAGTAAAAACGTTAAACCATGCAGGCAAAAAGTAAAACATTTAAAACAATAAGTAAGTCGCTCTAAGACCAGCGCGTTGCGATGGGGCAATTAAACGCGGAAAAAATAAGCGTAAAAACATTGAACCACACACGCACGTTGCGGCTTGTTAACTCGCAAAATTTAGTGCGAAACGTAAAACGAAAAAATTTTAACATATTTAAAGTATATAGGAACAAAGTTGAGAGTAAAAAAAATTATCATGACTAAATTATAAAAAAGGTAAAAATTTTGGGTTAAAATAAAAAAATTTAAAGAATTCACCTAACATACTAGAAGACGGCATGCATGTGTGAATATGATATTTAGATGGCTGCTTTCACAATTAGTAACGCTCAATGTCATTTTAGCTCAGCCCCGACCTATTTGAGCATCATATGAGGCATTTGGTAAAGCAGCTTTAGTAAAACTTGTTACAATGGTATGAAGTATGAACTTCACCTGCTTATCAGAAGAAGTCATTTATGTGTAAATTTGACATCCAGATGCCAACTTGAACTAGTTACAATGGAATGAACTTCACCTATATTTGAAACCATACGAAATGGTAATGTTGTTGGGGATTCGTAGAAATCATACGAGAGGAGGTGGTATTAGAATGTTAGATAAATTTGTATTGTATATAAAAATTAGTTAAAAGTTGGTAAATGACCGTTTGCTCCCATTCTAACAGTTGTTCTTGTAATAACCACTCTAACAACTGTAGTAACAAAGCTGACATCAATCCTTCATTCAACGGTCGTTAACGCTTAGAGAAAGGGTCATCTGAAACCTATTAATATATGACGTCAACCTGTAATTCACAACTATCCTAGGCACTTTCAAAGAGTCTTTTGAAGACATTGTAAGATTAGATTATCGATGGTGTAGGTATAACATGCCCCCATAACTTATTATTATGAACATCAAATAGTTTGTCTAGAGTTATCAAAGTTTATAATAAAAATATTGCTCTTTAAGTATCTAAGAGTTGTACTTTCATACATTGAACATTGGTGTAGATTTAGAAATAGTTTTAGATATATTTAAATAACCCGTTAGTAAATAAAACTTAATTTATTATCATATATATATATATATATATATATATATATATATATTTATATATTTAATAAATAGTTTTATAATATATGTTGTAATATTTAATAAAACACAATAAACATAAGAAAACATGATTATTGAATTTTTTTTAGTAAACAAAATCTACAAGGTCACGTAAAAATCTTAGGGCATACATAAAAAAAGATGAAGCTTTCAAAAACAAAGCTAAACAAATGTTTTATATTTGTGAAGAATGTCATGTTAGTTGACACATATCCTTGGCCTTTTAGTTAACGACATATATCATAGGTGTCCTAACTAACTCAATTATGAGTAATATTATATTTTATACATATAATATATATATATATATATATATATATATATATATATATATATATATATATATATATATATATAAAATTATTAACTTTGATATGCATCATAGATTGTACATATGTTTTAGTGGATTGTACCTATCTTTTACTTTTTTTAAGTTTAATTTTTTTTTTATTTTAACCCAATACTTTTATATCTTTTACAATTTACCCAACATTTTTTTACTTTCAAATTTGGTCCCCTATACTTTTCATATTTTACAAATTTGCCATTTACGCTTCCGTCTAAATCTTGCGAGTTAACAGTCGTAGCATGCATGATTTGTTCAATGTTTTTATGCTTATTCTTTCCCCATATAACGGCTCTATCGCAACGGCTGGTCATAGATCGACTTACTTATTGTTTCATATGTTTTACGCTTCTCTTGCATGATTCAACTTTTTTACGTCTACTTTTCGTTTAGGTTATTATTATTATTATCATTTTTTGTTTCTTTTCGGTGTTGGTGGCCACTGACGGTGGTGTGTCATTGGTGTTATTTGACATGGTTTTACGCCTACTGCTGCAACGCGATAGACTTAATACTAGTTTAATATATTAGTTAACAAAACGACCCTTTTTGGGCATCATTAGAAAGGATAGAGCATTAAAAAACAAAACCAAACAACCTAATGTTTTGTCACATGCATTCTTAGCTTTTTAAACACATATCTTATAGATATAGTAACCTAATTTGAGCACTCGGGGCATCATTCCCGTATCACCATCTTCCCGAGATTTTCCTTTGGTACCGAAAGCGAGTGAATGGTGTTCTTGTTCTCTGCTAGTCGTTTTCGGTCCCCCTCTCTCCGTTTTCTTGTTTGCTTCGTTCCCTAATCAGTAATTTATGGGGAAGATATATTAAGTTAGTTATTATATATTCTTGTAAAAAAATGTGTTCAAATATGTTTTTGTCCATATTATATTAATAAGCATACCTAATTCGGTCAAAATCCTCATGCTAACAATAAGAATTTGTCTCACGTATAGAAACCCATTATAATTTTTGAACCCTACATATTTATAATATGATTAGTACAAAAGAATACGTTAGCACGCACTAAATATTTAGCATTATATGGAACTTTTGTTATGCGTTGAAAATGAGATAAAACATAATTAAAAAATGAAAACGAGAAAAACGATACCGGATCACATACGAATTGGCGATCTAGCCTTGTGATCCTTTGTGTTTAGGAAAAGTGGACATACAACACAATTATAAAACTAAGTTGTTATAAGCTTACAATGCGTACGTTGTAAGTTGTAACCTTAAGGTGACCATATTTCGACTTAAGGTGGAATTTTCTAAGTGTTTGCTATGTGTACCCAACGTTACTCATTCTAAACATAAGTTTGTTTTGAAATGGTAGTAGAAAATATTGCGCTTAAAAATTTTATCGTGAATTTTTGGCTCACTATATGTGTGTATGATTTTTGGTTTCGATTTGGGTCAACGAATGTCAAAACTAGTTTTTATTGGAACCTGGTTCTGTATAGATAAGTGATCCGTTCAGTTCTGGGTTTTTGATCGGTCTTATGTTCAGGTTAAACCGGTTTCAAACAGGTTCAAGCATGACAGTTTACAAACCGCAGTCCTGGTAGGAACCAAAACCGGTTCCACTCAAACCGTTTTCCTTCTTGTGGTTCTAGTTCGGGTCATCAGTTCCGGTTCAGGAACTTGTTATTTTCCCCTATAAATCTCTAATTAGGACTCAACTGTGTAGCGCAAGTCCTAAAGTGTTATCAAGAAAGTCAAAGTTGGGCTTCTTTTTTTCTCAAATTGGGCTCTCTGTATCTTTCATACTATGTGAAAATCGAGCCAAGCCCAGTCCAATTATTCCAATGTTGCTTTTCATTAGGTTTTCATTTGTAATTTATTTCACATATAATTGATGTTTATATAATACCTTTAAAACATATAAATATGACTAACATTTAACCTTTTATTATCTATAGACGAACTATATGAGAGTGAAGTAGCTGAGAATATGGTGTATTACAAGGGTTGAGCTTTAGTCTCGAACCTAATCGATAATGATATTAATATGCAATCAGACACTATTAAAATTGAATTGTGACTCTATATATTATGGGTATCGATACACATATGGAGAGTTGAACAATTACAAGAGGTATAATAATTACAATAGATCTTTAACATATTATATGTGAAACATTTGAATAATTATATCATTTGAGTTATTGACTTACCTGAATAGATGATGAATGTAAATATGAAATGTTTGTAAATTAGAATACTTCTCGGAGTAGGTGATGGATGTAGCTCCGTTTGAACACTCAAATATGTTTTAAAACTTATTTATTAATTTTATGGACTCAACAACTATTTGATAGTTAAATGTTTACTAGGGTTGATAGCATAGTAGCAGAGGCAAAGCCTCTTGAAGCATCTACACTTTGATGGTGATGAAGATGAAGATTGAAAAAAAAGATGGAGGAAGTGAGATGTGATGGGTGGGGTTTGGATGGGGGTAAATTTGGTTTTATTTAGAAATAATTAGTTTTTAAATGTATGGGCATTTTGTTAATTTTATATTAACTTAATAGAGAAACTTAAACTCAATTAACTTTGGGGACTGCCGATGTACATATCATACATAGTTCAGGCTCGTATCTATAATTTATTAAAAATAAAAACTAAAATTTCAATACGTACATATAACACAGACTGTCCTTGTAATTTACTCCGAGAATGTATAACGATGAATACTTTTATTAATATTTTCCATCTACTATGTCCTTGTGAACTTGTGAGTTCACCCTGAAACACGAATAGCGTCAAATACGAAACTAGGGTTTTGACTATTGAAGCACCGCATACTTCTCTTAGGGTTTCCATCACTTCTCTCTTCGCCGCCATCACTTCCCCTTACAAATACCACCATTCATCCTCCACTTTAACACCATCGTCTTCTTCCTTCTTAACAACACACAATCAAAGTGAGTTTCAATTTCTTGTTTAATTTCATTCTTCACTTTTGGGGAAATCGGCAATGATGATACTTCAGAAAGTCATGCACCACTCTGATCTTCATTGTGATTGATAAACTTTCTCATTACCATAGATTACATCTGAGCCGATAATCTCCCCCAATTATTTGTAAACATTGTTTTTTATTTTGTGTGATAAAGATATACATATTTATGATGAGTTTATGCATTTGAGTGATGATTTTATCGAGTCGTTGAAAAGAAGAGGATGATCCAGATGATGGATCTCTGGTTTCAGAGATTAAACCATGATGCGGACCGTACAGCTTTATTAAGCTTTTGGGGATAAATATTTGGTTTCTGATGGTTCGTCCTCTGATTTATTCATCAAATTTTGATTTCGAATAATAATTTTGTTAGATTTCAGAAAAAAATTTCTTTTGTTTTCTTTGTTATTTAGTCCAATGTGAGATTAATGCCTGCTTATTGATACCTGCTGCTGATAAATCCATATATTACTATCTGTAACAATGCTACTGGAACAAGGGTTTATCTAGATTTGAATATGAAAGACATTATGTTATATATTAAACTCAAATTGATATGAATGTTAATGTGTTTGCATATGGTTTAGTGAGTTTGTGTTTAAGTTTGTTGGTGGTTGTTGGGGTTTAATAGCAATAATTTGAGTACTCGCTTGGTGTGTTAACTCTATAGCAGATGTGAATCATAACTTTTTTATTAAATTTGAAATATTCAGTATTTATATTGATTTCATACAGAATGTATATCAAAGCATATATAAATATTGGAAACTTATATACATATTGTTTGCAATCATTATGCATATTGATTATTCAGACTTGTATATAGATTAAAACAGGAGGGACTGCTATGAAGCAATCATATGCAAAATTTTGATTTTTTTTCTTTAAATTTGGTGGCTACCATGAAACTAACACATATGACTAGTGGTGTGAATTGAATCAATGTTCACATTATAAAAGAAAGGTGCTTGTTAATGCTGAAGCTGATTAAGAAACAGTATTTGTTAAACCAATGTTCAAGTTGCTGAGAACTAGGGCTGATTTTGAGTAACCGTCATCATGGATGTTTCAAAAGTTAAAAGTTTGTTTAGTAATGTGATGAACGGAAAATTGAATGGTTGTAACTTTGTTTGTTTGCTGATATGTGTACATTTGTTCAAAAAAGCTCTGAAAAGAATGGTTTTTTTATCAAGTTAAAATTTTATTCTACTTAAAGTGATATTTTGTGAGATTATTGTGAATTGGTCATTGTAGTTGGTTATGCGTTAAATATAGGCACACATTCATATCGTTTAATATGTCACAGTGTGTATGTAATCATCAACTAAATTTAAAATAAAAAGGCTAATGGATTAAATGCTGATTAAAGCACATGACAGTAATAAGGTTTAACTTAGCTTAACTAGGATATGAGATAACCATTGGAAAAGTGAAGTTAAGTAAACAAAGAAACAGTGTGAAAAAAGGGCTAACTCCTATTCGTATTATTATTTTCATGTAACTTTTTTTTTTTAACATCCAACCGATTTTATTAAAACCAACTAGCAAGACGCTAGAAGCACATGAAGTACATACGAATCAAAAGGAAAAATTACACCAAAATAACCAATCTAAAGACGACATTTTAGCCTGATTTTTAATCCACAAAAAGGAAAACAACTTAACCTCATCGAAGATCTCTTCCGCTCTCTTGGATATTTTGTCAAAGACCACCTGGTTTTTAGATTTTCATATACACCATAAGGTAGTGAGAAAGATAGCATGAATCAAATGTTTCACTTTTGTTGAAAAAGGCCATGTTTGATGTATGGATAAAACCTCTGGAACCGAGAGAAATAGATCCTTTGGGGCTTTTACCCACCCGAGAATCAGATCTCAAACCCGACTAGCCACCTTATATCGAACTAGTAAATGATCGACTGATTCAGGGAAGTTCAAACATATGGAGCAAGCTGTGTCAATCGCAATGCCACGTTTGGCTAGCTCCATTTTAGCTTGAATTTTATCCAATCCTGCTCTCCAAGCAAATGCATTAACCTTTAGAGGGATCCAATGCAGCCATGAGATTTTGAATGACTCTTGTTATGGTAAAAGTTTTGATTCGATCTGCTTTCTTATGTGTCTAACAGTAAACTCTTGAAAAGAATCATGTAATTAATGTAAAATCAACACTACTAATAAAGGCTCAAAGTTCTAAAATTGCTTGAATATGGCGTCTATAGATGTATAAGTCTAAAATTGTTAAGAATTGTTAAATTTTCATCAATGTGTACATTTAAGGAAACTTTTATATCAAGGTGTTTCTAGTGAGTGCCTCCCCGTTCCCAAATATGATTTCGACATTGCCTTAATGTTTGAAATTTTTAAAAAACTAGTTTTAGTAATCTGTGTCCTTCAAATTATTTTTTTATTATAGTAAAAACATAAAACAAAATATTTGAAATAACGAAACTCTTAGCTTATCAATAGTTGACTTAATTTCAATTGCATCATTCTATTTCACTCAATCTGAATATAAAGCTCAATCACAATATATAAACACTTATCACGACACCATAGTATCTATAGTACCTAATAAAAAAAGAAGGTTTTTTTTTTGTCACTTTTCAATTTTTTAAATTATTTTTTTGACACTTGTCATTCTATTAATAATCTTTACTTTATTTTCCATCCAAAAGGGTATTATAGTAATTTAAACACTCAAACTAATTTCTCTCTTTTAATAAAAATCAATTTTATTAATTAATATATTTCTCTCTCTTATTTATATTTTTTTAAAATCAAGCTATGTTTTTAAAAATAAATTTTATTAAGAAAATTAAAAATCACATCTTCTTATTAAAATAGAAATAATAATAAAAATTTTTTATATAATATAAAATTTTTATAAAATACTAAACCTTTTATTAATTTTAATCATATCTTATATTAAAGATCGTACTATAACTATTCGTGTTTATTACCAACTATAATTTGTTTAATAAATGTGTTATAGTCTATCTATCTTTGTATATCTATCTATTTATAACAAAGAAAACTTGAAATAAAACTTAACACAATTGTAAGTTTTATCATACTAAATTTTATTATTATTATTATTATTAATATTGAATATTAATTTTACTCATACTATTTTTAAATTAAAAATTATATAATTTAATAAATTAAAACCTGTTTTTATTAAAAACACACTTTTTGAAAACAAAAAGTTTTATAAAATACAAAATACAATAAACTTATTTTAAAATAAATTTATTTTTTTAAAACAAAATATTTAAAACCCACATATCTTTAATAAAATAAAATTTTAAGAAAAATATATTATTGTTTATTTACTTAAATTAGCTATTCATATGTAATTATAATCATATTTTATCTTCAAACATGGCTTTATAATTTCATAAATTTTTATCATTACTTATTTAGTATTTTATTTATTCAACCTGTATAACACACGTGATCAAACCTAGTATAAAGAATATAAACAACTATTGCATACAAAGAAGAAACAAACACCTAAATGGAAAAAAAAAAACATTTCATTCTATTTTTTGCTTTCATATCATACTTTCCAAAGTGTAAAATCAACTACTTTTAAAACTAAAATACTATGAGATACTAAAGATAATCACAACCAAACCAAATACATTCTCCAGCATTGCACGAAAAAAACATCAATTACTCAATCAAATCTACTCAGAATTACCTAAGTTCTTCGACTACATCACCTTTCCCTCTGCCCGTCTCTTGACCTTTTTTCGCCTTCTCCTCCCCGTCCATCTAACAATTCTTGTGAGTCGTCTATATTGCAGTTTCGATCATCTAACTTCCTTCTTTTAAATTGTTTATATATTATTCAATCATTTAATTATTAATTATCTTTTTCACCAATGATAAAAACATCGAGATCTCACGCATCAATCTCCACCATCCTCTCTTCCCACTGACACTACCATGGCTCCATCACCGTCTTCCGCCACCAGAACCGTCGTCATCCCCGTGCCGACGTTGATCCTCTCCGTCGCCGGCGCCGTCGTCTTCCTCTTCTTCCTCATGTCATCCCTTTCATATTCTCCTCCCTCATGCTCTTGCCCCACCGGATCCACCGTCCAAACTAGTCGCCAACAGCAACAACAACAGATCTCGCCGTCGCCGGAGGATATACAGTGGGTGAAAACTCAGATCGAAGTGAACGGACTTCATATGCAGGATAATGTTCTTCGTAAGGGCATTAATCCTCGCACTCGTGCTCAGCAGCTCCAGGATTTGATCCAGTAATTTCACTCAACTCCATCTCCTTAAGTTTGTTTTTATGATTTTGTTTTGAAATTCGTTTCGTTTTGATGCATATGGAGTTAAGAGTTTGAATCTGCTTTGTGGCCATTAGTGTTCTGAATTTCTGATCATACATTACAGTCTCTCTAGATTAGGATATCGTGAATTAGGGTTTAAAATTGAGTGCTTAAGTTCTTCAATGTACGAATTGGAACATCGTGTAGATTTAAGCTTACAATTGTGCTTTCTTCCCGATGTGAAATGAGTAGGTGAGACACTGATTTAGGTAAAGATTTCAGTGTCATTTGATAAGCTTCTCAGGTGTTTGGATGTGCTTCTTCATATATATAATTGCAGGTTGAATAATTACTTAATTAGTATCTAAAGGCGTACCTAGTGCTTGATTTAGCTCATGCTTTACGCAGGGCAGGACAGGACGTTTCGTGATCTGATGTATGCAACCTTACTTTATAGTTTATGCCAGGAGCTGCTTCCAATTGGAACATTGTATGAACAATTGTGCTTTCTTTCAGTGTGATTTCGATAGGTTTTCTGATATTTAATTTTAAATTGATTATTGCAGTTTGAGTAAGTAGAATCTGATGATCAAATAAATCTGTTGTTTAGAGCTTAAGATGGTTGATGAATTTGTGTTTATTTTAATAATTGATTTTTGATAGTAACAGCTGATAAAGCTGATCATTATGACCCTAAATGATCAAATTGTGCTTACAGTTGTGCTTTCTTCCAGTTTATTTTGAATAGCTTTTTAGGTGTTTATCTTTGAATTGGTTATTTACAACTTGAATAATTTAAATCTGATAATCAAATAAATCTGTTGTTTAGAGCTTAAGATGGTTGTAAATTCGTCTTTATCTTAATGATCCATTTTTAGCAATAACAGCTGATATTTCTGATCATAATGACCCTAAATAATCAGAATTGTGCTTTCTTCCGGTGTGATTTGAATAGCTTTCTAGGTGTTCATCTTTAAATTGGTTATTACAAATAAAATAGTTGATGAATACATGTTTTTGCTCGTAATTGATTTTTAGCTATAGCAGCTGATTAATTTCGTTCATTGTGACCCTAAGTGATGAGAATCATGATCACAAAAACTAAAAACTGATCATCAACAGGTACAAAGGAATATCACATTATGAAAAAGAAGAAGAAGCAAAGAACCATACATCTTTACCATGCCCAAATGAACTCCTAGTAGAAGAGCACCACAGTAACTATGGTGAGCCCTGGGCTGGTGGTCGAGACGTATTCGAATTTCTTGCAGAATCTTCCCACATTACCCCTGAATCACGCGTTCTTGAGATTGGTTGTGGCACACTTCGTGTTGGGCTACATTTTATCAGCTACTTGGTTCCAGAACACTTCCATTGTCTTGAAAGAGACGAGCTTTCTCTCATGGCTGCATTTAGGTATGAACTCCCATCCCACGGGTTACTTCAAAAGCGCCCTTTGATTGTAAAAGGTGAAGATATGGATTTTGAAAGATTCGGGTCGGGTTTTGATTATGATCTGATATATGCTAGTGCTGTATTTCTTCATATGCCTGATAAACTTGTGTGGGTTGGGTTAGAAAGATTAGTTGGTAGGTTGAAACCATTGGATGGAAGAATATTTGTGTCACATAATGTGAAGTTTTGTACAAGATTGGGAGGTGATGAGTGTAGTAAGAGGCTTAAAAGTTTAGGGCTTGAATATATGGGAAAACATACACATGATAGTTTACTTTTTAACCATTATGAGATTTGGTTTGAGTTTAGAAGGATTAAACTTTGAAGTGTACTATTTGTGGCTCTCATGTAGTTTTTTGTTGGCAGACAATGTGAAATTGTTTCTATTCTTTGTGCAGTTTGGACACTGTTTCATGTACTTAATGTATTGCTAATATATTTTTCTAAATATATGAGATTAAATTACGAGAATAGTGTATATGATTTGTGTAAGTTTTGAATTTTGTTCTTTTAACTATGAGAAATTATATCTTCCGTCTAGAGATGAGGTGAAATCACTAGGTTACCTGTTTTCATCAAAGAAAACAAAAAAATAGCAGGATGTGATACGCTTATGAACAATGGTGGTGTAACAGTGTTGCATGGGCGTTCCATGGTCGTAGTGGTGGGAGGGGAGTGCTGCGTGTGAAAGCGTGGTGTAACGGGTTTATTAACTCGATCTTAACACAACACGTAAATAATTACAATTTGAATTGACTAATATAACCAGTGTGTTCAATCTGAACATTACATGATCTACAAATGTGTTGAAATTTAACTTGCTTAGATTTTATACGCAATGATTTTTAAACAGTTGGCGTTCACTTTAACGTTTCAAATTTTTAGTTTTTAAAAGCACTGTTCATTTCTGTGAAATTAGTTTTTCTTTTACACTTTTCAGTTTTCACCAACTCTTAATTATCGTATCACTTATCACTCTCAATTGTCTATTCTTGCTTTCACAATTTTTTAACTTTACATTTGTTTCTATAGTTTCAAGCTAAATATATAAACTAAATGAAAACAATTGAAATAATAACAATTATGAAAAAGGAAAAGAAGGTTATTTGAGCTAGGCGTTGACTGCTTATATTGTTATCAAGTAATCAACTACCGATCATATCGCAAGATTGCAAATTAACATTACACGCTTTTATCAAAGTATGCAAGTCGTATTGGGTTTATTTATCCAACATCTAAAGTATAACCTGTAAAACTTAAAAACTTGGCACCTCTAGTCACTAGAGTAAAAGTTACGTATTTAATAACTTATGAAACCTTTTAAACTTCTTTTAAATAAAATAACTAAACTTATAAATAAGAATTAAATGTTGTAGATTAATATTGAGCTCATGCAACCATTTATGTTTTCCTATACTACACCGCTCTTAATTGTACTTAAATCCTCATCATTTGAGAGCAATAATACTAACACCCTTGTACAACTACCCTAAATGTGATTTGGTAAAGTTATAGGTTAAGTACTAAATTACTTGCAAAAGATAATTAAAGCCTTAGAAAGTCCAAAATAACATTGGTTTTATTTAACAGAAAACTTAGATTACTTTAAACTATACATAAACCATTTATTAACAGATTAAAACTTACTTTTCCCTTAAAAAGTTTCGTTTCTTATCACTAAGGCTACAAGTGAACTAAAACAACATTGTATTTAAAAAAAATATAATGATTCATAAAAGAAAATTGAGCCACTTCATTAAAAAAAGAAAAAAAAAAAATTGGGTAACACACAAACGAACTACACCTTACTAAAATGCGACGTCGGAGTCCCCCACGACGTCACACCATCATCTCCACCACACTTCACCACCACCATCTCCGGCGACCTCTCCGACGTCACCGACTGTATCACCACCGTCGGCTTCACCTCCGGCAGCTCCGGCACCACTTCCCCTTTCAACATCTTCACCACCTCCTTCATCGTCGGCCTCATCCGATAATTCGGATGCACACACACCAACCCCACCATCAACACCACCTCCATCTCCCTCCGATCAAACTTCCCCACCAAACCACCGTCCGCCGCCGCCACCACCCTCCTCTCCTCCCACAGGTCCCACACCCAATCCGCCACCGCCACCCCGTGCTCATCCACCGCCGGCCGCCCTGACGCCACCTCCAACACCACCACGCCGAAACTGTAAACATCAGTTTTCACCGTCGGAACACGTGAGTACACGTACTCTGGTGCCAGATACCCCATCGCACGTGCCGGCACCGTCACGTCACGTGTCCCACAACTGTGCTCGTAAAGCTCCGACATCCCAATGTCGCACAATTTGGGGACGAAATCGAAGTCCAACAATATGTTACTGGTTTTCACATTCCGGTGAACGATTAAACGATCGCATTCTTCGTGTAAGTAAAGTAAAGCTGATGACACTCCGATTAGGATGTTTAATCTTGTTTTGAAGCTCAATTGATCGGAATTTGGTGTCCGATTGTGGAGGATTTTGTCGAGTGATCCGTTTGGCATGTGATCGTATACGAGAAACAATTCGTTTCGTTCGCAACACCACCCTTGAAGCTTCATCAGATTCTTGTGGTGTAATGAACCCACCATTGTTGCAAACTCTGTAGCGATTTGAGTACCAAAAGACGCTGTTTTGAACCGTTTTACAGCGGTGTTCCGATCGGTTTTGTACACAATCGCCGATACCCCTTCTCCGATGATCTGATTCCGGTTGAACCCTCTTGTCGCCGATCGGATTTCAGAGTATTTGAATCTTCTCGGCATTGTGTTTGAGTTTGTGATTATACTCCCCTGTAACGAACGAATTCGGGTTTGTTCGGGTCGGTTTTGACCCGGGGTTGGTTTCTTGATAAAACAGACGTACATTACTACACAACAGACTGTTAAAACCACCAACATGAGATTGACAACCAATAATCCGATGGCTAATTTGAGCCCTGTTCGTTCTGTATGATGAGTTCTTGGTGAATGCGACTCTGTTTTGGGCTTGGGTTCTTTGTGTGAAGCTTCTGGGAAGCAGATCATGCAGTTTTCCAACCCGATTTCTTCGACTTCGATGTTGGGATACATGGGTTTGGATTCGAATGTTTTGAAGTCCCAATTGTTGATCTGATGAACGGAGGATCCATCGCCGTTGGAAGCAGAGAACCCCACGTACATAAACCGATGAAATCGGTTTGAAAGATCGATTGGTGCTGTTAGAACCGGGTTCTGCGGTTTGATTTGATGGTATCCGACCCAAATCTCGATAATCTTTCTTGAATTGTTGTATTCAATCCATGAATTGATCGGTTTTCCAACCCTCAAATCGATTCCAATCGTCATTAAATCAACTGACGCAATTGAGAAGACGGAATCCATATCGATTGCAACATGATTATCGTTGATATCTTCAAGTCTCTTATCATATTTAGTATCAAATTCAACCGCCAAGAACGATGAACCAACTGAATTCCGATCATGGGTATGTGGTAAACCGATTGATCCGACGGAATACGGTAGCGAATTGGTGCCGGAGGTGATCAAGAACGCGATACCTTCGCCGGAGTTACAGTTCAGCGGCGGGGGGACGATGACGAAGGAGAAACGTGTGGAGAAAGAGATGGTGGAATTGAAATTGTAATCAAGAAATCGAATTGGGTGTTTGTAGAAGATTCTTCCGGTGTTCGGAAACGGTGGTTTTGAGGTGCAATTTGTGAGGTTTTGAGTGAGGGTGATGGTGGTTTGATTGATGTGTGCAGTGCCGTAGAGGGTGAAGTTTGATGGTGGAGATGAAGATACAGTGATGAAGATGAAGACGAAGACGAAGAGGAAATGGGGGAATAAGAGGTTTATGGTCATAGCATCCATGGAGTTCTGTACATTGAAACAAGAAGACGAAGATAACTAACTGCAATGAGCGAAGAGATTAATCTAAGGGGTGAATATAGATCAACCATATTTATACATAACATAATTCTTTTGAGTCTTGGTGTTGTATATAATTATATAATTTATTTATTACTGATAGAGACCGATTCGAGATGGTCAATCTCCCGATAGACCCGTTGAGTGGGTTAGGCTCCAAGAACAAAGATGAGAGAATAAAGACACAAACTTTTACTTTAATTTTCTGCTTAATCTCCATAACAATAGCAATGACTCTTTTAAAGACTTACAATGAAAACTAGATAAGAAAACATGGACATAATGGAAGTAAATTAACTACCCACTACAATCACTACTTTACTAACAAAGTAATTAACAAACTAAAATAGAAAATAATAATAATAACAAAAATAAGAACGTAGGTTGCATGGCAACGGGTATTGGGTACTCGGATCGTATCAATTACACTCTACTGTCTACTCTTTGAACGGGAGAAATACAAGCATTTAACATTCATGTGTGAAGATAAGTGAATATTAAACGACTATGTAGCCGTTGCTTCGACTTGTTTGGATAATTTCGCCTTATATGTTAGCATAAATAGGTATTAAGGGTATTGAGTTTGACAACTACACTAGAAATGTAGAAAAACATTTTACATTCTCTAAAATCTCACAAACTGATTTGGATTTGCAAGGTTGGGTATGTTTAGATACAAATCGTAGTTGTTAACGTCGATCGAGCATTGGTTGTGACCAGTATTTAAGCTTGTCCCCGTTTTAAAGACGTGCACATCAAGTAGTCTTGAAGACAAATGATAAACATTAAATAAAGATGGCAAAGGTGATTATATATCAAAAAATAAAATGTACTCATAATTTTCTATTTTTTTTAACAAAATTATGTACTGTTATTTCTAAAAATTTGATATGGACGAACTTATGATTTATAAACGCACTAGCGTATGGGCTTTATTTTCAGATTTGGGCTTACAGGTGTAGTGATCATGATGGCCTGATGGGAACAAGAAAAGCCCAGTATTTTTGCGTCATAGAAAGCCCACTATACTGACTTCTATAAGTTGTTTAAACTTTAAATGGATTATATGGGATAATGTTTGATTTATAATCAACTCAATACATGTTATGGACTTATGGATATCTTTTTGTGGTAAGATAAGTCGATTATTGTAGGATGATACGTGACTATGTGGTCGTGTATGTCATTGCTTCGTACATGATTTTTCTCCGACATGACTACTTATATATGACAGACCTAAAAAATGATTATGTTATGATTATATCTAAAATTAACCTAATTAACAAAAAGTCGTTACGATTGTAAAATTGTTAGCTTTCTTTCCGTGTTACTGACATAATGGTTATATTTTTATGATTATTGTTCACACCTGTGCTTTTGTTAAAGAAAGACAACGGAATTCAAGTCCATTTGATAGTTTCTTTCAGTTTTGTGCTCTTCTGTGAAACATGCAATTGAAGCAATGAATGGAATAGGTTTATATGGACTTAATGTGTCACTAGATAAAGCTCAACCAAATCCTTTTGGTAGAGACCGCGACAGTGGGCAAGACAAGAACTATGATTATAGCAGTAGCTGGAGGTGCTAGTGACTGTTTAAAATATGGTGAGCCTGGGTATTTTGCTAGACAACGTCCATCTAGACAGGGATCAAAAGGTGGTAACAAGCATGGTGGCAAAGATGACATATATGGCGGAAGAGGTGGCGGCAGCAGCCACCATGGTCCGGACAGGAATGGAGATCAGTCTTCAAGACAAACCTATCATGTTGGATTAAGTCAAACATTTTCTCTTTCTTAAGTTCTAAACACATAAGGTACTTTAGGACTTTAGGTGACTTTAACACCATTTTAAACCATAAAAGAAATTGTATATGATTATAATAATATTTGTTTCTTGTTTTGATTATGGTTAATATACTTTTACTTCTAAAATTTTAGGAATGAACAAAAGAACGTGACAGTCTATCTTTTTAAACTAACACGTAGAAATTACTTATTTTAACTTATTACCCAGCTTGTTTGCCTCTACTCAAGACTATTCTTTCGCATTTGAGGTTCGGTCAGGTCAAAATTTAAACAGAAAAATAAAGATGAGAGGCACAATTCAAAATGAAGAAGGTGACCAATTTCAATTTGTTGTAGCTAAAAAGGGAAAGATGTTGAAAAGGAACAATTCTACTTTGGCAAAGTCATAAGAGGTACAAAGTTCTAAATTGGACACGACTACCATATTGGCCCAATTCTATTTATAGCTTAAAGGACATCCCAAACTTCTTATTGAATAAGAGTTAATATTTAAAGAAGCACTTGGTGTACAAAAGTCATGGACCAACACAACCCGAACCGGACTATAGAAAAGAAAAACAGCCTAATAGGGACAGCAGACTGAACCAAAAAGAAGCGGTTTGGTACTGGGTTGTTAGAATTGTATTCATTCTTAACCAGTTTAGAATCTAAACTTTTACTCGATGTCATTAATGTTCTATTTTATTTAGCCTTGATTGGCAACTAGTTTAAACCGAATCAAAGTGTATATTTAAAAATTTTTAAAGTAAAAGTTAAACCGAATTATAAAAACAAATCAAATGATTTCAAAGAATAGAAAAAGAAGTTTTTTTTTCGAATAACTAAACATAAATGAAAAATTACTATCATCGTTTACAAATGTGAATCAAACAATCATCATATCATGTCATATAGAATATCATATGACCATAAATTCGTAATATTAATCCAAATGGTTAAATACTCAAGTTGTTCGAACTTCCAATAAAATTCTAGAATGTGTGATTTAAAAATAGAGTTAATTATAAGCAAGGTCCATGTGCTTAGTCGTGCTTTTACTTTTAATCCTTAAGTTCAGAAAATTACAAAGTTGATCTAAAGGTTTGACAAAACGTAATAAAAAGAATCTTTGTCATGAATGGAAAGTTAACTTTTAAGTTAAATAGATATGAAAACACCAAATACTCCTATTTTAAATTTAAACTTTTCAATTATTATTATGATTTTTTACTAAGATTATTTGTAATATTAATATATTTATTAGCTCTTTTAATAAATACAAAAATATAAGAAATCCACAATCACCCCTATTTTCTTTTCCCATCCAGACCAACTACCCTCGCCGACCACCAAATCATCTCACAGACAACCAGCAAACAATCCCAAATCAATCTGTCATCCGAATCCAACTTCTCATAAATTTAGCGCTACGCTCACAACTAAACCCTTAGCCAATTTTCCTACACAAAACGAGGAATTAAAGAAAGCGATGCCAAAGTCGTAGCCGTCACCAACGTTCCAACGAAGAAGGAAAGACCATGGATAGGAGGCCGAAGCATGAGTAAAATCAACGAACTTTTAACTCATTTGAAGGAAGATATTATGTGATTTTAATTCATAATTAAGTTCATTTATGGAAGACTCAAATTCAAAAAAATCAAGGACAAATGAGTCATACGCTAGTAAGAAAATAGTTAAAAGATAAGAAAATAGTGTAAATCTATTACATAACAATTTCATAAGTTTAAATTAATAGATAATTTAATCAATCATGCCAAATAGAAATTCTACAAGAATAAAAGATATCAAATGGTGAACTGTTTATTATTATTATTATAATCAATTTATTTATATAAACCGTTTTTTTATTTAGCTTTGTTTTATCATTCAAGTATAACGTATGGAAACAATTTTGAACTTTGACTAGGTCAGTTAAAGTGTCAAATCATTATATTTTTATTTCATTTCTAGAAAAAAATCAACCCCTTGAAATACAAAAAAAAAAAAAAAAAAGCAAATAACATTTTCTAAGGAATCTAACAAAAACCCAGTCACAAGAACATTGAATACCGATAATAAATTCAATTTAATAAAATAAATACAACCACTCCTCCATGTGTGGTTGATTGCAATCATGTGTGTTGATCCCTAACAATTATGAAGTGTTATATATACACACATGTATACGTACATATATGTGTATATATATGTGTGGTGGGGCAGGACTAGGTTGGGGTAGGGTGGGGTTGCTAGAAGGTCCAAACACTTGTATCATATGTTTGTGTTACCCTGACATCCTCATGGTAATAATGTTTTTCTTCTCATCATGAGTATTAGAGCGTGTAAGTTTAGTGGTGTTAGATGTAGTTAATAGAAAAAGGTTATGTGTCGAAAAAAAAAAAGTTACAACAAATGTTTATTAATCATGTGCAGTTGCTTGCGGATGTTTCACTGACCAGTTCTTGCATGATGCTAACCAAAAACTACGAATCTGAATACCCAAATTTGCTAAAAGAAAGCGGGTTACGTGATAAAGAACAAACTAATGAATTAATTCAACTTAAAATTGTAATCATAGTCGATGTATAGTAAGAAAGAGTCGTAACTTTGTCAAAATCTCTAAAAAGACATATTGATACTAGAATAAATCTCTAAAACGATATTTTGGTACAAAATTATTTTTTTTTATATTTAAAAAGCCAATGATTTAAATATTATAACATGTAGGTATTGATGGTTAATATGAGTATATCAAAAGTTATTTTATTTAAGAAAGCATTATTATTATTAAGTTGAAAGTAGAGTCTTAATTTTACAAGAAAACTAAATACTAAAAAATAATAGTGTTATTACTGATTAGTGATAGGAATACTGACTAGTGAACATATCAAACCACTTCAATAAGTTTTTAAAATTTGATTATTTCTTATACTATTATATACTTAATCTTTATTTTCTTTAAATGTAATTATTACTTATACGTATAAATCAAATTATTCCAACTCCTCAACATAGATCTCATTAAATTAGAATATTAGTAACACAATATCTTTTAAACTAAACTTTTAAAATTACTTTATAGATAATTCATTAACCACTTGTTCAAATTCACATGAGTTTAACTTAAAGAATAAGTGATTATTATGAATATTGCTTCCTGATTCAAATTCAAACAATCAAATCCCTCAATACCCACTCAGTCACATCATGGATGTTTCTCCTACATCATCATTGTCTTTGATTTCTTCTTAATTCACACGAGTTCATCATCATCGACTTCTTCTGGTTAGTGTACATTATTGTTTTATGAATGTTCATGATGTCTTTGTGAATGGCCCATTATTGTTTTTGTGAATGTTTCATGACATACCGTGGTCACATTACATAATTTTCTTGCGAACTATCATTGTTGCCCAATAAGTGATTGGTTAAGTGACTAGACTTAGTAATATTATCATTCGTTGCATGAATGATTCGTGTCTTTAGCGCATGCACACACATATGCCCAGTGTAAAATACTAACGAGTCAAATCAGTCTATAATGTGATCTAAAATTGATTTTCAATAGTACCACCTGAATCGTAAGTGACAAACATCTGTTTGGTTCGGTCTAGTCTCTAGACCTAGTCTGGCCTGGTTTGATCTCAACCTGTTTTTTAAAAACACTAATCGTATATAGACAGCTTATGTGATACACAAGTTTTGCATTATATTAAAGTGCAATAATAAAACTAGAGAACATCTTTTGAAGTATATATTCCATTTCCACAAGTATATATGTGAACCACAATTCACACTTTTATTCAATACTTATTATTTTATTTTATTTTTCTTTTACCATTTTAGGCGCTAGAGATCCAAACTAAGTGCACTTTTTCTATAAATAGCCTATCATTCATGTAGTAAAATTAAAAAAAAGTTTTGAGCCTCACTTTATACATGAACAACCCTCGCTAATATATGTACCCTAATTTAATCAACAAATATAATGTCTAAATGATATGTTTATACATATACCCTATTATATCCCCTACCGGTTTCACATCCCCTAGTACTCGATTGCTCATAAAATTTGTGAGTTTCCCTAATTCCCAACATTTATCGAGGATTTATGTTTATGATCTTATATGGTTTTAAATTACTCGTTAGGATTTCTATCATCTAAAACTTAACCTCTAACGCATCCTAAAAGCTAAATTGAAATATCAAGCGCTTACTATTTTAATTTGTTGATAATTTAAGGTTTTCAACACCTTAAACAAATAAAAAATATTTTCTAACATATTTTTAAGCATTACATAATATATTACTATATTTTGTTTCTTAAAGGTAAACATGCACAATGTTAATTTTAAGTAATTATACAATAATCACTTAATACCACACATATACCCAAACCCTTAAGCATTTTATAATTAAGCTCATATTCAATCGCACTTGGATGCTTCATCGGCCACCCATTCCAAATGTTTTAGGTTTCTCTGCAAGATTCAGGGTCTTTTAGTTATCACGAGCATCAACAAAACTCAAAGTTGGATGCACAAACACGACATGGTGGCAAGAACGTAGGTGCAACGACAAAATGAGACTACCATGATTAGCCTTAAATATAAACATAACTACATAAAACAAAAGAAATCAAAGGCTAAATGCAAATCAACTTGAAATAAAACGTAGAATATAAGATGCTAACTTTTGGAACAATTTTTGTGACAATATTCTTGAAACCAATAATGGAAATTATGCCTTTAAACAAACGTCATATATTCTTGAATATAAAAAGCTCGTTCGGTTGAAATTATGCCCACAACTTTAAATCATGTCCAAGCGAGTCAAAAGCGTAAAACTAAATATCACAATTAAATAAGTCATAATTCATTTAAGTCAAACTCAAAGTCAGAATTAGCGGTCGCTTGTTTATTAACAATTATCAAATTTGTTTTTTTTAAAGGCCAGCAATATTATTAAAACTAAAAAGAGACTAGCAACATGCTAGATGAATACAAGAGAAACTTAGAATATAAAATTACATGAAGCATTTCAATTTTCAATCTAAGTTGACTGGTTTTTTGGATTTTTTATCCAAAGAAATGACAAATTCTTAGCGTCTCTCCTGATATCTTTTGCGTCCATCCAATTATTGTTAAAACAACATTGGTTTCTATTCTTCTAAATACACCAAAAGGTAGTAAAAATTAGCATAAATCAAATCTTTGAGGGTACCCGATAAGAGAGCGCTGCTACCGGAGCATAAAAGGTCCTCGATGGATGAAGTCCTATGCATTACAAGCCTTTTCGGCCTCATTTTTCTTGCCCAAAAATCTATTTCAATCATTTTAAATGTTCAAAATAACTAATTGGCACATTTCGCTTTTTTATTTCTCTTTCTGTCTCTTTTATTTTAAAAATTCAGATTTTTATAAAACAAAGATATTTTTTTAAAAGCATATTTTTAATAAATTAAAAGGTATTTTAACTAAAAATACACTACGTTTTTAAAACAACGAAATTGTTTTAATAAATATTTAGCAACTACGAAATTATTCAAAACAATGAACATTTTTAGAAATACAAAATATTTAAGAACCGGTCTTTTCTAGAAGTTAATTTTTTAGAACAAATTTAAAAAAAAATATTATATGCATAATAACTTTTTATTAACCAATGTAATTATTTATACGTAATTTCATTCACATTTAATCTCAAAATATTGTTTTATATCTCTTAACTATTCATTGATTAATAATATTTAATGTTTTTTTATTCAATGTGTGTGATACATCAGATTATAACATAGTTTTGTATATCTGATTTCCTATAATGACTAAAGAACGTTAAAATAATATATAGAGTTACATACAGTTTTAGTATTAGCAACTAGTCCCAAAAACTATTTAATTTCAGTGAGGTTATATTTCTTTTACTACAATAGTTTCATTTTCGTATCAATTAGGGGTGTGCACGGTGCGGTTCAGTGCGGTTAATATAATTTTCAAAACCAAAACCGCGAGTTCGGTTAATACCATCTTTTTAACCGCAACCGAAACTTTGGTTAACCACACTTCGGTTAACCACCAGTTATGGTTAATTTGCGGTTAATTTCAGTTAATTAACCAATATATTTAACATATGCTTTTAAACCAAAATATTAACTAAAAAATTATTGTTAGGCTAGTTTTGGACCAATTTTATAAAGGTGTGCATGATATGGTTTATTTTTAAGGTCTTTGCCAAACTGAAACTGAAGTAGGGGTGTCCATACAACAATGTATGCACACATTTTGCATTGTTTCTGTTTGTTTATGATGTTTTTTCAATACATAACGTAATCCACTATGTAAATATATTTTTATAAATGTGAATTATAAAGGATGAATATATGAACTTTTAGTAAAATGATGAGGTGTATTGTAAATTTATTATAAAATAATGACATTCGGTTAGGTGCGTTAATGCGGTTAATTTGCACATCAAACCGAAACCGAACCACAATGTGCAGTTAATTGGTTATGCCTTAACCGAACCGTCGGTTAATTGTTCAGTTCGGTTAATTTGGTTTGGTTAATGCGGTTAATGCGGTTATGGTTCGGTTAAATCGGTTATTTGTTCACCCCTACTATCAATTATAGCTAGAAAATTAATGCCGTCTATTTATCTCCATACTTTAATAAAACAGTATCTAAGCGGACACATATCAAAACTATATTACTACTCAATAATTTTTTTCTGTTTCTCTCTCCTATTTAATAATTACATTAATTACTAATAATATTATTTAATTTTTAGATTAAAATAGTTTTTTAATAAATTAAGCAATAGATATTTTAACTAATGTTATTTCTAAGGAAATAATTATTCATAAAATTAAAAAACTTTTTAGAAAATCAAACTTTTTTTAAAAATACAAAATCTTTATAAATAAAAAATAATTAAAATTGAGAGTTATAGAAGAAAGTTTTTAAGTATGACATTTTTTAAAACGTTTGTTTTAAAATAAAATTTTTATTTTATTTATTATAAAAAAATTTCAATCATATCTTATTTTAAAATATAGATTTACTAGCTTTTGTAACTCGTGTGTTACACGGGTTAAATAAATAAAATATTAAATAAAATAGAATTTTATTAATTATAAAATGCTATTTTAAGATAAAATGTAATTGAAATTACATATTAATAAGGATTAAGTAATAAAACAATGATATTGACTTTTTAAACTTTTTGTTTAAAAAACTTAAACATTTTGTTTCAAAAAAACCGTGTTAATAATTTTGCATTATTATAACTTCCAATTTTAATTTTTTTTATAAATACTTTAGTTTTTAAAACCACCATGTTTTAAGTTTTTATTTATAAAAATTTATTTCTTTATAAATAACCTTAATATAAAAACTTCTTTTAAGTTTATTAATAAGTATTTTTAGGCTATAAAAAATTAAATAATATTATGAATAATTATAGTAATTATTAAATATGAGAGAGAGGCGAGAAAAATTTAGTGAGCAGGAATGTGATGGTGACAAGTGTCTCTTTCATTTACCATTTTATTAGAGTAGAGAGATAATTAATAAATTTTTATTCTATTAAATAAATTTTTATTCAACCCGTATAATACTCGGGTTTACTAAAGCTAGTACATTTATATATCTTTAAATGTCGTAATATCCCTACTATTATATAAAAGGCAAAAAAAATTTTTTTTTTTTGAAGTAACTAATTTTGTTAGTTATATAAACTTAAAAAACCACACACTCTCTCTCTCTCTCTCTCCCTCCGACCCTTTCAGATCACCACATCATTGTCATCGTGTCATTGCTGCCACTGTCACCTTTGCGCCACCGTCACGACCTTGGACCACTACACCAACGACACTACCTTGAACCACATCACACTACCATCGTGCCTTGAACTACCACATCGCCACCGCTACATTGAACAACCAGTTATCTTTTTCTGGGTAGAGTTTTTCCAACGCCATAGCTAGTCCTCGTCCTTGATTTCCCCACCCATACTCTATCTCTTTCGTGAGTTGCATTTCAACAAATGTGATTTGATAGATCTGGGTTTGAAGTTGAAGAAGAAAAATGAGGAAGAAAGTATTTTGTTAGAAGATGTAATATTTTTTAAAAATTTCCTTTTAAAAGATTGAATGAAACTTATTTTTTATAGTGTAATTTGTTTTCTTTTAAAAGAATTTTTAATAATGTAATTTGAGTAATACATAAATGAAAAAGTTCACTCCATGAGTCCCTTTTAGCATATTTTCTGCATTGCTTCCATATGACTCTGCCTCATTTAAGGGAATACTTTTGACTCTTTATGTGACCTCACATGATTTGTCTTTTTTGAAAACTCAAATTCTCGGGTTTCCTCTCATATAACTAATTGATATTTAATGTTGTTTTAGCTTTTTAAAGTGGTATAATATGAATACAAATTGTATTGTATTATTTCATATTACCCTGTCCACAATTTTTAAGATGCTAAACAATAAAAGTTAACATATATATAATCTTTTTATAATTTTAATATGGTATCGGCCATTTCTTTAAATATTATTTTGTTTAATTTTATTTAAGACCAGTATATGCGATACTTTATAGATATATTAACATCATTAAAAAGACGGTAATATATACACCGCTATAATTACTATGTAAATACGGACTATGTACGGTTTATATAATAACTCGTAGATTTTGAGGCTGATGCTTGAATTTATGTTCTCAATGGCATCTTTTTAGTTTCCAACTCTAAGGTTGTTAAATAAGCAGACCGTTGACTCAATTCAAGTCTAAGTAAACGAGACAGTCATACTCGAGTGAGCATGTCAAATTCACTTTAGTCAGCTTGTGGTTCGATGAAACAAGTTTTTTTAATAAAAATCTTACAAACTTTTGTTTTGAATAAGTAGTTTTTATTTTAACGGCCAATGTTTATTAGAAATCGATTAGGACTAGCAAGACACTAGCCACTAATCACACACCAATACAACATAGAGAGCACTAGCCACCTGGTTTTTTACAAAGAAAAATTACACCATTCCATCCATCTTAATTCATGATATTTTGCTTTATTCGTCATCCACAAAAAACTCAAGGACTTAATTTCCTTCAACACCCCATGCATGGATGGCTTCATTGCATTGAAAATGACCCTGTTTCGATGCTTCCATAGACACCATAATGCTGTGAGAATGATAACATGCACCGCCTCCCTTTTGTTGGATTCCAGACGAGTGTGTGTATGTATCTCCAATAGGTCCTTGATTGAAAAGGCAAAAATCAGGGCAATATTGCACCAACTCGAAACAAACTGCCAGACTCTAGATGAGAACATGCAACCAGTAGCAAAATGTAAAGCTGATCTCAATGTTACGCTTAGCAAGAGCATCCGCCGTTGGGATACGTTTCCTTTGAAGTCTCCATGCAAACACATTAACCTTCAATGGAACCCAGTTGCTCCAATGTAGGACGAAAGAATTGTCTTCCATTGAAGTTATATTACAAAGCTTGGACAATGGTGTAAAATCATCAATTAAACAAATCTCCCTATAGCTCGTACTCTGCTCAAGAATTTATACAAAACTGTGCGAGAATCAATTGCATTTAATGTGATCAAGCTTTATCATGCTAAATTTTACAAATTATTTACTTTTTTTAACGGTAAAATTTTATTACGAAGCTAGCAAGATGCTAGAAAACAAACAAGAAAAAACCATGAGGTTGATTACAAATTAAAATTACATTATGATTCCTAATTTTGAGTTTCTATTTTCCTTTTATGTTTGATTCATAAGAATAAAAAAGTTTTTATTTCACCTGACATTGGAATGCTTAATTTGTTTCTGATATCTAGAGTTTTCAACTTCTCTAGTTTCGGTTTTTTTAGTCTTGTCATTTAGTTTTTTAGTTTAAAAAATTACCTAAGAAAAATGAAAATGTTACCACATTGAATTCAACATATTCAAAAACAAACCTGATGTTTAACCAAAAAAAAAAAGTGTTTATTACTTATTAGTGTGGGCTTTAGTTTTCCCCGTTGACTTTCTTTGGTTTTGTAATAGGCAAATTACATTCCTCCTCGGTTTATACGCCCTTAATTTCTTAAAACTAAAAACCTAATTAGAAAACCGAACAAACTAATTTAGTTTGGTTTCAGAAACCGCATAATCCAATATGATTTTAAATGGTTTTGGGTTCGAATTGATTTTCTCTTTAATCACTTCTATTTTTTTTTTCTTTTTATTAAATTCAAATCTGCCTATTGTAAGCGTATGTAGTCCAAGTACATTGACAAATACTTTATTTTTGTTTGCAATTTTTCTAAAAAAATTAAGTCCACCTATTGTAGCGTATGTAGTCAAAGTACATTGATAAACACATATTTATTTGTTTGTTGTTGACTGTTTCTTACGCATAATATACGGATCAATTTGTCGTTTCATAATCAAATTCAATGTACACTTTTGCATCTAAATCGTAAGTCAGACGAATTCTAAACAAACAAAAACTCCCTCCCCGAGTCAACTCAATACGGCGAGATGTGAGTCGTCCGAGTTTCGTAACTCGCCAAACACGACTTTGAGTTAACTCGGAACACCTTCACCAACTCACCGCACATCTGCCTCACCGTGCCGGAGCAATTGCTCTGCATCACCAACAACACCTTCGTCAATCCATTGTTCCTCATTGCAGCTTCCTGTGCCGTACGATCACGTGACATGTAGCACAAGCTCCAGATCACTCCGACGCCGGACTCCGTCGCCGGAGATGACACCTTCATCAACCTCCGTACCACCGCCGGTACGCAGTGTTCATCTTCCGATATCGCCGTTCGACCTTCCGTACATGTGGATACCATCTCCAGCATCTTCATCGCTTTCTCGACGAGTTTGACGGAATATTCCTCGCCGGCGAGGATCTTACCGGCGGTTGCTACGATGCCTAACCGGACGATCTCCTTTTTCGTGTGGCGAGAGGTTGCAACGGCGATGAGAGCGGAGAAACCGGCCTCCACCGCCGTGTGGTCGGCGTCGGAGTTTGTTAGACGGTGGAGCTCCGTCAATAAGCCGCTGTGATCAGCGATAATCCGGCGAGATTCGTTGTCGAACGCCGCGAGTGATTCCAAAACCCTAGCGGCGCTAATTCTAGCGTGTAAACCGCCTCGTTGAAGAACAGAAACGAACGAGTTTAACAAACCTTCATCTGAGGCTAACCTAATCAAGTCCTGTTTAACTTGTTTCTCAAGCAAAATCAGATCTAAACAGATGACAACCAGCTCAATCACCTCAATCTCGTTACTAATTCTCAACAAATTCACCATCAACGGCACGAATCCGTCCAGTTTGAATAACGAATCTCTGTTCTCAACCGACAATTTCGCAAAGCTAACAATACTGGACAACATACCTACAGAAACGCTCTCCGTAGGTTCGTTGGTGATGAGTTTCTTCAAGGATTCAAGCGCAAGGTGGTGGTTGAAGGAGGCGTGAGATTGAGGTCGTAAGAGGTAGGAATCGGACCAGACGCGAATGAGGCGTCGGAGGGTGAGGTTGGGGACGACGTCGGTGGATTGAAGGACCTGCATGGTGGCGGGGCAGGTGTTGTGGCCGGAGTCGAGCCATTTCTGGATGCTGGTGCGGTCGTAGGTGACTCCGGTGCAGAGGCTCACAGGGGATTTCATGACGTCCATTGATATGGGGCATTTGAAGAAGCTGGGGACACTCAGATACAATCCGTTGTGGTTTTCTCTAGCCATTTTTTCTCCTTTTCTCTCTCTCTCTCTCTCTCTCTCTCTCTCTCTCTCTCTCTCTCTCTCTCTGTGTTTTATAGAGAGAGAAAGAAGGAAGGGGTGTGGGTGTTTTGAAGGGGTGGTGTGGGGGAGAGTCAATGGGGTGGAGGTGACGTTTTTTAGTCAACGATTCATTGTTCGGTGGGTACTTCTGAAGAATATTATTATTATTATAACTATTATTATTTTATGTTTGATAAAATAAAAAAATTTGAGGATGAAAGCGTGTTTGATCGTAGGGCATAAAGGGTGAGAATCTCTTGGGGCGATTGGGAGAACGATGAACGGATATGTACCAGCCTGACACCGTCCCAAAACACATAAAACGGGTCGGGTCGGGTTATTGGTCCTTGTTTGGTTTTGATACTGGGTCTGGTATCGTTTGATATCGGCTTTAGACCGACTCAAAACACACCAAATCAGACATGTCTTTGGTCCTTGTATATTCCATATTTTGGTTTCGGTACATGACTAGTTGGTCCAACCAATCGGTATTTGAATATGATGTTTAACGGTTCGGTTAACGCTTTATTTTGTTCGGTGTATTTGGTTATGTAATTTTTTTGGGTTTATTCATTAGTCTAATCAAACCGAATTGGAAACATGTATATTCAAAATGATTTCAACCGATTAAACTAAATTCACAATTTGAATATGGTTGAACTTAGATAACCGAACCATATAAGCAAGATTTTATAACCGATAACTGAATGAAAAACTGAATTCATAATTCAGTTCAATTCATTTCAGTCATGGATACGTTTTGGTTTATGTTTTTTTAACATTTCTGTCATCACCCTCTTTTGATCTATGGATACGTTTTGGTTTATGTTTTTTTTAACATTTCTCTCATCACCCCCTTTTGATCTATGGAAACTCATCATATTTTATCATTTCAGCAAAAGATAATATTGTATTTATAAAAAAAATATTATATATCTTAACGTATTATTAAAAGAGATGATTACTGGTATAACCGTGTTAGCATAAATCATATCTTATTTTGATCATTAGATTTAACTTTATATACAAGAGAAATGCTAGATTTATAAATAATTATTTACGATCTTTTGGTTTTGAAATTTACCCGAACTAATCATATTAACTTTTATTTTAATTTTCTCTTTCTAATTACTGCAAACTCTTCATGAGTATGAGCATTCCATACACAAAACAAATATTACTTTCAGGACTTATTTTATACGATGATCATTAAGTTTTCTAACTGTTTTTTAAAAGTTATTTAAGTTTTCTCTTCATTTAGGTTATTCGGTTTTCCCTAAAATTTTCAATTCCATGTCAAATTTTTTCAAATATATATTTTTTAACAAGCGAATCGGTCAAATGAAACATATAGTGATCAAGTTTATCAATCCAAACCAGAGGCTCTATAGTCTGTCCTTAGACTATGTTTTTAGGGGTGTTCTCTTGAGACCCTCAAAAGGGCTTTCATTGAAACCCTTATTGTTTAGAGACTTCAACCATAAAACCAATAGGAGTTTAAATACTTAAAATCATATAAAACTAGAATGAGTATGCACTTTATACTTTTCAAACTTGTACAATGTATAGTAAGTTATACTTTGGTCAACGACTAAATCTCATTACATTAAAATAGTTAACAGGTAGTAATCTAGACTGTGATCTACAAATTTATGTTTTACGGTCATTTCATATATTTTAGAAAATAAATTATATTTAAACCAATTAGCCAAACTATATGTATGTTACACAAAGATATTTTATTATTTTAGAACTAATGAAGTATAATTGTATAAAAGTGCATCGTGTGATGGCACTACTTAGTGGAGGTATTTAATTAATTATTTATTTTGGAAGGCAAATGAAAGATACATAGTTTCCGGATGAAAGTAGGCAGAAACAATTATAAAAAATAACAAGTTTTTGAATTTAAAACCTTGATTTGGTTAGTAGAACTAAATGATCAAACATGTAATTTAGTTAGTAATATCAAAAGAACAAATTATTGTATATCTTAGGATGCGAGGATCGAATTTAAAAATGAAATTATCTTGATAGCTCGATCTTTGGACTTTGTAGCTAAAATTATATGTAGTAGTTGTTTAGTTAAAATGTTATCTAAATACATTTGGACAAAAATAAATTCACTAAAACTCTCTTTAAATCAAGTGTAATGGTTAAGTAATTGCAATGATGACTGGACACTCTTATCGATGCAATACTCTAGGCAAAATTATCATGTTCACTTGTGTTTGGCACTTGTTAAGAGTTTGACGTCCCCTTTAATTATCTTGCAATAGTGTTTGACGATCCACTTGTGTTCACTGCATTCAGTCTAAGTGATGGTTGTTGCAATTCTCATTGGTAGTATTAGACACTTTTGGGCGGTATCGATAGGGGTGGTGTTCCTGCACTCCTGATCCTCTCCATCCCAATCTATTCTATTGCGCTTCACAAATTTTCCTCTCGATCTGCATACAATTTTCATCCATTCCGACCTCAAACCTAAAATTTATCTATGTGGCCCTTCATCTCGATCTCTCAATCATGTATAGTTTGTCCTTCCTAGTGCAAACTACAGAGAGAGATTTATAGATTTTGATCTTTAGAACCTAGCTAAGCCTAGAAGGGAGTAAACTACATAGTCCATTTTCTCACCTAGTCGGGTTTGACTTTTTACATATGCTAGTCATGTAAACGACGAACAAAACCAAATGGTACGGTTGAACAATTCTAAGCCAAACTACCTAAACTTTGTACAAAATTACTGTAAAATCTCACCAATAAACAATTTGGATGATTTGAACTTTTTAAACCGGATCATAAACACACTTACAAATAAACAATTTCAAAAACATAATCATTACTATATTTATTTAACAATATATATATTCTTTTATAGTGCATGGGCGCTAATTTTGTAATCGATTAAAGTATTGAATTTATCAGTAATTTTGAGCGTGGTAATAACTTTTTAAAACTCAAAATGTCATTATTAAAGGTTTACGTGAACTTTAATTGTATGCTTAAACAAATGATTTGTGTGGGTCCCGACTCGACAAGGTGAATATGGGGTCCACACATTGAAGATGTCCATGCAACGAAAGTCAAACCCCTCAATCCCCCTTTTACTCGGATCCTTACGATTAAAGATTTCTTTTCATAATTTACTGTTTTTTTATGTTTTTTTTAAAAGTTGAAATACCTTTCTACTTCGAATGAAAGGTGTTGTGTTTTAATTGTGCTTATTTATTCGTTTTCCGGCCGGAAACACCCTTTACCCCCTCAAGAGGAAAGTTATAACTAGAAAAACTTTGTAGCTCAACCCTGAGCATTGTTGCTCCGAACGAGACTAGAACCCAATACCTTCTTATATTTAAATACCTTCTTATATTTAAATATTTTGAATAACTCAGCTTAACCACTTGAACTAAAAATTATTGGTTTTTCATGATTTATATAGTTATTTTAAGCTTACCTTTTATATTTTTAATTTCTAAAAGTTTTCTAATATAATAATACTTAATTGTTTGTATGCTTAAATTAAAAGTTGTTTGAGTAACCAAAGTTTCATTTAGTTTGTTAAATTAAAAACTAATCAGGCAGTTATATAAGAGCATTCAACCATTCAAAATGAGGAGCTTAAAAACACTGACATGTCTTCCTTTTACCCTTAACAAAAACTCACTCAAAAAACGACTTCTCAAATACATATTCTTTTCTCCTCCTCTCACTTAATGTGTTTTTTTATATAACAAAAAGTACCTTTTTTAACTTAAAAATGCCTTCAAAACATAAAAAGGGTGCTCTAATACTTCAAATAGTAATTGAAATACATATTTCTTATTTTTATCCACTCCAATCTCTTATTTGTATTGCACACCTTTTTAGTATTGTTTTTTTTTTCTAATTAGTGCCAAATGAGACAAATTAGGCTTTATATGTTTAAACTTGTCTTGGGATAATATAAAATTATAAAATTAAGGGTGATGTTAAGTATACCTCCAAAAACCTTTTTTTTTTTCTGTAAATAGGTTAATATTTCTAAGCATAATTCATTTTTGTGGTTATAATTTACTCACTTTACTAATTAACATAAATTATTAATAATTTATATAGATAAATCAATAGAATTATTAAAACTATCTAAAAGTAGATTTTGGAAATCATTAATTAAAAGATATGGTAAATTAATTAAAAGGCTTAAACTAATAGTACTCAACAATTATTTTGTCAAATCAATTATGACAGTGAATAGATGAAATAAAACTAAAAGTATTTTGCTATCATTATAAATAAAAGGGTTCGTGTGACACAAAATCAATCAAATTAACTTTTTATTTTGTCAAATAAATGATGAAAGTGAATAGATGAAATAAATTTCAATAAGAAATCAAAAAAATATGTTGATGTGGCATTTATATTATAGTTTTGTTGTTATATATACCTTACATTTAATTCATTTGTAAAAGAACAGGCTATAAGAGTTAAAATGATGATTTTATTGTTATATCTTACATTTATCTTCATTTTCCTATTGAAAATTTTTTATAAGGGTTGAATTCACATAATAGCATATTAGTTTGTATTTTCAGTAATATAGTTTTTGCATATAAGAGCAGCGTACTTCAGTTTCATTGTGTTTAAAGCAATGAATTATTATCCGTCTATAATTATATAGGAGCGTATTCTAAATCGTATAAAACGTTAGAATAATGTTTTGTCGTTTAATATTAAAGCAAAAATTAAATTTTTGAAACTAATTTCATTTCAGATACAAACCTCACGGAAATCACCATATTTGTTTATTGATCTTCAAGGAATGATGCAATTGTAATCTTGTAATTCACTTCAGGTTAGAATTTCATTTTCGTTAGTTTCCTATCATAATCTTTAAATATCACATGAGCTGTGATTTAACTAGTTTTGTTAGTATCAGATATTAACGGGTTTTATAAGTTTACCGATAACAAGTTCTCGTGGACACAGAAAGAAAGAAAAAAGACGTTGGTTATATCTTTTCTTATAACTGCTAAGTCACACACCCTTTAATCTTACTTCAAAATCCATATTTTTTCATTATAGGACTTGAAATTTAGAACATTAAAAACTAACAAGAAGAAACATATTTTTAACATATTTTAGTAGCGCCAAAAAGAAGTTGATTGTTCTACTCTCTTTTTCATATTTCTCTTCATTTGATTAATTCGTGTAGACTTTATACGTTAATCTAGTAAAACATATGGATAAAATAACCTACTCATAATTATATATATTTAACCCTATTAAATAAAACAGATAAGGGCGATTGTTAAATGTTAACCGAACATACTTTTTAATCAACGTATTATTTATTATATAAGGTGAAATTAGCATCAACCAAATAGTTGGTTGCGCGTGTGACATTAGGCTTGTATATTTGACTTTTGACCAACCCATTCAAACCAAACAAACCTAATCTAATCGGACACACCCAATTTTTGAATGCTCGCCTAATTTGAATTCATATCTACCACCATCACTACCCAATTTTCTTCTACCTTTTTAGAATAACAAGCATCTCCATAAAATAATAATACTAATACTACATGGATGACTAATTAATCAACGTATTTTTTATAAATAAGTTGGTTATGGCAAATCTTAAAGTTGTAATTACCCATATGGGGATTTTGTTTGATTATGTTATCGGTAACCAAATTTAATTGGTACACGCGTGAAAAACTTTCTCCGGATGAGCAAACTATAGAGCTGAATTGCAATCGACTATTTTAGTTTTGTCGAATATTTTCTTTTCTAGTTAGTTATTGGTTCATGGTGGTTGAACACTTGAAAAAGAACCTTTCGACTGGATGGATCATAATATAAATTATTTTACATTCATGCAAATACTTAACCATTGATCGTTCAAGGAGTCAAAAAAGATAAAAATAAAATAACCTTGTTTAAGAAAATTTGATCGGTTAGATATTCAGCGAAAGCCCTAAATTCCCTTTTCTGCCAAGGTGGACAAATCGGATTCTGGGCCCAAATTGGTTCGGGTTTGGTAACACTTGAAAACAATGCTAATTCAGGTTTGTATTTCTCATATTATAAAAGAAAAACAAATTTAATATAAAATTTACTTACTAAAACAATGTTGTTTTAAGAATATTTACCAAATTGGTTTTTTAGTGATGCAATCTATGCAAAATCTCACTTGCTTATTTCTCACTCGTTATTTTATTGACTACTTCATTCATTAAATAAAAATTAATTTAAATATTGACTTATTTAATATTTTGAAATTTAAGAAAGCCAACTTTTTTATTGATTTTGGACGGAAAGGAATAAAAATATAAAAAGTACTAAGCATTCAATTGTGTCTTCATATTTTTCAGGCAACCCAAATTTAACCCCTCTCAACAAATATAAATGTACGTACATACAAATTTTATTATTATTTATTTAATGTACTATTTTGAAGTATTTTGTAATTTATTGTCTTTTAAAATTAAGATTTGTTTATAATTGGTCTTTTCCTTTTTTTAGATTTCAGCAACGAGATAATTTTGTTATATACTACTAACAAAAACCTTTAAAAGTAATTTAAATTATTAAATATATAAAGAATTTATTAATCAGTTGGTAATGATTGAAAGCTCCAAGATAATTACCATATTTTTATTTATTTCATAATATTAAAAAAACAATAAAAATTAAATCTTTGTTTAGTGCGTGCAAGACAGTAAATAAATCAAGCCAAGTTGAGCTCAAGCTCCGCTCATTCACAAACTAACTTGAGTTTTTTTTTTACCGAATCTCGACTTATGAGGTTTTTTTTAAAATAAAATTATAAAGTGTGTTTTTTATTTTTAATCGTATTGGTAAAATAAAAATTTAAAAATGAAGTTAAATTTTGAACGGTAGGACTATTAAAATTTTCAAATAATTCATCTAATAAATAATAACACATTTGTATTTTACACATATACATTTATATTTTTATATGCATTGGTAAAATATAAAGGCAAAGAAAAAGTTGGAACTCTAAATACTAAGACTATGAAAAGGAATTTAGAACTATACAGTTTAACAAAAATAAGAAATCTGTATGTTTAAACATACTTATTAATATCTTTATTAATATTTTTTTGGAAGGGGTTAAATTTGGGTATGCTCAATATCACTATATATAATACTAGCTTTAGTAAACCCGTGTATTACACGGGTTGAATAAATAAAATATTAAATATAATAAATTTTACTTGATTATAAAACGATATTGTAAGATAATATATTATTTAAATTATATACGAGTAAAAACTATAAGTGATTAAACAACGATATCAACTTTTTAAGTTTTTCTTTTAAAAAAAAAAATCAAACATTTTGTTTAAAAAAATTGTCATTTTTATAAATTTCCTTATTATAACTCTCATTTTTAATTATTTTTGGTTTTTAAAAAAATTATTTTTTAAAAACACTAAATTTAAAATATTTCATATTTATAAATAAGTTTGATGTTTTAGAAAAAATTTTATTTTATAAAAATTTGTTTCTTTAAAAATAACATTAATAAGAAATATATCTTTCTTAATTTATTAGAAACCTTTAATCTAAAAAAAAACTTAAATAATATTATTTGTAATTAAGGTAATTATTTAATAGAAGAGAGAAGCGGAAAAATTTTTATGAGAATAAATGTGTTGTTGTCACGTGTCGTCCATGGTTACCCTTTTATTAGAGTAGAAGGATTCAAATACAAAAAATACTTGAATTTCATTTATGCACCGATGCACGTAAAAGAAACAAGGGATTAAATAGTTTTATATTTTTTTTTAAATATAAATAAGTTTTGCAAATACACAATTGTGGATTTGTTTCAAGGTATATTTGCCGTTACAGCATTTATTATTTTTAATATTTATTTCTATATAGAATGGGTACTTCATACTTGAATAGATTTGACCATCATAGTCATGGACTTTGACTCATTTAATAAAAAATAGCTATGGGCCAAAAAATTTGGACTTCCAACCATTTAATTGCAATATAAATTGGTCCAATTTGTTTACGATTTTATGACTTTTAACACTATTTGAAGTCTTCTTCTTATCTTCTTCCCTGTTTCCTTAGAATTGAATATTTGATCGAAAATTTAAAAAATGAACTTTTATTGAAATTATTATTTGTTGTATTCAAACTGTTTGACGTGGATTTTAGTAATAAAAATGCATTTTTAACGGGTACATGTGTTAGTTCCTAGTCATAGAATTGTTTATTTATTAAAAGTAATAGGGCAAACGGTTGAACCGGTTTAAACGAATTGATTTCATATAGTTTGGTCGCTTTGGCTAACTCAACAGGTTTAATTTTTCATTTTTCAAAATCAAGTTATTGATTTGAGTCGGGTATATAATATATGTATATCTATATGTAATGCATTTCATTTAACCAAACGGAAACAAATAATGCAAACTCAATAATAAATAATCATTTTATGAATAGTTTGAAGTCATGTAAACGATAATCTTGAAAATAAAAATTCACGTCTAAACTGTCTTATCAAACATAGTTTTGTTAATCCAAACCATGCTTTGCTTAAAAACTCCGTCAAATCATATCTACCAAACCGTAAACACCACACACCCCTAATGCAAACTATTAAAAAAGTTTTGTGTACTTATCCTTTGAGTTTTTTTTAGTGACAGTGAGATATCACCGTTGAAAAACTCACAGGATTCTATCAATACTCTGCTAACTATATGATTATATAAAACACAAGTTATGATTTGGTCTTCAAGGTTTAAGGTAGAAACCAATAAAAAATGAATTTAAACCTAAGATTTATTTAGGAAATAAACGCATACCGCTATGTCACGTTAGAGATTTATTCTTTGAATTTTGGCCAACAGATTATCTTATTTTCTTTGCAGTCCCTTTCCTTTGTTAGTCAAGGTTGCATCTAGTAGGTTTATATGCATTGCTCGAATTGTAGACTCATCTAGAACTATTTGACGAATGTGCCATTTTTTTAATTTATTTACTAGATTATTCACATCATTTAAGACATTACAGTATATTGAGTTTCAATCATCGTGACAACCTGTAACATATTTTAAAATAAGATCTAAATACAAGTTTCTTTGCATCTTTATTAGCACCCGTTTGTTATCTATTCCAATCTACTTGATTTATTGTAGTTACTAGTTAGACTAATTGAATTTTAATAATACAAAATAGTTCTTAATACACTAATAAAAATTCATACTTGCATATCGACTAATAACCCTTCCGTCTTTCAATCTTATTGTCATGGGTGATTTTGCATGCCTTATTTTTATAGATTGAAACTATATTTCACTCACCAGGATGAATATAAACGAAATGAGAAAAACATATTTTGGTTTTAAGCAAAATAAAACGTAAAGTTGTATTGATATATAAACGAGATTGCAATTTACAATAAAATTATAAGTTAATAGTGCTGGAATAACCAATTTGATCAACCCGAAAATATATGTAAACATGTATAATTGAAGTAAAATATTTAACCCTTTTCTTATTATTGAACTCGACAAAAAAAGCTGAATATATAACCTTATATTTATACTAGACGTATATTTATTCCTATCAAAACTCAAATACTATTTAAATAATCAAACTAATAATTATCTATCTCTAACAAACTAACAAATACTGATTATGTAAACCAAACTTTTAGTTTCACTGCTTTGCGTTTTTACTTTGTCTAGAATAACTTTTTCAATTGTGAACATATCAAGATTATATTATTCAAATAATATCATTCATCAACTTGACAAATTATTATACTAAAAACTTATAAATTGATGTATTAAAATTCAATTTTCTTTGTTCGTAGGCAAATCAAGTGTGCGTAGCCAAATTTTGTTTTAGGAACACATTTAAATCGATTTTTTAAATGCTTATATTTAAAAACAAAAGAACTGATTCTAAAATCTGCTCTATCTATTTTTATTTTATTTAACAAGGAGACTACGACATATGCTAATAAAATTTTACCTATCATATGTCGGACATTATTTAAAACGTGATTATAAAATATAAATAAAAGAATATGTCTAACCAACATAATCGCCTAAAATCATTCCTAGCTTTGATCATGTGTCCTCAAAACCAAATGTACAGAAATTGGCAGGTTAACTCGTCTAACCGGTTCATTTAGCCACCGCTCGAAAAGACAAAAACAATTTACATTAGAAGAAAACAGATCCCACACTCGGGGAAAACATGATCATATAAATAATCGAACTTATGTACACTACATCACAAAAAACACCAGATGAAATTGAATTTGAATCCTCTAATATAAATCACAAATCAAAATTAGAAACTGAATGAAAAATAAAGGAGAGATGGTAATTTAGTACTGGGGAGGTGGTGGTAGAGACTCAGCAGACTGTCGCGCAGTTTGGGTTGAGACTGATGATTTATCTGACCCACGAACGTTATACCTTTCATAAACATTTTCACGGTTTTCTGACCACCATGTTTCAGCTTGGTGTTCACCAAATCTCCTACGGCTGCAAATATAAACATGATTTTAGCATTAATACTTATTCTTTTTATCAAGTTTGGAAGTATAGAGATTAATATTGCATCATCTTGGCTTAATTAGTAAAAAATTGGCAATTTTGACCCGTTTGACTATAAATGGTCTGATTCAGGATATGTTTTATCTCTAATAAATAAGTTATTATGCGTGTAAAATTAAAAAAAGAGAAAAAAAACTTATCCTACAAGGATATATGTCAAATGGGTCAAATGTTAAAATAGTAATAATACCTGAAGCGAACTCTTTTAAGATCTCTGGTTCCATCGCGTAAAGCCACAAGTGTTATATAGACACCGGGCTCATACTGTTCAATCCATTCAGCCTCAACTTGATCAGGGGCATTATAGATATTATTACCACTATTTGAAGCTGGATTTCTAGTTTTGAACCCATTACTCTCCCCTTCTTTTGAGCCACCATTATACTTATTTCCCAAGTCTGCCCCTACACTTCCATTAAGAGATCTAGCATCATCATTCTCGTTTGAAACCCGTATTGATTCCTTAGTTTCAGTGAATCCAGAGTGTGTTTCAGTCGGGCCCAATGCAGAACCTGCTGCTGATGTGTCGACTGGAGAGTTCACGTATGATGTGTTGTCTAGGTTTGATTTTGAATGATCATTACCATTTGTTTCAGGATTTTGAATAATGGAACTGGATTCCAGACCGTTTGGTATCTTGATGCTATCAAGGTCATAGGATCCAGGTGGCAATCTTTCGGCGATGTCTTTAAGCTGCAGTAAATGTTGATTAACCTTAAATTTAATTTACACATTATCATGATATGGAAGTGATAAACCTTGGTATATGATAGATAGTAAGGTAGAAGTTCTTCGTTCTTAATATAGTGAAATGGCTTGAGTAATTTCCTAGCATAGTTTTTTTAAAAAGATTTCCTAAATCACTAATGATACACATAAATTAAAGCATTCTGAACTATCTACATAACTTGTTAAATGATTAACATAAAGTTTAAATTATTTCCTACAAAGCCTTACAAAGATCTCATTAAGACCTTTAAAATGAGTCCAATACTGAATGTTGTATGTCATATAAAATTTAAATTATTTCCTACAAGATATCCTTACAAAGATCTCACTAAGACCTTTAAAATGAGTCCCATATTGAATGTTGTATATCATATAGCTTTATATGTTTATTTTTTTATGTTCAGCCCTTAAACTTCAAACAAAACACATTATATGTTAAATATTTAACACATAAATATGACTTCTTTCATGCAAAATACAAGTATATAGTTACAAAGAGATCAATGAGACCTTCAAATTCATTGACTTTGATATTTATTTTATATTCAATTTTGATTTTTTGATTCATAATTCTTATAAATAAGGGTTATAAATAAGTATTCAACATAGTAACAGTTTAAAATGAATATGGAAAATATCTCATGCTAATTTACTTATAGATATAAAAAAGTAATATTTTAAACATGGAATTGGTCAGATATTTGTACTAAAAGAAAGTATGTCATAAATGTTTGACAAATCATGTGGATTATTCTAAACATCACAGGTTTTTAGAATAAAATTCAATAAAGAAGTCTAAAGTGAAGTCACTTTTAAGTTTTAACCTTATTAAGTTTATGTAATTATGTTTAAAATGTTTGATCTATTAATTACGTATCACACTTATCTATAACCTTGATTAATAAATATCATATTTAATATTGGACATATCTCAAAGGCATTACTAAGATCTTTAGAATTATGTAAACTAATTTATATATGTATGTTGTATACTCAATATGTATAATGAAGCAATCCGGCCTCTCCCCGAACCCTAGGCAAAGCGGGAGCCAAGTCAAGCATCGGGTACGCCCTATGTCATATGCTCAATATATAATATAGATAGTTTAAAATGCAAGGGTTTAAAATATAGTTCCAAAAAAGAAAAGGATGAGAGTGAAACATTTAAAATGTAAATTAGCATTTTCGCATTGGTGTGCGAAATTAATAAAATAAAGAAGAATTTCTCCATCCCTAGATCAACCATGAAAAGGTAAATAAATGGCATAAACAACCGAGACTATAATCTTACGAGGTATAATGTAACTCCAAGAAACCCTTTTGTTTTCAAAAATCAAGAAGTCAAATTTCCAAGAAATCTTAGTTTTCAGAAACCAAAAAGTCAAAGAAATCCACATCATGGTATTTTGACTAATAGTTTTACTGAAAAGCATGATCCATTAAATTATTGACATGGAATTACCTGTGAGGTAAGAGATTTGATCACATCTTTTGCAGCTGTAAATTTCGCAGACTCATCTGCAGCCAATACCATTGCTTCCTGAGCCTGTTTTCTTGATTTTGCAAGCTCTGCTTCTTGAATTTCATATTTATGTCTCAAACTGTCAACCTAAACATTATATCCACATAAAAACTTAATAGCGTCTCAAAACAAAACAACATATTTCAGCCTATTGCCCCAGTTACTTAATGGGTCAACTAGGTTTAAACAAACTATAAAGGAAATGGGTCGAATGTCACCCAAAATTTAAAAGGTTGAAACTATTAATAAAAAAGTTGAAATTTATGGACAAAAACTGTTCAGGGTCAACCAGGCTCATTTTGACCAGCCAGACTGCTTATGTTTTCCACATCTACATTCCCTTTTAAAGATTTTGAGATCTACCTGCCCACGTAGTTTAAGAACTTCTTGATTCAAGAGATCATTCACTTTCTTTAAACTATCAGCAACATTTTTGGAGAAAGAAAGCCCAGAAGTTGTAGGAATGGGTGTTGCGGAACGTGGTGGGCTCGACTTTCTGGAAAGTGGCGAAACGGGCCTGGACCCGGCAACAGACTGAGTCACAATAGGTTTCGGCACCATATAACGATAATCACTGCCAGTAGCCAAAACAACGTCATTAAGCTGTAACAAATTACTCGTTTGGGAAGAACGACCTGCTGCAAATACATCGGCTTTTTTCCCTTGTCGGGCAGCTTTATTATCCAACAATTTAATTAAATCTTGATTTGATGGTAATCCAGATTTTGCTAATCTGACTTCCGATTTATCTAATCTATCTTTATTTTCAGCAGAAAGCCGAGGCATAACGTTCCGTCTGTTAATAACACCAGTTTCAGCCAACTTATTTAATTTAACAAAACACGAATCACACACACGGTGCGGTTTGCTTGGATTAGGGGCTAAAGCTGCTCTTAAAGCTTTTCTTGAACTACAAGAATGACAATGCACAAGCCCACAGTTATAGCAGTTGTGCCTTTTTCTAGTGAACCCAAAAGCTTGTCTGCAAGATGCACATTGAGATTGTTCGGTGCCAGAAACCCATTTGTGTAGGCATATTGCTGAGGTGTAATTTGACCCACAAGCTATAAATTTCACATGTCGGTCTTTTAAAGATTCAACTAATGTTGGTGTTTTTCGGTCTTCGACATCTCCATGCCCTAACCGGCCATTAGCACCTTTTCCCCATGTGTAAACCTCGTTTCTTGATGTTAAAACTGCCACATGGTAGTCACCACAAGCAATTTCTTCAACAGACTCAACAGATAATTTATCTTCTACTAAACACGGTAATTTTCCATCACATTGAGGATTTCCAAGTTGACCATAGACCGTACTTCCCATGGTGAAAACATGTCGTGATGTAGTCAAACCCACTGTTAAACTATGCCCGCAAGCGACTTTGTGGAAATTGTACTCGATTAGCGATGGGACACATGTCGGTTTGAGCCGCGGCTCACGGTCTCCATGACCTAAACGATTTTTATCACCATCACCCCACGTAAATAGCTTTCCAGATGAAACTCCCGAACTAGAGCGTGTTACAATTACTTCAACTACAGCCGCAGTGTGCCATACTCCACATGCAACTGCAATTGTTCTTAACCCTGATAAAGATTCTACTTCTTTTGGGCAGGTGACGCTTTCCCGATCACCATGACCTAGAACACCAAAAGTCCCGTCACCAAATGTAAAAAGTTGCCCAGTTGATGTTATTAAAGCAGTATGCCATGGCCCGCAACTGACTGACGCAACTTTAAGTCCTTCGAGCGATTTGGTGATCCGTTTTGGGACCCACTGACTGACATTTTTACCATGCCCAAGAAGCCCAGCGTTGTGGGTCCCGTCTCCCCACGTGTAAAGCTCGCCCGACATTGTGACAGCACAAGTATGGAACTCGCCACATGCGACGAAATCGACATTGCAAACAGATAATGACTCGACTAGACAAGGGGTCATAACGTCTTTTTCAAACCCATGACCAAGCCTACCACCTGATTCCTCACCCCATGTGAATACTTCACCTTGCCTAGTCACAAGGGCTGCATGTCTCACCCCACATGATATATGATTTACATCTAAAACGACATTTGTTTCTATCGGTTTGGGTAGAAGTATATCTGTTCTTCTTGTGGTTACAGAATTAAAATTTCTATCAGGACCCACTTTGATAATACTATCAGAGATTACTTCACCCCATATATACACATCTCCTAATGCATCATAATCATCTTGGGCTGATCCGTGACTGGAAGTACTTGGTTGACTAGAAACACTAACCCGAGAAGCATCTGACCCAAATCCTTTGACATGCATAGTTGTTTGGTCAAAAGGTGCATTTGGCTTTTCGAAATTGGAAGGATTTTCTAGACGATAATTCATTGGGGAAGTATTTGAATTTGAGCTAATAGAAATGTCTGAAGAACTTAAATCTCGTGATGCGCTAATGGAGCTGTCACTTGCACTGTTTGATGTTATATCTTTATTATCCTGATGTTTAACACAAAAAATGAGACAAAATATAGCAAGAAAGTGTATTCTATCATGAAGATAATACAATAGAATCTTTTTTAGGGATCCACTTAAACTTACATCAAAATAAAGGCCTCCTTCACTCCATCCATCAATTTTAGAGCGCCCTCCTTGTTTAGAGGAAATCAGTGCTTTGAGGCCAGCAATCCACACTTCAGCCTCAACTTTGTCCTTGCAAATCTAGCAAAGAACAAACAATTTAAAGAAATAAATTCACAGAAGTTAGAATCTGCTTGTATTTATTGATATTAAAAGAACATTACTCACCAAATCAAGAGATCGTTTCCCGTTGTTATATATGAGAGAAAATGAAAGATAGTCCTTGTCAGGACGTAGAAAACGCCGGAAGACAGCCTAGTAGGACATTTAAAAGGGATACATCAAATGAAATATTTATCAAAAAAGCAGGTGTGTGTGGTTATGCAGAGGAACGAAGCAAACATATGCATAGAGGATAATGAAGGATTATAGATGCTTACAGTTCTTTGTCCAGGGATAATTCTAGAGACCAAGGCTAATTTCAGGCTTTTTTCCCCACTGCTGGAAATCCAAATTAAAGATGATTCATCCTGTGTATATTCAAATTATAGGTTAATCAAATGACAACAGATAAAAATCGCAAGTTTCGATTTTGGAAGAAATTCCTACTCGCTTCCATATATACATTTGGCACTATGGTTCTTTGTTATAATATATACACATATATATACTTTTTCAGTTTTCTGGCAAGTGGTGAACTGATTGTTTTTCATTAGTGTGCTCTTTTGTAAGGGTACAGGACATCATCATTAGTTGCAAGAAGCAAAAAAGGAAACTTTATGCAAGAATGATTCAATGAATCTAGTTTGATAACTCACATGAGAGAGTCTAAAAGGACAAAATTTGGGCTTCCCTTTGCGGCCATATTTAAGTAGATGTGTGCCCTTCTTCAGAGCAATTAATGCCTGCAAAAGGCAGAAAAAGTATTTAAGAACAACAATAATGCTGGCTGCAATATCTTTCAAATAGAAACCGCATATGTGCATTCCAAAATTTAGTTTATAGTTCATATGCATACTTCCACATGACACATGATGAAGTAAACTAGAGATTTATCTTGAAGAACCACCATGATATGTTTAGCATCCCATGCCCTAATAAAATTTGGACTCGCTCTTGTGCAAACATGCATTAAAACAAATAACTTCTCGACTATTGGCAATCAGACAATGTAAGTTTTGTAACCAACACATTACACATATGTGTAACTGTAAGTTATACTGTAACTTTTCAATGATGTAAAAGTGTAAAACCAACCCATACCCCGAATACACCGGGTCCATAAATGAGTTCATATCAATTACTACTATATCCAATAAAAGCCCAAAACGGCATCCACAACAGCAATTTCATAGGGTGATAAACCATATGTGTCCTCCCATGATACCATATACCATAGAGTTATCCCCCCAAAATTCAACTACAGAACAAAACACACCAAGAGAAGACACTAAAATCCACAATTGCATCAACACATATTCTGTCAAATTTTAGAACACAAAAAACGCAAATTCGTTTCTAATTTGCTAGAGTTACATAGAATAGATAATATATTCGATCAATTGATTCAATTCAAACTAACAAGGTCGCATCTTATTCCACAGTATAAAGCAAACAATATATCAGATTCTAAACATATATATACCTGCTCAGTGTCACGGTGGGCGTTACCGGAACTAACAAGATCTGCCATTCCATGTGACAGATTCACCGGACCACCACCATACGCCGACGCAATCTCCGGTCATCATCAACGACGAGCACACTTCGTCGTCCGCACACTACCATCAACCTTCCGCTTCACATCCAACTTCAAACCCTCAAAACACCAACAATTCTCCTCACAACACTTTAAAACAAACGAAATCGTCCTCTAAAACCCTAGGAATCACCACCTCCGCCCCTCAGATCTGTACACTGTGCCAGTAATCCCTTAGGGTTGAACAATTTGGAGTTTTGTTCGGAGATTTTGGCCGCCGTTTGACTAGAGGAGAAATTGGGGGATAAAGATGTTTAGCGACGGTTTCCGGTGAAGATGAGGGAAGATCGCCGGAGAGTATTAGCGACGGTTCCGGCGGTGTGACGCGTGAATTGACGACGGAGGAGATGATATCGGGATCGGAAAAGGGATTGAAGAATGTGGTGTCGTCGGAGTAATAATCGGAGTCAAATATATGGCAGAAGAAAGAATATTTTTTCTTGCTGTTTGGCGGAGTAAATGGTAAAGAACATTAGTTTAATTTTCTATTTTATACTATTAATTAAAGCTGTAACATAGTATTACTGTATTAGTATTGGAGGTATATACTTGTGATTTGCAACGGTATGTATTGTTGTGAAACCTGAGGTGACGTTTGATTCACTCAAGAATTGAAAATAAAATTAGAAAATTTTTTATTCAAAATCATATTTGGTTGGGGAACGGATAAAATTGGAATTAGAAAATTTTCCCCTTTTGATTGAAATTCACATTCCTTTCACTTATCTATGGAATGTTTAACAATCCAATGTAATTTTCAAAATTAAAATTCTAATTTCACTCAAAATTGACCAACCAAACACGTTGTCAACTTCAACAACATTCCAATTCTAATTTTAATTCCATTTCAAACTCAAATTCTTTGCAAAACATTATGCGAACCAAACGGTCCCTGAGAGTTCAGAATTACAAAAGTTTGTAAATAAAAATAAGGGTGTCGTAAAGATAACCGAGTGTTTAGGAACACGAATACTTGTAAATAGAGATAAACACGTCCTAGGGTAGTTTGGATGAGAAATCTACTTAAGTGGCGGTTATAAGAGTCGGACATATTTAGATGATTAAAATAAGAAGAAAATTGGAAAAGCTTTTAAAATGAAGGAGAATATGTAGATCTATAAAGAAAAAATACGCTAAAAGACGAAAAAGATTAAGGGACAAACGAAAACTATTCAGAGGCAAGTTTGTAACTATATCTAGATAACTATACCAATGTGTATCATGTTATGTTTTACAATTAATAATAGTTTCATTATTTAAAAAACTAATGGTTTAACTCAATCCTTATCTTTCAACATTGTTTTAGGGTTGTTTAGTAGACGAATCAAATCGAGTTAGGGTTAGCTCGAACTTTACTCTTTAAATCGAAACAATTTCAAGCGTGTTATTTAAGAGTTATATTCAGATAGGTTTCAAGCTATTTAAACAATTTTAACTAACCCAATCATTCTTGTTGATTCCGCCGACTGATTATTTATGACAAGACATTCTACAAAGTCATAAAAATAAAAACTAAAATCATATAGATATATACAAAATAAGCTTGTTCAACATTTCAAATTCAAAGCAAAATTTACTATTAAATGTATAGCATAATTAAACAAAGATTAAAAGTTAAGGTTAACCAAATACAAAAAACAATACTTGGTTACTAAATAAGTGAAATAAAAAGGGTTAAAAGCATATTTACCCATCTAAAACTCTTTATTGGCATATATACCCAAGCAAAAATTTTAAATGCATATATCCCCTTACAAAATCTCATAATTGGCAAATTTACTCATTTCATTAAAAATAGTTTATATAATGACTAATTTGCCATTATTTTTACTAAAACTTTATAATTGGCAAATTACTCCTTACAAACCTTATAATTAGCAAATATATTAAAAGCATATTTTCCCCTCTAAAACTATTTAATGACATATATACTCATATGTAAATGTTTATTAATTTTTTTGGAAGGATAATATTGTAATAACAATAAATTGGGTATATGTGCAATTAAAGTTTTTGCTTGGGTATATATGCAATTAAGGATGTTTAGAAGGGTATATATGCAATTAATCCAAATAAAAAAACCAATAAAATAACTTGTCAAGAAAGTAGTTAAGCACTTTTACCTTAAAACGTGGGGTGAGAAATAGCAAGAAACTGAAAATAGAGTAAGATATACAAATAATTGAAATTGAACAGAACATAAACCAGCTCGACCAATCCAAATCAAAGTCACATCCAACTTCGTTCATTTACAAATCAAGTCAAATCGGCTCATTTACAACTAAGTTTGTTTTTTTAATCTTGACCGAGCAATATTCCAAAATTTGGATTAATTTTCATCCGACTTGCTAAGTGAAGTTGTAAAATGATAATTAATGAAACTTAGGATATTAATTAGTAGGGCGATCTTTCGTGGATTGTGTAGTAGTTTTCCTCGGAGCACGCGTGAGTATAAAGAATACAAAAGTGACGAAAGTTGTCTCCTGCTTATCGGTAATCTTCGCAGGATTTTTGGAAGGCGAGCTACGGTGATTTGTATGTGAGAGACCACCGTATGATTAATGATGAACGTGCAGGGGGCCCATTTTTAATAAACTAAAGTAAGTGGGGTGTATGTGTAACCTTACATGAGGATACTCAACAAACACTATTCGATTCAATGCATCCTCTATCCTTCTTTTCCTTTGTATCAATCAAAATTATGATAAAATCTTTTTAGCTATTCTATAATAAACATTGCACCTCAAAAAGTCTTACAACTTAAGTATTTATTATGTTTTGTGTTATTATATGTGTTAATTCTTTGAACTTGCCTTAAAATTTAAGAAGGATCACATTTATCTGCATACATATTGTCGAGCATATTATTCTGAAGTAACGATAATTGGTCACTTTTCAGATGATCTAATACTTGACTGAGTGATTGTATTCACCTTGGTTAGTTCATTTGATGATCTAATGTTTCATTTTCATCACGAAATAGTTTCCGACTGTTATACAACTTGTTAGAATAGTGTAGTTGATCTATTGTTGGAATTAAAAGTCTAAGTTACGAAGGACTAAGTTTAATAAGCTCAATTCACCTCTCAAGTGACGACAACTATAAGCAAGTTGGATTCGAGCAAAATGTGAAAATATGTTTTTGCATGAGGCATTAGGATGGCTTACAATTATTAGAATTTGTTTGCATGATATGTATGATAGTATGATGTTGGTATCAATATTGATAATTGTTAATGCTTTAGAATAGGCGTGTTAGTTGAATACTTATCTAGGCGGATATAATGATCGATTTGAAAGTTGACATGACCGTTTAAAATCTTCTATGTTGTTCGTTTATTACAATCCATTGAAGCGGCACATATAAATCAACTAGTTTTGAGTGGACCAGACAAAATCAAAGAAAACTATTGACGGTTGCCTCGTCTCTTTTTCGGCTGACCCAATGTACCTGAGTAGCCAAATCTATCAACCACCTAAAATAACGATTCAACCATCGATCTGGCTTTTAAAAGATAACCACTACAATAGGTAGAGAAGAGGAAATAAAAAAAAAAAAAAACATTTAGGGGAAATTAACAATAACTATTTTTTATAAGTAATTAAATACTTTGCATGATTTGGAAGTAATGATTACCAGGGCTCTTGCCATCATGACATGTGTGATTAGTGGGACTCCATCACACATAAAAATCCTCATTTTGTAGCATTATTAGTTTCATTTGCTTTTAGGGTTTATATTATATAAAATTTAGTTTCTACATGTCTATAGGCTAGTTTAAGGTTTTATACCTTCACATACATGACTTTTTAAAATATATTAATATTATGGTCAGGTTTATGTTTATTAAAAGCCTAAGGTCTACATATACTTAGTTGCCAATTGTCTTAGAAAGAGATACTTGATTACTCGTACTTGTTTCAATATCCTTCAGACCAAGTGATGTGTCATGGGGTCCTTAATCGGCTATGAACCACAGTTGACGAGGATGTGGTTACATCCTAACCACACACCAATAAAGTTGTAAAAGACGAACCAATCAACATATTCGCTACTTATATTAGGCAGGGCCAGCCCAATAAGGTTATTGGGCCAGGCGGTGGCCTAATGCCTCCACATGTTGAGGGTCTTAAGTTTTTTCAGTGTTCGGGCTAGGATAATCATAGTTTTGGATTAGCTATTACGTTTTGGGCTAACTTTTCTGTTTTGAGTCAGACTAGGCTTTGTCAATTGAAAGAGATTTATCTTATGAGATTGAGTATGAAAATTTGATTAAAGAGTTTGCTTCAAAAAAGTTAAAAAAATAAGCTTTATATAAATGTTTCGCATGTTTTTTAAATATATAAAAAGTAGATTAAATTTTTTTTTAACTCGCCAAATATAAGCTATTTAGTTTATTTTTTGCCGGTCCCAATCCCGGATAAATGAGGAGGGTTTTTATTAAAAACTTAAGAAAAAGACCTCTAAAATTAACCCCGCCTTAGGGCACTAAAATGATCGAGCCGGCCCTGATATTAGGTATCCTTAGGCTTACAACACTTAAAGTTCCTAAAGTCAATGCACACATTAAGCTTGTTCTTTTAGTTAATGATAATAAATTGGACAACCATCCAACACATCATGGTGAATCCATCATCTTTTGTTTGGATTGCAAAATGTTAAGTTTGGTTAATGATAACATTTTGAATCAAGTTATGTCGCAACCATCAGTCTTAGAAATCCAATAATAACACCTACACCTGACAAAATGGGCGGGTTGGGTCGGGTCGGGTGGCGGGTCAATATGGGTTCGGGTCAGGGCGGGTTTGAGTCAGAACGGGTTCGTATTAGGAACGGGTCAGGACGGGTTTGGGTTAGAATGGATTCGGGTCAAGACGGTCGGGTCGGATCAAAAAAATACAAAATTCTCCATTTCCAATAAAACCATACATTTGATCACAACTGGCAAAATGGGCTGGGCGGGTCGGGTCGGGCAAGGTGTTGAGTTAGAAAGGGTTCGGGTCAGGATGGATAGTGCGGGTCAAGATGGGTCCATCTTAAAATTGCCAATAGAAGTTACAAAATAGACATGTTTCATTTTCGTATAAGTTACAAAATTACCACATAAGTTTATTGAACAGATCAAAAAAGATTTATAGAAGTATACAACTGATAAATCAAATGAAATGAACAGCTCTAAGAAAATGATGAAACTAATAAACCAAATTAATTGAATATATTTGTAAAAATTGGTAGAACTATGATGACATGGAGAAGTCATCAAGTAAAAAGTATCACTTAAGCACGTTTATAAAAGCAACGGAGAAGCTTTCCTCAAAGATGAACAAACAACTTTCTTTAGTCCCAAGTATCGAACGTCCGTTTCTATAATCTATGGCCGTTGGCGAAAGTGGTATCCGGTAAACCAAGGCAACGACCACAACGGTAGGTGAAGATGAGTGTAGCATCCACACCATATTTTCTTTATCTCTCTCTCTCTCCAATTTAACAGCGGTACGCAGTAAGCGGCGGCGGCGGCGGTTGAGAGTATGGGCGGTGATTGGCAGCTTGCAGTCGTGAGTAGTGAGTTTTGACATGTTATAGTGTTAAAAGCGGATTAAGACAACAACCGAGCAAATGTTAGGTTGCTTGACAAACCGCCTCACAACCCGTTGCGATCCATTTCTAGTTTTAATTCAGCCCATCTTGACTCATTGTTAATCTCACTTGTTTAGTTCAACCCAACTTGACGCATTCTTAAATTTTCCCATGTCCAGGATGACCCATTAGGTCATTATGAAAGACCCATATGAACCCAAAATTTGGTATACGGGTTAGCTTTGCCGAGTATAATAACACCATAAAATCAGATTTTATTATGAACACATATATAAACCATGATCATCCCTCTATTTGTCTACTAATCTTTCTTCATATCTTAGAACCTAAATATTATAGCCCATAGTCTGTATTATAGTTAATAAGTAGCGGTGAGTAAAACCATTGCTGAGAAACCCCCTAGCTCAATCCTGATCATTTTGCTCACAGTAATACTTGAACTCATGACCTCCCAACATTTATTTATTATGGGTATCTCACCTTAACCAGTTAGGATAATGATCTTTTGAGACAAATAATGATCTACTCACAGTTATTACATGCATGCTAATTATATTTTTATCGTTCTCGTACCGTTGAATCGACAAGCAATAAAATTTAAGCATCTTATACGTTTTGATACAAAAATAATTTTTTTATGTAAAACAAAAAATCACGTAGGGTTTTAAAGATATTAACACTTCATTATTTTTGCATATCAAATTTTATCACGCCCTTGTGGTCTAACCATCAACCAGTTGCTTGCGAGTTGCGAACCCTAACCCACGAACCTCTCGAGTCGCCGTCGATCCCAACTTCTTCTCCGGTGCACCGGTTTCCAATTTTACCTCCGGTGACAATATCTGATCCCCTGCTTGCTTACAGGCACTCAAAGCTAGGGTTTATAATCGGCACAAAGTAATTAACTCGAATTCTCGCTAATTACCGTTAAATTATACTTCTTCTTGTCGAATTGTTTGTTTTTGGTTTTGTTTGATTTGATATGTTGGTTGAATTTACAGAAGCAATGGCAGATGGCTACTGGAGTAGACAACAACAACAACAATTACATTCATCTTCAATGCTTAAACGACCTCGTGCTGAGTATGGTATGTGGCACTTAATCTCTTGTTTAGGTTTTTGAATAACGTTAGTGTTGGTTTGTAGTTGGATGTATACCTTTATGAGATTGGTGCTTTGATTTAAACAAGGGGAACTCTATGGCTGGTAGAATTTGAATTAGTAGTAGTATTAGTATTAGTATTAGTATTGATTTGGTACTTAGGTATATAAAATTGGTACTTTGATTTGGAATAGAACTCATTGGCTAGTTGAATTTGAAGTAATCGTGTTACGATAACATGGATAATTCTAATCTGATGTTGGAGTCTAGGGTGAATGTTATTATGAATCTATTTTGTTAATCCAAATTCTAAAAGGTATGGAACTTGGTTGTTATTTCATTCAATTAACCCTATAATTTATCCCCAAGTGTGATGAGATTTCAAGATATCATCTCTAAACCATTAGATTGTGTGTTTGATACATTTTCTACCAATATAGAGAACACCAGATTGAAGGACAATAGTTATGGGGAACAGAGAATTATTTGTTTTTTTTTTTTGGTATAAAACTGCTAACTATCCGTCTGTTCATATAAGCATTGTGTTAGAACTATTCCCATCGTTATAGTTCGGATGATAACTTTAAGATGTGAACAAATACAGACCTCCCACCTTCTGGCTTACCATTCTCGCATACGATGCATAATTATCCACCACAAAATGATGATATTGGCGGGGGACATACCGTAAAGGACACAGAAACAATAGGATCTGCATATGACCGTTACCTCCAGAGTGCAGTAACTTTCTTATCACTCACCTTTGATTAGGTTGTTTTAGGTCATTGTACCTGTTTGGGTGTTAAAGCCTGTTCTTGTTGTGATTAACCTTAGAAACTCTCATCGGGGGAAGGAAGTGGCTATGGCGTCTCAGGTTTAGGGAGGGAAGTTAGTGGTGGAATCACAGGAATGCATGCTCTTCCTCTATTAGACCCGGTTGCAATGGCCCGTGGTGGGCTCATGGGCCCAAATCCTGCAGCCAATGGCCGTGGCTTTGACCGCCATTCACCAGTTGATTTGATGGCCCGACCCTCACGTGACACATTACCCCTTCCTGCGGATGCTTCTAGTACTATATATATTGAGGGACTTCCATCCAACTGTACCAGGAGGGAAGTAGCTCGTATCCTTTGATGCTGAGGTTAAAATGGGTAATTTTGGGCGTTGTTGAAAACAGGCCGGGTTTGGTTAGGTTGACCGAAACCATTTTCCTGATTTGCCTGTCAAATTTGATTACAAAAGTTTTGTTATTTCAATTGGTGAAAACAAGCCAGGTTGGGAAAACATCGTTTGTTGTTACAACTGGTAAATTTAACCCATTTGCTTAAATCTAATTAGAAAGTGAGTTGGTTTCTATTTTCTGCCTAATCTATCGTTGGCAGCTAAGGTTAAGAAAAAATGTATAATTCGTTTCTATTTCCTGCAGTTTGTCCTATATATTAATTAATAAACCAATGTAAGAGGTGTTATTCATTTAACATACACTTTGGGTGATGTTTTCTCTATTCGATTAGTTTTCTGTTAACCAATTTTTTAAACAAAATTTAACCCATTTGACCCATTATATATAAAACATAACTCAAATCAACCAATTCATAAGTCAACGAGTCAAAATTACCACTAGTACTCTAATAGTTAGTCCTGCAGCATTGGATACATACTCACATTCCTTTACTTAAGCCCCAAGATATATTTCGCCCATTTGTTGGATATAAAGAAGTAAGGCTTGTAAGCAAGGAATCAAAACATGTAAGCCAAAATTTATAATTTCACTTGTTTACAAATCTTACAATTCTCCATTTTTTGGATTTTATATTACTTTGTTTTTAAAATTTGATCTTCCTTTCTACTGTATCACAGCGTGGTGGAGACCCCCTTATCATTAGCTTTGTGGACTTCACTACTCCAGCTTGTGCGGCAACTGCTTTGAGCGCTTTACAAGGTAAATAAGTTATTGTTTTCTTGTAAAACCATGTTTTCGTAATCTCTAGTCATAGTCATGTTATAAGATTATCTGCTATATCTTTATAAGATCTGAAAGAGTATATGCTGAAAGCAGGTTATATAATGGATGAACATGATCCTAGTTCTCCAAGCCTGAGGCTGCAGTTTTCAAAGCATCCAGGTCCACGATCTGGACCCGCACGACGTGGCGGGAGACGATGAGCTGGCATGCAGGTGAAGATAATAATTCTTCTAATGCAATTTAGTATGTTTTGAATTCCTGTCTTGATCTTTACAAGTTATAACTAGTTTTCCCTAGAGCACTCCCTGATATGATAACTTACTAGTTATTACCTACAACATGCAACATTTTAGATTTATTCATCTTTGAGCAAATTTGGGATATGGACTGTAGATTCAATCAGATTGAACTATAGTTTAATTCTTTTACCAAAATAATAAGTGACATGGGTTTGAGCTCATATCACATGCTTTTTTGTGTTTACTGAAGGTAGGGATGACGATTTATCACAAAACATGATAATAATACCCGGAAACATATATTACAATTTAAAATTCTTCTATAACGAATAACTTGAATTACGAAACTTTGTGTGTATTAGAAATACAAATAAATAATTATTGAGAACTCATTTAGAGACAAAAACCCTTAACACCTAAATTGAGACCCACGTAGTTTACGATAGCGATTTTTTTCTCATATAGAGACGACCTAAAGCTATTAGTGTTTAGTGTCCATATACCGGTACTTAGGTGGGTTACATAATTGTACTTTAGTGTTACGGTTTGACAGTAAAGTCTATGCTCCCACACTAAATAATTAGGTGCAACAGAGTGAAGTCACTATGATATTGATATATTAGATGGGCTTTTATACATGACTAGGTGTATGTTTGACAATTTATTGATTCTAATTTCTGACTAACCGTCTTTAAGACGACATGATCCAAAATTAGGATCTTCGAGGATGTTAAGGAAATTAGGTTTTTGGCACAAATTCATTCAGGTTTGGTCAACAGAAGTCAAAACAAGTTTTTGGTCCAAACGGTTTGGGTTTTGAAGCGGTTTTTGAGGGGTTTCACCAGTTTTAACCTATAGGGTTGCGTACCGGTTTCAACCTGGAGGTAAGAAACTGATTTCAACCCTATGGTTAGGACGGTATCTAACCTTTCCTGGCACTGGGTTTTTTTGTCCGCATATAAACATAAACGGTCGGTTACTCAAAAGTCAAAAATGATTATGCAAATGGAATGGGACTAATGGGAGGAGATTTGGTCCAAGAGGAGCCAGCCCAATCGATCCTGTTGCATTGCATGCGTTGAAAAAACGACGCAGGCTTTAGTGCTTGACCGCTTGAATTTGGGCTTACATCTACTGTTGGGCCCATTATTATTAATCAAATATTTGAGATTTTGAGAATAAGCAGGGGTGAACAAACCGGTTTCAGAATCCCAACCTGGTTGGGTTGACCGGTTTGAATTGTGGTCAATAAATTACATACCGGGTCGGGTCCAACCTAGGTTCATTTTATATAATTTTAAATAATATGATGGATTCGTAGTGGGTTGAATCGGGTCTGATCGTGAAAAACCTGAGTTGGGGTGTAAAGGTGACAAACTGCTTTGAATCTGTTCGATTGAATTGGGTTGGACCCTGGTTGAAGGGTGACTAGGTAGAACCCGGATCGGGTTGACTGGATTGACTACGCACCTCTAATTATAAGTTATAGTTATGAGAGTTTAGTACAAATAACAGAGCTATTATTTATTACTAATAAAGTAACAAGGTTTTATCTAGACAATAATAGGGGTTATTGATCTATGTGATCAATGAATATTTTATGATTGGATGAACTACAATCATTGACATTTTTTTTTCTTAATGCATTTGTTTCTTAAAAATTTGTGAGTGAAAATAATTGTGAGTGAATGAAAGAGAAAATATTATTGTTTATTTTTAAATTTAGAGAAATACCGTTTGATTTTTATATATATTTTTAATATTTTTGTAAGTGGTTGTGAGTGTAGGAGCGAAAAAAGTAATGATCAAGATTTAAAAAATATTATTAATTGAAAATAAGAGAAAAAAATAGTGATTTTTAGTGTAATTATAAATATCAAGATAAGAAACCTGGTGCAAATGCTCCAATTACTATATTTTTTTAAATCCATAATTTTTCATATGATATTGTTCTTTAAAAATTTAACAAAAACTAAGCATTTTATTTTTTTTAATTTGAGCATATGTTTACCATGTATTTTTTAAATCAATTAAAAAATGTTCACGTGTTGTTGATGTAACTTACGTGATTATCACTTTGTGTAATTATAAATATAACATATGTAATTATAAAATTTTATTTGTGTAATTATCATATAATTTATGTAATTATTTTTTAAAACCCGAGTAATTATTATTGCGCGCAATCATATGATAAGATGCGTAATTATAAAAATTACTTGTGCGATTATAAACATAACTTGTTTAATTATTATATTATTATGTAACTATTTTCTATTTTTTGAATAATTGTAATCGTGTGTTTCATAAACAGGATTTGTGTAATTTTCATATGAGGTGCATTATTATTTTTTATAACTTAAGTAGTTATTATTGCCTGTAACTATAAAATTATGTTACGTAATTATCAAAGAACTAGAGTAATAATATAACTTTCTACATGTAATCATGGCTAGTATAAAATTACCCTTCTCCAATCACACATGTTACGTCTTGATGATTCACATACTTTACTGGTTAAAGGTTGAGTATGAAACCGTAAAAATGATGACCTATTAAGTAAATCACCTCATTAAAAAAAAGCTCACGTGACATATGAATTGCAAAGCGCCATGAATAGTGACACCAATTTGATGACGTGGAAATTACTGATGGTGTGTAGAGGGGTCTCTCTATTTTCTCTTTGATTAATGATATGGGCCATATGGCCTCGTTTTACTAAAAATATAAATAAAAAAAATAAAAAAAACTTTTTTTTGACGCCGTCTAATGTCAAAACGTCAACAATCAAAACCCACTACCCATTGGTGGATAACACACGTTAATGCATGGTCAAAATTAACATCAATCACTTTCTAACATACTGTTTTAATTTCCACGTCGCATTAAACATAGTCATGCATGACAAGTTTAGATCACGAACAATAATAAGAGAAATCTAATTTTAATAATTGACTATGACCTATAATAATTTACACCGACAATCTGGTTAATAGTGTTAAATATCTTTCAAATTCTACTTTTGTTAGAATAAAACACATATAAACACACTAGGTTATATCCTCGTGTATTACACGGGTTGAATAACAAAAATATTAAATATTTATTGATGATAAGTAGGAATTGTAAAACGTTATTTTAATATAACATATGATTAAATTTACATATGGTTAAGTATTTAGATTTTTTTATTAATTTTAAAACTTTCGTTTTAAAAAATTGCTTTGAAATTTTTTTATTATTTTATCAGTATTTTGTTGTTTAAAAACTTCGGGTTTGTTTTAAATAAATGTTTTTTTATAAAAACTTTTATTTTATAAAAAGATTGAATTTAAATATTTAATAATTTAAAAAAGCTTCATTTTTTTTAGAAAATCATAGTTTTAGAAAATTTTATTTTTGAAAAAATATATTTTTTAATCAAAATACTTAGTTTTTATTTAATGAAAAAATATTTTAAAAATTATTAATTCAAGGACTTGAATTTATAATGGAGAGAGAAAAAGAAATATTTGGAAATTAGTTACTTGACTTTTAAAAAAGAAAATAAATAGTTTAGGCGGGAAAATAATTGGGGGAACCATTGTGGGAATGCCATGTGTCCCACATTGTAAAGGATTATTAGTATAGATTTTATAAAATCATACACATTAAGAGCTATTGGTAGGTTTCCAGATAATGTTTGCTCTATCCTAGATAATGTTTTTAAAACCAGAGCAAACAACATACCAACTATCTTACCGTTTACCGGTCAGATTGGATTTAGAAACCGTATGACACAATAAATAATAGAAATATTAAAACTATTAATCTAATATACAACTACTTCCAAGATCCCAACTCAAATACCTTGAAAAAACGGCAAAGAAAAATAAGAAATGCTAATGCCCATTATAGCTTACGATTATATCTCTATTTTTAGTTATTTGGTAAAGTGAAAACAAAATTTATATAGTATTTTACATAATATATAATTATTATTTAACAAAGCTGACACATATATTCGATTAGTTATGTATAGAGGACTTTTATTGATCGAGCGTTTAACCTATATTTGGTTTTACTATAATCAATAACCTAAACAATCCAACATCTAAAATATATTAGGTTAGGGTCCGAAGTCCGAACCAATTCAAAATCCAAATTATACAATCTAGTCGTAATTGTTTAATTGCATTCGATTGATCTAAAAAGAGTAAATAAAGTAACCTTATCTTGAAACATCAAAAAATGAGTTTGTATACTTGGAACTATATTTTAAAAATGTTAAATAACTTTTGCTATCAATTAAATATTTGAATATCTTTGATAAAAACAACATACATGTAATTATAATTAGAAAATTGTAAACTTGAAAAAATATTTAGAAAATAAAGGTAACCATACAGAATGATTTTCGTCGTTGATCTTATGATTTTTAATTATTGAAATTAAAGTTAGATTTGATTTTGCTCTTTAATGTTTCACAAAAATAATAATTTTCTTTAAATATTAAAATATCAATTTACCTTTAAAATTATTATAAATTGTTTTAATTTCAGTACAAATGTTTTATTATTTATTTCAACTTGAATCCAAAATAATAAAACTTTTAGACTGAAATTAAAACAAATTATAGAACTTTTGAATTGAAATTGCTGTTTTGAAACTTTTAGATGAATATAATTATTTTTGTAAAACCTTAGGGAACAAAATTAAAATTAACTCTTAAAATAAAAATTAAAACTAAATAATATAAAGTCGAAAATGGTTGAGAAGTAAAAAAATCTAACTTCCATTGTGGATTTTTAGTTTGAATCTGTTTCATCATTATAGAAGTTTCAAATAACCTTCAGAAACTTTAATCTTATATCAAAAAATCATAATATAAAATCAAGAATATTATTCTCTTTTTCTTAAGCATAATATTGATATATGTTTTAAATGGCATTTTATTTTAAAACCATTGATACTCTTTTGATTATAATAGAAGTGTTTTTCAAGCCTGACACATGAACGACATGTGTGATTATAATGGTACGTCCAAATGATAATAACAATGTGTCTAAAAGCACTTGTATATAATTTAACGATCACATATACTCTTACCTTAAAATACACGCGTCTCATTTGAATATTTCGTACTATTCACACATAAAAATCATCTTGGACATTGGGGGTTGAATTTATTCACAACTTTTGAAAAATATGCATTAGTTAGGTTTCCTTGTATTTTTTTGTTGAAACTAGTTTTCTGTATAAAGTTAGTTAATTTTTTGACTTTTAGACACTTACGGTCATATTCGGAATTAAAATTCTTGATATATAAACAAAAAGTTGTTCGATCTATAAACATGAGTGAATCGACAAATGTAAATTACATTGCAATAAATGTGTTTGAAAGCAATGTAATAGGAAATTTTAGTCAATAATTTAGTTTCATTCCCCTGAAAATTGCTTTTGGGTTAAAAAACAATTGAATGTTACTATAAAAGTGATTATAAAACTCCAACCATAAAATCAATTTGACCTTGCTCGTTTAATTCGTTTGCTTCCAGTATGATCTATGAAAATTTAATATCATATTATTAATCGTACTGTTTGTTATAAAAACATCTGTAACAGTTACACGCATCTCTCTCGATCTATATACACCGTAAGAGTGGATTTCTTGTGTGAAACTTACAAAGTAATGAATAGCTACTCAGGTATACAATATTCACTCATAGTTATGCATGCACATAAACTACACAATCTATAGGTCCGGCCACAAGAATGTCCAAGAGACCTTTGGTTTAGGGCGAGAACAAAAAATGAGCCCTTATAATACGACGTATAAAAAGGCGTAAACCAAATAACTTGCATATAAAAATTTATAAAATGATGATTATTAGGCTAAACTATTAAAACATTAATGGACTTTAAGATAAAGTTTAATATACTAAAATAATAAAACTTTATTGGGTTTGTCAATAGTTTATAGTTTATTATATATATATATATAATATAATATTATATAAAAAATTATAAATTTTGTGCCCCTAAAGAGATCGGCATAATACTATTTCTAAACTTTTGCTTTCACAATTGGGTTTGTGAATATCTACATTTGCTTTAACTATTCAATATTGTACGATCATGATACTATTTCTAAACATTTGCTATTTGATAGGTCATGGATATTTAATAAAATTAATAGTTTAAAAGCGTTCAAATAAATTTTTTATAAAATGTAGCACATTGTATTATTATTAATGGTATGTTACTATTAAATTATTATTACATATAGAATAACATGATAAAAACATGCTTAAATTATTATTACAGATAGAATAACATGATAAAAACATGCTATTAAACTTTAGTTAATAGAATAACAAAAAAATATTGTTGTTGTTATTAACCTTAAAATAATAATAATAATAATAATAATAATAATAATAATAATAATAATAATAATAATAATAATAATAATAATAATAATATTGTTATTGTTATTGTTATTCAAAGCATTTTAAATGATATGTCATTAACTAATAAATTTAGTTAAAAATACTAAAATTACTAATTACCCAAGTATTATTATAGTAATTATTATTATTGTGATTATATTTATTATAATTGTAATTGTAATTATTTTTAAAACATATTAAATAATATGTCATTAACTAACAAGTTTTATGAATACTAAAATTATTAAATATCCAAAATACAACAATAACAATCATACTCAGAAAATCACACCCTTAGCAAAGCTATTGATAGGGTCTGAGGAGTGGGATTAGACAAACCATATCTCCATCCTAAAAGATAGAGAGGTTATTACTAATAAGGCAATTGACTCTAAAATACTTGCACAATATCATACCACAATATATAGGATGTCATTGTGATAGTGACGTATATGAACCGAGGTAATCATGAAAAGCTATCCGATATAGAAAAACATGTCAAAAGTTATGGTAAAATAGTTATGATATATATAAATAACACACTACATAGGCAAAAATACAAATGATAACATACAAAGGTGACTACGCAAAATTTAAGGGGCCGTTTGGTTCGCATAATTTTTTGCAAAGAAATTGTAATTGGAAATGGAATTGGAATTGAAATCTTGTTAAAATTGATAACGTGTTTGGTTAATTTTTAGTGGAATTGAAATGTTAATTTTGAACATTCCATTAGATTGTTAAACATTTCATGGGTAAGTGGAAGAAATGTGTATTACAATGAATCAAGGAAAATGTTTCAATTTTAATTATATCCATTGACCAACCAAAAATGATTTTGAATGAAAAAATTTTCAATTACAATTTTAATTCCTGAGAATTTCGTGAAGCAAACGAGACCTAAGCTTCTAGTTATAGAATGTAAATATGTTTATTTCTTCTAACATTTCTTAATCATATGTCTCCATGAATTCCTATATGCCGTCCCATTTAAAACAATATGATGACAAGTGTCACACCTACAATCATTTTTGTTTTTTAAATTAAATACATTTTTACTATAATCCTACTTTATTTATAAATTTGTTATATGTAATTATTAATTAAGGTATCTTATATCATATATCGATTAGGACATAAATCTAGTGCTTTAAAGGGGGAAGATATGTCTTTTAAAGATGAAAAATATTATCTTGTAGTACAAGTTGGATTTTCGCGATTATTGGCCTTGTTGGTCTCATTTTCACATTATTTTTCTCGCAATCTCTCACTTTTTTCATGGTTTCATATTGAACGAGAGAAAATGAAACAAGTTAAAGCACTAGCAGCCTAGTCTTCTTCAATTGAAGCTTTAACTTTTATTATTTTGTTTTTGTATTTCACTCGTCAAATTATTAATATCATAAAAATTTTGCATTATATTTTCTTTTATCGTTATTATTTTGATTAATTATTTAATAGTACTTTATTTAATTATTAACTTACATATGATATAAAAAAAACGTCACCAAAAATGTAGACGCGTATAACAACACTTAAAAAAATGCTTTGCAATTTTGTGACATCTAAAATAATTCACTTCTTGTATTATACATATTATTTGCGTATGATTTAAAATAATATCGTGAGTTCTTATATAAGTTCTCTGTGAACATAGTATCTGAGTTTTTCCAATATATATAACCTTCTTGTATTTAATTATTAACTCTACTGTTATTCCAATATATAACCTTGGATTTGATAAACATAGTATCTGAGTTTTTCGTATTGTTGTTAAGCATGCATGCCGGTGACTTAAATAATAGTATTAAAAATAAGGAAGACAAACACCATACTATCATCTTCATAATTACTTCATTATTAAGTAATAAAATAGTGATTACATATAATAATTTATATAAATAAATGTTTCCTTTATGCTTGTAAATGAACCAAACGTTCATGAACAGTTCGGCGGGAAGTTCGTTTATTTAGGAAATGAACGAACATGAACAAAAAAATTTTGTTCGTTTAATTAAACGAACAAACATGAACACATGCTCTGTTTGTTCGTTTATGTTCATGAAAGTTCGTTTATGTTCGTTCATATATGTTTGTTTATTTATGTTCGTTTATTTATATATATTAACTAGGTTATAATCCCGTGTAATACACTTGCTAAATAAATTTATTGTTACATGATTAATAATATAAAAATTATGTATTAAATATTGTATATTATACAGATTGAATAAACTAATGCATTACACATTTGAAAATTTGAAGTTAACATATTTGAAATTTTAATTATGGATAGTTATTAATTAATAAATAGCTATTATATCATTCATAATTAAGAGGAGAGAGAAGCGGAAAAACTAATTATTAGAAGGCCTAGAATGGTGACAAGTGTCCGGATTTATTTTTATTTATTAGTATAGATTCATAATTAAGAGAAGAGAGAAGCGGGAAAACTAATTATTAGAAGGCCTAGAATGGTGACAAGTGTCCGGATTTATTTTATTTATTAGTATAGATATATTAACAAAAGGGTATTATGTGTTAATATTTGAAACATAAGTGTATAAAATTATACTAGAAACTCATAAGTTTAATGAGTTTCAATTTCCACTAATACACCAAAATATCCAAAATGATATTTTAAGATTTTTTTTATGTTCAGTTTTGTTTGTTTATTATGGCTCATTTATGAAGTGTTCATTTAGCTTCTTAACGAACAAACATGAACGAACACGAATATTTTTATTTTTTTAATAAACGAACATGAACACAAAATCATGTTCGATAATGTGTTCGTGTTCGTGTTCGGTAAAAGTTAAATGAACGAACACGAACATACTAATGTTCGTGTTCGTTCGGTTCATTTATAGGACTAGTTTCCTTTCTCTATAACACTGTATAATATTAATTATAAGTCCAAATTAATATGCTTCCAACTCGAGGTTGGAGCCTTGAAATCTAAAAGTGATTTGGGTATGAACGATGCTTTTCAATCACACGTGTTCATAGCTTTAGATTATTTTTAACTTTTGACTTTGTGTAAAAATAGAATATGAATGCTCGATAAAAGATTCGATGATATGCTAATTAAAGAAAATATATTGGTCCATTAGGTTTTTTATTAACCAATTAAGTGATCACATCCTCGATCTAATCCTACCATTGATCCTATACGATTGACTCCCTCAACTCATTTGGAAGAAACACTTTTTCTACAGGTAAGTTAGAAACTTTTTACTGGTGTACGACATGACATGAGTTTACTTTTATTAGTAATTAATAAAATAATAATAACATTATTGATGGGAAATACAAAATTACAATACCTCATACAAATCGTATGTAAATAACAACAAAGTTTACATAAATTAAAAACAATTCAAATCTTAGTCTTTAAAGAGAACTTTCTATACTTGAATCTTGAAACAATAGATATCTTTTGCAGCTTCACGTACAATTGCACAATTAACAAACCAAAAGGTGGAGTGATGGTTGAGGATTTCTGTTTAACAGATGTCACTTAAAACAGATTTCGCGCATCTTCTCGAATGAACGCGCCTATCTCCTAAGGTACAACAACCAAAACAATATGTTTGTACTGCCAGAGATGTCCTCACACCCGAGGTAACAATGGAAAATAAGATGTCTTGAATAAGAGCATGTAGAGCGAATAATATTGGATATTCTTTAGTGTGTGTGTGGTCTCTTAAACACGTGTGAGTTTTCCATAAAAAAGGTTTAAAACAAGACGTATATGTCTCGTATTTATATCCAAAACCAAGAATATAAAGAGTTAGACAATTAATACACAAATTAACTCTTTAATTTGCGAATTAATTTTCATATTAATACCCAAATTAATTTCTATTTAATTTTGAATTAATATTGAGAATTTCATATTAATACACAAATTAATTTTTATTTAATTGTGAATTAGTATTGAGAATTTCAATACACAAATTAATTTCTATTTAATTGTGAATTAGTATTGAGAATTTCATATTAATACACAAATTAATTTTTATTTAATTGTGAATTAGTACTGAGAATTTCAATAAGGGAATCAGTGCCAGTCATTTGCAACTTGACGTATATCGCAACCTCTAATGACATCATAGTAGAAGATCCACAGTGACTCGTTATCAATTTTTTTCAACCCCGCACCTTAGAGTATCGATATCTCATTGATCTTAGTTCCGTTTTGGACACGGTTTCATTCGTTGTGATCCTTTCACAAACCTACTAAATAATAATCATATTAGTAACAAATACTAATATTTATTAGTGTCTAAAAGTTAGTAAAAAATCAACTTTTTTACTAAATTTCCAACAACTAGCTTATTCTTTTGAGGACTATATATTCTAAAACTTGATTCACGTATCTTTTAATTGTTTTTTCCTAAGCATTATAAGCTTTCTTTTGTTATGCTGACAGTGTATATATACATAAACTTTTTATGCTACTTTTACTTTTCAAAGTATTTAGCTTTTTATGCTACTTTTACTTTTCAAAGTATTTAGCTTTTTATGCTACTTTTACTTTTCAAAGTATTTAATTAAACTAAGACATAAAACATCAAAACATACCGTGATTTTCAAATTCCCTATCATTTAGCTCCCACTAGATGCAAGAGTTGATGTGTTAACTACAAAAATTACTAGATAAGGGGTTTAGTTGCAGAAAAATCATAAAATGTACGTTTAAATCACAAAAACTGTAAAAATATACATCGAGTTTTTGCTCAGATGAAATCAACACTAAACACATCCATAGAGAGCCAATTGTATTGTCACGTGCTATGCACTTGCCGGTTGCAAAAGTACGTCTAGCCTTAAAACCTAATCATTGAAAAATATATTAGGTCCACAAGTACACCCACTTATATAAATTTATGCGTCACTTTTTTTTTTTTGAACAGCAAAATAAATTTTATTAAAACCACTAGCGAGAAGATAGGAAACCATTACAACCAAAAACACCAAACTTACCAATCAAAATTCTCTACTTTAGCTTTATATTTTGTCCACTAGGACGAGTTCACCTTGAAATCTTCCACCACCATTTCGATTAAAAACGGCCTACCCTTGCACATATTTCCGTTCCTAGCCCTTCCACACAAACCAAAGAGTAGCCATGATGATACAATGTTACATCTTTTTGATCTTGAAGTTAGCCTCCCCTGAGATATGCGTAGCTAATAGATCCGAAATCGATGATTCATTCCCAATAGAAATTTTGCACCAGCCAAGCACCTCTTTCCAAACCCGGGACTCAAATTTATGCGTCACCTAATGACTACATGCTAATCTTTAGGCTAAAAGCTAGTCTATTGCCTTTATATAATTATATGACAACCTCTTATTAACCAAAGTTCCATTGAATGTGAGAGCCTAACCTTTAACTTAACGGTTATCGACTTAGCGTACATGATGATCAGATTATACAGGAGAGGCGAGCTGTTAGGTTAAAAGCTAAAACCTGTTGTAAGTAATAAAAAATTAATTACTTACGCCCATAATAATCCAAGATACATGCATAAGATCCACATTTTTCTTTCTAACACGTCAGTCTTCACACCAACCTTGATTCATGTTTGGTAAAAGTCCACATGCTATTATATCTTCATATTCTTGACATTTTACATCCATATATTAAAATATATTTAACTGATTAAATACGACTTTTTAATACACTGATTATACGTACATGTAATAAGTTATGTATGTACCAATTTTAATACATTCGTATTATTTAATGGACGAGTAAACATACAATTATGAAACTAATAAATCTAGATTGGAAAATTTTGTGCAATTTAACATTTCTTTCTTATATACCGGGTGTAATTCCTTATTTCTCTACTAGATCGTCTTGGTAGAGCCAAGAGTATTTAGAGATTTGATATATCTGATTTGTTGTCGCTGAAAAAAAAAACATTATGTGTTATCATAGCTTGAGATTTACGAATAATTTACATATAACTTTTTTATGATTTTGCTCCCAATACTAGCTAGAATGGTGAAGATATATATATTCGTTTTTTGATGTATCAGATTGAAATATATATTCATTTTTAACTTGAAATATAACTTGTTTAAAAAACATTGGTATACAAATTGTAGCAAATAATTATTCGGTAATATTTAAAAGTTTTCCCGTACAAAAGTTATTTTTTAAGAATCAGAATAGTAGCATCAGTTTATATGAAACACGTAAAACTAAGACTACATAAAAAAAATAATAATAATAACCGCCAAGTCATTAAAAATGAATTCTCTACAAATACAATTAAGTTTTTGACTAGAAAAACTATATTAAATACAAACGTTGAATTATTACATGGTGGAATTAGGACAACTTAAGTCTTGGAATGCATGGATCCTCTTAAGTTTACATGTATATAGCTTATATTATTGTAGTTGGTAGAATAAATTTCAACTTAAAACTTATTCAATTAATTATTATTTTTCTAATTTAATAAAATAATGATCTTTTATGGGTATATAAAGGATGTTATGTTACCTCCAAAACACAACTTAGATCCTACTTCTTTTACTAGACATGGGAACAAAAAGCAATATGTCTTCAATGGCCACCCTTTTGATCACTCTTGCGGTGGTTATCATTTCTTTAAGCTTGCCATCAATGACCACCGCCACCTACGATTACTCATCTCCACCACCACCACCTAAGAAGCATTACGTTCACAAGTCACCACCACCTCCTCCACCAGTTTACAAGTCACCACCACCACCAGTTTATAAGTCACCACCACCTCCGGTTCACAAGTCACCACCTCCACCAGTCTATAAATCACCACCTCCACCGGTGCACAAGTCACCACCTCCACCAGTCTATAAATCACCACCTCCACCGGTTCACAAGTCACCACCCCCACCTAAGAAGCATTATGTATACAAATCACCACCTCCACCACCTCCAGTATACAAATCACCACCTCCACCTGTTTACAAGTCACCACCACCACCGGTTCATAAATCACCACCCCCACCTGTTCACAAGTCACCGCCACCACCAGTCTATAAATCACCACCTCCACCTAAAAAGCATTATGAATACAAATCCCCACCACCACCGCCACTGGTTAAAAAGTACCCACCCCCACATTACATCTATAGTTCGCCACCACCTCCTCACTATTGAAGGGGTACTTAAGTGGGTTAAAGAATACAAATACTTTAGATTACATTTTGGACCTTCCATGAGATGAAAAGAATGGTTTAAAGATGTACGGAAGGGGCTTTTATATTAATGTATTCAATAAACACTTGTTATTATGTTAATTTTGTTTGCTAATAAATTAAATAAATTGTGAGAAGTTGTTGTTGTGCTTCCTTTATATTTTGTTTCACGTTTCACAGAAAAATAACATATTTATTTTATATTAACAACGTAAATTTGGATCAACCCCGCTGATCGATCATTATATGATATACAAAAAGTAACTATAACTAATATTGTTTTTAATAATACCAATTAATTAATTAAGAGCAATATTGATTTTAATTTATCATTTTTTTTATAAATAACTTTGCAATCAGATTATAGTACTAAAATAATGCTAGTATATTACTCCTACAAAAACCCATACACAAACGTACATAACATTCATAAACCAATGATAACACATTTTATAGGAGCATAATTAAGATCATCTCCAACGGAACGCCGTAGATACATTAAAACTAATTAATTGGTCAATCATAATTCGAACAAACAGGAAATTCCATTAATAAACACACACAAAGATCATAAACACACAACTAGACACAATAGAAACATAAAAAAAACCCTAGAAACACTCACATTATTTTTAAGCCTTTTTACCTATATTGACACACATATTTTAAAGCCTTTTTGCTCGTTTATAAGTGTAGAAAACATAATATAAAGTGTAAATATTTTGTGATATTAAGTTTTATAGAAGTAACAAAATAAATACAAAGTGTTTGTGAACCATGATGACCATTCGATCCCTTTGAACTAAAAATCTTATTGTCATTATATTCACACACATAAGCATCTAAAAAATGATAAGGGGTAACAATTAAATATCTAAAGCAATATATAAAGATGAAAAAAGAAATAGCAGAATATCATTCGTAATTTGTACTAGATATAATTTTTTAAGTAATTACCTGATTATTTACTTGGTAATATTTAATTATATGTGTTTTCTAAAAAAAATTCGTTACTTCTTTATATCATCTAATAGAAAGGAGATCATCCATTGTCTACTTGTCAACCAATCAAATTATACCAGTAATCACAAAGTTACCTACACACAATAATTTTCAAAACACATGTGATCGATCACATTTTCTTTTTTATCATTTGTCTTTCTTCACACCGACCTTGATTCAGTAAAAGTCCACATATTCTTATATCTTCATCTTCTAGACATATATATTACATCCACATATATAATAAATATTTCTAAGGGACTAAAATGTACTATCAAATTAATATCCAGGTAATGACAGTTAACAGTTTATATATATGAGTAAAACATTACATAAGTAATTTGCTAAAGTTTTATTCGTGAAATTTATAACACAAGGGTGAAGATATATCATATATTTATCTTTAATCAGATTGAAACATTCTATTTTAACTAGATATATAACTTATTCATATGTATAATTTGTCATGTATGTAAATTTTTATACAAATGTTATTTTAATTAAAGAACTAAAATTAGTTGTATCTACTTATATTAATCAGTAAATAAATTTTTTTTATATATACACGCATTTTATTTTCAAATCCAGTACGTAAAGTCGCACTTAAAGTTGAAACTAGTTTATTTTTATTTAAAAATGAATTGTCTAGAAATTTAGTTTTTTGAAAAGGAAATTTATATTAAATGCAAATGTTGAATTATTCTAGTGGTGATATACGACAATTTGGATACATGGATCAAATTTCGTTAGATGTATATAGCTTATTTTATTGTAGTTGGTAGAATATTTTTCAACTACAAATTTAATATAAATTACTATTATCATATAAATTTATTAAAATAATGATTTATTTTGGCTATATAAAGGATGTTATGTTACCTTCAAAACACAACTTAGATCCCACTTCTTTTACTAGAAATGGGAACCAAAACTTATATTTCTTCAATGACCACCCTTTTCATCACTCTCGCGGTGGTTATTGTTTCTTTAAGCTTGCCGTCACTGACCACCGCCACCTACGATTACTCATCTCCACCGCCTCCCACACCTAAAAAATCTCCACCGCCTCCCAAGAAACATTACGTTTACAAGTCACCACCACCACCACCAGTTTACAAGTCACCACCTCCACCTAAGAAATCTCCACCACCTCCTAAGAAACATTACGTTTACAAGTCACCACCACCACCTCCACCTGTTTACAAGTCACCACCTCCACCTGAGAAATCTCCACCACCACCTAAGAAACATTACGTTTACAAATCACCACCACCACCTCCACCAACTTATAAGTCACCACCTCCACCTAAGAAATCTCCACCACCACCAAAGAAACATTACGTTTACAAGTCACCACCACCACCTCCACCTGTTTACAAGTCACCACCTCCTCCGGTTTACAAGTCGCCGCCCCCACCAAAGAAGCATTACGTACACAAATCTCCACCTCCTCCACCACCGGTTTACAAGTCCCCACCACCTCCTCCACCAAAAAAACCTTATGTATACAAATCTCCACCCCCACCACCGGTTAAAAAATACTCACCCCCTCATTACATCTACACTTCACCACCTCCTCCTCACCATTAAAGGGGAACTACCATAAAGGGGAACTATCATGTTAAATATTGTAAGTACTTACTTAATTTCATGCATGAACTATATATTTAATTTTATAAATTACAATGATTTTTATCACTTGAGTTTTACTAATTTATATTTCTCCTATGATCAGTTCTTTCTATTCTTGCGGATTAAAGAAATACAAATATTGGATATTATATTTCGGACCTTCCAAAAGATGAAGAAAAAGAATGCACAACAATGAATGGTTCAAAGTTGTACGGAAAGAGCTTTTATATTCATGTCTTCAATAAATACTTGTTTTTCTGTTTTTGTTTGATAATAAAGTTATTCTACTTCTTTTATATTTTGTTACTATCAATTTTTTTTTTCAGAAATTAAACCCTAACCCGTTGAAATATAAACAACCTAACACTTGAAAATAAGTCATCAAATCTGATTTCTTTATTGAATCATCAGAAAATAAAAAACAAACAAGAAAACAAGTGAAGCCAGGTAAATTCGTACATGCAACACTGGGACTGCAAAAAACAAGCAAGAAAACAAGCAAAAAACAAGCAAGAAAACAAGCATGAAAACAAGTGAATATGGATGAATCATACATGTAATGACAGGAATGCCAAAAAAAAAAAAAAAAAAAGTAAGAAAACAAGTCAAAGTGAAGTTCAGACTCCCATAACTTTTAATTCAAAATTTAATAGTTGGGTAGTGTTTAGTATTATAAATGGAAGATGGAGCAGAATTCATTTAGACATTTACCATAAGAAGTGAATAGAAAACATGTTGAAAGATGTAAACAAAACGAAACTTAAAATTTCATTAGAAGATTATTGATCAAACAAAATGAAAATAAACAAAATTAATAGAAAATAAAAAACCTTAACAATTTGGATTTTGTGATATTGAACGATCACGATTGTGGTGTTGGCACAAATTACAATCAACAAGAAACTATTTTGAAGAATATATGAACCTGCAACGAGGTGTTGAAGGTTGTATGGTAGACTTAACAATCGACGGAGAGAGATGATAACAACAAGTTTGTTGAGAGTGAATGATCTAAAACAAATATAAAAGGTGTCAAAATGAGAAAAACTATATCATCTAGATATTATCTGAATCCTTTAGAAGCTGTTAATTGATTTCGTGCCTACCCTAAGATCAAAGGGAGAATTAAGCCAAACACACGACCCATCAAGTCCAGCAACCCTCTTAGTTCGACTCCACATAGCCCGTTTCAATATGTCTAGCTCTCGAGCCCAAAACCCTTTTAAGCTCCCAATCGTCTTCTTTTCCATATATTATAACTCACAAACAACAAATAACTACTTGCATTTGACACAAACAAATAAATGAGTATAAGATATCAACATTGAATTAAATAATAAAAGGTAAATATATACCATGTATTCAAGACTCTCCCTCAATTTAACCATAAGAACACATCTCCAGCTGTAGTTTGACGCACAACAACTCAACGCTTAATCCCTTGGTAAAGAAATATGTTGGCTGCTCATTGATATCAAATTTAAAAATTATTAACACTCTTGCTACAATATTTTTCGTAAAAAATAAAGATCAATTTCAAAATTCTTAGATTGATTATAAGAATATAGAGTTTGAAGAAACTAATAACAACTTTATTATCATAACGAATAGACAAATGCAAAGTTATATCTACCTGTTAAATCATCGAAGAGTTGTAAAAGCCAAAATATTCGACAAACCATTATTGCTCAATATGATATCTTCGTACACGATGGAGACACTATAGACTGCTTCTTACTTTTCCATGACACTTCTAAATTACAAAGATAGATAAATAACTTAAAACACACATGCGAGTAACTAGATACTTACCCCATTCAAAATCAACAAACCCATACAACTCAAAAAAATCTCTTCTACTAAAAATTTTACCTTTCACACAGTGATTTTTCGAACACAAAACTAATTTCATTGCTATCCAAAGATGTGAATCGAAAAGACTATGCATAAATTGATTCTAACACCTAACAATATAGTGATATACCAGATATCAGGACAAGCGAGGGTTAAATAAATTAATTTATTAATTTATTTTTTATACTCGGTAGCATTTTCAACTCAAAATCAGTTTTATATGAATTTATTTTGTCAGTTACTACCACATTTTGTTTTATGTGATTACTTACAAGTTATGAACCTAGCATTCCGAGCTCAATCAATAACTCTAGATAATATACACGCTCTGACAATACAACCCCTTGGTTAGTTTCCAAAACCTCGAGTTGGAAAAACTATTTAAGTTTTCCAAGATCCTTAATAAAAAGTTTTATACATAACAATAAAATGTCTTCATTATTGTACTTTTTTTTCACTTTATCAAAGTATCCTAATTAGATATATACACATGTTCAGTCAAGGACCTAAAAGCATTATTAACATCGAGCTAAAATGGTAACCAACTGTTCTATAGAGTTATACTATTAACACACCTTACAATAACCAATTTTTGAACAAGAGAAATTTTTTCATCAAAATCTAAACATTTACTTGAATATAATCTTTAGCTACCACCCTAGCGTTTTCATGTCTATTTGTCCATTTGACCTATAAACCCACTAATTTCCTACCACTAGGCATATCCGAACTTCTAAGTCCCACTTCTAACTAAGGCTTGTTTCATGCATTAGATTAACGCAATTTAGGTCATTTAAGGCTTCCAGAAATTACTTAGGCTATGTACTTTTGTTTAAATAGAAAACAAGTCATAGATTTCACGACAAAATTTTGAATGGTTAACTATTTTTTTAAACCCATATATCTTTAACTTTGTCTTCTACTTCGATCTCATCAAATTTTCTAGGAATCTCTATCTTCCAACTAGACCATGATTGCACATGTTGCAGAAACAAAGTTACCTAACTGACTAACTCACCATTAGAATTTTCTTCTTCATCATCCAAAACATTAACATCATGATCTAGACTAGTAGTCTCATGCGTGTTGCGAGGTTCAGGGACATTCTCTTGTCTAGCAGCTCTACCAGATTATGTATTATCATGATGGACAATAACACCAATACTACATTCAATAAGCGCAAAATTGTTGTTTTCAACACGACTAATCTTTCCTTCAACTAGGTGCGAGTATCTTGGTGTTATTTGTGTTTTCAAAACACGTATCAAACAAATTTAGACTGTTTGCTACTTCTAAAAACTATTTTTTAGTTCAAAGTAAATTTATTTAAACCCTTCTTGACTTGTTACTATGAATGGCAACCAAAAATCCATACATATTAGATTACCTAACTCATTTTAGTTGTGTTCGCTTAGAAAAAACAAGGCTCGAGTTTGTTTTGATTTGATGACAAGCTTCACATGGATCAGAACTCAGAAGCAGGGCCGTCACCGAGAATCGTTGAAAATTTTAGGCCCTGAGTGATTAGAGAAAAAACAAGACCCTTATTTTATAAAGTAACTCGTATATAGAATTTTGGGTCATGTGCGGGACGAATTAATGTTAAGCCTAGTGGGGGCCTAGGCACCCACTCAAATGCAGCCCCTTAAGATAATTCTTTTAGACGAATAGTTCAAACATAATTAGGCACCCATTGTTCAATTGTATTAACAAAATAGACCCTTGTCCAATTCAGTCCTCAAGCTCAATCTCCCGCTCAACTAGAGTACCGATGCGTTAACAAAACTTATTTTTTCTTGTGTTTCATTGCTTTTTTTGGGTTGCTGCGTAAACAAATTTTGGATGTGTTGGTTTTAGCGTTTTAGTGTGTAGTTAGATTTAGCATATTCAATCAAATAAATCAGCAATATCTGACCTGTTTTAATAGATTTAATTATAACTATATGTTATACGTCATGTCACGAGCCACATACGTGATAAGTCATAAAAAGCTAACGGAGTTAACGAATAATTAATCTGAAACTGTTATTAGTTACATAATCGAAAGCTGAGATTAATACTTGACAAATTGTCAGTTGGGATATGATTGCTATTGGTCAATAGTTAATAATTTGTATTATTAAAATCTAATTCTTGTTTTAAAAGTATATTATAAATTATAAACTATAATGAAAGAAAAAGAGTAGAATATAACAAATATTATATATTTCATTCTTTTCTTTTAAGTTACATTTCAGTAAGTTTTGAAGCATTTTTTACTTTTAAGATAAACATCAGTTGGATATATTAACTCGATCTCTGGTGATCCACAATTAACCTTCTTGGTCCAAAAACATTTTAGGCATTTTGGCCGCAAAATTAATTAAGGTTGGTCATTTATTTCTATTAGCTAATGCCAGATGACCGACTTATATACAACCAAAGTCAGTCGATAATAATAATAGTCACATGTTATGTAGCAATTACGATGACTATGATTATAATTCATGTGATGTTTCACAACCCCATATATACGGATTTAACAATTTTGTAAGATTTATTTTCGATGGAACACTTCTAATTCATACATCCTCTGTAATTTAAGTTTTACGAAACAAAAACAAGTGCTTTAGTTTGTAAAAGAATAGAAAGCAAAGCTTTTAAGAAATTAATATTGACACACGGTAAAAACCCTTTTAATTACTTCAAACACAAACATTGAAAGGTTTTAGGTTGTGAGTATGACTTAAAGTATGCATTTTCTTTAGTAACATGCATTGTCTCTATTTGTTTAGTTTCAAGCTTAACCTGCCTACTTCTATTCAAAAGTATAAAAACAAATAAGTTTTTAATTCCTTCTTTAACATAGTTTTATAAGGGGATCTAACAAGGTTGTCGGATCCTAATAATTATGTAGGTTCGTTTCTTTTAACACGAACTTGATGACATGCTAGTTTTTACCGGGGGTAAACCGCTTTATGCGGCATACTTGGTTTAACCACGTTGCACTGGTTGACTCTACAGACATATGTACACACTCACATATAAACACATACCGATTAGCATATCCAAGATTGATACACAACTGAAAAACAAAAATACATGATCACTTTTGAAAAGTATAACAACAACAAAAAAAAACTTGTAACAATAAAAATTTCAAGAAAAGAATTTTTGTTTTTCAGTCCCACTAAACTAGCTAGAATGTGACAATCGGTTTTATATATGGTTTGGTTATCAAAATATTGCCTTAATTTTAACTTAAGTGAAACTTTATAAAAGTTGAACTCACTTTTAGGTTGAGAAAAATACTATATACTATTAAAAAAAAACCGATCATGTTATCTTAATTGGCTTAATAATATAGTTAATTTTTAATTTGTGTTAAGAGTTGATCTATATAAGAATAAGAGTCATGCTAGCTAGAAACAACTCAAATGCAATATGTCTCGAATGACCACCCTTTTGATCACTCTTGCGGTGGCTATTGTTTCATTAAGCTTGTCATCGTTAACCACAGCCACTTATGACTTCTCATATCCATCACCTAAAACACAATCACGACCTTCACGTCATCACTATATTTACAAGTCACCACCATCACCATCCAATGGCTATGACGTGATGATACCACCGCCACCAAATTGTGGGTCATTATCACCACCACCATCACCAATTTACAAGTCACCACCACCACCACCACCTGCACCGTCACCAGATTGCAAGTCACCACCACCACCTCCACCGTCACCAGATAACAAGCCACCACCACCTCCACCGTCACCAGATTACAAGCCACCACCACCTCCACCGTCACCAGATTACAAGCCACCACCACCTCCACCATCACCAATTTACATGTCACCACCACCTCCACCGTCACCAGATTACAAGTCACCACCCCCGCCACCACCTCCACCATCACCAATTTACAAGTCACCACCGCCACCTCCACCATCACCAACTTACATGTCACCACCACCTCCACCGGTTTGTGTGTCACCACCATCAAGTTACATGTCACCACCGCCACCTTCATCAATTTGTGTGCCACCATCATCACAACCACCATCTTATAAATCACCGCCGCCACCTCCACCACCACCATCTCCACAGGTTTACATGTCACCACCGCCACCTTCACCAAAATGTGTGTCACCATCACCACCATCAATTTACAAGGCACCACCGCCACCTCCACCTCCGAAAGTTTGTATGTCGCCACCGCCAAAGTCTAAATATCGGAGATTAACACCATGGTCACGACGATATCACTTCAAGTCACCACCACCACCTATTTACAAGTCACCACCACCACCACCACCACCTATTTACTAGTAACCACCTTTTAATTTTCATTAATTAGTGGATAACCACCATGTTTAAGGTAAGTATCATCATGAACGAAACCTTTCTTCATTTATTTCTTTGTGTTTGTACTTTATTAGTTTCCTTCTAATAAATTTGTTCAATTTTGCAGGATTAATCAAATGTTAGTTGGTTTAGTGAGAATTAATATATATGTGAAGAATAATCATGCAAAAGTAGGCCGGGTTCAATGTGTTACGGAAAGAGCTTGTATATTGATGATATATGCATTCAATAATAGTTGTCTTCAGGTTTGGTGTTAATACGAAAACATATCGATAGCAAAAAGATTCGGTCTGTGTTATATATATTTAATGAAAATAATTTATTTCTTAAGACTTGATTGGATTGCAAAATGCAATTTAATTAACAAACAGAAATCTATCAAATGTGGTTATACATATGCTTGAATTTTAGTTACTTGTTTTAAAATGGTTAACAAATAATATAACTTTTTTTTTTTGTAAAAGATATTACATTTATCAATAGATGAACTATAAATCACCTATATTTTAACTAAGAAAAATAGTAAGATGCCTTGCCTCTTAAGGGATCTAAAATGACGACGTGATTAATTTGTCATGAATTTGATGGAATTTCAACTATCACTACAAAACATCGAAGGCTCGTCGATCGATGGAAAGCTATTGACAGAAGAAGACAAGCCTCAGTCACAGACAGAAATCTTAAAATTAAATTTATCAAATGTGTCGAGAATTTGTCTATAATGACTAATAGATTAGAAATGAAAATTATGAGTGGTTGCACGTCGATAGTTATTGTGGAAAGGTTTAGTCATATTCGTGGGAAGTTTGAGAATAATATTTTTTTAAAATTTTTTCATCGAGGCTATTATTGTAATTTGGTTCCGACTACCAACTAAAAATTTAAATAATGAACTTTATTTGATTAAATTTTATTTACTTAAGGGTAAATATTTGTACATTTCAGAAAGTTTTAAATTTTTTTAAAATGTAATTAAGTTTTTTAATATACTATTTTTTTAAATTAATCATATTTTCCAGGTAATTAGAAAGAATTCTATTGGTAAATATATATCAAGGCATCTATTGGTAACTAATGGGTAAACTCGATACAGATAAATAAGTCATCCATCAGTATACATACCGTCACTTGGTATGATTTCTCAAACGTTAATGTAAAACTATCAGAAAAAAGATTACCCGGTTAGACTTGGGCAAAAAAACCGGGTACGGACCCGACCCGGCGAACCCGACCCGGACCCGGACCCGGGTCCGGGTACAACCCGGAATAGGGTGTACCCGGTTTGGAACCGAAAATACCCGGTGGGTAGGAACCGGTTATGGTTTTTTATATTTTTCTAGAACCCGAACCGTACCCGACCCGACCCGATCGTACCCGGGTCCAACCCGGTTTTTACCGTTTTTCGGGATTTTTTAAAAAACTAGCCGTTTTTAACGGCTATATAGCCGTTGGAACTCATTTTTGACCGTTTTTTTTATTTTTTTTGCCCCCTAAGGTAGTATAAATAGGTGTGGGTTGGTTTGATTGAGTACCCAACTCTCAAACGCAAAAACATACGCAAAAAAGCAAAAAATACTCTAGTTTACTCTCGTTTTACATTTTCACTCTCTCGTTTTACACTTTTCACTGTCTTGAATCTTGTTATGGCTCAATCACAATCTTCCGTTGGTCAAAGTTCGTCCAACGCTCCAACCGTCGTTCGTGTTCTTCCACACAATCGTAACATGGATGTATGGTGCAATTGGGATATGGTTGAGTTGAGTGACGGGACTGTAAAGGCTCGTTGCAAGTTTTGTGGAGCTTTGCTTGCTAAAGATTCTAACACGACTTTAAGCAAACACATTAGCAAGGAGTTTTGTAAGTCCTTGAAAAGTAATCCGGATTCGCAACAAACACAATTAGGTGGAGACGGTGGAATCTTTAATTACGACGTTAGATCGAATGGCGAAGTTCGTGATTCAAGAAGCTTTGCCTTTTAGTCACTTCGACAATCCTCGTTTGACCAACTTAATTCGAGAGACGCTTCAACCTCGTTACAACCATGTAAGTCGTACTACCCTTAGACGTTATTGTTTAAAATTATGGAAGCAAGCAAAAAATGATTTAATTGTATTATTTGAAAATTTAAATACCGGTGTAAACTTAACTAGTGACGTTTGGTCGGCTCCACACGGTTTACCCGAATCGTACCTTTGCGTCATCACTCATTGGGTAGATCCCAAATCATGGCAATTGATGAAACGTACGATTGCGTTTGATCTTTTTCCGTATCCACACACCGGAGAATTTTTGTTTTACTTTTTGGATAATGTAATAACTACTTTTAATTTACAAAATAAAATTTTTTCAATGGCATTTGATAACGCTTCCAACAGCACAACCGCGGTTGAAAAATTAAAATTAAAATATCTTCCGATTGCAAACGGTGATTTTTTCCATACTCGTTGTGTTGCACATATTATTAATTTAGTAGTGCAAGACGGTCTATCCGTGCAATTTGTTGATAACTTTATTAAAGCTTTTCGATTTATGTTACATGACGTTTATAAAAAAAGTAGAAGAAGATATCAAGATTATAAAAAACTTTGTAAGGATACGGACTCTGTATTTTTAGGTCCTAATTGGGATGTACCTACTCGGTGGAATTCGACTTGTCACATGTTTAATTGTGCTTTAAAACAAAAGGGAACTTTGAAAGCTTTTCATAATAGTCTTTCGGATAATGGTGAAGCCGACCCATTTCCGGATGCGGGTTGGATAAATGTTCAAAGTCTATCCGATTTTCTTGAGGTGTTTAAAAACTCAACAACAAAATTATCGGGAGTTTATTGTCCCACTAGTTATTCGGTGGTTCAAGAATTATATTTCATGGCTTTGAATTTTAAAAATTTTCAATATAAAAATGATATGTTTACACAAATGATAGAACCAATGAAAGAAAAGTTTAAAAAATATTTTGAGGAGTTACCACCCGTTTTTACTTGTGCCGCCGCTTTAAATCCGTTTTTAAATGTTGCTGGGGTTGAATGTTTGATAGACGAGATAAATGACAATTTAGATATGCATGACGAAAACCCCAATTTTTCAAGGGATGCCAAAAAAAGTTTTAATGCAAGCTTGAAAACAATATATAATTTTTATTTAAATAGATATGGGCCTAACGTAAATATAACCACACCAAGAGAATCAACCTCAAATGCTAGTACCTCGATGAAAGACCCGGTTATAACCATGTTGAATGTTGTTTGGGATGTGACGGCTAAACGACAAAGGGGTAACACCCCAACAAGCGAGCTCGGTAGATATAGTGCTACGGATTTTATTTCCACTATGACTACCGAAGATTATCGTGCATTCGATATTTTGGCTTGGTGGAAAGGAAAGGAATCTCAATTTCCGATTCTTTCCGCTATGGCCCGTGATTTACTAAGCGTCCAAGCTTCTACGGTAGCTTCGGAATCTGCGTTTTCTCTTAGTGGCAGGGTAATCTCATTACGGAGAACAAGACTAACTCAAGAAGCGGTTGAGATGTGCATTTGTTTAAAGGATTACTTAGACGCGATGGATCGTATACAAGACCAAACAAGCCTGGAAGATGAAATTGCACTCGAAGCTAAAGTACACGATGAAGAGGTAGAAGAAGGAGTATCTTCTGGCATATCGGACGAAGAATTAGCATTTGATCAAGCGTCTCGTAGTAAATAAACATTAGACGATAACTTAAATAAAAGTTTTATGTTATTTTTTATTGATCGATTTATGTATTTTTAAGTTGTTTAAATAAATAAATGAAAAATTAATGTTTATTTAATATTGTTAAATAAAAACAACATTCATATTATTATTAATAATAATAACAATAATAATATTATTAATAATAACAGCAACAACAAAAACAAATAAAAACAAAAACAACAATAATATTATTAATAATAATAACAATAATAACACTTATAATAATAGTATTAGTAATATTAATAACAACAACAACAATAATAATATTGATAATAACAACAACAACAATAATAATAACAATAAATAATAATAACAATAATACTTATTATGATTTATAATAACAAAAACAAAAACAACAACAACAACAACAACAATAATAATAATAATAATAATAATAATAATAATAATAATAATAATAATAATAATAATAATGATTTATATTAGTAAAAACAAAAAAAAAAAATTAAAAAACCCGATTATACCCGGGTTCCGTACCCGACCCGACCCTAACCGGGTATGTCGGGTAGGGTAATAGCTTGGGTGAACCGGACCCGGGTTCGAACCCGGTTCCACCCGTACCCGGGTACGAAAAAAACCGGTTGGGCCGAACCCGGTTTCAACCCGGTTTCGGGTATTGGGCCGGACCCGGTTTGCCCACCTCTATACCCGGTACCCACTTTTACCGTTGGGAAAATCATCATAGCCTCGACGTTGTGGGCCTAAAGGGCCACGTTGGTTAAACTGACCCAATGCCCATGAGATCGGCCCAATATCGTCTTACCACGTCAAACTTATACGGCTATACTCGAATCATAGTTCACTACTCACTCTTTCATCAATTTTTATTATTATTTTAATTTATTATTTTATTATGAACTCTCCGTAACTTTAAAATACTTATTTAGATCAAGTAAACCTAATTAAAAAATTAGTTTCAACCTTATTGGCATATAATAATAGGAAACATGTTGAAATAAAAAGTAATTTTACAGAAAAAGTTTGTTAAAAAGGGTTATTTTCGTAATAGTTATTTTTTATGAATGTTTTCAAATTTTTTCAAACTTCATAACTTTTATGTATGACATTATTTTTTCTTTATAAAAACTATCCCATGAAAACGAGCGTATATTTATCTTTAAAACGAGTATAATATTATTATATAAAAAGATAATTTTTTATATTTTTAAGCTCATATCTCCTTATTATATCTTTAGTACAGTTCATTATGTGTTTATGTTAGTTATTTTATTTTTCTGAATCCTATTGTGTTTTTCTAAATTGATGAATTCTAAAAACATATAATGGTGAAATAAAATTGTTGTGTATCTCCAATATGTAAAAACCTAATTATGAAGTAACAACGAATTAATCTAATACATTAAAAACAATAATAACACAATGTCTCATTATGTTTTTTTTATCGTCATTGTGTTATCTTGAAAGTTATAAGTTTTCAAAAATAAATTGATGAATTCACATTATTGTGTACTTCTAGTTATAAAACAAAATGATAGATAACAAGTTTATATAATCTATAAAAACAATGATAAAAATAGCATTGTGTTATCTTCAATACTATAAGTTTAAAAAAATACATTGGTGATAGTATATCATTGTATACTTTTAATTGTAAAATATAATGATAGATAACAAGTTTATATAGTCTATAAAAACAATCACAAAATAATCTAAAACTTAAAACGCAATGATAAACACATGTAACAAATGATGTAAAATATATGACATAATGAATTGATATTTGATACAATAAACGTATAAAACATAATGTGTTGACGTATTTGATACCATGACCAAAATGCATTCCTTTTTAAGACAATAAAAAGACACGTTTCAAATCCATAATCCTTTTTAAACTTTTTAAATAAAATACCATTTTTACTATAATCTTACACGATTAACTTTATAACTAAACACAAGATGACGAAGGGTGAGACTCTGCTTCTACAATACTGTAACCATACGAAGGATATCACATTACATGGAGCATCAACTTATTTTCCGATTAATAATGTTTTCGAATTTATTTGGTTAAAAATTATGCTAAATCATAATAGAACTTAGTCGCTCTTCGCCATGACTACCGCTATGTGTCGAGGTTAGTATACATGGAAGTTTGTGTTTTTCCAAACGAGTTCGATTAGCAGATACGTCGGAATGTTAAAGTTTGAACCGTTCGAGTTGCCAATTTGTGCGATAAATAAAAAAAAAAAAACTGGTAAAAGAAACATTTAAAATTAAAAAAGAAAAAAGAAAAATGACTACTTAATTAGATAAGTGTAAAAAGAAAAAGAATTAAAAAAAACAAAATAAGGTGTGATGAAACCCAATAAAATCAATTTACCGTAGAAGCTCTGCTTCTAATTGTTATAGATTATATTAAATCCATATTTAAGGTCATATAATAAACATTACATGGAGCATAAATTTAACTATTTATACATGCTGAGGATACCACATGTAAAAATTAATAAAATTAAATGAATTACATAAATCAGTCTTGGTTATTTGATCAAAAGTACCGAGTTCATCCCCCATTTAAACTATTTACGGATTTAATTCCTTACGATTATTATTTGTTTGCCATTTTAGTATGTTGGAAATTTTTGTCTCTGCTCGGCTAAACTTAATTTTCAACTTTTAAAAAGTTAGAAATAGCCACTCTGCCCTTTTGCTTTTTATATATTAGTTCTAATCTTTCTTTAGTTGTTGGTTCAACTAAAATTAGTGTTAATAAAAGATTAGTTATTTGAAATAGCTAAACTTAACTATTCAACTGATAAAATATTAGAAATAACAACTTTACCTTTTTTCTTTTTTCTTTTTTTTTTTTTTGTGCAAGACACATCAAAACAAAGAATTTAACAAAACTAATAACCATTGAAAAAAATCTGCCTAAAAACGCACATCTATGCATATGTAAATTCTATTTGAAAATTGCATATATCTAGCATGTAAAGTCATATTCATAGACTCCATGGTGATTCGAAGGGATGTCGTAATCTTCATCAAAAGGAATCCATACATTTTGAGAAAAAGAGAATAGTAGAAGGTACATATTTTTTGTTTGGTTTGTAGTTTGTATGCAGACGGAATATAATTGCGATTACCTACTTTTACCTTAATTTCAAAATAATTGAAAGGATATGATTGGTCTATCATCCCTTCCTACTCTTTTACACAATAATTTTTATTTATTTTACCCTTAGTTTCAAAATACACACACATATATAATTTATTAAATAAATAAAGAAACTTATATGAAACCAAAAGGGTAAAATGGTTATATATAGTGTCAATTTATTATTTAATTACAAGAAGCGTTTAACTTGACAAAATCTTTAATTCAAACAAACAACAATTTATATAATCTACTCTTGAGTTTAGCAAATGATCATTTACCTTGAACACATAACACTTTACATGCCATATGGATCTTGAATTTGATAACAATGACAAACAAGCAAAACACATACCTAAAGCACAAGATGATATGATGTGGGGAGGCTATCAATCTCTTACGTTGTTTCTCTCCTTTAACGTGATGGAAAACTACTCGATATACTTTTGGATGAAAAGAGGACTCATTTATATAGCTTTTGAATATTGATGTTGTAACACATCAAGTACTAAAACAATGGTTAGGTTAGGGTTAAAGAATTTAATCTTGATAAAAAAAATTTGAGATGATTATCATTAGTTTGATAATTGTTTAGTGGAATTTGTATTAAACTACGATTGAGTATATTTATTTATTTGATTATTTAATAGTGTTTAAATTGGGTTAAGAGTGTATAAGTATAATACAAATATAGGGCTTAGGGTCAAAGTAATGTGTGATATTAATAATATAGAGTTGTGATCTTGTGATTGGGTCATAAATCATGTTTTTTGGTGTGTTACGTACTTGATCCAATTTTTCCAACAAGGATATAATATACATTTAAATATGGATGACAATCAAACCTAAACCCGATGAATGAATTTTATCAATCTCTTACTTTCTTTTCGCTCCCTTACCTTGATGGAAAACTACTCGATATATTTTTGAACTTTTGATGAAAATAGGACTCATTCATATAGCTTTTGAATTTTAATGTTGTAGCACATCAAGCATTAAAACAACGGTTAGGATATAATATACAATTAAATATGGATGACAAGCAAATCTAAATTATCTAGCGGGTAAACCGAAGGCATTTAACGTGTTATGAGATGGGAATTCGAATATGAGATCATGTATGATATTAGTTTTAGAATTTGTATGCATGAGTATGTATTAGATTATACCCAATCAAATTACTTGAAAAATTCACACATATTTACCTGAAATGTATCCGTAAATGTTTTCTTCGGTGCATGTAGGTTGATCTTCTTAAAAAGTAAAGATTATAAAACATTTGTACAGTTCTGCATCTATAACTATAAGGCGTTAATAATTTTCCAGCACAAGGTTAAAAGGCACCACTTTTCGATTAGTTTAGTTAAACAAATAAAAGAAACGACACGTGCTCATAAAATAAAAAATTCACAGAAACAGTCAATTATTTTTCGGGAAAAATGTTATCAAGCATCGAAGATACGTATGCAACATTCATATTGCTTTAATATAATTATATATTTGATATTACCATTATTAATATTATTATTATTAGAATAGTATAATAATAAAACAATATTTAATCTAAAAATGATAATTAGAAAATTCTGAGTTTGACATGTGGTATTATATTATTATTATTTTTTTTTAAATGACATTTTGGTCACTGTGCAAATATTTCTCGTCATTATGTTAAATATGTTAGGTAATTGTGTTTAGTACGTAAGATCATTGGGTCATTATATATAAATATGTTAGGTCATCAAATCAAATATTTTTCATCATTTGTTATATGTATCAATCATTATGTTTTACGTTTTATACAATTTCTTGTTATTTTTGTCATTGCTTTTTATATATTATATAAATTTATTGTTATTATATAATTATGTTATACAATTAGTAGTGCATAATGATGTTATTGTGTCAATATGTTTCTCAAAACTCATATTGTTCGGGAAAACACAATGACGAACATAAATTCACAATGAGACATTTTATCATTGTATTTTATGTTTTATATCATTTTGTGTTATTTTTATTATCATTGTATTTAATGTATTGGATTAGTTAGTTGTTATTTTATCATTATGTTTTACATACTAGAAGTACACATGTATTATTTCACCACTATGCTTTTTTTTTTACAATTCATCATTTTAAAAACAACAATAGTATTCTTAAAAAAACATAACAACAAATGAAAAGACAAATAACTATAGTAAAGACACAATGACAAAAAGAAATCAAATAGGCTAAAAAAATAAATTTTTTTATTTTTATATAAAAATATTATACTCGTTGTAAAGATAAAAGAATATTTGTTTTTATTATGTAGTTTTTAGAAAAAAATAATATTATATAGAAATGGTTAAGAACGTTTAAAAAAATGGGTAAAATTAAAAAAAAATCAACATAAATGATCATGCTAAAATAAACATCTAATAAACTTTTTTCTTATTATTTGATTTCAACAATTGATTAAAAAAATATTGATGGTTAAGTTTCCATTTTATATTTTTAGTTTTGATAACTTTTTTCTCTATTTGAATCATTCTCTTCCTATTTAAATTATCATAAATATTATTATTAATTATAGTTGTTATCAAAATTCTCTAATTGAAAAGATGAAAAAATTCTCGTCGCCATTCCACATCAGCATCAAAAAAAATATATTTTCTTAATTGTAACAAAAAAAAAAACATCCTAAAAAACAAGATTTATAATTTAAATATTATATAAAAGATGAGTGACCAATTAGAGCATTTTATAAATTTAAGTTTTCTAACTATAATACTTTTAAAAACTGATTACTATTTTATATAGTTACCCTCACAATATATAACAGTAGTTGTTAACATGACATTACTCAACATAAATCAAACAAGCTAGTGATCGGGGTAAATGAGATTGGGTCATGAAAGGGTCGTGAATCGATAAAAACATGTATAACTGGTTCCACCTACACACATACCGTTTATAATATGTATAGCATATTTAAATTGGTAAATATGTTGATACGTTAAGTTTATGACATGTTTATCAAAGCACATAGTTTTATAATTTTATAAGTAATTAGCATGGATTGTAACTCTTGGTAAATCATGTTACATATGTACTCGTGTTAATCTGTTAAAAGTTGCTTATATTTTTATTGTATTATTTTTGTTACTGATTCTTTTACCTTTAATATGTTAATTGTGTCGTGTTGTTTTGTGTAACTAGCTTAATTATTAAATTTGTCTATGTTAATATTCAAGAAAATAATGTGTTGTGTTAGTTTTCGTAGTTGTGCAAAACGTGGCATATCAAACGTGAAAAGTTTGCTAGGTATTTCAAACATTATACCCACACCACATTTAAAAATCCCAAATTGCAATTTTTTGGAAACACATAAAAGTTATTTTTATAATTTTGAAAAACAAGCCAATAATGAAGAAATGGAAAGAAGAAACACTCAAAGCAACGGTTTATCAATTGTACATAAATAAAATACTAGTACTTTTCGTACAATTGTTAACCCTTATTTAATCTTTCTCAAGGTACAATATTACACAATATCCATCCTCTAGTAGGTCCAATCTATATGTATCATCAACTTGTTTGTAGCTTTAAACCTGGAATGGAAAGAAATAAACATTGATGTTAGTCAATTTATTAAAATTAAACAATTATATATAGTTATATACTGAAATAAGATTTCTTGCATGAAAACTGTTACCATATAGATGATGGTAACCCATGCATTAATAATAAGGGGGAGGTGGTGAAGTATAGTAGTAACGTGGTGGATATTTTTTTGGTGGAGGTGGTGGTGACTTGTGGTCATGATCTTTTGGTGGTGGTGGACACTTAGGAGGAGGTTTTGGTGGACACTTGGGCGGAGGAGGTGGTGGTGGACACTTTGGAGGTGGAGGTGGTGGTGGGCACTTGGGCGGAGGAGGTGGTGGTGGGCACTTTGGTGGAGGAGGTAGTGGTGGGCACTTTTTCGGTGGAGGTGGTGGTGGACACTTTGGAGGTGGAGGTGGTGGTGGACACTTGGGAGGAGGTGGTTGTGGTGGGCACTTCGGCGGATGAGGTGGTGGTGGGCACTTCGGTGGATGAGGTGGTGGTGGACACTTCGGAGGTGGTGGTTTGTGGTCGTGTGGAGGATGTGGAGGTTCGTAGGTGTAAGTTGCTGTAGTCAATGATGACAAGCTTAAAGAAACAATAAGCACTGCAAGAGTGATTAGAAGTGAGCCCATTTGAGGCATCTTTGGTTTTGTTCCCATATCTAAGAGGAGATGTGGGATCTAAGTCATAACTTTGAGTGCACCTATCAATCCTTTATATAGGTAAATTTCTACGCATTAACATTAATATAATATTATATTAATATAACTTGATAACAAAAATAATTAAGCTAAATTAATAAAAATATATATAAATATATAAAATAATAAATAAAGTTTAATATTGTTTAAGTAAAGTCACTAAACAATTTTTTAACGATGAAAACAACTACAACTACAATATTGTTTCACATATGGAATCTTTTTATAAATTTTAAGGTTTTTTATTTTTGGTAATTATGTGTCTTAAATGGACAATATATATGAACATTATGAAACTTAATATTTAGTAAATTTTTTCTTCACAATCACTTCTTATTTTAGGTTAAGTTATAATAAATAATAACTAAGTAGTAACTAAGTTTCATGTCTTTCATTTAAATCATTTAATATATCAAATTGCAAAATTTATTAATGTACTTTACAACATTGGAACAAATATTGAAACATGAGAAAATTTTTATTGTTAAAAGATACAGATGAATTTAGTTAAGTGCCATATAATAGAGTTTTTAATTTTTCTTTTATGAAATATTGAGTGTATCGTTTAAATGCCTTATTTTGCATTATAAAACAAAAGTAGGTGTTTTGTTATCTTTAAAAGCTAATCATAGCACTTTGGATGAATTGCATGTGGCTTTTTGTCTATTTTAAAAAAGAGTTATAATATATGCGTCTAAAATACACTTACTTTTAAAAAATGTATTTATTTGGTCAGTATTTCACATATGAAATAGACATTTTCTCTTTTATCCTTTAGTAAATTTCTCACGTAACTCTCTATCTTATTGTTAGAGATATTATCAATCGTGAATCTTACAAATATGAATCATTTATTTCTTCAAAGGTTAATTATCATAACATTTCTCGAAGAATTCAAAGCCCTTTATGGATTAAATGGTGGACGAAAGCGACTAGTCTTGATAGTTATTTTAATTGGTCCAGAAAAATGAAAGTCTAACAATAAAAGTTGATATATAACTTGTCAATATATCTTTAGGGATTTGGTTATTGAGTTGTTAGTTCAACAATGTGCTATACCAAAACAATAATTGTCATTATGTATCTACATAAATACAATCAAAATCACATTACATAAATACAATCAAAATCACATTTAATGTAGCCTTATACAACTTTATTGCAACAATTCAGTTTGGAAAATTTGAAGGTGAATAGAGTTTTAGACCTTCAAAAGGTGAAGACATAATGTGTGAGGTGGTTTCATGTCCTTACATGATTTAATCTTACATGATTTTTTTATTAGGGCATCATCATTGAATCTTTCACTTGTAAGATTATAAGGTTTAAATAAATAATACACAAATCTCTACTATTTAATATCATAAACATATCACACATGATCTATTGTTTTCACTTTTATTGATCGAAAGCAACATGAAAACCCTTGGTGCTAGCTACTAGTGAATTCGGTTCGAATAGCCTTACTTTTCATTCCTTACTTTTTAAATTTTAAATTCAATTTTGTCGCAACATGTAGAGGAATTTCATTAGTTTGTTCCCATCTATACAATAATTTATATTTGAATAATTAGAAAATGAAAACACTAAGTCTTCATTAATGCATAATTTTAATAGATATAACAAGCAAACACAACTAGTAAGTTTCACTCAAATAGTATGGTCTGGTTGATTGTTGAGTGAGAACACAACCGTACTAAACCCAAACACTAAAAATATGTTAAAAATATGTTGATTATTTCGTAAGTCATTGTTTTCTAATCATACTTATCACTAAAATTCAGCATAATAATAAGAAGCTGGAGCAAAGTTGAAATTTTAGTAGCTTAAAACTCCTTTCGAATTTCTTCCAAATCAAAGTTAGTATCTCCATCTATTGCAAAGCTCTAGAGTTAAATATAATTATCATGATTTCAAAATGGTTATTAGAATCGGTGAGCTGACAAACATGAACATGGTTCATCTATAAAAGCTCGTCTTCTCGAACAACATCACTATGGCTATACTCTTAATAAATATCTAATATCTTGGATGTTCCTCGTGTGAGACTATATAAGAAGTATTCGTACTCAAAATTGAGTGACTCTCATTAGTTGTTAGGATTATATTTGTTAATAACATATGTGTGATGAGAGTAATTAAGTCACTCTCTTGCCCCTATCATTATTCATTAATTTGCTTTATATGATAAGAAAAGAAGATGAGCAGTTAAGCTGCAATCGCTATTATTGGAGGAGAAAATATCTTGATATTATAACTTTAAATATTGTTTTATGTTGGCTTTAGTTGTTTGATCAAGAGTGAAAATGTGTGAAGGTTGAACTTTAGATTAAAAGTCCAATTATTGTAATTTACATTTAGAATCAGATGTGTACATTTTATTGTTAAAGATGTATAGAGTGAAAAATAGAAACTCTCAATTAGCTAGGATCTAATCGTGATGCTTCATTACATCGCGTAGATATGTGTATATATACACTAGGTTAGTATCCCGCGTATTATACGGGTTAAATAAATAAATATTAAATAGTTAGTAATGAAAATTTATGAATTATAAAACAATATCTTGAGATAGGATATTATTCTAATTATGTACAAGTAAGTGCTTTAAGTAATAAAACAACGATATCATTTTTTAAGATTTTATTTATTATTATTTTATTTTTTGAAGTTTTTTTAAATATTTTGTTTCAAAACAAACCGTTTTAAAAAATATCTTTTTTAAAAATTCTTTTATTTTTAAAAAAGTTTTATGTTTTAAAAAAATTTTAAATTTTATAAAAATGTTTATTTATTTGAAAATTGCATTTATAAAAAGATCTCTTTCATAATTTATAAAAAAATACTTTTAATCTTGAAATAAATTAAATAGAATAATAGTAGTTAATGCTATAATTTATTAGGAGAGAGAAGCGGGAAAACAAAATTAAGATGGTTTATAATTACGACACGTGTCTCCAAAAAAACATTCTTTTATTAGTATAGATAGATACTATGTCTGTAAAAGATTATGGGTGGCAATTCTGGTTCGATCAATTGAATTCATCTTTAGGGCTAATTCAATTCTTTGGTCTTTTATATGTGTTCTTGATTGTCGGTTTAGTAATGATCTCCTGGGACTAATATTTTATAGCTATTGAAATCGACAAATCATTTTGAGTGGAACGTTACTCGTCTAATCATTGGATGCTATTGCTACATCTCTTGATTATCAGAGAAAAGAAGATTTATGATAAATTAAAGAATTAGATAATAAACTATTTATATATGTAGTTATGTTTCTATGGCGTTGTATATACATTCTATGTTATATCTAAAAGAAAAATAAAAAAAGAAGCAATTAGATCCTCATATCCAAAGCAACACGTACCTAAGAAGTTATGTATGCTTTAAGTAGATGTGTGTATTCTTCGTATTACTTGTACGAATATTGTCATCATCATTACAAATGAGATTGTTAGGTCTCATTGTAATCATTATAGATTTAATGATTCTTCTAAGTCCCACCAATAATATGTTGTTACATCTACCTATTTCCGGTTTTATTCTTGTGTTACTTTACAAATATTCATTATGTATTGTTACTTTTGGGACTCTTATAGCTTCGCTAGGCTAGTCTTCATTGTAGCTAAACTGTTCCGTGTATGGAATATCATTGTTGCAATCAAGTATTACTATATACGGTTTTGACGGAAACAAAAACAAGAAAACTGAACCAAACCCTAATTATGACCGAGCAAAACTAATTAACCCATAGCCGATTGCAACCAAAACCAAAAAAACCCTACACAAAACTGATCAAATTTTCTATATATGATATTATATAAATAACACATTAATTATATTATATTTTGTAGGAAGAGTATATTATAGTAAAAAAGATATTTAATTTAAAATGTCTAAAAAGAATTGTGTGCTTGACGTGTGTCCTTTTATTGTTTTAAATCATGGTGGTATTTTGGTTATTGTGTCAAATACGCAGCTCATTGTGCCTTATATGTTTATTGTGTTAAATATTAGTTTATTGTGTTATATAATTTGCATCATTGTTATATGTATTCATTATTATGTTTTATATTTTTAGATCATTTTATGTTATTTTTTATATAGATCATATAAACTTGTTATCTATCCTTATGTTTTACAGTTAGAAGTACACAATGATGTAATTTCATCAATGTATTTTTTAAAACTCATAGTGTTCAAGATAATAAAATGATGATAAAAAAACAATACATAATGAGACATTATGTTATTTTGTTATTGTTTTTAATATATTAGATTAATTAGTTGTTAATTTATTATTATGTTGTACATATTAAAGATACACAAGTTATTACATTATTATATTTTTTAATAAAATTTATTATTTTAGAAAAACATAATCGTATTTAGAAAAATATAATAACTAACAAAAATAAAACACTGAACTGTATTAAAAACACAATGACAAGATATGTGCTTAAAAATAAAAAAATTATTATCTTTTTATATAATAATACTTACTTGTTTTAAAGATTAAAACGCTCGTTTTTATAGTGTAATTTTTATTAAAAAAAATTTCGTACAGAAAAAATAATATCGTACATAAAAGTTATAAACATTTAAAAAAAATGGGGGAACTCGTAAAAAGTAAACAAAAGTGGTTATTTCTAAAATACCCTCTAACAAACTTTTTGTCATAATTTTATCTCAATCATTGATTAAAAGGTTGATTGTTGAGATTATTTCTTATATCTTTTAGTTTTAAGGCTTTTTTATTTGAATCTTTCTTTTTTACGAAGAGATTCATTATGAAATATAATGAAACATATAAATAGTTATCTTGCAACTTGATTAAAAAAAACATCATATCATAGAACGACACTACGACGGTGATAACATCTTCGAATAATTTTTGCTTAAATGTACTTCTTTTGTGCCATTTATTTGTGTATATGAATACCGATGCTATTAATTTTTTGACAAGTACAATCGTAAAATCAACAACTACACAAATTATACGTCGATCACCAAACTCTTTAGCAGCAGTCCCTAAAAGTTACCATTGTGTTCTCATATCATTTCAATAGGTACTTCTTATCGATTACCGATAAATCTAAAGATAAAAAAACTTAAAAGGAGACGATATTTTTTATTTTAAAAATAAAAAAAGGCAAAATGGTGATAAATATAATATTTGTCTAGCAATAATGCCAAGGGGAAAAGTTAAATAATACGTATTTCTTTGCATGGAAATAAATTATAATAGGTCCAAAAAATAAAAGAATGTCAATGATTTGACAAACATAACGAACATCAAACAAATATGGATGAACGTGATACACACAACAATTAAGGTAGTATAAAACAAAAGTTCATCACTATGTCTCGAGAAAAATGTATGAAACATCATTACAATGTCTCAAAGTACCCGTAAAGTTTCTATTATAAACATTAATAGTTTACTTATCTTTAATATTACATGTAGTTGATGTAATGCTTAACGCATAAAGTGTTAATTAGGTCTTGCTTAGTGGTTGGAGGGTTTAACTTGACACAAATCAAATATTGCATGAATTCGTACTTGGCATGAACTCTTGTTTAACTTATCTTTAATATGGTGTTTAAATCATAAAGTTACCTATGTACATCGGAAACATGAATATATATAGTTCATGTTTTGAAACGAGTTACCCTTAAATATTTGATAAAAGTAAAATGCCAAACTCGTGAACCAATCACGTTGACTCAACCCCCCCCCCCCCCCCCCCCCTCCATACCATTTGGTTAAAAATGTTCACATGTTTGACTTGAAACTCATCCGGACCCCTTTAGGCTAGATTATCCAAACTCATGAATTTCTTGGTAGTCTAGTTGCCTTAGAATTTTTATTCTTATACAGTAGGCTAGACTACTAAATTCAAAAAGGACTCTGGAGGATGTTATTTTTCAAAGAAAATATTATCGAAGGGTTTATATTTCCCTCTATATGTTTTATGTGCTTAGAGTTTCCTATAGTCTTTTAAATCATGTGAAATCACTTTCAGAATATAATAATTTTAGTACTACTTCAAAAAATTAATCACACTAGATAAAAAAGCAAGAACTAGTATGCAAGTTTTGTTCAAAAAGCATACCTAAATTTAGGTGACCAAAAATCACCATTGAGGAACCAACACATCTAGATGTTACAACTCTTTGTAAAAGTGTACGTACGATTTGTGGTTTAAATCAGTGATAATTTGATAGTTATATCAGTGGGAAACCATCTTTAAAAACATTAACAATAGTGACTTACCTACTATGGCTTGCCTTTCAACAACAACTTAGTTTTTCTTGTTGATCAAGTTGTTACCGATGCACAGTTACTGCTTATCGGTTTTTACTCATCAATACTATGATAGATCGTGTTGGTACTAATCTTAGTCACTACTAATTTTTAGTAGCAACTTAATATTGATTATAAGTCCTTTATGATGATCAATTTTATGCATATTCATCAATCATGTAATGTCAACCCTTGCTAGAGACGTAAGCCCAAACCCCACCAAAGTTCCTAGGCGCTAGAAATCACAAGAATTTCAGAAAGGTGTACCACACGCCTCTTTACTCGTATCAATAAATATTGTTAATTTGTTTTGATAAAAATTATTACAAAGTCAACTTATTTATTTACATTCGTTTTGTGTAGGTTATTTTTAATTTCAGTCAACACACAAAAACATGTTTCATCTAATATAATGCTAGTCATTTAATAGGTTAGTAGAGTCATCAAATTAGGTTCATCCAAGTTCGAGTTGAAGAACTTTTATGTGGATAACGAATTTGGTTTCATGTCAGGTCGTTTATTTGAAACGCACCTAAATCTCAAACTAAAACTTTATGAAAAAAACATATTTAAATGGGCGCATATTATTTTTTGTTTGTACCATTTTTAAATATAAATAATACTTGATTAGTAGTAGGCTAGTAGGAGGAGAACAACGACAACAACACTATAATAATAAAAGGAGAAGGGAGAAGGAGCATCAGCAACAATAGAAAACTAATTTCATTGGTCCGTTTAGGCACGTCAACTTTGGGAGTTTACATTAAAGAGCTATTTAAATAGCATCTTAATAATCATTAAAAGACTATCTATTAATTGTTTATAGCTTATTAATAATTAAGAGGTAACATTAAGTTTAAATGGTTAAAATATAACCATTAATATTTTAAGAGAAAACTTCACAAAATAGTAACCAGGTTTTAAAAGTGTTCCAATCAGGTCATTTATTTTTCTAACTGTTCCAATCAGGTCATTTAACTTTGATTTTGTGTTCTAATCCTATGTAATTAACCTGATTAACAGGTAATTGTTTTTCTAACTAGCATCTTTCTCTACCTGCACCATCGACCGCCCTTCTCCTCCACAGCCTCCACCTTCGAACACCCCTCCCCCTCCACCTTGACCACCTATTACCACACCATCACTGTCATCCCCCCACCACCGTCGCCCCAAACATCGCGACCCACTGAAATCCCCGCCCCATCATCTGCAACCCACCCAAAACCGCCCCATTACCTTTGACTCCGTCACTTGTGACCCCTCCATCTTCACCCCATCATCTTCGACCACTATCACCCACCCAAACTTAAGCTTTTTAAGTTTTTTTACCTGCTATTAAGGTTAAATACATAGGATTGAAACATCAAATTAAATAAACTTTAGTGACTTGATTGGAATAAAAAAGTTTATGAGTGACCTAATTAGGATAATTTTGAAATTTGGTTACTATTTTATAAAGTTATCCATATTTTAACTATTAAACATTCAGATGTAAGCTTATTTTTTAACAATTAAAGACTATGAATTATTAAATATACCCATTTAATGACCATTAAAGGAATACCAAAAAACCCTTAAAGCAAGTTTCAACATTGATCAGCTCGAATGCACTAGTCACTTTGTATGTTTCTCCTGTATAGATTGGGTGGTCAATCATGAGCTTATTTGAGTTTATGTTGTCAAGATTGATGGATAAACACTTTTGATAAACACTTATGAACGTAAGGACTATCGTATATTAGAATCATGGACCTGATGATCCTTGTTGTTATAAACTATGAAGAGATTATTTAGTTGGTTGAATAAACTTGAGGAACATGTTATTTCTCTAATTAAACTATTACCTCTCATGTAATTACTGTGGTTTTCCATTATGTAGAGAATGAAATGGGAGCGTTTCCCCTTTTACTTCCTTAAGTATATAAAATGATTTTTTGAGGCACATGATGAGATTTTGGATCACCATTAATTCTTGGTTATTTCTTATCTTATAAAAGGATATGTTTTCAAATTGTTTTGTTGAAAATTGTTAATCCCTAGCCTGCTATTGGACATACTAATTTCTAATTAAAGATTCACGGACTGAATTTAAAAATGATTTCCAAAATTAATAATTAAGTATCGTATATTTAGTAATTAAATAAAAAACGATTCCTATAATTAGGTACCGTGAAAAAGTTTAGAAAGTAACATCGATAATTAGCATCTTGCTCTCAATTTTAGGCTGTGGTTGGTAAAACGCAGCGGACGATGAGTTTGACGTGCAATTTCATTAGAAAGATAAATGGTATATACCCATGTGAAACAATTAAATTTAAGATGTATTTTATTCGTCAAATTAATTAGCAGGTTAAAATGTTAATTTACAAATATTTAAACTATTTTATTTTAAAGGATAATTTTACTATTTTTGATAATAATAGTTCTAATTATATTTTAATATATTTTTTAAAATATTGTCACTTTTTAATACACCACAAACCCTTCATGTTTTGTTCCAAACTTATTCCAAGTTAATTTTTAACTATTTATTCAATTATGAGGTGTATAAAAATAATTAAATTAAATTCATTTTATCAAAATAAACAACCTATAGCACGTCGTCATCACTATAGAGTAGGAATACAATTTATTTAATTATTTTAATTGTCAATTTATTTGCTTTGATGCCTATATAGAGAACTATATATGACGAAGACATCTATCCAAACTACATCTTAGACCTGCTACCATGATTTTACAGCCACGAACCTCATAGAAACAAAATATCATCAGCATAGGTTAGAAGACACTACCTATAGCAACGACTTGTCGTCGGAAAAACCTCGCTATAGGTCTTTCTCCTTGTAGTTTAGACTATAATTATATTTTTATAGTAATATCATATGATAGAAAAGATGAAAAATTATACACAGAGAAAAGAATATGATGTGCGTTATCATGTCATTACTTTAGAAAAGAAATAACATCTTTTATGATGATATTACCTTTGATAGAAAGATGCAAGTAAAAGTGGACATAATAACAAAACCATAAGAAAATGATTATTATATATAATCTAGTTAAGTAAGTAACTTATTGTACAAATCACTTTCATTTATTCAAGCTTTTTAAATTTACATTTTTACCATTAGACATTACGTTAATAATTGATTGATTGATATATGCGAGTGGAAGTTAGGTTGGACAAGAAGACAAGGGTGGCTGCCGAAGAAAAGAAGTTGGGTAAATTAGGAAAATAACCATTTGATCAAATCGAATTACTAAAATAACCGGTCAAAAATGAAATTTATTAAATAAAACAGCCAATCCTATCGCTCCAAGTGTCCATCCCTCGCTGACGTAGCGAGGGATTATGGGAATCCCTCTCCCAGAAAAGCGTGCCAGCGAGGGATTATGAGAATCCCTCGCCCACGTGTACATCCCTCGCTGACATGGCTTTATCCCTCGCTGACTCAACGAGTGATTATGGGAATCCCTTGCCCAAAATTACAAAAATGCCCCCCTCGCCCATAATTAAAAAAATAAATATATATATATTTATTACCAAAAAAATCCGTATTTTTAATTATTTATTGTTTTTTAAATACGTAAAATTTTAATTTAATTTTATTTTCACCTATATAATACAATGTTTACCCTTAATAAAGTTATCAAATCTTAAATTCTTCTCAACCTTCTTGTTATTTTTTTCTTAAAATTCTCTCAAATCAGGAAATATCAGTTAATATTATATTATACAATGGTGGTAAATGACATTTTGTAAACGGTGTTGAAGAGTATCTACCAATGTCATTTACCACACATTTACCTTTTAATGACAGATATTTTTCAACACCGTTTACAAAATAACATTTGCCACCACTGTATAGTTTGATATTAACTGATATTTTCTGATTTGAAATAATTTTAAGAAGAAAATAACAAGAAGGTTGAGGAGAATGTAAGATTTGATAACTTTGTTAAGGGTAAACATTGTATTATATAGGTGAAAATAAAAATTAAATTAAATTTTTATGTATTTAAAAATAATAAATAATTAAAAATACGGATTTTTTTTGGTTAAAAACATATATATATTTATTTTTTTAATTATGAGCGAGGGGGGCATTTTCGTAATTTTGGGCGAGGGATTCCCATAATCCCTCGCTGAGTCAGCGAGGGATAAAGTCACGTCAGCGAAGGATGTACACGTGGGCGAGGGATTCCCATAATCCCTCGCTGGCACGCTTTTCTGGGCGAGAGATTCCCATAATCCCTCGCCACGTCAGCGAGGGATGGACACGTGGAGCGATAGGATTGGTTGTTTTATTTAATAAACTTCATTTTTGACCGGTTATTTTAGTAATTCGATTCGGTCAAATGGTCATTTTCGTAATTTTTCCAAAGAAGTTTCTGGTGGGGCCCTTTGGAATTTCCAATTTCTGCATGCATGATTACCACTCTACGATGTATCCATCTCAAATTTTAGTGCAAAAAATTCTTTTAATATTGACACAGCCACCCACAAGAGGCCAAGAGTTATATATGAGACTATACGGATGATTGGGGACTTTTTAAAGAAGAGTTATGACGCTATACTATTGTTTATCAGGGAGATTTATACTTTAAAATGTTTGACTGAACTAGTGATTAGGAAGATGATACCACGACATAGTGTACTATAGTGTGGATGTCTGACAGAACGAGATGCAAGGTTTACTTGATAGTTTTAGAATAGCATCATGTATCATCCTTTGATAGATGATCAAGATGGAAGAACTATTCAAATCATTGAAGACATTATTAGGTTCGGCAAGTGAGGCGACCTAAGCTTTGGGTTTAGTGGACCTTTCAAAATAGTAGCACATGTTGGTACTATGCTTACATGCTAGAGTTACTGGTGAGGTACATTCCACTTTTCATGTGTCATATCTATGTAGATGTTTAGCTGACGAGCATGCTCATGTACCTCTAGACAATGTAGAAGTTGATGACGAACTAAATAACATTGAGTAACTATTAGCAATACTGGAAATGAAAGAATAGAGATTAAAAAATAAAGCTATACAACAAGAAAAGCTCAATGGTAGAACAAAAGATCGGAGGCCACGTGGGAATCGAAAGAGGAAATAGTGAGTTATTACTCCCAGTTATTCACCGTGTGATTGATTTCGATTGCAGCGTAAACAACAAACTAGTTTACAAACCACTATTTTACAATAACTTAGATTAAAAAGTGATGTGTACATCGTCCTAAGCTTCTAGAAGCCAATTGAGGATAGCTATCCTCTTAGCATGCATATCTTCTAACTACTACCTGCACACGTACACTAGAAACAATGTTAATTAATGTTGGTGAGCTCATGATTCATAGTATAAAAGCATACAGTTTATTATGTATCATAATGTGTGTTGTATTTTGTCCAAAGGCCTTGTGCCTTCCATGGCTCCCATAACAACCACTCGTAATGAACCACGTCCCTTTGGTCGTTGTATAGGTATAGGATGTTTGGTGTTAGGTCCCAAACCCTGCTATGTGACACTCTTGTTATTACTAGTTTGATCAAATGAGTACACTATACAGTAAAACAATCATGATAACTTACCTGAGTTTAATAGTCTAGATCTGGTTTACAAGAGTATCTGAAACTTTGTTCCTAGTGATTATTGAGATGTGCTTAGTTACATGACTAGGAATCGATAATTATCACCGAGGTTAGCTTTGGATGACTTGTCATAGTTTAGGCATAGTTGATCAGGTTATGCATGACCTAGAATCACCTTACCCACTTCTTAACTAAGTTTTTATCCCAAACCCTGTTCTTGAACCGAAGTTAAATAAAAACCAAACCTAGAACGTACTTGAAGTTGCTAGACACTACTGGATTGCAAAATGCTTAAAATAATGCTTCGTATGTAAAAATCCTGTTTGAAATATAAAAAAAATGGTTGACGTTAATTTGAACCTCAATTTATAGGCTAGACTCTAGCCTTGTCGTGGACCATAATAGGTCTAGGTGACGACCTGCCACCGACCTCGACGACCACTTTGACCATTTCAACAACACATGGACCGTTACCGTACCTGGTGGCGGTCTGTAATGGTGTCAAATCATCAGACAAGTGGCAAGACTTGACGATTAGTCATTAAAAACGATCCAATTACATAGAGGTTGGTTAATTAGGCCCCTTGCGAATGTTATGCGGATAGGTAGTGGTTTACTACGAACCCTATCTAATCCTTTTCAAACCTTAATATTTATGGACCACTATGGTCTTGGTTGATGATCCTCGTAAGAGAAGCTTTGCCCCTTGGACCTGACCGAGGGCACTACCCCGAGTTAAACTTGGGGTTATGTTTACATGTTATGATAATTTATAACACATATAAACCTATCTTATTTTCTATAAAACAAAGCAAATACGTGAAACTTTTTCAAAAAAACAAAGTAAATACGCAAAGGTCGATTAGCAAAAAAATTTGATACTCAATTAATAATACATGTTTAACTAAAAATAAAAAACGGATGGGATTTAAATATTTCAAGTAATTTGATACAAGAACATAAGACACAAATAAATTCATTGGTAGGTCCAAGTTTATCTAAACACTACTGTACAACAAGTGTATCTAAAAGAATTATATTCATGATTTTCTCATTTTATATTCTCTAATTTTGTTTAACATTTTTTGGCTTATGTTAATGTTATTTTCGTTTTACTGAAAATCTTGGAAGAATCTTTTTAATGTTTCACGCACATTAAACTACTTTTATCTTTGATGACTCATATAATCACATTCCGGAAAAAGTTAAACTAAAATGAATTATATATTATTAAATTTAAATTTTATATGCCTTAAAATAAAAAAGTAAAAATCATATTATATAACAAACACGGTAACTTTTGTAGGCATAAAAATATATCTGTATATTAATTCCTAGCGCTACAAATGTCTCCCCAATGTGATCATGAATAATGGTAAGAAACAAATGGTAATAGAATCCGTAGTACTGACTGACTAAGTTTCAATGAACGACTTTAAAAATAAAATAACTGAAGTTAGTTAATCTACCAACAACATTAACAATGTTTTTGTCCAATAATAATTTCTAGTCGGAGTCCTGTATGTAGATAGAAAGTTGTACCACAAGGATAACATAGCGAGGACTTCAAGGGTTTGGGTGAAGGAGAATGTCATTCGAGTGGTAGATTTTAAAGTTTTCAAATTACTGGTAAGTCAAAGAACCTTAGAAGAATATATCATCAAAACTCCATTAGAAGATTCATGGAGATCGAGATCGATCTAGGAAGAGTTTTAAATAATGTATATGGTTGCATATAAAAATAAGGTTAAAGAATAATTTAAAATTAGCCTAAATAGTAGTAAAATAGGTGAATGTTTCATATGGCAACCACCCAAAAACTACCTCATAATACTTTGTAATCTCTCTTGTAAAATATTCTCAAACAATATAAAACATTGTTGTAATATTAAGTTTCTCTATAAGTCGTTTAGAATGGATGCTAATATCTGGGATAAGGCTAAAGCTAGTAGAGACTAAATGTCGTAGTAAGGTTTGGAAAAATAACTCCGTTACAACACTAATATGAAAATATTTCTTGTAATCTTTTGTTAACCTTTAGGAGATGTAAAATTTAGAAATGCGCCCTAAATAAATCATGCACTTTTTATATGTTATAAATGAAATTAAGAACTTCTATATAATTGTTGGCACTGAGTTAATATAGTAAAAAGAAGTGGGGCTGTTTGGTGAAAAATCAATGTTGGATTTCTTGAAATAGAGTTTTATCGTTTTAAATTTGCATTTGATGTACCTTAAATTTCTGTTAGAACGATTCTCTAAAACAAAAATCAGTGCTGTATTTCTAATACAAGTATATAGATACTAAAAAAAACTTTCTATCTGAAGAAAGTTTATCACTAAATCTTAAGTATTTGGCTCGAATTTTCTTGTCTTTCTTGTATAAAAGCTAAAAATTTAAACAACTTTTTGATACATTACTTCTATGAAAAGAAATAATCTTTAAGATAATCTTTAAGATAGGGTGGAGCAATGCTCGACCCTATGACTAACATTTTTTTTATTAACAAGGTATCAAACGTACATAAACACATCCCTTTAGTTGAAAATTAAGTTCCGATGTATTTAAATAAATGAATACATATATGTGCGCCGGGGCGTTTGTATACGTAACATGATGGTCTCAAACGGTCTAGGTTAGTTGCTATAGACCATGGTGGCATTAATGTTTATGTCTTCTAGAGTTATATTCTATTCAATCCGAAGCCGGGAATTTTTTTTTTTTTTTTTTTTTTTTTTTTTTTGGGAAGCACGAAGTCTTAATTTTTATCTTTAAGGATAGAAGTATGGTTTGCTTATATCTTTTTTTTTTTTTTTTTGAACGGTTTGTTAGTTGTTAGTTGTTAGTTGTTAGTTGTTAGTATCACCAAGTTAGTAATATTCGCCAATGCCAAGGATTGAACCTTGGACCTCCAAAAAAGACAAAACCTCCCACCTCCCCCTTAACCACTAGGCCAAGAGATCATTGGTGGTTTGCTTATATCTCATTTAATTTTCTCATACCTCACCAATACATTGGGTCTGGAATAAAATAAAAAAATTTACTAATAAAATGAGAACATATTAACTTTTAAAATGATAAAGGCATGTTTACTTTTGTATTATAAAATTATTATCTAAGATTAGAAATTTAATAGATTTTATAAAAGAAAAAAAAAAGCACCATAAACAGTAAAACTCCATAATCCATATGTTGAATTGTCTTAAAGGATAGCTGTTTAGCATGTAGTTTTTGATTAATTACCATTTAAACTTATCTATATTGCAGTTCATTTCAAGTGGAATTGCTTTTGGTCTTGAAGATACAGGATCACAAAAATTAAATCACCATCCAACGATTTTATATGCGTTATAATCTATATCAAATACTAACTTTATTATTGTAACATCCGCCCTTCGTACCACCAATGCTATCCATTTGCCCACAAAAACCTTTTGGATTGTTTTTTGTTGTTCGAGTGAAACTTCACAGGAGGTAAGGCTATAAACTAACAAAACGTTCAACAAACAATTCGTGAGTTGTTCAGCGGGAAGGTCGTTTATATCCGTTCATTTAGTAAATGAATAAACACAAACAAGAAAATTTCGTTCATTAAGTTAAATGAATGAACATGAACAGAAGCCGTATTCGCTCATTTGTGTTTGTGAACGTTCGATAAGGTATTAGTTTATGTTCGTATGTGCTTTTTCATTTAAAAATTTTATATTTTTATTTTACTTGTTTTAATATTTAAAAATACCAAATCATAGTTATATTATATTTCTCCGTTAGCATCACCCGTTTGATCATTTTCAACTTTAGTTTATGTTAAAGCTTGACAAGCTTCTTCATTTTGTGCTAATTATAGTAGTGGTAATTATGTCAAGTATGTTCAAGTTATTATGTCAAGTTTGTATTAAAATTTGATGAACTTATTTGTGTTTTTTATATTCATGAACATTTGTTTGTATTTATTTCTCTTTATTTTTTTTATTTATGTTCGGTAATTGCTCGTGAACAGTTTATTTCATTAGTGAAGAACAAGAACAAGAATCTCGTTTGGCAAGTGTTTGCGAACAGTTAATGACCAGATTTATTTTCTTAATGAACGAACATGAACAAAGTTTTATTCGTGCTCGTGTGGTTCGTTTACAACCATACCAGGAGGTCATCCATCCTGGATTTCTCCCATTTGAGCATTATTATCTGTGAAGTGTGAACATCTCCTCTCATCCACAACCAAAACGCACAAAACATATTAATAATATTTGTGATGGATCATTTCTTATAAATCTAACATATCTTGTTTTCCACAAACAATATAGAATTTACCTAGGGTCTAATTTAACGATTTACCTTGCTCTAATTTAGCGAAAGATTCAAAGTTTAAACAGGATGCTATAATAAAATAAATTCTATTGCGAGTTTAAACATAAATGTTATTGGTTGAAATAAACTATATTAATTGTTCAATATTATTTCAAACCGGTGGATTATCTTTATTTGTGTAGACGTAAATTACTTTTTGACTAGATAGACATGATTTAAAAATACCTTACATCTTTTTTTTGTCCCCCAACCCAACACCACCCCCCCCCCCCCCCCAAAAAAAAAAAAAAAAAGGGTAAATTTAATATTGTTTTCATCCTCCCTTTTCAAGTTTTCATTCTCCTTCTGTGTTTAACATTCAATAAATAAATCATTTTGCTAAAGGGAATTTAGTAGCAAAATTAATAATTGTTTTTTCTGTTCAAAATTGATATATCTGTTTGACTGACACAATACAACTGGAGATGGGCATTTCGGGTTCGGCCCAATACTTGAAACCGGGTACAACCCGGGTTGGGCCCAACCGGGTTTTTTCGTACCCGGGTTTTGGTGAAACCGGGTTCGAACCCGAGTCGGGTTCACCTAATGCAAAACTCTACCCGCCATACCCGGGTCGGGTCCGATACCGGGTTTAGTTTTTTTTTTTTTTTTTTTTCCTTCTTGTCTTTTCTTGTGTGTGTCCCCAATACCGGGTAGGGTCCGAACCCGGGTTCGGGTCGGGTTCACTAAAAAACTCAAAATCTAAAACCGGTTCCAACCCTACGGGTTTAAACGGGTCCAACCCGGGTACACCTCCCATCGGATACTACCCGTACCAGGGTCCGGTTCGGGTCCACCGGGTCGGGTTCGGACCCTGTTTTTATGCCCATCTCTAAATACAACTTTAACTCAATGCTTTGCTACGTGCTTAAGCCCACAACTTTAACTCAATGCTTTGCAACGTGCTTAAGCCCACAACTCAAACCTTCTGTATTATTCAAAGTGCAACATGATCTACAAAGTACAAACTGTTGATCCAGATATAACAGGCCCAACTCCCATAAGAATAAGATGGAAAATCTATTTAATACTCGTATCAAAATTGAAAAAATTGATATATTGTGTACTTAAAGGATATAATTAGGGCAAATTTAATTATAATAATCTAAACTATAACATATTGATTGATAATAATATATACTACCAGTTTTATTAATAATAATCCAAACTTCCATTTTCATTGACAATGACACTTGATTTTTACTCCATTTCATTGTATGTTTTCTTGTTTCATTTACAATCATCAACGTGAGTAAAATCGAGTGTAAATCAATTAAGGATTATATTATTAGGATTACCCTTGATAACAAAAATAAAAATTAGAATTATTATCCGCCAAATTGATGATGTGGATTTTATTACAAACAAATAAATCATAGTTGGATTATTAAAATACAATTTTTCCATAATTAATAGTGTGTTAAATTCTAAGAAATGAAATTTTTATTATAAAATTGTTAGATGTATAGCTGGATATTTTATATTTCAATTTGATTTTGAGGTGTGTTTAAGATCGGATTTAGGGCCATAGATGTAACATACTTGATTTTTATGCTTAACCTATTTGCTTAACTATTTGATGATTCTAGTACTTTTATATATGAATATTGATTGTATTCAAGAACATATTTGCAAAAGTATCTCATTTCTATACATTATGATGCCTTGTGATATTATTGAATGTTAGTGTGATTCTATAATAATATATGCGTAAACATTAGATCTTGCTACAAAACAGTTACTTGAAAATGCCCTAGAATTAACCAAAGTTTAAAACAATGCTAACTTAGTATATAAATGAAATACATATAACTATAAGAGTAAAATTTTACATATGTGTAACTTAGGGTTTACATATGTAATTTTAATAAAAGGATAAAGATTTAATTAATTAAATTAAGTTTTATGATTATCTAAACACAATAAAATATTAATATGTAAATATGTATGGATAATTATAAAATAATGTGTGTGTGTGTGTGTGTATATATATATATATTATTGTAGTATTTTAATCAATTAAGTGATATATATATATATATCTAATAATCTAATAAATAATTAACTAGTAATTATTCTAAATACACAACTAACAAACTAAACTAATCCTAATCCTAAAATACCATAAAAGTTTTGTTCTCATTCTATACCCCCTAGAAATTATAAATTTTATTAATAAAATATTGAAAAGCCTATCTAACTGAAACTTTAAACACTAATTTTTTAACTATATATAAGTGGTCTTATTCTCGTTATTTTTCACAATGAACTCTAAAAATATAACTCACATAGATAAAATCTTAATTCATAGCATCTCTTTTGAAGATCCAAGAAATTTTTCCTATCAAGTAAGTTTTAGTATTATTCGTATTCGTATCTTTTTATTTTTTATTTATCAAAATTCAATCATAACTAGTTTGAGTATATGATTAATAACATGTTTGTGTGGTAATCATAGATCTAAGATGGATCAAAGAATCAACTAAATATAAAATCATCCAAAACTTTGTTTAAACATATCAACCTTGAATTTTCAGATTTTAACAAATTTATGAGACCAACTTCGAACAGCTATATCTCCCACAACAAATCATTTTCGATAATTCTTTTTTTCAAAATTAAATTTTGAGTCTTATCTTTCCAACTATATAAAAAAACATATTCTAACTTATTGATTTGACTCATCAAACAGCTCATGCAAGTTTAGTATGTGAATATGTTCAAATCTATTAAAACCTTAAAATTTGCAACTTTTCAATACTTTTAAAATGAATATAATGTAAAGAAACGATTTTGATTATAAAATAACCAATGTAAACATGTTTTAAACTATAAAAATTTAAACTTTAATGATCCTCATGATTATCTATTAACTTTGAATCATACTCCTAGGATAATTCTTCGTATTTTCAATTGTAAACCTCTACAATACAACTTGCTTGTTTCCATCCTTGCTAGTCTTATATTTACATTTGTTCTCTATACTTTCTAACATACCAAACACACATTTGACTTGGTGTAGTATACATCTAGAATTGTATCACCTAGTATGTATTTATCAACACGTATTTTAATATATTTAATTAACTTGTTGATTGAGAAAATAACATAAGAAATTAAACGAGTTAAATGTGACGAGAATAGAAGCTCAATTTAATTCTAAATGTTATTTAAACTTTGGTATGTTGTCTCATAATTATGTTGTTGGGCTCATTTGAAAGTAACCTTAGATGTTGGATTTATTGTATTTGATATTGGGCTCCATTGAGATTTTATGTGTTTGCGATCTTACACTTGAAAGTCTGTAGCTAGGTTTCTAATATGGTTAAAAAAAAAAGAATTCTCATGGTTTCAACATAATCATATTCCATCAAGATCTCTATCTAATTTAATAAACCAATCACAAGTAACCCACGAAATAAGTTTGTGTGATAGTGTTTTACAATTCAAAATTTGATCCAGGTTTGGTTATTTAAAGACTACATTCAAGTTCAAGAATTCATCAAGTTTTAGGTTTGTTTATTTGATTCGTTTTTACATTCTAGATTACAATAATCAACACCACACATTTGATACGATTGAGTGATGGATACCTAATGAATACTAGACTGAGTATTAGGACAATTTTATACGCATGTTAAGATGATGAACCCAACATCCTACACATACCCAACCTATTGGGAGCTCATCACACCAAGCAACAAAATCATTGGTAATGGACTAATGGTTACATGGTGGTCGGTTTTGGGGTTGTTCCTTGTAGTGTTAATAGAGAAAAGCTATATCCTTTTTTTTGTATTTTACAATTGTCGTTCTCTCAATATGAAGTGATGGTACTTTTTTTATTTATTAGTATTTTTTTAAAATAATATTAATCTTATAATAATATTATTTTTGTTTATTGTTAAAACATAGAAATATTATTAGAATTTATTTTTTTAAGTGACGAGAGTGAACACATTTACATGGTTTGATGATAGAGAATTGAAAATTGCTATAATGTTAAAGTGAAAGTAAGTGAAAAATACACTTGATAGGCTTTGAAAGAATAACCACAATTCAAAATTGTATTGTAAATATAAAATATTTCTATAAGACTAGTTTTTTTTAACGAATATATTTGTATAACTGTAATGTCGTGCAAACATAGTCATCATCTCTAACATTAACTTCTTAAGAGTCTCATCCTAATAAGATTGGCATCTTGTATAGTGAGTTATCTTGGTTTTGTTTGGAACAATTTTCATTTTATTAACACCCGCAATCTATTGAAAGGTGCAAGTATCCGCAAATATAGGAACCTTTCTCTTTCGAAATTTAGATAGATATATATGTATACGACTTCATGTGAAACAATGCAACACAAAATTGTTAGTGACGGTGAGTTTTAAAACTAATGTGGCTATTGAAAAAATTTCGGATTTATTGTATTCTTTTTTTATATTTTCACATGTTTTTTCAGTTTACGAGAAAAAAAAATCTAAATGGTTTAACATTTTTTATTGATGATTTATTTTTTAAAAAATTTGTGCTTCTCACAACACATGTATAGATTATGTACATAAAAAAATTATCAAAGTAATTTGTTCATATACGTTTTAATTTTCTACCATTTACCTACATATATGTAGATTACATTGTATATATATTTATATAAACAAAAGCAATGAAACTAATATTTTTGTATATTCTTGTAAACTTTTATGAGAGATTAGTGACAAACAATATTTATTTAATGCATTTCATTTTTCTTAACTTTTAAAAGTGAAAAAACAAATGGTTCATTTTCTAAAATGAATCATGTTTTATCAATACTTCTTCCATACATACATGTGTGTATGTATACATATACACACATATGTGTATTCTTTTATGCCTTCCGCTAAGATGGGTTTAAAATAGTAGTTTATAACAACATAAATTTTCATAATAAACAAAGTATGTGTGTTGCAACACAAATGGAAGACAACCAAATTGCTTGAAAACAATAACTTTTCCTTAAATAAACCGAGATCAAGTTATGGTTGGCTCGTTTGTTTGACCCTTTCAAATAAACCCTAACCTTTTGCGTTTGATATCCTAAGTAAGAAATATTCAAGTTTCAAGTCTAGTTCTCCGTTATTATTAGTTTAATTCACATCAAAATGTTTTCTTTCTTTTAAATTCTAACAATTTAAACAAGCAAAACTCAAACAAACCAAGCCAAGCCAAAATCGAATCAAAACTGAGTTACTTTAATGTCCGGCAAAGATCATACGTTCATCAGGGCAGACGGAGCTACTTCTTAGTGTGTCCTTAACAACAAAAGTAAAAATAAGGAATATAATTGGACATGTCAATATTATTAGTCAATGATTAATAATTTCTATTATTAAATTTGGTTTTTTTAATTATTTTTATTATTACTCATTTAGCTTATCTACAATTACATTTGTTTGTTTTCTTTAAATTTTAGACGTAATTACTCTAAATTTGACATGATGAATGAAGACAAGTACATGTGAATTAGGTAATTATTAGGGATGTTTGTTAGTTTAAAAGGAAGCTTGTTGCCTCCCGACAATTTACTCACTTAACTTCTAATGTCATAGAAAACAATGTAATGTTATTAAAAACGATGAAGTTCTAAATCATGATTTAAAATTTTCAAAGAATGTTTATAGGTCGGTTTTCATTCAAATTCGACCACTGTAAAAAATTTGACAAGTTTATGTCTCTTAAACAATCATGTTAACTAGATTATTTAATAAATAATGTCCGACTAATGTTAGTACAGTCTATATCTAGAGTTTAAGGTTTAGTGTTACATATTTGATTTGAGGTATTTAGTATATAGATATAACATGACACATGAATTGAATTGATAACATTGTAAAGGTGAAATTAAAGTTTGATAGTAGAAGAAAAATAGTATAACAATGTATGCGAAAAGGGTTTTCAGTGTCATGTGTCATCATTTTAGAGACTCTAGATTTTTGTTTTCTCGTCTAACCATTGTTCATATCTATTTTAATTTAAAATTATAAACTCATAAATTGATTAAATAACATTTAAATATTTTCATATTTCTTGTGATTTTAAATTATAAACATTAAATGTATAATAACTTTTTATTGACCACTAACTTTCTTCTATGAATACATTATTTATAATTAAATTTAACTAATTAATTATAATTTATACGATTTAAAAGTGATAATTTTTTGTTTTTTAGAATATTATGAATTTTTACTGTATATATGTTAATTTATTTTTGTTAAAACAATTCCATACGCCAGACGCGTTCGCGCGCACACATAATCTATGGTCTATTCAATTTAATAAATAAAAATTACAAGTGACATATGATGTAATTCTAAAGCACCTACATAAGCTTTTTCGCCTAAACATTATAGCTTATTTTTAATCAACTAAATTATTTCTTATAATCCAAGATCATAATAAACTTAAAGTCGTCTTTTATATATGTATGGCCCTCTAAAATCAAATAATAACTTATTAACATATAAAATATTTATATATTATATTTTTGTATAATTCAATCCATGTAATATATGAGAATCTAACCTAGTATAATCTATTGACTATAATAAAAGAAGATTTTTACATGACACGTGTCAACATATTAGCTATTTTCATTTTTTTTTCCCGTCTCTCTCTCTCCTAATTAATGATATTAGTATATATAGTAATTATATTTTTTTAAACATTTCTAAATTAAAAAAATAGATATCATAAAAATAAGAAACTATATTTTTAATGAAAAACACATTTTAAAATTGTATAGACACGAAAAAATTCGTAAATACAAAGTATTTTAATACCATTTTTCTAAGTTTTATAAGATAATTAGTTTTTTTAAATAAAATTAAAAAAAGACCAGAATGTTTTAAAAAACAATTAAAAAACACAATCTTATAAAATGATATTATTGTTGCTTTTTACTTAAAATACTTATATATACATAACTCAATCATATCTTATTTACAAATATTATTTATAATTTTTAAATTTTATTACAAATTATTTAATATTTTATTTATTCAACATGTGTATTAAACGGGATACTATACTAGTATATATATCTAAATCGATGAAGATCATAAATTTTGATCGACATTATCTTAATTAAAAGCAAGCTATAATTCTAAAATCCTTATTTATGTAACATAAAATATGTGTTTCCGCTTATAAATATGCAAGAATAATTACGTCAATAGCAAATATGGTAGTTTATAAGCTTAAATTTTTAATATTTTATGGTGGATTTGGGATATAAAAAAAATCAAATTAAATTTGAAAGAAATTAAATATTACAAAACATTTTCAACTCCAAGTAGCGTAGAATCAAATAATCAATAGCACGTAAAAATAATAAAAATATAGAAGTTGCAAATATAACCTACGTGCCATAAAGGTCAAAATATTCAACTATATAAAGGGCTTAAAGGCATGGAAGCATAACTCATGAAATGTTAACAAGAAAAATGATCGGGCATGCAATGGCCTCTTTAGTAATGTCTCTTTTTGTTGCCTTAGTTTCCCTAGCGTTCCCATTATCAATGAGTGCAACCTACCTAGACAAGAATATCATCCATGGCAAGACTCCACCGCCACCTGGTCCATTATACGCGCAGGACAAGACTCCACCACCACCACCATCTGGTTCACCGTACACCCAGGGCAAGACTCCACCACCACCACCACCATCTGGTTCACCGTACCCCCAGGGCAAGACTCCACCACCACCACCACCATCTGGTTCACCGTACACCCAGGGCAAGACTCCACCACCAACACCATCTGGTTCACCATACACCCAAGGCAAGACTCCACCACCACCACCGTCTGGTTCACCATACACCCAAGGGAAGACTCCACCACCACCACCATCTGGTTCACCATACACCCAAGGAAAGACTCCACCACCACCACCACCATCTGGTTCACCATACACCCAAGGCAAGACTCCACCACCACCACCACCGTCTGGTTCACCATACACCCTAGGGAAGACTCCACCACCACCACCGTCTGGTTCACCATACATCCAGGGGAAGACTCCACCACCACCACCACCGTCTGGTTCACCATACACCCAAGGAAAGACTCCACCACCACCACCATCTGGTTCACCATACACTCAAGGCAAGACTCCGCCACCACCACCATCTGGTTCACCATACACCCTAGGCAAGACTCCACCACCACCTCCATCTGGTTCACCGTACACCCTAGGCAAGACTCCACCACCACCTCCATCTGGTTCACCGTACACCCAAGGCAAGACTCCACCACCACCACCATCTGGTTCACCGTATACCCAAGGCAAGACTCCACCACCAACACCACCTAAGAGTCATTCCACCACCTTCAGGTCCACCATACACTCAGGGAAAGACTCCACCACCTCTTAAGTCATCACTACCCCTACCTTCCTATATTTAATAGGCTCCACCCCATTCTCTACTACTAAGAACCCAGCCTATGTCCTATTTAATTACACACATGAGAGCAAACATTTAAATAAGTTCAATTTCCGTAAAATTTTACATTCAATATTAATAACGAGCAAGACATATCTGGATCATTAAGTTTTAAGGGACTTATGACCTTAATTAAAGATGTATGCATTATCGTTTGTTTTGTCATCTTGTTTTTTTCACATGTTCTTAATATATTTGGGGCCATGCATATGTATGTAGCATGCCTAAGCCTATGTTTCCTTTCTTGAAATAAATTTCAAACTAATACTTGATTAAGTTCGTGTTTATGAAACCCAAAAATTCTTTCGGTTTCTTTGCCACCCTTCTATGACGACTGTGCTTCCGAAGCTTTGGCATGAAGCTCTCATATATATTAAGAATTTGAGAAAAATTTTTTGAGACAAAATTATAGTTTTTTCACCAAATATACAGCATATGTTCACAATGTAAGAACAACTTTCGAAAATAAAAAGGGTTAATGGATTTAAATACTCTCAACTATTGGTAATTGGCCGCTGCCACCCACAAGTATTATTTTGGCGAATATAACTCCCAAGTAAACATTTCGGTGTCTGTATCACCCACCGTTTGTCGAAACCCTAACAAATGATATAAAATATATGACACAATGAACATATATGACACAATGAGCTGATTTATTTGACACAATGAACAAAATAAATCAGCTGATCATTTGTTAGGGTTTTGACAAACGGCGGGTGATACAGACACCGAAGTGCTTACTTGAGAGTTATATTCGCCAAAATGATACTTGGGGGTGGCAGCGGCCAATTCCCAATAGTTGGGAGTATTTAAATCCATTAAACCAAATAAAACCTAACTAGTATTAAGCCCCCCCCCCCCCCCCCCCCAATCAACACCGAAAAAGCCCATATTAAAAAAGAAATAAAAATGAAAAGAAAAACCGAACGGAAAGTAGACGTAAAAACGTTAAACCACCCACGTGAAACGTAAAACATTAAAAACAATAATTAAGTCAATCTAGTACCCATATGTTTTGACAGAGTCGTTAAATGGGAAAAAATCAACGTAATAACATTGTACCGTACATGCATGTTACAGCGTGTTAACTATCAAAATTTAGACTAAAATAAAATGACATATTCATAAAAGATGAAAAGTATATAGGAACAAAATTGAAAGGAAATATTATTATAGGGTTAAATTGTAAAAGAAGTAAACATATTGAATTTAAATAAAAAATTAAAAGGAAAAAAAGCAAAAAAATATTTACAACTTTTAATACTTATGGTACAACAATTGATAGCAACCTTAAGTTGATAATTAATAATATTTAAATATACTACTCGAAGAATTCTTGGAATTTCACTATAGGTTTCATGCATTGTTCTTTGTTATTGTATATACTCACCAATAGCAATACCGACCAGCACTCAATTTTACAATTTAAACCCTCAAATGATTTACAATATAAACCTTTAAATTTCTAATGTTTTAACTTGACTCCATGTATTATATGTAATATATGTTTTTTACCTATTAATTTTTTTCTAATTTGATTTTGTTTCAATAATACTAACTTTTGTTTCTTAAATTTTTTACAATAATTTATGTTTGTTTTTAAATTTTTTTCTTGACATACCGCTATAAAATATTAAAATTAGAGTTGTATTTAAAACATAGTATATTTTGGAGACCATAAGTTATATGGACTAACGGTAACATGCCAATGCCATGAAGAATGAGACTAATACACATCAAATAACATTACTACCATTATATATATATATACCTTTTTTCCATTTATGTTTTGATCTCCATAATACGTTTCTTTTATGTACTTAACAACATTAATGTCATCGAGGGCAACACGAGTAACAAAGTTTGCAGGCTCGCCACATCTCGCAAGCTTAATTTTATTTCATAGATAGTAATCCATAAAGATAAGGAAAATGTTAATGTGCTTATTATGTAATACGATAAACTTTAATATCACTCTTTATGATATTACAGTGTATTCTAATATTTATCTAGTCTGATATCATATTAAAGTCTTTCTTTCTTCTATTGGTGATCTTGTTCAAAGTACTTTCATTATTTAATAGTTTCATAGATCAACTGTATCCCTCTTCTATAGTTAATCACCTAGTTCATAAATTCTTTCAGCTAATCTTCCATCGAATCCCTCACTAGTTAAATACAATTGATCCATGTCGTGTTGTCGGTCAAACATATAAGTAAAAGGGTGTCTAATCACCCTCAATAGTAAAGAGTAAGAAGTGTGTCTAATCCACAAGGAATTACAAAAAAAATGCTAGTAACAACTAAGCTAAAAACATTAAAAAAAGATTGCTTGATGAATTGATTTGAGAACTTATGAAAGTAACAGAATTAACAAATTGATTTAATGGATTTTGTTCATACAACCACAATTCATTTATGTAATCCTATCTTAAGAATCAAACCCTTAATGATTACAAGAAATCAAAGTTATATGAAACTAAAATTATATTTAAACACAATCATTTTGTTTAAATAATCAAATCACAAATTGAATCCAAATAAACTTAAAGGGTTCAAGATTCAACACCAAACTAGGTTACAAATTAAGAAAAACAATTATTTGCGCAAACCCATCACCCGAAGTGGATAATGAACTACTTAGGCTTGCATTCTCAATGATTCTTCAACGCAAGTGGAATTGAGCATGTGAATCCGAATGATATTATGCTGAAACGCCTTTGGAATGCTTGAAACATGTCATTTTTCGTCCAAGATTATTGTGGTAGAAGGTGTCTTTTGTTCTAGGGTTAATGTCTTTTTAAAACCCCTCAAATTCGGTCAAAATTCGTCAAAACGCGGTGCCCGACGTTGGTGGCTCCAGCTTAACGTCAAGCCAGGCGTCACAGGTGGCGTAGGTCAACAGGTTTCAGATTTAATGACGCCGATGTCGTCGATGGCACCACCACTGCTGCACTTTTGATTTGCACTTGTAACTTTTTAAGAGCTTTCCGTTGATAGGTCGTGGGTCCCATAACTCTTTTTATAACTCAAGTTATGCTTGTTTTAAGTTACCATGATCGTGCAACATTTTTTCTGCGTTTCTTCATCTCGCGGCCTTCGATTATCATTTCATTTCTTTCATAATCTTTATATTCTTCATGTTTATCATAAAAACACATGAATATCTCCAAAGTAACTCTTATCTCTTATAAATTAACATGTAAAACACGTAAATAAAGCCTTTAAACATTGAACTTTCACCATCCGATCAATAATACACATAGGCTTGCTGAAATATCTCGTTATTTTCGTGTTGCGTTGTCCTGATCATCATTTAAAAAAGTCAAGAGCGGTCACCATATATGGCTATAACCGCACAACAAGAACTTGCGGAGAACGAAATGGAAGTATTGGTTCTGCCAGTTCCATTTATGTTTTTTTCTAGTAAGATACTATATAGTTTAGTTGTAGTTACACTATTTGATGCGATTTCTACTCAAGTGAAAGGTCACAATAGCTCAAACTCATTTTTTCAAGTTAAGTCTGAACAAGTTACAAGCCACAAGTCAATTAGATAACTGTAGCAATGAGGGTGTTTAACCACCCACCTCACTACCACATATGCCCTTGTTCTTACGTTTGGCCCAACTCAACACAGCCATTAAAGTATCCAACTCTGTGAATCTTTCTTGCGATCTTTATAACATAGTATATTAGCATATTCAACCCATCAACATAAACCAACAATGCATAGCCCGTTTAAGGAACTTTTTATAAATGCGGCTGAATAATTATCGATGTCCCAATCTTAAGGAACTTTTTATAAATGTCAAAGAGTTCTTAATAAATGGAATATACATAAGTGTGTTACTATTTACTGCTTATTTTTTTAATATCTAACCTAAAACAATGGATAATTCAAAATAGAAAGCCTCTAAATAGTTTTTTTTCTAAACAGCAATTTTTACCATCAAATTCCACTTGACATATTTACAAAGATTTAAACTCGCATCGTTTCTGTTAAAAGCAAACACTATACCGCTAGATCACTAGGTCATGAATAAATCTACCGAATAGGAACCAAGTGTTTCAATACATCAACTAGATAAAAGAAAAGGGTAAAAGTTAAATTAAGTATATACCATGTTTTTATTATTGTTTCATTTATATCAACTCGAAAAAAAAAAGAAACAAATAGTAACCACGAGTCGTATGAAATATATCTTCTATTTAGGTTGCATAATTTTAAATAATATTGAAAATTCTAAAGCTTATATATAACTATAACGAACAATATTAAAAATTGTTAAAATAAAATATAAGTGTTATCTTAAAACCAATTCCATTAGCAACTAAAATAAGATCATTTTTTTCCTACAAGCTTAGAAAAAACTATCAACAAGACACAGAAAAGCAGACTGACGGACAAAACACAGCTTTTGGTGAAGATGGTTGGAGTATAATCTATTACAAGCTGTTCATTCTCTTTGTTACCTTCTCTTCTGTTTCTTTCTCCTCCATATATCTCTCAAGAAAACACCTCTGTACACTCGTATTCAACTCCCACTCATCTATTATCATATCATCTACTACCCTTCTACATAGATAATACTAAAACTGTAGTTTTATACCATTTTCCTATTATTTTTAAACATACCTAGCTCCCATTTGGTATCGGCACTGTCCCTGTCCCCTTTCCCTTTCCCTGCAAATTTAACATCATTCTAAAAGTAGTTAGTTGCGAACAATGCATATATATATACACACACACATCAATTAGCTGATAATAACGAGCAATTAACAACTGTCTTTCTTGTAGCATTTAAAAAGCAATAACCTTATGGAAACATTAACCGTAAAGGAGATTTGTGATCAACTGGAAAAATGAATGAATGTGTGAGATTGAGGGTCGATTTTTACGATCCTTTGAAATCATTTTATATAAAATAAATAAAAAATAAAAAAAAAAAGAGTGCTACAGAAACGTGAAACTTTTTGTAAGGGGCAATTGCATATCTCCACCTCTAAACTTGTAAAGTTAGATATTTCTAAAATCATGCTTAAAGAGCATTATTCTTATATATTAAAAGCTTATGTTTTGGGGAAATATGCAATTTTTATTTAGGTGGAAAGGGGAATATACACAATTCCCCCTTTTTGTAATCCTATACAACAATAATTTTGTGTAAAAGATGTTTAAGGTTTGTAACAACTAATTAGAAGTTAAATATACTTGCAAAATTTACAATATTTCAACAGTAATCTAATTTTCTGAATAAACTTATTGTATGCGATTTATAAACCCTGCTTCCTTTTTTAAGTTTTTTTTAACTGCTGGATGTGATAAGCAAATAGGTTACTATCCACCTCTATTATAAGTAAACGAGTCAAAATTTGCTTACGGAGTGCTTGTGACCTCCTGTTTACTGTTCATAAAGTTATTTTTACGTTTAATGAGGTAGTGTGTTCTGTATTTCTGTACCTGAACTTCCTGGAGTAATCTTTCAAGTTCAACTTTGATTTCGGAAAAAGCAGGGCGGATGCTAGGGTCAGTTTGCCAACATCTTTTCATCAATTCCAACAGCTTCGGGTGTGTATTTGTAGGAAGATCTGGCCGACGTCCCTAAAACCAATCAAAAGATACAGCATGCACTTAGATTCTTAATTTCAATTTTGTAGAAAAACACTTGCAATATCCATCAATAGAAGCCCTTTGACTTTCAACGTCAAACTAGTAATTGACAAAATTAAAATCGCCAACAATACTTCCACGGTGTTAAAATCGCCAACAATACACTTGTAAATCAAGCAATATATTATTTTCTATATATTAGTGCATTATGTAAGAACTAACTGTGGAGAAGTGCTGACCTGTCTTACTCCCAAGGCTGCTTGCAAAGGTGTCATGTTATCATAGGGAATCTACAACACGAATAAATATTAGTCAACTAAATGGAATTAGATTTGGTCCATAACAGTATCAAAAAGTTGGGATTAAAGCCTTCTTTCGGTTAAGTTAGAATGACATTTTGACGCTTGTGGACCCAACCTTAGCTGTCACAAGCTCCCACAAAACGATCGCAAAACTGAAAACATCGGCTTTCTGATCATATGGTTGATGATTTATAACCTGTAAACAGAACAATACAGAAAACAGAAATTATATTATTTCAGTAATAATTTAACTTTATGAACAAAAAATTTTAGGAAGCTCGGTTCTTTAAGAAATACTCGAGTTTAAACCCGTCCAACCTTCTAAGCTACTTTTCTTATTTGACAGGTTAGAAATAAAACATAACCTAAATCGACTCATTTTGTAAGTAAGCAGGTTGTAATTTCCACCTCTATTTGAAACTTTATGTACCCACAACTTCAAAGTGCATTAAAGACGAACCTCAGGAGCCATCCATCTATATGTTCCTGTTTCGGCTGTCATAATTCCCTCTTGATTCAGAAAACGGGCTACCCCAAAATCAGCCACCTTTACAACCTAAAGGAAAGATAAACAAACTGAAGTTGGATCTAATTCGCGTCATCGACTTAGATTGAAATTTCTGAACACTGATATGTGAAGATAAATAATTAGCTCACATTATGACTGTCCATAAGCAAATTTGCAGTCTTCAGATCCCTATGAATAATATTATTCTTATGTAAGTACTCCATTCCTCTAGAAACATCTATTGCAAACTTCACCAACTGTGAAAGTGTTACAGTGTGATGGTTCTTATGCAAATATTCATAAAGGCTGCCTCCAGACATGTATTCTACAAGCAGAAACAAAAGCCACAGTAAGGGATGAATTAAAATTAAGGAAAAAATAAATAAATTGTGCTTGTCAAAGAGTAAGATCACAATATTGGAGACCAAAATATGTAAAGATTTAGCAGAAATACTTCGTAGCCACTACCAAACAAATGAAAAATCAATATCCAGAACTTCAGTACCTGTTATTATGCACAGGTGAGGCTGCTTTGTACAAGCACCGATAAAACGAACAACATTTCTATGTTGGACCTCTCTACAAAAATTAATTAATACAAACAATTATCGGAATATTAGAATCAATATGTGTGTGTGCGCGTATGCGTGTGTGTGGACGGGGAGAGAGCAGGGAGAGGGGATTTCGTGCAATGAATGAGAAGGATATTGTTGAACTAGAAGTGTATCCAATAATGTTTTGATCAAAAATTAGATGATACAACAAAAACGTTACCTGAGAATGGCTACTTCATGACGAAACTCATCCTCCAATGCTTGATTTAGGGTTTCAGATCTTAGAATTTTTACAGCAACATCCTCACCAACGTACACTCCACGATGCCTTGCCAAGAGTGAAAGATAATACAGAGCAAAATTGAGATATTGAGTGACATATAGCATAAATGTAAGAAATAATTCACTTACAAATCTCCACAGGACCCAGATCCAATTTTTTCCCCTATCTTCAGTAATCTTATATCTATCTCCATATCTACAGAATTAGCTTGAGCAGCTGGTGCGCCTTCTGTAACTGATTTTGACCGTGAAGAACCAGACCACGAACCCTGCAAATTAGAAAAATTCTCAGAACAAATACTAATAATTAACTTTCATACACAGTTTTCTTATAAAAACAGCTATACAAAATTCAAAAAATATGTCAAAGTTATTGAGACAGCCTGGTATACCTAGCAATAAATCACCGCCAAGAAACTTATAACATAAAAAAGAAACAGCTGGTTTAGATACATGTCATCATGATGAATGAAAGTAACGCAGAATCACAGAGGTTGAACAGACTACTATAGTCGAGGTGGATACGAAAATAAGAAATAAAGATGATGAGCAAAGATCTTAACAGAGTGAGAGATTACAAATAGACGATGCAGTATATTAATGGGGATTTCTACAAATGGTTAAAAATAACCTTCATTATTGATAATATAGACGCTGATTTAGTTTCTTCTTCCTAGATCAACAAAATATTGAATTTAAAGTTTGATTGTGAAGGTCCTCTCATCTGAATGTATTTCAAAAGATGCAAACAGTTTTGAATTTAGCAAATTCATACATATGCACGTTCTTACTATAAATAGACCAGGTATCCGTGATTGCATTAATAAAATTGGAGAAGAATGCATAATGTAAGAAGTATTAATAAATGTGAAAAATTCGGAATTTTAGAAACCAAGAAATTAACTTTATAATCTTTATCTTATCATCAAAAATAATGAACACCAAGTTAAATGACTAAAATAAATTTGGTAATGTCCAAAATTTTGAAGAAAATACACATCACCAAACCAACTAAAAAGAACAAACAAACAAACATACCCAGTATAGTCCCACTTTTAGTACAGTTACTGGTAGGGTCTAGGGAGGGTTTGATGTGGACAAACCTTACCTCTACCCTGAGGGATAGAGAGGCTGCTCTCGTTGAGACCCCCCCCCCCCCCCCCCCCCCCCAAAGGTCCAAAACAACAAAGCAACTAAAAACTATTACTTAGAAAACACAACATAATATGCTACAAAAAAGAATAACAAAATCATTATGTTTCGAAGCAGAACATATAGTAGTCCCGTGCATCTCCATGAAATTCCAGAAATATCAACACCATTTTTACTTTCTAACTCCAAGCATTCCAATCATGAGGACATTACTATGAGTATCATGATTCTAGCCCATGCGTCATCAAACCCAACCCACAAGCCTAAATGAGGGTGTCATTCTAGAAAAAAATGTCACTGGGAGTAGCCTACCAAGCTAAAATTTGATGGGAATCCATATCATACAAATGTGGGATAGGGTTTGCGCCCGACAATCCTCCCTTCAACCCAAAGACCATCTCCCCTTCAATGATGTCCACATAACCATAACCATGCTCGGTACACTCCATCTATAGCAGGGCTACGAACCAAAGGAGGGTAAGATTTAGGCAAGCCTCACCTCTATCCCAAATGATAGAGAGACTATTTCTGGCGATGATTTACATGATTATTATATTAGATTACATCTCAAACCAATTGGTAATAGGAGTAGCCTACAAGGTTATATCTTAGGATTGGATCTATATTTCACCGAAATGAGATTTAATTTGCACCTAAAAATTACAAGTTTTCTTCATTTTGGATTACTAATCCAAGTGCAATCAAGCACATGACACAAAAGAGAAAACAACTGCATTCCAAGGCATCATTCTCACTCCCATGTGTTACACTAGCCAATGAAAGTGTATAGGCTTTTCATGTGTTCTATATATTATGACTTTCATGAAAACTTTTAACTAAATATGTATTTCATGTATCCTTGATGTAACACACACACAGAAGGGACCAAAAGTTATGCCTAGAGAACCTCTTGCAACATTGTATGGCCAGTCAAGAATATCCACAATCAATTACGGCTTCCTTTTTTGACTAATCAAAAAACTATCCTTTTTTCACTACATTGAGGAAACCAAGACATGGATGTTTTTATCCTTATAAAGTATGGTCAAATAATTTCTTGATTTCACATGGCACATTCTAGTCATGGAGACCGTATCCTATCAAGTGCCTTGTTGGCTTCAAATTCCAGATTTTATTTATTTGATAGATCATTAGCACTATGTTAAACCGACTAGGCAATACGATAATGCTAAGGAGAATTCCGATTGATCTTAATAAGGGGTGTAATCGTGCCAAGTTGATTAGTTGAATCATTGAACCTGAACATGACAATATCACCAACTCCAACCGGAACACACTTAAAATAATGTAACATGAACACGATCTATTTGACCCATCTAACCAAGCCACGCAAGTTGATGGGATGTAATGAAGTTGTACTGTAATTGTACTCCAACCGAACCGCATACATTACTATGTTTTTCCTCCCATTTAATATGAACTTTTAACCGTGCTTTATTTGTGCTTGTCGTCTCGTTTCTATACAGGATTGTCAGTTTGCCTAACACTTTAGAGTGAAACCAAGGATGAAACTAGATCCTTACAATGTATCCTTCGTGTGTGGCACATGTATTGATTGTTATGATCCAAGTAAATTTCATGTGCCTCACTCCCTATTACTCTTCAAAATTCAAATGTCACTCTTCAAACAAGCTTGTACTACTTCCTTCAAGCTTGCGCTACTTCCTTTCGAGAAGTCACACGAACTCATGTTCAAGAACTTGCAAGCTAAAAACTTGAAATGTTGATCTCCCTTATGAAGATTGGATATGATGCTCTATTATTTGGAGGCTTAAGCTTTAATATGTCTATGTAAATCACAACTCTTCCCTTAAAAGAGTAAGACGTGGATGTTGTGAAAATAAATTGCTTAACAACATGGCATGTCAATTATATGTCTTGAGAGTTCAAGGCATTAAGAGATAAGTTATTAGTCTCTTCTACACTAGAGTGACTCGTTATTCAAAGCAAATCATAAAAAACTAAATAAAAGAAGTTGGTTTTGATCTCGTCCTTTATCACTTCGTCCTAATAACAGATAAAAAAATCAAGAGGAAATTGGTAAAGACAACTAACACGACTTATGATATATTATAAAAGTTACATTATGTTTCCTTAATACTATCATTACATACCTTTTTTAGGTTTATCTCCTATGTATAGCCAAGATAGCTATATACTCCATTTAGACGAGAATCATTCATGATAATGAACATTTTATGCTAGATATTGCGCAATCAAATAGAAACGAATTACATATCAGTTTTGACAATATTATGGTTGAACACTTTGCATACGCCTAACCGTCTTCATCTTCGCATCAATTTTCATTTGGACCCTAATTCAATTATTGCTATGTCCTAACTTCGACTTGGGCACACTAGACTTTAAAACCATCAACTGTATATGTTGGTTATTCTCACACCTGAAAAGACCTAAAACGTTCAAAGGTATAAGAACAGACGCTTGTAGACATTGAGCTTTTGCTCATCTCAAATTTTAACGAGTATAGTTCCTTATAATAAGGTATTTTAACCTTGTTTTTCTCGCTAACACTTGGAATTTCTTAAAGGTACAAAACTCTTCGGAGAAGTCACACACCTTTACCTTCCCACCATACACTTTACACATCTAACATGTAACCATTACTATATTACCATTATTGTTAATACACTGTTTTCTAGGCCACCAAAGTCACATATCCGTAGGATACCAAGAAATTGACTATCAAGACAAACAACCGCATGCCTCCATTACCCTAGTAGCTATAGCAAAACCATCCATACTTCCCCTTCACCAAATCCACACATAACAACATTACTCCCCCAAATATCACAAGCATACTACGCTAGCATAAGACACTCATGCATGACAAAATGGATTCACGGAGAGAAGATAAGACCAAGATCTGCGGAACACCTTTCCAACTAGAAAGGAGTATGTGGGATGCAAATATGTTGGCTTGAAATTTATCCTATAGCAAAAGCTGCTCCATGTTATGGTATTGGTTATGAGTAGGAATTTTATAAACCTTGCCGAGTCACTAATCCTTTGCCTTTATAGGCTAGATATTTGTCTCGAGGAGGATTCTATATAGAACAACCATTTGTATGCATTATGGTTCAGTAGTCGTCCAAAATGGGTTCTCTATAAGATGACTTCTACACAAGTTCACCCATGTTGAATGCTAACAAGTATATATATATATAATGAAAACCAAGAGAAATTGTGTAAACCAATAAACTAAATCTCCACCTTTGATTTATGAAGATCAATGGCTCATATTTTTTTAAATAAAATAATAAAAAGTTGTAATTTTATTGGAACATGTGTACAAAAAGTCAAACAAATATAAGCCATTGATCTCGTAAATCAAAGGTGGAGATTTGGTTTATTGGTTTACACAATTTATCTTGGTTTACATTTGAATCATCCCCTATATATATATATATGTGTGTGTGTGTGTGTGTGTGTGTGTGTGATCCATATAGTCATGAACCCATTTTATATCATGAGAAGACCTTTAGAGGTTGATAATCATCTTGTACTGAATCATGACAAGTGTACCACAACTAATCTCTCGACCATCAAGCCGATCCACATTCAGACTAACCAATAAACAGTCGAAGAGATCCACTACGAAAGCCCACATCAACTACATGACAAATTGCATAAGGTAGAAGACCGAAGAACCGCCAGGTTGTCGAAATTTAACCACCAAGCTATGGGGTGTTGATTGTGCTTGTACTATATGCCTCTTAACTGATTTTCTTACATATATACCTAGGTTCATAAGTTCATTAGATTTCCTTCTACATTTCTTATGCTTTATTCTAGGCCAACCTGCCTCCATCGTGCTTATTAACTAACTGGGTTTCACATCAGCAACTCAGATTAATAAAAAAAAAAAAGGAACATGTAATGTATAGCACTCTTTCTCTCGCTCAAACACAATTGACCACCAATGATTATGTAGAGTAAACAATATCCACTTACAAAAACAAAAGGCCCCATATATTGACCCATATAAACAGTATGCACTAGTTGGTATAAAGCCCCCTAAACATGATTTATTTGCCCACATACCATATAATTAAAAACATCCCTTCATAACTGAAATTGAAATCCATATTTAATAGAAACATAGTAAACACTGTAAGCAGTGTTAGATATGAAGTACCTCACTCCTAGCAATTGCTCTCTCCATTGCTGCATGTAGAGCTTGTGTTTCCTGACCAAACATAACAACATTCAAATCTCACCACACATACATCTCTTGAAGTATGTATTTAAACATAATAATACTAGCTTTACATTTTTATACTTAGGTTCCAGTTAGCAAGTAGCTTTCACATGCTAATAGCATAATGAAATGAGATAGTGTTTGGTTAATTGGTATAGGAACAAAAGCATAACTTTCAATCATGATAGAGGTGTTTGGTTACTAGGTTTAGGTTTTAAAAATGGTTATCAAACACAAAATTAGGCATAGTCTTAACCGCCATGGGTGTTGATTAGAAATGCAATCCCATTCCATTATACTATTTAGCCCATATCTATAATGATTCCCAGTTACAAAACATGAAAAATAACAAAGCAAAAGTTGTTATTGACATCATGAAACCACAAAAAAAAAAATTTAAAAATAAATAAATAACATATTTACCTGAAGAGGCCATCCATCAACCACAAACACATCCAGAGAAAAACCATCAATCGTTGAAAACACATGTGCTTCACGTATGTTCAGTCCTATGTCAGAAAGCAAAGCTGAAAGCTGGAGGAAAAGAAGACATGTTAAAACAAATAGACCTTGAATTAATTTGCAGTCATTTTTCTCATTATCATTCTAAACATTAGTCAAAGTTATATCACAAGTTCAAAATTTTAGATGCTACCACAAAAATTCAAAGAGAGTATCGTGTTGTCCTGCACCCAAATACCTGACTGAGAAGCTTAGGCTTGTCAACAGCCGAAAATATCACTTCATGAATAGGCACATGGATATCATCTTGCCTGTAAAACATTCAAGACAATTAAACTTAATCCCCTCCCAAGAATATTCACAATAATGTATATGCGAGTAGAACAAGTAAAATATCCATAAATAGCTTGGGATGTTGTGAAGGAAATATGATGGTCAATTGGTGATAAATCACAAACACATGCAACATAAACTAAGCAGCTTCTTACGAGGAGTTACAAAGAGAATATATACACCAGATCTACAATATGTAGTACCTCGTGAAAGAATCTCCATCAAGATTTCCTTTGTCCTTGTCGAGAGAATTTCTCCTGAAGTCCAAGTTTAGATCCTCCAGTTTAGAACAAGGTTCAAAACCCATCTCATGGTTCTTGTCACTTTAGAAAACAAGTGATATAAGTAAGATAAAAGCGAAGGTTGCATCTTTACACAACAAGAAAACAGCAAAAGCAGAAACTACCATGTGTAAACTAACAGGGATATCATTGTTATTTACCTGGCTTGTAATGATGCAAGTTCAACACTTAAGTCTTGTTGGTCTTCGTCACCATCAACTCGAGTCCAGAAATTCTGAAACCATGCAGAAAGAGAGACGAAAATCATAATGCACCATTAGATCAACAGACGATAGAAATCTGATTGGATATCAAAGATGGACTTCTACAAAGTTTGGGCAACAGGATTCCTAAATTAAGGTTTGTCTACTAGTGGAAAGTGAATATGCATTTTAAATAGTAATAAAGCATAATTGGATAACATAATATTGGGGCAATCTTCCTCAAATTTCTATATAAAGCTGGTAATTCTTGTGATTTCCCCAAATTCAATCAATCATTCAACTTAACAATGCTTATTTATGGTCTTTCTTCATGAAAGCATTGCATACACAGGCATCATGGTAAAGATGATCCCATTCCCTTTTTCTGTTCCAAAGGCTCTCAGGGCCCAACTTCAATTTGCAAGTAGATAATTTGTGAATAATAAAAACAGAAACATTATAAGCTCTATCAATATCATCACTGGTCATTTATTGCTAGAACAGATAAATGAACACTGAAAATAAATAGGCATGCCTTCTTTTCATAATTCACAAATCGAACAAAATTTAATAATGAGTTGACTATGGAGCAGAGTGTGATTAACCATCACCTCCAAAAGGCGGACATGAAAAACAGGTCGATTTTCAGGATCTTTGGCCAAGCCAAGGAGCTTCTGATGCAGCAATACATCTTCAGCTCTATCCAAGTTGATATCCAGTGCATAACTGGCACATATAGATTCATCAGAAAATTGATGACAGAATTAAAAGCATGAAGATACAAAAGAATCTCCAATGTACACAATAACTACTCTTAAGTGGCAAGCAAGTAGCAACTAATACCCATAAGTAGTAACAATTCGCAAACCAAGAACATACAACTGAAAGTATCTTTTTCAATATTTACACATATGAATACAGACACTGTTTTCCCACCTACTGCCAAAAAATTGATTGCAATTAACTTAATCTCAGGTTCAAAAACGGAATTACAACACATAATTATTGAGCAATGAATCAGAATCCCCAAAAGTAAAGAAACGCACTCATTAAGCCTTTATATACCAAATTCTATTCCATTTGATCTAAAACATTGTGCTAACTCCCAAATAAACACAAATATAAATAATAATTACAAAAATACGTGTTTGTATTTGTGGGCTTACCAAAAATATAGAAACAATAACCAAAAAGCCAAAAACAAATAACCACCGTTTTACACACACTAAACATTACAATAGCTTTAAAAATCCACTTCAAACAGGAGTTATCACTTATCAACATAACCATAATAAAGTTAAAGAAAAGCACTAAAAACGTGCACGCAATCACTCCTTCATAGTAATCACATAATTAAGTTATCATCAAATTCTATTCCCTACAATCCAAAAACAACTAATTAACAAACACTTTCCGATAATCGCATTGTTAAGCAACCTAAACACAAATTCCACGCGCAATAAACAAATTAATGCTTCAAAACGCACACGCACACACCGGATTAACAAAATTCAACAGATGAAATCATCACAAAGAGAGAAGCGATACACAAATCGATAATCTACATATATGATATACCTAGCAGGTAACCGACTGAAGTGCGCCTCCAATTGCTCACGAAACTCCGGATTAGCAGTGGCCTCTTCGTTTCCGATCTCCACTAACCGATTAAACACATCATTCACTATCTCGTAGCCCGCGAAACCAGTAAAACTCCTCGGCGGTGAGGAACTCTCACCGACTCCTTCAACCAAATCCATCACTCTCTCAAACTGCTTCAAACTTTCAATTTCAATGCACGCGTTCACTCCATACCAAAACCACTACAGTAGTACAGCTATCAAACGGAGACTGGTGGCCGGCGACGGTGAAATCGAGTGGTTGACGGTGGCGTTGGCTGTGGTGGTGGAGGATCTTTGACGGAATCTAGAGGGAACGGTGGTAGGTCCGTACATTAAGAGGGGTTGTACGGAGAAATTGGTCCGCCATTAGAGGAGGTCTTACACCATTTGAAGAAAAAACTTTGAAAGGAAGTCAGGCTTTTTGAAGTTTTGTCACTGTGTGTTTTGGTGAAGTGTGTGAGAGAGAGAGAGAACGGGGAAAAGGTGGAGTGGATAGGGTTGTGAGGTTTGTTGAGAACTGAAATTACCAAAAGGGTATGAAAACACTTTCGTATTTACGTAGAGTATGGTTTCATTAACCAAATGTTTTTACAACCGGACCGGATTACTTAAAAACCGGACAAATAACCGGTTGTATGTTGTTGAACTGTTTTGTTTGAGCTGATCAGGTGCCGGTCAGACTAAGAACCAGACTTGACTACCATATTGAAGTTTATAAACTTTTGTCTAAAATATTACTTATTGTATTACAACTATTAATGTTAGTGTCATACTGTGATATGTCATTGATCATCGTTAATTTTCAACTTTTAACTTTCTAAACCTCAACTTGGTATTTCTCATACTATATATCATATATGTTTTCACTTAGTTTTTTTATTATTTTTTTATAACTTGTGTTCGTTAACTTTTTTAATAATCTGGTTTTTAGTTGTGTTCAAATATTTTTTCTTAGCATCCCCATATAAATTTGTTAAAAATAGAGTTATATTCAAAATAAGGTATTCTTCCGGTATCGTAGGTTATATTGACTAACGCATACGTGTTAGTATCGAGAAGAGTGACACAGGTGCAGATCGAAGAAATAGGTACCTTTATATAACTATTTATTCTATTTGTTTCGATATTTTAAACTGAGTCAACTTCATACATTTCTTTCATATACTTAACAACATAAATTTCACTATCGTACCATGTTTGATGAAGTCCACAAATGTGTCAAATCATGCATGCTTAATTTCAAGTTTATTGATAACATATTACTTTAAATTTTGTCTTTTATCTTTTCAATACTTATACTTTTTAAAACTATATGTAGTGGTTTAGTTAAAAATACTACTTAAATATCACGTAAATAGAATTCGTTTCACCAATTTTTTTTAAATTAAGTATAGTGGTTAATTAGTGTTTGGAGTCCATGTTGATGCAATAATATAGAAAAATTAATGGTTGGTGCCTATTAAGGACTTGGAGTCCTATAGATTTGGAACTACTTTTAGTTATCTTGTAATGATTTTTGAAGACTCACTTATGTTCATATCATTATATTTGGAGCCCATCGCGTCGAGTATTATTACAAGTCCACATAGAAAATAATATATGGTTGTATTTATTTTACAGATATTGTTATATTTTATTTATGAGGTTACTAAGTTTTGAAATCCAATAAAACAAGCCAACTAGTGAACCAATAATACGTTCGATTCGATGTTTGATGTTGGTTTTGAAAACATTGGAATATACGTGAAATAGTGTGAAAGGTGAAGAATCCGTTGGAAGGATAGTTTGGTAATTGTAGGTGAAAAGTATTTTTAGGGCAATTGGAATTTAGAGGCAATTAGGTCATGCTTTATATCAAGGTAACGCCAAATGGGGTCAGCATTTTACAGGGGTATGATAGGGTCACACGAGGTTTCAAGTGGGGAAATTCAATTATTTGTATATTCAACAGATTTTATACAAGAATAAAAAAATTAGTAATAATTATATATATACTTAAAAGACAAGGTCGCGTGGCATATAGTGGACAAAATAAGACTCAACTACTTGATTTGGTTTAGTGGCTAGGCACTTTGTTCCTAAAACAAGTGGTCATGGGTTCGATTCCCTCATAGCTCACCAGCTAAACAACTTTTTTCCCCTCAATTCATGTGTGCCTCTTGCGTTTCACGGATCAAATATAAAATGTTTTCGTGTTTAGTTTCATATTCGTTTTGAGACGGTCTATGTTTTGACGTTCGTCTACATTATGACGTAAATTTTGGTCAAAAATGAGTCGGGTCAAATATAAAACGTTTTCATCTTTATTATAATGTACGATAACTTAAAAAGCAAGGTCGGTGGGGTTTTCCACCAACCTTTCGTCCCCTCCTACTTTTGATTTTTACATTTTCAACCCCCGATACTTTTTAAAAACTTTATAAAATATCACCTTTACTCCCTTAAGTTTTTAAAACTTTGAGTTTACCCCTGTGCAATATAAATTCAAGTCCGTTTACGTTAAGACATAATTAGAAACAACTCGGCTCAAATATAAAATGTTCTCATGCTTAAATCTATACACTTTAAGACTGTCTACGTTTTGACATACGTCAACGTTTTGACGTAAATTTTATTCAGAAATAAGTTGGGTCGAATATAAAACGTTTTAAAGGTTATTTTTATGTACGCTTTGAGTTGACCTACGTTCCGACATTGGTTTGTTTGGAAGCGCATCGGGTCAATATAATACTTTTTTACTTACTATACGTTTGGACGTAAATTAAGTTCGAAAAATATGGGAGCGATTGTAAGTCTATGTTTCGACATTAACTTTGTTTGAAAACGAGTCACGTCAAATATTTATACAGTGTAGAGTAACATAGTTTTACATATGTGTCACACATAAGTTACGTATACGTAACAAATTTTCAATCGACAGTGTTATGTATATGTAATACTCTTCAACCTTGTATTTATATTCAAGTTATATGTGATAGATACTAAAAAAATAATATTTTAACATTTCAAATAGCGAAAATTTTATAAATTATGTTAATGTTTTTTGTGGTTGTTCTTTGTTTTTCGTATGACTATTGGTTTTCACATAACTATTGGTTTTCTTATTAATCATCTTCTATTTATATATCGATTAAATTTGTTATTATTAACCAATCAAATCAATGTATTGAAGTCTTTCAAAATAAGGTTTTGATTCATTAATATTTTGTGAATCACATGAGATAAGTATTTTGAAGGAGAGTAATAAATTTGTTATTTTGGATAAATACAAAAAAGTAAATTAAAAAGAATGATGCAACCATCTTGCACCGACCATTTAATCATGATTTGACTAGTTTAGGTGTCGGTTCTAATATTTATGAATCAAACGTAATATATGCAGGTGTTATACTATAATTTATCTTTTTATAAGGAAATTGTTAAGTACTTTGGTTTACTTTATAAATGTTAAAAACAAATATATAAAAATAATTTGTTTTTAGGTATACGCATACCTTAGTGTCCGTGTTACATAAGTTCCTCCTTATATAGCCATCATATACATAAAATTTGTTGGTGTGTATGTTTAATCTTCACGTATAAATGTATGATCATAAACATCTTATAATGCAAAAATATCACTCGCCTTTTTCTTTTTCTATTTATACCTTTAAATTCGTTGATCTCTACCCTTTTTTCATATATCTATATATTTCATGACATTTTACATAGTACGAAAACATAAAAACAGATACATTGATAAACTTTATGTGTATTTCATGATTATAGAGGTAGTTAGTAATATCGTACAATACATGGACTGCCATTTATAATTTAATTAAAATTAATATTCTTTGTGTTTTTCAGTAAAATGTTATATGATGGTTTAAAATACATATGTATGATTTCTTCGTATAAAATGCACAAGATAATGTTAAAATAATTGGTATATGGATGTTGTAAGAGAATATAACTATTTTTATAATTTATAATTTTATAATTTTTATAATTCCCAACTCAGATTCTTAAAATAGAATATATGATATCGTGTCAATAAATAGCTATTTTTCATAATTCCCACCTAATATTTCTAAAAGTAGCATATATAAATAAATGACTATTTTTCATAATTCCCAACTAATAATTCTAAAATTAGACTATATTATGTCATGTGAGTGATTAATTATTTTTCCTAATTTCACCCTTATATTTCTAAAAATAGAATAGATTATGTCATATGAGTAAATCTATAGTATATAATAAAAGAGTAACTAGGATGTCACATGGCATTCTCATGTTACTCCTCACAAAAATTTTTCCGCCCAAATTAATATATTATTTTAGTCAAGTTTTTATTTTAAGAAACTCAATAAATAGTAATAATTTATTTTGTTTTAAATTTAATTTTTTATATTATCAACTTCATTGTGTAATCATATTGTTTTGAACTATACATATTTTTATAGCTAAATAAGATTCAATTTAAAAAAACAAAAAAATATTTATTGATATATTTATATATTTTAGGTTAGTGTGATTTTAAGACAACTGGTTTTTAATTTGACATGGTTCAATTGTATATTATATTATTCAAATATTTATAATTTATAAATATAACTTTTTATTTTTCATTGTTATAGTAATACGTAACTTAATCATACGAAATATTTATACATTTATGAATTATGTTGTTTTCATATTTTCAACCAGTGTATTACACGGGTTTACTAAAACTAGTAAATAAATATAATAATTTCTATCTTATATCTCTAAAAATCTTATCTTACTACTCTAATAAAAGGGTAACTAAAGATGCCACGTGTCAACACCACAATCAATCTCATTAAAAATTTTCCCGCTTCTCTCTCCTATTAAATAATTACCTTAATTACTAATAATATTATTTATTTTTTAGATCAATAATAATTTTTTTAATAAATTAAGAAATAAATCTTTTTTATTAATGTTATTTCTATAGAAACAAACTTTTACAAAAGAAAGTTTTCTAAAATATCAAACTTTTTTTAAAAATACGAAATACTTTAAAAATAGATTTTTAAATAATAAAATTTCTATAAACAAAAAATAATTAGAATTGAGAGTTATAGTAAGGAATTTTTTTTAAAAAAATGGTTTGTTTTGAAATAAAATGTTTAATTTATTTTAAAAAAAAACAAAGAAAAAGTTTAAAAATTGATATTTTTTATTTTATTGCTTATAATTATTACTCATACGTATTTTTAATCATATATTATCTTAAAATATTATTTTTAATTAATAAATTCTTAATAGTTAATATTTTGTTTATTCAAACCGTGTAATACACGGGTTTACTAAAGCTAGTAAAATATATTTAGGAAAGGATTGGAAAATAGGTTTAACGAGAAAGCTTTAAAAAGATATAAGAAAATAGGTTTATAGTTGGTGTGCAAACGAGCCGAGCCGAGCCCGAGCTCGTATGGGCTTGAGCTCGCCTCGTGAAAACTTAGGAGAGCTCGAGCTCGAGCTCGGCTCGTTTCGAGCTTTATTTTTAAAGCTCGAGCTTGAGCTCGGCTCGTTTCAAGCTTTATTTTTAAAGCTCGAGCTCGGCTCGACAAATACTTTTTCAAGCTCGAGTTCGGCTCGGGCTCGGCTAGTTTATTTATTTAAATATTATTTTTAATATTTTTATATTTAAATATATTTATTTATAACTATATAATTTATATAGAACATAATTCATATTACTTAACAGTTTTTTATCATAACCTTATATATAATAGATATTATTTATATAATATATTAAATAAATTAAATAAAAATATATAAATAAAAAGCTCGTTTAGGCTCGCGAGCCGGCTCAAGCTCGATACATGAAGCTCGGGCGCGGGCTCGATAATTAAATGAGCTCTTTTCCAAGCTCGAGCTCTGCTCGGGCTCGATAAAGCTCGGCTCGTTTCGACCTTTTTATCAATCCGATCTCGAGTAGCTCACGATCGGCTCGGCTCGTTTGCACCCCTAGTTTATAGAATAATTGAGATGGGTAGATTTAAGAATTAGCATATTCAAAATAATCTATACTTATTAATAAAAAAATAACTTTAGTGTCACGTGTCATTCTCTTAAGCCTTTACTTTTTTTCAATTTTCCCCTAAATATGTATTTATACTTAGTGTTAGTCTAGGTTCATTTGACTAAAAGTCAACTTCTGATACAAGAGATATTTAGGAAAATTTTTAAAATTTAACCCTAAATTAGAGCACATCTTTTTTTGAAAATTAAATCATAACCAATATTTTTTCTTTCTTCAAATAATTCATCAACAAAAACTATAAAAATCTTTTGACTCTAATAAAATAATATCTTGGGGTGACACATGAAATCACCACATTCATACTCACCAAAATTTTACCGTGTCTCTCTCCTATTAAATAATTAATTTAATTACCAATTATATTATTTAACTTTTTTTAGAATAAAAATAATTTTTTAATAAATTTAGAACATGATCTTCTTTTTATGTGATTTCTAAAAAATAATTTTTATAAAATAAGAAATTTTATAAATCATCAAACTTTTTTAAAATTAGTGCTTTTAAAAAGTAAATTTTTTATACACCAAAAATAATTTAATTAAAAATTTTAATAATTTTTTCTAAAATTATATTTTTTAATACGGTTTGTTTTGAAACAAAATATTTATTTTTTTTTGAAAAAAATAGTTTTATAACAAAAGTTGATATAATTGTTTTATTACATATTGTTCTTACTCATACGTAATTTCAATCAAATTTTATCGTAGAATATCATTTTATACTTAATAAAATTTTATAATATTTTATTTGTTCAACCGGTGTAATACACGGGTTTACTAAAACTAGTTTTCTAGAATATAACATTATCAGAATTAGAATTCATTTAGATTGTATATTCTTAGAAACTGTGATCTTTACGATATTTAGTTCGCATAATGTTTATGATAAAATTAGAATCTTTCACAATGAATAAAAATCCTTTTACATGGTCATGTTTAGGCGTTTAGCTTGTAAAACTGTCAAATGAGTTGGAAATTTAAAATATAACAAACTAGTTTATACCCCGTGTAATACACGGTTTGAATTAATAAAATATGATTAATTATTTATAAGTAAGTACTTTAAGGGTTGAACAATGTTTTCTCAAATATACAGATAAACAATAATATTTTTTATCTGATCCACTCACAACTACTCAAAGCTATTTTTATAATATAAAAAACATACTCACATACTTTTAAAAAATCAACTGTAAATGCTTTAAATAAACAAGTATCAATAATTAATGCTCCGTAAATCAGAACTAGAAGCATGATTAAGATTTTATTCTCACAATACCCTGACCTTTGGAAACAACTAATGGACCATTCCCAATCAAAATTATATTCACTTTTATGCAAAATATTTTTATACCATGCAGAATTTTAGAAGTGATAATTTTCATATTTTATCATAAAATTGGGTTATTTACAAGTACGCTTATATTGATCATATAACATAAATTAAATTTTATTTATAAAGAAAGTACGTATGATAGTCCTAAAGTAGCATTCAAATTAATGATATACTAAAATTTAAAACACGATAGATAGTAATTTCACCAATCAAAAGCCGTCATATGTAATATATCTTTCTACTCTAATAAAAGAGTATCTTGTGGTGACACATGGCGGCACCACATTTATTCTCACCAAAATTTTCCCGCTTCTTTCTTATATTAAATAATCACCTTAATTATCAATAATATTATTTAACTATTTTTAGAATAAAAATAGTTTTTTTAATAAATTTAAAAAAAGATCTATGTTATTTTTAAAATTAATTTTTATAGAATAAGAAATTTTTACAAAACATCAAACCTTTTTAAAAATAGTGTTTTTTTATAAACAAAAAATAATTTAAATTAAAATTTATAATATGAAAATTTTTAAAAATGATATTTTTAATACGATTTTTTTTAACAAAATATTTATTATTTTTATTTGAAAAAAAAAAAGTTTTAAACCAAAAGTTTAAAAAGTTGATATAATCGTTTTATTACATATTGTTCTTACTATACGCAATTTAATTCAATTATATTTTATCATAAAATATCGTTTTATACTTGATAAATTTTTATTATATTTAATATTTTATTTGTTTAACCCGTGTAATACACGGGCTTACTAAAGCTAGTATAATACTAAAAGAGTAACTTATAGGGACACTTGGCACATTCCTAGGTCCCCTAAATTTATTTTTTCCGTCTCTCTCTCCTCTTAAATAATTACCTAAATTAAAAAATATTAAATAATCTTAATTCTTTTTTAGATTACAAATAAGTTTTTAATAAATTAGGAAAGATGTCTTTTTTATTAATGTTATTTCTAGAAAAATCTTTCTACTCTATTATCTTATTTTATTTAGATTAAAAATAGTTTTTTAGTAAATTAAAAAACTATCTTTTTTCAAATGTTAATTTTAGAGATATAAATTTTTATATCATAAGAAAAATTTTCAAAACATTAAAATTTTTTAAAAATACAAAATATTTTAAAATTTATATTTTTAAAAATAAAAATTTTCATAAACTAAAAATAATTAAAATTTGGAGCTATATTTAATCGTGATAAGTAACAAAAAGAAACCAACATACCTAGTTGCGTGGCGCAACTTCATTTGAGATCATTAGCTCGAGTCTTGGGACATAAAATTACAAAAATAGATGAAAGAATATAAGATTACTCTCAATTTAGTTGCAGATTGAAGTGACAAGAGCTTTATGTATAAAGAAAAGTGATCTTTATATTCTCAAACAAGGGATTCAAAGGACAAATTCGCATTGCTGATATGTTCTTAATGGGCAAATCACTAGAAACAAGAATATTATTCATCAACAAGAGTTCTATTAAAAAAAGAAAAACAATAAGAAAAAAAAGATATTACAAGTGCATATATGTGTTTGGTCTCATAAGACGACATAGTTTTCGAGGCAGATTCTGAATAGTTACATTTTGATCTTTACAGGCAGCATTTATGTCGTAAATTACTTCTCTTACATCATAGTTTACAAAGTTAATGATGAAAAATGAGAGTGTAACCAAGTCGAGATTGAGCTTAGTATAAACTCGAGTTCTTCTCATTTAACTTAAGACAACTTGAGTTCATGAAATCTCTAAAGCTAAATGTTTACTTGTAAATAGTGTTTTAATCTTGAACACACTTCACTAAATTCAACGAATCATACACCCAATAAAAAATACACGGATATAACTATTTTTATCAATATATTCTTTAAATTGTAATTGACTTACAAGAAAAAAAAATAATTTTTTTCTGCTATCATTAAGAAATAATTAGATGAACACATGACAGTATCATATTACTTCTCATTAATTTTTTTTGATTTTTTTTCCTATTAAATAATTACATTAATTATTAATAATATTATTAAATTTTTTAAATTAAACATAGTTTTTTAATAAATTAAAAAACAGATCTTTTATTAATGTTATTTCTATAAAAATTATAAAATAATAATTTTTCTAGAACATCAAACTTTTTTAAAAATATAAAATATTTTAAAATTGTTGTTCTTTAAAAGTAAATTTTTTATAAACCAAAAATAATTAAAATTTGGAGTCATATTAAGAAAAATTTTAAAAATAACATTTTTTTAGAAAGTTTGTTTTAAAACAAATGTTTATTTAAAAAAAAGTTTAAAAACAAAAGTTTAAGAAGTTGATATAATTGTTTTATTACTTATAGTCGTGATTCATACGTAACTTTAATTATATCTTATCTTAAAATATTATTTTATAATTAATGAATTTTCATTCTATTTAATATTTTATTTATTCAGCTTATGTAATATACGATTTTACTAAAGCTAGTTTGTAATAAAAGTAATATAATCTACAAAGATACTCATTACGTCTCATGATTTCTTATATACGAGATACGTCTCATGATAAATAAATATCGTATTAGACCATTTGGGGACATCATTTTTAGTGCTCCTCGTCATCAAAGCATATATGGGTAAATTATGCATCTAAACCTTCAACGTCATGAGTTTTAATATAAAACTAAATGGACCATACTAACAAAACAAACGAATACCTTCAATCAATGATTTTTAATGCATAAAAGGAGCCAGATTTTTACCCTTAATAAATGGTGTACTTGAAAATAAAAAAGTTAAAAACAACAAATAGTTTTCAAACTATATTATTTTGATAAATAAGTTTTTCAACTATACTATTTTAAGAAAAAACTCAAAGACTATTTATGAACCATTACCAATAGTTGAAAACATTACAGCGGAATTATAAACATTTTTAATAATTTTAATTATCAATTTGTAAATATTTTTACATTGCTACGTTTTGTGATTTTAGCAAAAAATTTCTAATTATCTTTGAGATTCATATAATACAATATAAAAAAAAGACATTAAAGCTATTAGCCTATTAAGTTTAGATAAAGATGGTAATATTATAAATATAATATAAAATGTTATATACAAAATATTATTTAAAGATCTATGAATTATAAATATTTTTTTTATTTCATATTTTCTTATTTATTCAGTTTGTGTATCACACATGTTCTAACCTAGTTATTATATATAAAATCATTTCCTTCCTTTAAAACCAACACATCTTCCTACACTAATAAAAGAGTAACTATGACACATGTCATCATCACATGTCACCTCACCTAAATTTTCCCGATTCTCTCTCCTATTAATATCATATGAATAATAAATCTTCTTATTAATATTGTTTCTAAAGAAATTAATATTTATAAAATAAAATTTTTTCTAAAACAGGAAACTTTTTAAAAAATATTAGATGTTTTTAAGTAAAAGTTTTATAAACAAAAATTAATTAAAATTAGAAAAAAAATAAAAAAAGTTTAAAAATAAAAGATTAAAAAGTTGATATTATTTTTTTTTTTATTTATGGTCATTACTTATCATATTTTATCTTAGAATATCGTTTTATAACTATTTAAATTTTTATTATATTTATTAATTTTATTTATTTAACCCGTGTAACACACGGGTTTACTAAAGCTAGTGATCTTATATATGTATGAGTTTAAACTTAACAAATATATAATATTACATAATGTGTATGGTAGGGTTACGTATATCAAATCGTGAAGTAACTAGGCCTCTCCCCAGCCCCTGCGTAAAACGAGAATTAAATCAAACACCAGATAAACCTTATACATAAACATAATACATTCACTAGAAGGTTGCTACTTCAGCAATTATTGGCACATACAATCCTTCCAGAAAAATCTGATCCTCCCCTTTTGACTTGACAATTCGACCCGAAATCAAAGAGATACACCACAAAACAATTAGACATGCTTATTAGGACCCAACAGGACACAATAAAACCATAAAAGAACACAACAAAACATCATCCAAAAAACACCTAACATGCATGATAAATCTTAAGCATATGAATTGTTTTGTGCCTTTGTTGTCATATCAATCCATCATTACCATTTTAGTCGCTTAATGAATGTATCAATTCAACTAAATATAGATGTTGAAAGTGAATTACACCAAAATCCCCAATCTTCAATTTAACTCATTTTCTTCTAATTTATCAATTCATCAAATACCGCGGCTTTGGCGTGTGTCCTTGGAGGGCATGGCTTGTATAATTATAACGTAAATAAAGTTGTCTTACTAACCGAGCTCGTAAATGGTTTTGACAAGCTTTCTTCGGATGACAAATAATTGTTTGAAAAACTAATGTTAGTTGTTTAAAAATAACTTTATGTTATATATGTCTATATATAATAGTTAGTGACAATGATTAAATAATAATTAAAAACTATCACACTCGGTAACTCATAAGACATGTTATCATTCACACTCATCACCAACGTGACACCTACAACCTCATCACTCATCACTCTAATATTTACTAGTATAATAACGTGATCAATGTTACAAAATGCTTTGCACGCTTGTCAAAAAAGTTTTTGTGTTTATTTACTGTTCTACAAACAGATATTTAGTTTATGTATTTATGTACAATTTCATGCATACAATTTTACCAAAAATATTTGTTAATAACATATCATAGCTAAATCGAACTCAACCGAACCGTCTCAAAGTTATAACGTGAGAAGTAAATCGAACACGCCAAAATACTTCTCAAATAATAACTCAACCAAACTGATGCATCAAACAACACAATTCCTCAAACACTCCCTACACTAAACTAGAACAAGTGACAAACTCAATATGAAAAGCAAAGGTTCAATACCAATTTGAGATCAGCTTGAACCACACCAATGATCGGAGACCAGGGCTCTTTGGACCTAGACCACTCAAACCAGACTCAAAACTAGGTCTAAAGAGCCCTAGACCGGTCAAGTCTAGAAAGAAGCATTGAACCGGTCCACTATAGACGACGCATGCCGGTGTAGGATGCATCTTGACTAGTACACAAGACCATAAACAAATTATCATGTAGTTGAAAAGAATAAAATCATTAAAAGAACATAGTCAACGTTTGACTTACACCAGTAAACGCTGACTTACAAAAGTCAAACCTAAGCATCATCCCAAGTTTAATAAAAAAAACTTTCAACAATCTCCCATCATATGAATCCATCCCATTTTTATCTACAGTATGATATACCACCCATAATCTATTTTATAAAAATGGCCATATAAAACTTTACTTCTTAACTCTGTTCACCCGGTGAGCGCAGGGGGACCCCGGGTTAGCTCTTATGTTGTATAACATATTAATTGAAGTCCATGAAGGTGGGTCTGGGCGGGCGGTTAGTGCTTGAGTCAGGCATTCGGTTCTGCTGAAACTGCTGTTGTGGTTGCTGCTGCAGTGGCTGGTTAGTGAAGTGATGAAACATTTGCGGGTGTGATGAATGCTGAGGCGGCAACGAGCGGTTGTAGTTCATTCCGTTAGGTGGTGGTATTTGACCGGTCTCGATCTTGAGCCGATGCACTTCTGCTCTTAAGGTTTCGTTCAAAGCTGTCAAAGAAAATAAATTTCGTTTTACGAAGAAAAAGTATGTTCATTTCATTATGAAATAAATATAAAGGGCTAGCCCTATGCATGAGGCTCTTCGCATGCACAGGGTCCGAGGAGAGTCAAGCTAAACTTGGGTATGATGTACACATCTTTATCCTGCATTTCTGCAAGAGGCTACTTCTATGACTTAAACCCATGACCTCCAGATCATATGACAACAACCTCACTGTTGCTCTAAGGTTCGCCCGAGTCACTTTAGAATAGATTATTATGCTAATTAAAGTGACAAAACATACTTACCATCTCTAAGTTTTGCCTGTTGTTCCATTGCTTGTAACCGCAGCTTGAGCTCCTTATTCTCGGAAGTTAGGCCCGTTGTATCCCGCTGCATCACAATTATAAATGTTTCTATTAAAATTCCTTATGTCCACTTTTATCTTTTTTTATTAAAATATCACCAAGCTTTTCTCTTGCCATTATATCAGCTCAAAAGAATCCCTAAAATGTATAAGCTAAACAATATAACTAAACATGAAATGAGTCAAACGGGTTGAAAGATCCAACGTGCAATCATAAGCATATAAAATACTAAATCATTTTTTTAACTTTCACTATAACTGTTAATCTGTTATAATCAAGTTCTGTAACCATATATGACACATTATATATAGAATCCAGAGAAAATGGATTAAAGAGTGTTTGTGGGTCAGCCACCCTAGACTAACCGACCCGACCCACTTTAACTGTAAAAATTACTTATTTTCAAATATATTATAAAATCCAGAAAAACAGATTAAAATGTGGTTGTGGGTCAGCCAGCCTAACCAGGCCAACTCGACCCGTTTCTACATGTACAAATTAATTATTCTCAAATAAATTATAAAATTAAGAAAAACGGATTAAAATGTGTTTGTGGCTCAGCCGGCCCAACCGGACCTAACTTGCTTTGACATGTACTAAAACTAACTGTGTTGATACATTACCGGATTCGACCAACCCACTAATATTTCAGCCTAAACTTTTGATGATAACCTATCATTTTCTTTCCGATTTACACCAAAATATTAACAAACTATTAGCACAATTAAAAAACTTCTTATAAATGCATACCAATCTAAATCTATCTTTGAAAGAATTAATTACTTTTAACATCATAGAGTTAGTTACAATATCTTTTGTGCATGAAAACTACAATCATAAAACAATTTCCAAGATTTGATGAATTATAATTGAAGAAAAGTGAAAGAGTTTTCTTGTTTATAAAAGAGTTTGATATTACTATAATAAATACTAAAGGTCATCATATACTTATACTTCATCTTTTTCACCTTTATATCATTAATTGGAATTAGTAAATTTAATGTGCTCCACAAGTTTCTTTTTGTAACCTTAAAGAAACATTTTAGAGGTCATCAAATACTTATACTTTTATCTTTTTCACCTTCAAATCATTACTTGAAATTAGTAAATTTAATGTGAGTTCCACAAATTTCTTTTTGTTACCTTAAAGAAACATTAAGATATTTGATCATCGTTAAGACACTTCTATTAAGGGAAAATTCTGAAAATGTCCCTTTGACCTTACACTACCACAAAACGGCCTCCCCAAAAGACGCAGCGGCGCTTGTACTATTACGGTCAGCCGCCTCTGTGTAAGCCACTTATGATGTAACATGTGTCCAACACGGTGCCACCCCTATACTTTTTAAAAACCAACTTTATTTTATACATGGGCGGCTCTGCTCTCTCACACCTCCTATCACTATCGTTACGCCTCCATACTTTTTTATATAAAAGAGAAAGTTTAAAAAGATGAATAGAGTTGGACGCCTCTGTTATTAAGTCGACACCTCTCTTATAAAGTCGAGTGCCACTGTTATAGATTCAGACTACTCAATTATAGAATTGGACGACTCTTATATAGAGTTGTACAACTTTTTCACCTTATTTTAATATTAAAAATCTAGAGGCAGGGCTGACCATGACAATGTTGTAAGGAAGTCACCGGCGCCCATACCAGGGAGACATTTTCGGGTAGGCTTTAGTCAAATGAACATTTTGAGGGAAAACCTTGGTCAAGGGAAAATTTTCAACTGTGTACAAGGTCAAACCATTCCGTTTTTCTTACAAAGAAAGGAACACAAAATTTGAAACTTCAAGTACATATGTTCAAATATTTATACCATTATATCTTATCAAATTGTGTAAGATGAACATGAATTTAAACTCAAAATAACCAGATGCAACTACGCACATATTATACTTATTGATCAACTCTGAATAATTTAATTATCATAACTAATGTAGGATGAAAATATACCTGGAGCATTGTCACTTGGGTTGAGAGTGTTGTTGCCTCATTTTGAAGGGTTTGCACTTTCCTCTCCAACTCGCTGGTATACCGTATTTTCCTCTCTTTCGAACGTGCAGCCGATTGTCTATTCGCAAGAATCCTACAAACAACAAAAAACTCAAGTTCCATGTGACTTCAATTCCACAAAATTGTGTAAAAATATCAAACGAGTCACCGACACTCAGAGGGTGTGTTTGGATGTTTGTTTAGAAAGTGATCATGTAATACTGAATGTTCAAAATCAGATAATCCTGGTGCACAATATTATATTTTTGATAATTACTTTTTTGCTAGAAGTTGCAATAATCGTGACTATTCGAAATTTCGAATTCTTCTCAACTATTTAAGTGATTTCATTTCTACCACTTGATAATCAGTTCTGTTGCTACTACTACCAGACTAATTATTCAAAACTGATTAGTTAACCCTAATTAACAGGATAATTACAAGAAAATGATTAAAAAAAACAGAGCAGCTTACATCTTAGCATCTTCATCAAGCAAATTAAACTACACAAATTCATCAAGAAGCTACTCAATTACGCAAAATCAACACCCCAAATCCCCAAATTAAACAACCAACACAAACCCCATCAAGAATGAAGATTCAAGAAACCACAATAAAAGAAAAAGATCAAACCTTTTAGCTCTTTTGGGGTCAATCAAAGCAAGTTCCGCTAACTTATCAGGAGCAAGTGCTTTCTTCGAATTATCCACCATCATCACCATCGAATCCCCATCAAACGACGACCCATCAATCGAACCACTATGCCGATGCCGATACCCACCACCACCGCCGCCGCCGCCGCCGCCGCCGGAGCTCAGCCCCAACCCGTTGAAGAAATCCGCATCCACCGACAAACTCCTCGTGTGACTCACCAACCCCACCGGCCGACTCGCCGTCGATTTAACAGCGTTGACGTCCGACGACTCGCCCTCCGACTTGGAGGAAGAGTCGCCGGTGGTGGTGGGGACGGGGGCGTCGGAGGAGAGAGAGGGTAAGTCGATGGAGGCGAAATTGAAGTCCGCAACGACGTCGTCTAGGAGGATGTCGTCGTCGGGGAAGCGGAAGAGGGTCTCCGATTGGGCGCGGCGGTGGTGGGTGGTGCGATTGGGGGTTTCCGACATCTGGTCGATGGGTGTAGCGGCGGCGCCGTGGAGGGAGGCGGCGGCGATGGGTTTTCCGGCGAAGTTTGGGTACATGGAGGAAGGTGTAGCGGCAGGTGAAGTGGTGGTTTTGTTTCACACTTTATTATTATTATTATTTTGTTAGGAAAAGATGTTGAGGGAAATAGGGGTGCGTGTTTTTCGATGTTGATGTAAGGGTGTAATTGTCATTTCACATGACTTGTTTGTAAAATAATCAAACTAAATTAGATACTTCACATCTCGTATATTTAATTAAAAGAAAAAATAGATAATTTTTAATGTAATTATATATATAAAAATAAAAAATAAGATATAAATGTTTTACCCGTAATGATTAAAAGGTATCTCTGTGTGTATTAAGGTCGTGATTTGTTAAAGATTGAGTGTTTAAATTATATTTAACTAGGTTAGAGCTCATGTAATACATGGTGGAAAAATTAAAATATGTTAAAATCTTTAGTTTTATAAATATTTTATTTTTTAGATGTTATTAGCTATTGGTAAAATAAAAATATAATAAATATCTAAAAATTATGACAAATAATAAAATTAAAAATTATTACGTTATATTTAAAGATAAACTATGTCTGAAATCATATAGTTTAGTATATATTAATAAGTTATTGTAATAAGAATATATATATTTTAAATGTTTGATAGTTTAATTTACTTATTTCAAATAATTATGATTTAATACGAGAGAGATAAACAAAACAAAAATATAGATATGTTTGTTTTAACATATTTTAGTAAAAAAGACAAGTCAAATTAATTGTCATTATAATTTTTGTATTTTTTATGAGAGAGAGACGAGAAATAATTTTTTTGATATGCTACAATAATAACACGTGTTATTTTATATGCTAGAATGATGACACGTGTCTAAAAAAGCTTCTTTTATTATATGTTATAGATTATAGATTATAGATGTCCTGCACTCTGCAGGTAGGTTTAAATGTAGATGATAAGCTAATGAAGAAAACATGAAGTTATGATTAGATTTATATGTTAATTTTATTTCAGACAAGATTTATTTCTATGTTAATAAAACAGTTTTAGAAAAATTATGTAAGAAAATTGTTTATTTCCATTCTATATTTGGTTACTTTTAAAGAATTACTTTCACGAACAAGATTTATTTTATATATATAGTTAGTCGAAATGTCCTTTTGAAGTATACAAAGCTAATTAACCAACTACGTGAGAAGAATGTTTATATTCATTCTATATTTGATATTTCGTTTTTTAGGGTTAAGTTATTTCAAAGTATAGAAACCTATGGTGGCGATCATTATAAAAATTTAAGTTGTTATGAGAAGATAAAAGCAAGTTTAATTTATCTGTTTTTTTTATCAATGGTTTGTATTTTTAAATATTGTACTCTTACATAGTTTAGATTATGTGCATAAAGCCGTTAAACTAATTTGTTCGCGTTTTTATAGCATATAAATGTGCAAGTTGTATACTACGAAATTCAAAGCTGATTTATTCATTTAGTTATAAAAATTTTAGAAAAAAATAATACAACAAAAAAACATTTGTGTATTTTTTTTTTGTTGATTTTATTTTTTAAGTTTAACTAATAAATGATTTGTTTTGTTCTACATGTTGTTATAATAATCTGTGTTTTACATATATATTATATTATTTCCCAAAAAACGTGAAATTTTTTATAACTACGCATATCCACTTGATAATGTTCTTTGATTTCTTTTATATGTGAATCTATTTTTCCTCCTTATACTTTCTTATCTAGTTCATTGTTAGTTTTTTAATGAATCTCCATCATTCAAATACAAAAAAAAAATCAAATAATTCAACGAAATGAGTGCGGAATTTAGTGAATCTTTATGTAAAAATCAATCTACTCTTACTTGAGATTGAGATTAAATAAATTTTGAATGAAAACGATTATAATATTTGATTATATGAAGAAAAATTCTAAACAACTTCTAGCTTTCGAAAACGTAAAGATACCATTCAATTTTGTCAACATGTCGCACGTTTGTTCAAAAATATCGACAATATCAACATTCTAACAAAAAACTATAAACTTTATAATAATTCTAAAGTCCAGCGACATGAATTATTAAAACATTAATTATTATGGTTTATATGTCCCGACACTTTTATTATACCCATTTATGTTATCTACTAAATTAAACAACTAATAAAAATACGTATCTAATCGGAGAAAGTATTTACGAAGATAATGACACGTATGGGCATTGGCGCTTAGGATAACTACGGATGTTTATTATTTAGAAAAAGAATATGTTATCATATTAGTTGTTTTTTATTTTTGTTACACAAGACTTACAATAATAGCTTGTATTGCTAATGATTGTAACAATTCATATAAACGTTCACTGCTTCAAATACAGTAATAAACGTCGTCGACTTCAACATTGAATGTCTCAACTTGCATGCCACATGTTCTCAACGACTATCTATCATGGTTAACATAACAACTCAACAAGAAACCCTAAATAATAATGATTCACACTATAATAAAGTTGATTTGCATAAAGTGCTCATTACAACACTAAACAATGATGATTCACGATATAAATAAACATCTTTAGATATGATTGACTCATGTCATGTTAAACTTTTGAGTTTTGTCTAAATATTCATGGTAAATGGTATAGGTGGATTAAGATGGACCCATACTTTGGATATGGGCCCAAGCCTTTTTCTTCTTTCTACTCGATGTTAACAGGTGGCACTTCTTTATAAAAATAAACAAAGGCATTTTATACATGGTAGGGACAATGAGGGAACATGTCATTGTTTTATTTTTATTTAATACATCTTCAATTGACTTATAATTACACTCTAATTAATTTGGTGTTACATGTCGTAATCTACATATTCATTAAATATTTTTCTTGCCCAAATCAATAAAACATATTAATTGTTAATTTTATAAAGGAAAAAGTCAAGTTAGAGTTTATATATATTTGTTTTAATTGATTAATATAGAAAAAACAAACTAATAGATGTAAAATTTTGACAATATAATTATGCTCCACACATTTTAATGTGTTTTATAATAAGCAAATGTGTGATATGAGAGTTTTAAAACCTACAACGTATATTTCCTATGCTTTTATGGAGTTAAAAGATGATACATGTCAAAGTGATCATACACGATATTTTTCTACTATAAAGGGTAAATGAATGGGACACTAAACAACATCACATTCTTGCACATCAATTTTTTATCGCTTCTCTTTATTATATAATAGTTATTATAATTAGTAATAATATTATTTAATTTCTTTATAGACTAAAAATAATATTTAATATATTAAAAAAATTATTTTTATTAATGTTATTTATAATGAAATATTTTTTTATAATGAAATATTTTTATAAATTAAGAATTTTTTTAAAACATCAGAGTTTTTAGAAAACACAAACTAATTTAAAATTGATGTTTTTAAAAAGTAAATATTTATAAATAAAAAATAATTAAATTAGGAGTTATAATAATAAAAAGTTTTTAAAACGTTTTGTATTGAAACAAAATATTTAATTTTTTAAACAAAAATTGTTATTATTGTTTTATTACTTATATTTTACTCAACGTAATTCCAACTATATTTTATCTTGAAATATTGTATATAAGATTAATAAAAAATTATTTATTTAATATTTTATTTATTTAATATATCTTGAAATATTGTATATATAAAATAAATAAAAATTTATTTATTTAACATGTATATTGTAAAAAGTATTGTTGAAATTTGTTAGTGACAGGTGAGTTATCCAAACTCCAAAGTAGAAATCAAGGATATTGAAAAGGCACACGGATCGCAATCCGCATTCTCTCATAACGTCCAATCCCAACCGTCCATTCTTACATCCACAATCCAACGGCCCAATCTCACTCACCCCCACCCCCCAAAGATACTTATAAAACACACTCATCTTCCCCAACCCAAATCACACACTATCACACCAATCAAATTTACTATCATTCACAACCCCTAAATCCCTCAACAATGGCAAGAACAAAGCAAACAGCCCGCAAGTCCACCGGCGGAAAAGCTCCAAGAAAGCAACTAGCCACAAAAGCCGCCCGGAAATCTGCTCCGGCGACCGGAGGCGTTAAGAAGCCCCACAGATTCCGGCCAGGCACCGTCGCACTGCGGGAGATCCGAAAGTACCAAAAAAGCACCGAACTTTTGATCCGAAAGCTCCCGTTCCAGAGGCTCGTGAGAGAAATCGCTCAAGATTTCAAAACCGATCTGAGGTTTCAGAGCAGTGCTGTTGCTGCACTTCAAGAGGCCTCGGAGGCGTACCTTGTGGGGTTGTTTGAAGATACCAACTTGTGTGCGATTCATGCGAAGAGGGTTACGATTATGCCTAAAGATATGCAGTTGGCGAGGAGGATTAGAGGTGAGAGGGCTTAATTTGGTTGTTCGATTTGTAGTTAGGGTTTAAGAGGGGTTTAGGGTTTGTGAGTTGATGGATCAACTGTATTTTGTGATTGTAATTGTTTCAATGAAAATGACAACTGTTCTATGCATATATATATATATATATAATTTCTTTCACTTTTTGTTCAATTGTTTTATCATCAAACTTAGAAAATACAAAAAGTTACAAATTCTAAAGTATGATTTGTCTCAAGAAGTGGAGCTGATCTTTTGTATTGTTTAGCACACATGATCACAAGGCTAAGGTATGTATTAACGGGAACGATGACAAGGATTTTTGCTTGCAAGCTTGATTAATGTAATAATAATACAGCATAGTTTTTTTTTTTTTTTCGTCAGTTTAAATAAAACAATATAGTATAGAATGTTTGCATTTAAGTTTAGGTGATTGACAATGCTATATTTGTTTTTTTTTATGGGTTAATTGCTCAAATGAGTTAATTACTTAATGAGTTAATTACATAATTGTTTTTTTGGTTTGTTCATATTACGATATTAATTTTAATTATTAGAAAATTACATGTTTAGTGTTAAGTATTTGT